>CM061159.1:9240149-9902649 GCA_030710495.1 Labroides dimidiatus
AGGTTTGATGATGAATTGCACCTCACATCATTTCAATGTGTGATAAGGAAATTAGCACGTTTTAGTGAATTTGTGCTCCACACAACGGATGTTATTGCACAGTAGCCCCCATGAGCTGCCTAAATATAACTTACTGATGACTCGCTGTATCACACAGGGATTTACACACACACACACACACACACACACACACACACACACACACACACACACACACACACACACACACACACACACACACAGCAGTCTAAAGAACTATCGGTCCCTGGAGACACAGAACTTTTTTACAAGTGGTTTTGTTGGAGTTGTGCTTCAAAATACCTGCCTCGGATACCTACCTGTTCCGGTGTCTTAAAACTAACAATTGAACGTTCATGTTAAATACGAAACAAAATAACACTGACTGAATAAGGTGAAGAAACTGTTATCTTTCCTGTGATGAAGTGCTGAGAACAGGCATGCACGTTTTGATTTTGGATCCCAAAGGCGATCAAATTCATCCTCCCGCAGGATCGCTTGAAGCCACTGTGTTCTTCTCCTCGGCTCTGTGCTTCGGTTTGGTTACATATAAAACTTAAGATCTTTTACTTTTTTTTTTTATCTTATTTGCGGTAGAAAAGGTCATACAGCAGCTCCTCGGCATTGTGGAAAGCGGTTTGTTTTCACCCTGAGTGCGAACCGGATATGACGTTTGGTGGACGTTCCTCTTAATTCTGACTGTATCCATGGGAGATTGCTCCCTTACATATTGAAATTTTTTTCCAAATCAGTACGACATCTGAGTGATTTCGGTCTACTGCAGATTTTGCTCTTTTTTTCCATACTACATTGGCCAAATCAGGATGACTGCTGGTGTAGTAGGTGGTTTCAAAAGCTGCCTCTGTTGCTTAACCAGGTATACAACTAAAAAACTAATTTAATGAAGTAATTTTTAAAAGTAATTTTTCTCAGTATTTAGTAATTTCTGCAGCACCTTGAGATAACATTTGTTGTCAGCTGGCAGTATAAAGAAAAGACAGAATGATTAATTATTCCAGATGCTTTTCCAATAGAGGATGATGTACGCTGAGACAGTGCTGATGCAAATAACAGTCCTTTCATTTTGGACGAGTTTTCCGTGGGTTTTCAATAGCAGAGTTTTTTTCTTTCTCCCTGGAGAAAGAAAAAACGGACGTCTCGCAAAACGGAGCGAGACGTCAGTGTTTTCACTGAAAACGTCGGCTTGCCATTTATACGGCAACGAAGGCTGCAGCGCTTCAGAAAAATTCCACTCTGGAGGGCGTTTTAAAAAAGTTGCGTTTTAGGACGGCTGAAACGGCGCTTCCATATAAACGAGAGACTGAAACGCAACAAAACTTTTGCATTTCACCCTGAACGTGATCAAATTTGCAACATCATTTAAAAAAAAAAATGACAGAAAGCGTACAGCAAATAGAGAGGCAGCTTTCTTTTCACGCTGATGACACCGTTGTATACTGCTGAATGGCAGTTCTTCTACATGAAGTACGAGTGCTTAGCATGAGTGGAGTTGTTTAATTTCGCTCTTGGGCCAAAGCTCGATCTAAATGCAGGTAAGACTGAGCTTAACCTGTTCACCACCTCAAAGACTGAAAGGCGAGGGAGGCCGTTCACTCTTCTCTTAATAAAGTATTTTTGTTTTTACCTGTTTTCTGGTGACCTCTTGTGTGCACGCCTCTGCTCAATGTCTTCATATGATGATAAAGCTTACAGTCCTTGAGGTTCATGACCTTGTATTAAACTCTGACTCACTGCTGTGAGTTGTACTCTCAGGGCTGATGGCCATCTCTAGCAATGCATAGGCTTATAAATTCACATACCTTCATTTTTAAGACAACTCTCGCCATGCTACCACGCTATCCGAGTGGTTTTATCACGCAGGAAAGTGCTGGACTGTTTTCATTGAGCTCCCAGGACGTCTTTATGTTCTCCATCACTAAAGCCTGAACAGAAATTGGGAAATGGACTATTGGGTATTTTGCACCGCATCCTGGACTTAACAGCCAAATAAAGCTGAGGATGCTGGTGCTGGTGTCATAAAATGTTTTTGAATTGAAAACCTGAGACCTCAAAGCAGATTCTTTATGCTGTTTACTCTGACTCCTCCATTGTTTTCTCTTTAACTGTCAAATTTGAGTGCTTGTGAAATGCACTTTGGTTCCAAATGTCTGTATCTGTAAGGCAGTATTTTATTTTACCTTATTTTATTTTATTTTAGATTATTTTTGCATTAGCTTCTTATGCATGCTTATGCTCTGACATGCAGCCATTTTTTTTCTTTCATTTGCAACTTTATCTTCTTCTTTTTCTGTATTATAAACATGTTAGCCTTTGAATTAAATAGCAGCTATTAAAAATGTTGGCCATGTGTTTTTGATTAGAAGAAGAATCAGGATATTCATAAAAAAAAAAACAACTTGCAGGTAGAAACTCTTCTATTTGGTGCTGTCTTCATGTAAAAACAATTTCTGCAACTTTCTGCACATAACAAAAAATATGCATAGAGTTAAAAAAAAAAAAAAAAGGTAAGTGGTGTATGTTCATGGTGCATTCCTTCCAGAGAGAAGTCAGTCATTATGCTGGGTGATCATTACAGGGTCCATTTGCACTGTTGGAACATGTGGTCAAGGTTAACTGTCTGTAGGCTGGTTCCCACACAGACGCGGCAGTTAAAGTGATCGCTCTGACCGCTGAAGAGGTCACAAAGCATCACTGCAGGACCGAGCTTTAATGAGCCTAATACCTTTACAACACTCGGCTTAATGGATGTGTGAGAAACGTCTGCTCCCACAGAGACAGACAGGCTGATTGACAGCTGTTAAAAGTGAAGGGTTTGAGAGGACGACAAGTGGTGGGCAGAAAGAAAACATAAACCTGAACAGGAAAACCTGACAGCTGAAAATAGGTGTATTTGTTTAAATAAAGAGTAAAGCTGAAACACATCTCAGTTCTGTGATGATGTCGCTGTGCTCGTCAGGTCAGTCTGGGAGGGTCGTAACCTCGTCTCGCCTCTGGACGTTAACCCCTCCATGGAGAGAGATGCCGTTTAAACTACGAGCCCGTGGATGTGGTTCAGAAAGATCTGCTGTTTGTTAAAGACAGAAGTTTGACTTTGACCTCATTCTATCAAATGAAGCCCACAGGGGTGTTTTTAAATTCAATATTCTCTTTCATCTTCAGAAGCAAATCATTTAGAACAATTCTTCAGCCTAAGTAGTTCATCAACGTGCTGTTTGTGACTTTGACTCACACAGTTCCTCAGTCTCATTTTCATGTTTAACCTTTTTTTCACTTTGGAAAGACGATAATTCAGCATGAGGTCTAAAGAAGTCTGATGTGACTTTTGGTCAGTGTCATAACTTGATGAGGTATGGGGTCATTTTCTCACTCTTGTGCATGAAGAATGAGACGGACTGAATTCTTTCTGGATTGATGAAATAAGAGAATATTGAAAATGAAACTTGATTTATTGTTTTTTTTTCTGTCCTCCCTGATTTTATTTTTATACATGCATACGTTTGTGTAGATGTGTATTTATTTATTTGAGTTGGGTTTTTTTTTTTGTTTGTTTGTTTTTGTTTTTGTTTTTTTTTGTTAACTGTACCCTTCCTGTTGATATGAGAATGCGTTGAGGGGTGGGAAATTCTTCTGTAAATGCCCTTAAATTTATGAAGAAATAAAAGGGGGAAAATGTCATAATTTGTTTGGATGAGGAGATGAAGTTAAAGCAGCTAATGACACGTTTATTCATTCATCATCATGAAATTATTCTCTAAATATTTCAAAGGAAGTCCATGCGAACATGTAATAACCGGCTCAAAGTAAAAGATGGCATTGAAAGAGTGGAGTGGTCGTCCCTTTGGGCCAAAAAACTTGAAGAGCTGATGTTCAGGTCAAGTTGAAACAAATGACATAAAAAGACACCAAATTGATTTGATTTCTTCATGTTTGTATCTTGGCTGAATTATTCTTCTACTGATCAGCTAATCAAATGAGGAAGACTTCCAGTACCTGTTTGCAGGAGAGGGGCACAACCAGCTACTTAGCTTCAGCATCATGTAACCGTACCCACAACTAACATGAAGACCGCCTAAAGGCTGAAGTCTATTTCTGCCCTGTAGCCACAGTTCTTAAAGGTGTATCTCCACCTGCCTGCTCCTGTCCATCAAACACAGATATTCCCCTCCATCTGACATTTCTGATATTTACCCACATAATCAGTTTATTATTTTAATAAATGAAAGAAAAAATATGAGCACTGCATGAAAAAACATGTTGGCACTTTGGGTCATGGGTGAATTAGAAGGCATTTCAGTTACACTGAAATATCTAGAATGAAAAGAATGAAAGACCACTGCAGTAAAATTCTGCAAAAGGATCCAAACATTTAAGAGACGGAACCAGAAACATGAAGTTTGCATTTTGGAACAGTCAGCTGCCAAGGATAGAAGATATGAGGGGAGAGACTGCCCTCTAGTGGTCAAATTGTTGAACATCCTAAGACTGCTCAAGGTTTACATTATACTCTCTGCTTAATAAGAAGATATATTCCAGTTACTATAGTAGAATACAATATGGGTATTAGTGATATTATTTGCAGTAGTAAGTGCAACAGCTGTCAAGTGTTTCAGTGGTTTATCTAATCTAATTTCATGTTTTGGATCTAGTCTCTGTACTCTAACGATTTGTTGAGTCATTCAGTATTTTGAGCATCAGTCTTAAACAGGTGGTTACAGAATAATGGGCAGACAGCCAGATAACAAGTGTCTTTTTTTATCAGTCTGAAAAGACATAAATGATGAGTTTACACTGAATACGTTGAAAATAAACAAACATGTTACTGTTCAGTAATTCAAATGTAAAAAAAATCTTCAGTGGATAAAGACAGAACAGATCATACAGTGGACAACATACAGCAAGACTATATGTGACTGGTAAATCTTTGCCAAAGTAACATGCAGAAAGCTTCCTGTATTTGTCCTCCAGATCATATGTTGTCACTTCTTGTTCCAAATAATCAAGATAAAAAAAGTCTTTTTTTATTTCCCTGAGGGAAACTTGCTGCGACTACTGAACATGATAAAAACTAACAGGCCGAAAAGACGTGCCTGATTAAACAGGGTGATATTGACAGGTTTTAATGGAGACATGTCCAGGGGTTTCACAGCTACTCCTTTTTACTCATTGCCAAGTTTTTTTTTCAAATAGTATTCATCTATTCAACTGGTTATTATGTAGAGGAGAACTATCAAAGACACTCTGACACATTGTGACAACAAACCCCATCATGAGGATGGTTTCACACGCTATGGGATTGTTTGTCACAATGATATTTATATGGACATTTAAAAAAAGGCAAGAAGGCAGAGCTAAATCTGAAAGTTTAATTGCACTAAAAGTTGACACATACATAACTTAATGCATCTCAATACAAAATGAACAAAGAACATGAACAGGAAGCACATCTTTAGACCAGCCTGCAGTACATAACATGTACATATATATGTGACAACCCAAAGAAAATGTGACGAGCAACCCCAACTGGAATATCTTGCAAGCATCAAGGCTAAAAACCATTTAACAACTAGTTAGCTAGCTAATTACTATCTAAAATGTAGCTTTCTCTTCACACTTTTTAAGGACAACATTTGTTATTTTAAGGATAACATTTGTTTGTTATAAACCCATTGTCAACAAGAAAAGAAGAAAAATACTGAGGAGCTGAATGTTTACAGTTTGACATGAAAAACACAAAAAGTCTCTGCACCTCAAGTTCAGCTGTCTTACTCCAGAGAAAACGATGTAGGTGAGCTCTGTTCCCAGTTTTTTAAATTTCCATACCACAATTTTAGAGACAGTGCCCTCTGGTGGTGAGATATAAATGTGACAACCCCCAGACGTGTCAGAGTAAAGGGGAAGTGTGAACTAGCATCTCTTTAGCTAGCTTTAGTTCCCAAATGAAGAACCCACTGATTGAAGTCTTGAACACAACAATGATTTGGCTGATTTTTGTGTCCAATCCTCCACTTTTAAGAAGTCAGCAAGGCGTGTACTTTGTAAAGATTGATTTCCCTCTCCTGTATCCTCGAGCTACCATCATTTAAAATCCTAGATGTTAAACGTGTTCAGTGTTTCCAATCACATATCCTGTTGAGTGGGGTGGACGCAGAGGACAGCTGAGCACACGCTCTATAGATCGTAACATGGAGTGAAACAGGAGCAAATCAGTGATCATTGTGAAGGTCTGTAAATTTTTGTAAATGTAAATGTCTCCTGTCAGTCAGCTCATCACAAGCTGACTGAAGGAAAGGGAAAGTGTAAACCTAAAGCATAGAGATCATAAACATCATTGACAGAACACCAACATATAGATATTTGGGAACGACATAAGACCTGCAAAGTGTTAAACACACCACAGTCGAACTTCTTCATCACTGTCTTGTTGATTTCAATTAGTTACACTGAATAAAATCTGCCTGTAACCTTTGATAAGTTTGATTCCTCCCTGTTCTGTATCTCAGTTGTTATTTTCTGTTATCTCTTCGTCTTGTGCCATGTCTTGTTCTTGTTTTCCTTGTGTGTGTATTTTCATCCATGTTTCTGAAGTCTTTTGTGTTTCCTGTTTTATTTTGTAGTTCTTCCTCCCTGTGTGTCAGGTTTAGTCTTAATTCCTCTCCACCTCGATCACCCTCACTGGTTTCACCTGTGCCTTGTGTCACACCTGTATCTGGTTACTTTGTCTGTAAGTGGTTCCTTCACTGTGATGTTTTGTGGATTTTACCTTTGACCTCTGTGTTATTCTCCTCACTGGGTCTTTGTGGGTTCTTTCATTGGATTTTGTTTATTTATTTATCCGGACAATTAAAGGCAAGTTTCTTACTTTTGCCTATTTCATGTCTTGTTTGTTAAATACTACCTTTTGAGGGAAAATTTGGGGTAATTTTAAGAAGAAAAAAATTGTATCTAAGTGAGTTGATGAAGTTCTGACTTTCTCCTCTAGGTGGTGTTGATCAGCCACATTTGTTTTGTTCTCAGCTCATTATGGATCCTTTTCATGCATGAGGTTGTAGTTCAAGACTGCAACAGAGAAGCTAAAGCTGATGCGTTCACTGGTAAAATTTTGAAGACGACAGTATGTTGAGTGAATAGCCCAGAGGATGAGCATGCTTAGGCGTAGAATGTCCACTTACGTTCACTTTCCTGGATTTCAGATGGTTTTTCTGTTTGTTTGTTTGTTTTTTTGTCATTTAAGATGAGTGCTGTGTCCCAAAGTGCGTACTTCTGCACTTACACTCACTATTTTGAGTGCATAAGTGTGTTCACACTGACTGTAATGGAAAACAGTGCACTTTGATTTCTCACCTTTGACCGCTCAGAACGGTTTAAAAAGTTGAGTGTGGAACAGTGGACACTTCTCACACTCAGTGGTCGCCATGTTGGCTACATAGACAAAAGGGGTGGGAACAGATCAAACAATGGTTGATGGACATAATTGATGAATAGCAGAAGAACAGCTGTGAATGGTTTTGAAATGCGATCGTAGTTTCAAGTAAGTGTGAAGCCACAGTGTTTGATTTGGGACAACACTATGCAGTGCACTTAATGTGAGTGTGCTTATGGAAGTGTGCAATTTGGGACACAGCAGAGGTTTGTACATGGCGGAAAATGGAAATGAGAACTCAGGCCCAGTATTAGACATGTGAACAGAGTGCAAAATGACCATTCCCAAAATGATCAAAATGGCCAGACCTGCATGACTAAACAAGGTGATATGGACAGACTCTAATGGAGAAATGTCTAGGGGTTCCACAAGCACTCATTTTTACCCATTCCTAAGTATATTCAAATATTAGTCGACTACTTGACTAACCATTATGTACTAATGATAAGACTGGAACCATGGCTCAATTGAACATTGTTAAAATATATTCTGTAATTCAAACAGTTTAAGCAGTTTAATGCAAAATGACATGATGATCTATATCAAAATGTAGGTCCAACAAATTGAGTAAAGTTCTTGTACAAGAACAATAAACTGCAGTGTAAACCAGCTATTACAGGTTCAATAGTCACTGTAGTGTTTGTAGGTGTACTTATAAAACCTAAACATACTAGGTGTTACAGAGTGACATACATACAGTTCCATACTCCAACATGTTGTTTTTATAGACCCCTTTACAACCTGCGTCATCTTAAAACACACACGCATTTCAACTGCAGAGCTGGCATTTAGCTCCACTTATCGAGACAAATAATCATTCATTAAACATTAAATTAAACTTTAAGTAGCGTAAAAATGTTTGGTTGTTCTGTGGTCAGTTGTCAGAAATAACTTTATACAACAGAGTCAATGTCTATCAAGTTCTGACCGTTTCAGAGCAACCAGTGTTTTGGAGTTAAGAGTGACTGTGCTAACTGGTGACTCTCAGCTGAACGTGTCAGTGATGGTCGGGTGAGAGTTACCAGTTAACAGGGTCACACTTTACACTGAAACACCAGTGACGTCTGTGGCTTTGTTATTGAATGTGTCTTCTTCATCCAACCTCAGTTAACCAGGTTTGAATAAGCAATTACAGCTGCAGATATTCTTAAACCAGTTTTTACTTTGCTTATTTAATGAAAAAGTTGTTTTAGGCCTGACACTATGGACTCAGAATGGGGAATAAATTATAAGTGAACATTTAAATTATGATTTTTATGATCAACTTATATTATCAAGTTAGCAACCAATCTTATTAGTAATCCTAAAAAACACAACCATTAATATTCTGATATATTTGGTTGCAGTTCTCTATCTGGACGTAGTTTTCTGGCTCTTTTATTATGAACCTGGTGTCATGCTCAGTGGTCTGAGTGCTCACCTTTGGTTTGGGAGTGTCTCTGATTTATTGACACATTTATGTCTTGATATTTCAAAGTCTGATAAGTGTTAATGAATAATACATTCATAAGCATCTAGTGCTAGTTGTGTGTTTAAACTCCTCTCTGAAGTAGATGCTGGAGTTCTCCACTCAAAACGTCTGTCCACCGAATATCTGTCCACTTGCTGATCGCTTCCATCCACTCACTGCTCTTTCACAAACCCGTGAGTTGTTCATCATCCGTCAAAGTGATGATATTAAGTTAAAAACGGTCTTTGGGGGGGGTTAATGCCTTCACATCTTTTGACAAACCATTATACTCTGCAGTGCCTCTGCAGTCAAGTTAGCACATCCACCATGATAAAAAAAATGAATAAAATTCCTTTATATTTATGTATAGACTCCTGAAAACACGGCTTAAACTTGTCTTATTTTCACTGATAACATTCATAATTCATAATAAGGATTTTAATATTTAGGCTCTCTGTTGCATCATTTTTGTTGTTGGGTCACATAATTTTGCTGATTACTTGTGTTGTCAGTCTCCTACACTTTATTTTTTCAAAAAGACATGTCCTAAAAAATTTTAAATCCGTGGCTTCTTAGTTATCATTTCCAGGTCACTCTGAAGGTTAGCATATTATTTATCTAATAACCCACAGTCATGTGGAATCATACCTGCCCCATAAAAATGAGCAGTCTCACTGGATTATTTATGTTAAAAAGCATAAAAGCTTCACACACATTTAAGAAGTCAACACTAGCTAGATTATCTGAAGATGGTTTTTGGCTAAGATATCCTTTAGAACATGATTACAAGAAAATGTTACTACGTACATACTGCAATCCTTGTAACCCACTACAAAATAAATAAATAAATAAAAATAAAAAACTTTAAAAAGTTAAAAAAAAAAAATAAATAAATAACACCCAACAGAGACCAATTTGTCTCTGATTATTTACTCAGCGTTTACTTATTTCTTACCTTGAGCACATTCAGTGGATGTGACTGAATATGCAATGATATCAGTACACAGGAGAAGCATGTATGTTATACTCTGTCTATACTGTCACTGCGGAAGTGATCAGTTCTGATCTAATCAATGCTCATGTTTCCTCAGGGAGCACCACTGTGCAGGTCAGCTCCATATCAGAAACATCCCCCCACCCTCCAATAATGATGTGGAGTCTATTTTTGACAAAGCCCCTGACCAGCATGCATCAAGCTGAAAAAAAGAAGATTGCCCCCAAACAAGTACTCAGGTATGTGAAAGAAATGCATCATCCTAAGCTCAAGATAAAAAAAAAAATTACAGACTCGTGACCGTTCATCAGATCATAATTATAAGAAATAAAATGATAGATATATTGTTAGCAACTACAAACAAGCCATGTATCCATGATCCATGATGACCACAATGGAACTCTTGGCTGATAACTTTTTCCATAGTTGAATCAAACTTATTCAAAAAAAATCTTATGTCACCTGCTCCCATTGGTCAAAGCGTAGAAGACATGAAATACTGTCTGTCCAAACCACCCGTAAATCGATCATGAAAAGGCACTGTAACTTGTTTGTTTGATCCTCTGTACAGAGTCCAGCTCCTCCAGGCTGTTCTACGCTCCAAACATGCTTCCTGTGTCGCAGGGCAACCACCGTTGGACTGAACAAAACTGGTGCTGATAGAAAGCAGCTCACATGCCTTCTGTGGAAATTAAGTGGTGGTAAGAGAAAAAATGTAATGGCGTTACGTAACTAGAATAAAAAAATTTTTTAACTCTGTTCCCTTGCAGTTGTTACATTTAGTAAAAAACTGGGATTATTTTGCAGGATCACAATTTCAATGCATTTTATATTATATAAATTCAAGACAGAGAGAGATACGCGCACATCTCACACCACTACTCATAGCATCGTGAGCTGTGAAACCTGATGGCTGAAATACACCAGATGTGTCTCCAGTCTTGCTCTGCTCCATCACGGCATCAGATCAGATGGGTTTCCATTCAAGTCAATTTGTCAACTTACACTGGATCTGTTTTGCTGCGGTCCTGCTGTGTAGCTGGTCCGCCATGTCGCAGCTAAAACGCAGCCATCCTATTTTTGCCGGATGCCAGAGCTGTGACGCATCAATTCCAACCATAGACTGTATAAAATATGGATGTAGTCTCCGCAACGTCACCCGTCTGTTCCTGATAGAGTCAAATGAAGCCAATCATTGGACAGGGCCATACTGAATATGATGCAGGCTTTGAGCTTCCTTTCTAACAGCTATAGGGCAACCATCAGTCATGTTAGCTGAGCTGAGCCTCTGATTGGACAAACCTGTAATCCTAATATCTTCTGTACCGCTGAGTTAGAAAAAAAAATTTGAATGAGCGAAGACACGCCAAGAGTCAACAAGTTTGAGGTTTAACAGCTCAACACAAATGAAGAGAGGTTTATTAATGGAGTGGGAAGCACAGAATTCCTTGGTATCACAACTTCAGCTGTCTGTCGGTCCTGCAGCTTGGCGGACCAAACACGCAGCGGATGTGAGTTGACAAAGGGGGTCAACACACAGCGGAGCAGAGCTGCAGATGCATCTGGTGTATTTGAGGCGTAACAGCTATAGAACGCTGGTCAGTCATGTGGACTAATTTGTGCCTCTAATTGGGCAAACTCGCTATCTTAAAACCTTCAAAACTGCTGAGTTAGATTAAATGTTGGAGGTGTTCCATACAATGTGTGCCATTAGCAAAATGAGCTATGCAGACGGAAGACATGTTTCATACCAGGCTGTAAACATGTTTATTTTTGCTGTGAAAATGGCTTCTGTTGGCCTGTTGGCCTGGTGTGTATGTGACTTCTGGTACTTCTGGAGCCAGCCTCAAGTGGACACTGGTTGAACTGCCAATTTAAGCACTCCCACATAGTCTCATATTTGCGTCATTTGCACCGGCAAAATCGCGCATCTAGTAATATCTTTACATTGACTTTAATAATAATAATAATAATAATAATAATAATAATAATAATAATAATAATAAAAATAACTTTTATTTGTATAACGCTTTCAAAAACTCAAAGACACTCAAAACAACTATTTTAAAATCTTCACATATTATCACTCACAAAGATTTTGTTTTTTGTTGGGAAGACAAGATGCCTTCATGGCATCGGATCATACACGTTTTCGTGAAAGTCAGTGTGTCAACTTACACTGGATCCGTTCTGTTTGTGGTCTGGCAGGTCACAGTTAAAACACAACCATCCCATTTTTGCCGAAGCTGTGACACGTCAGTTCACCATAGGGAAGACCAATGAAGTGAGAAGTGTGGGACAGACTCAGACTGTGACTCCAGCTGTCTGTCAGTCATCGGGCTGGTCAGACTGAACACACAGCCGGTGTGAGTTGACCATAGACTGTATATAGAATGGACAGCGTGGCTCCGCCTTTTACCATTGTACGGTTTTGAAACCAAAAAACCTCAGTCACAGGAGCCACCATTTTGCAGCCAGAATCTGCGCTATACAGACTTACGAGGAACTCAGAAAATCTGAGTGGAAGCGGGTGACAAAAATATATATTTTTTTTTTTCTTTCGACAGTCTAATCTCTTCTTAACTGTCCTTCCTGATGTATTTTACTATTCCAAAAAACTACAGAAGTACCGCAGCTGTGAATCATCGTTAAACAAGACGTAAAACCCAGTTTTTAACCTCAAATGAAAAAGAAACATTTCAGAAAAAAAGAGGACTTAAACAGAATGCAGCCGAATAATATCTAAATATCACCACTGCATACAGATGTGAGAAACGTTTCTATGAGGTGTAATAATTTTTTAAAGTTTGACCACATCCCATCTGGAATAAATAGAGGCGGAGTTTTTGACTTGTACTGCAGCGAGCCACCAGAGGGGGCAGTTTTTGTGGCGACCTCAGTTTGAGCCGAGCGAGATAACATCCTTTTTTTTTTTACAGTCTATGGAGTTGATGAACGCAGTCAACAGAGTGGAGCACCAGACGCATCTGGTGTATTTGACGCCTAACAGACGGCAATCCCAATGTACACAGAAAAGCTATGAGGGTAAGTAAAAGATTGTTTTCTTTTTCTGACTTCAGCTTTGATAAATTTTGCTATTATGCTAATGTTATGGCATGATTTATTCTTAAGGTAAATAAAGGTTGAGTATTACTGATAAATATTATTGAAATACCAGGACGGAGACCACAAGGTGAGACCCCTTGAGTTAAAAAAAAAAAAAAAAAAAAATTCACTTGTTTTACAACGTTTCCGTGTTTGTTGGGGTAACTGTCCGTTAGAAAATCACTAAAGCTGACCTCTTTTAACTTTTGTTGTGATTGTGCTTCTGTTGCTTTGTGGCATTTGCCTTTGTGTTTTTCATTGGTGTGGCTGTGTTGTTTCCTTTTGCAAAGGGTTTTAATTTGCAAATCTTCTGACACCTACTGGCCACCATACATTGTAAAGACGTGTCGTGACAAACAAGTTTCATAAATGTAATTCCAGATCAAGGAGACTCTGACTTGGTCCAAAGCAGGAAAGTAGACATATTGAGGTTTATTCCAACAAAGAATTGGTTCCATGGTTTACCAGTGCAATATGTCAGTTCTCACTGTGTTTGCTTTTTGGCTTCTTCTTTTTTTTTAACAGTGGGCATAAATGGAGGTGTGCTGAATTCATAGTTGATGTGAATAGCAAGTTTCTTCACACCTACCCGGAAAAGACTGCAAGATATAAGAAGATGAAATAATTAGTCCTCACTTTTGTGGTTCATCAGTATTAATTTCAGGCTAAAAATTCCTGACGGTAACTTTAATCAAGACGTGGGTTTTGTTAGTTCACAAAAAGGAGAGACAGACTGTCACATCCTGAACACAGAAACGGAAGGAAAACACCCAAAAAGCTTGAACAACAACGCTTGGTGTTTTAGGGTAGTGCTCCACTTCAGCCTTTTGCTCATGAAACTTTAATCACTTCTGATGCTACTATGACTCAATCTAATAAAAATTGGTATTTTTACAGAACAGTATATAAATAAGAGATGCTTCCAACGCTGCTGCACAGATGCAGACAAAAAAAAAATTCAGACTGAGCTCAGAAGAAATTATTTGATAACATAAAACTGCCCTGTGTATCTATAATTCAGATCTGATGGAGAGGAATTAGCCGAGGTACATGAATAGTAAAACGTGTGCAGCCTCTGTCTGACATATCTGCAGCAGGAGAACCACATGCACGTCCCATTAAACAGGGCGAGTGATCCGAATCAGTCAGCTGCACTGTGGACCATGTGTGCATGCGTCCTCCTTCCCTCTCATTCAGCTGTTTTAAAATGACACCTCCCCCCTCCTTCCCAAATCCTGCTCCCGCTCTGAGTGCAGTCATTTCTAGTGCAGAGAAATGTCCCTGGTGACACTGAGGGATGACGCAGGCTCTCTCTTCCTTTTTCTGTTTCACAAACCCCCCCCCCCCCTCAACAATCACCATCTTTTCCCTCTTTTGACTCCCTCTCCTCTTCTTCTTCCTCTTTTTTTTTTGTTCTGATGCTCCCCCCTTTCTCCATTTCCTCTCCCCTTCTCTCCTCCTCTTGCTGTCTCCCCCCTCCTCTCCCTCTCGTTCTCTCTCTCTCTCTCTCTCTCCTCTCTCTCTCTCTCCTCTCTCTGCTCCGGCACTGCAGTGCTGATTGTGATTGCACACACACTCACGCACACACACACACACTCATGCACACACACACACACATACACTTACACACACACATACACACACACAGGAGCGTAGCTGAGAGGCAAGGACTGCAGCAGCATGCACCAACCGCGGCTGAGCTGTTCAGGGACACGAGGAAGGGGAAGTGAGGGGAGAAAATAGTGTTGCTTTCTCACAGCAGCCTGTGCGTGCATCTTTTTTGCAGCCGTGGGAACGATGCATTTCAAGAGCGGATAGCTTATGTTATCCGGCCTCCTCTGCACTGCCTCTGCATCCCGTTCACCCTGCTCCTCCCACTCCAACTCTTCCTCCTCCTCCTGTCTACAGCATCATTAGACAGGACTACAGATTGACCGGGACTAGCAAGTGCTGGATGGTCAGGTTTGCCCCGGCTGAAAGATCTCTGCTGTGGCTAAAGCTACATCCTCTCCCTCTCTGATGGCTGGATTGTAATCGACATTTGGAGCTAAAACCTGTGAAGAATCTTGGATGTGTGTGTCATTCTTAACCACTGTTGTCATTGGCGCATTTCCTCTATTTGGCTGCTTGTTTTTGCCTTCTCTGAGACTGGCTAGCAGGCACTGCAGCATCAGGACCGCAAGACCCATGAAGTGGTAGGGCATGAGGACCCAGGGGCGACCCAAAGGAAGGGCTTGAGTGCTTCCATTGCTACCACTGCTGCTGAGGTGCTTATCTTGATTTTTTTCCTCCAGAAAAGGGTGTCTGGTGGGGGTTGGGGTGGGTGGTGACAGCACAGGTACCCAGGCCCCTGCAGAGAGGAGCGGGCGGCTCTTGCGTCGAGGCAGGCAGGACGTCCTGTTGGGGGGGAAGGGGGGGTGAAGAAGGGCCGGCTCGAGCGTTGGAGCTCCTGATGGTGGCTATTTTTGTCTCCCCTAGCTGAGTGATTGGGACAGCGGGCGGAAGAGAAGATGCTGATGGCCCGAGACACGGCGCGGGACGAGGCTCAGAAGCTGCACAGAAAGTGGCTGAAGCACCAGGCCTTTATGGCTGAACTGGCTCGCAATAAGGAATGGCTGGCCAAGATAGAACAGGTGAGTGGAGGTGACCAGGGGCATGATGGTTGGAGGGGGGAGAGGGTCAGGTGAGTCGGGAGGGGGCGGCGGGTGCCACGCAAGGGGGAGCACATGACATGAGAAGCAGAGCTGATGGAGGGTGTGGTGGCAGAAACACTGAAGAGGTGAAAGTGTGAGAGATGTCATCCCTCAGCTGTATTTCATCACCTGGCCTGGGGACATCCTGAATTACAGTCTCAAGGTTATGATGCTTCAGCGGCTGTGTTGTTTTCAGGCTCACAGGTGGTGTGATCCCCGTGCTTCTTTTTCCTTTTTGAGGTGAAAGCTCCTGAATTTCATCGCTCAGTTATGGAGGTTACTGTGAATCATATAGAGGACACGCTGCAGCAGTGAAGGCCTTCACTTCACTCTGCTGAAAATGGTATCTGCTAGCAACACACAGCCGGTCGCCTCATACCATGAAAACATTCCACGGTTTGCCGTCTTCCCCCTGCATTCCCATCATGCTTTGCTTCCCTGACAGAGCATCATCCCATCCACACTGGATGTTCTCAGTGCCCTCTGCTTCAGTCAAGCTGAGGTGGGCTCTTCAGATGTAAATTAGCCGACAAGACTCTGTTTCTGATAATAGCATCCTGCATATGGCCGGTTTAAGTGACACAAACACTGCTGCTGTCAGGGCAGTGTGTGTCAGCACAGTCACACGTGAGCTGCTGCTGATGACGAGGACACGCAGGGAATACAAGATACATGCATTACAGGCTTTTAGTTGAGTCAAGGCAGAGACATGGATCCTTTATTCTTAAAGGGTGGAGGTAAAGGTAAATTATTGAAACAAGATGGTGTACTTGTTTCTGGAAATTATTGAAAAAAAAACCTGTCCTTGGTGCGTAGGCAATAGTGTTGGGCAATTACAGTAATAATATTACCTTTACTGGTAACAAGCAGTGTAACAAATAACTTGTTACTCCCTTACTGTTGTTATTAACCCTCTAATGATTTAAAATACAATGATCCACAGATTAATTTCATCGCACATGTCAGCTGAGCAGCGAGCAGGTATTTGGTTTTTCTGCAGAATTGGGCGTCTTTTAGGCACTGCCATGGGTAGTTTCTGGGTATTTTGGCTGTTAGGCTTGTTTGGTAGGTATAGTTGTCATACATTCCTGGCAACCCTGGCTAGCTTGAATTATGGAGCAGTACACGTTTACATTCAGCAGCTGGAAATACGCCCATCACTTGAGTTTGGTGGAGAGGAAAGATGACAGCAGCATTTTTGTCAGATTTAAATTGTGTCCCGGTTCGAAGTCTCTTTCAGCTTAGATCAGCTTAGACTGGATTTCAAAAGTTGTGTTGCTCCTCCTCAGTTGAGCCAGGTGTGTATCTCAAATGGCCTGTTACTTTGATGCATTCATAGGTGGCAGGAAAAAACACACCTGCTGGTAATTTCACATATGACGTTGACACAGAGGCCATGTGTGAACTCAGAATCATGAGGAGAAATGAAACAATTACCAATTTTGTGGGACGTAAAGAAAAGTAAAATAATCAGTAGTTTGATATGTTACTGTTGGCAGGGAGTAATAAGTAAAGTAATAAGATTAATTTTAAAAATAGTAATGAGTAATGAGTATATATCTCATGTTCCGCTTTGAGTTCCTTGAAGTCAGCTGTTATAGCTGGACATGCTAGGTCAACGTGTCTTAGAAGTGTAAAAAGATAAGACAGTAGTCTTATTCTACACTGCTTGAGTTTCTGCAGTGCAATAGCTGGTGAAAATATGACACCTCCGTGTTTTGACAAGTACTGGGAGTCCTCTGATGTTTTCAGTGGTAACTTCAGACAAGACATCCAGGATCAAGAATTTCTTGTTTAAAGGATGGACATTGTTTCAGAGAAGGATGAGCATACTGGTGATATCGATAACCGGAGACTCGGCTGCACTTGACTGGATGAATTTTACTTTATAAAATGCTTTGTTTTTGCAGAGTGATCGATTATGCATTGTCAGTGTTTTTTATCAGCTCGGCCCAAAATCACAGCCAAAGTTGTCCTCAAGACGCCTCAGAAGGAGAGCAGGTCTGGGCTGTATTCTTCGCTATTTTTGTTTACTGGAACCTTACATGGGTCCAGCATGGTCGTCCATCCATCCATCTTCTATACCGCTTATCCTGTTCAGGGTCGCGGGTGTCTGGAGCCTATCCCAGCTGTCTTAGGGTGAGAGGCGGGGTACACCCTGGACTGGTCGCCAGCCAATCACAGGGCTGACACACAGAGACAGACAACCTTTCACACACACACACACTCACACCTACAGGCAATTTAGAATCACCAGTTAACCTAGTGAGCATGTTTTTGGACTGTGGAAGGAAGCTGGAGAGAATCCACATATGCACGTATACCGGGATTGAAACCGGCAACCTTCTTGCTGTGAAGCAACAGCACTAACAGCTATACCGTGCAGTGGTCCACCATGGTCAATCTTTTGGAAACATTCGGCAGCAACGTCAAACAACCATATTTATAACTGGAGGAAACCTCTGGAAAACCAGAGTCCTGGTGAGCAGCCTTTTGTCGTGACTCAGTGGGCTGAAGTGGGAGCAAGGCCTCTTTTTTTTTTTGGCCACAGTTGGGTAGTTTGCATCAGACTAAAGCCCCTTGAAAGTCTGCAGAATAAGACCACCTTTACCACCAAGTGGGACCATAAAGCCTTCAACTCTGACAATATTGTCTTTTACCAACAGAGTCAGGATGTACAAGGAGGAACCTGCTCATGGAGATGAGTTTTAACCAGCTGTAGGAAGAAATATCAGTCTGTTTCACAGTTTTCTCACTGAATGCAGCGTTCTGTGTCTCATTTAGCTACACACCGGTAAAACGTCAGTGCTGAAGCTGATTCAGATCAGGATGGTGAAGAGAGAATACTGTGATGTGCTCAAACAAGGAAGTGCTCTTTAGCGTTCAGCCCTAAAGCATCATGTGAACGTTTGCAAAATGTCAGACAGGAACCTTTTGTTGCTGCTGGAATCCAACAGTCCAGCTCATTTATACACTTCTTATTGCTTTCCTATCAGGAATTAAAACAAGTTACCTTTTACTACACAGTATTTCTTTGTTGCTTTTAAGTGGCAACGCTGCATTGGAGTGATATCTATTAATGCAAAATGAATGAAGTATACAAAGTCTTCTGTCCAGAGAGGTTTTCCATAATTGTTACTCTTATATGAAATCTACTCGCATATGAGCGGCACATGACAGTATGTGGGTTGTATACATCAAAAGCTGCTCATGTACACATACTTTAAAGCTAAAGAAGTGGAATAATGTGGCAGAATGGAGAAGTTTATCAGACCGTGTCCTCGCTGAAATGAATGATACATCTCAGACAGTAACATCCTGAGAGAGAGAGAGAGTGCTGACATATCCAAAAGTTTTAATAATTAATTCCTTATTGAATACATTAAAAAATTCATTGGTCTGTATAGATTTTTACACATTATTTTGTGTAGTATGTACAGTGTTATTAAATATTCATCAGATAGCATTGTAACTAATTATAACCATGGAGTTTGAAGACGAGCACTACAAACAGCGGTCATGCAGTTGCTCAGCCTGTTTCCTGAACACAGTTTAATGTTGGGTCATCGTGCAAAAAAGGCCAGTAAGTGTGTGCATTAAGCCGTCACATCTTATCTGTTTATTTACACAACCAAAAGATTTTTTCTGTAAGTTTTGGGCTTTTATTGTCTTAATCCTTTTCCCCCTTCCTGCTTAATTTTTAAGTTACACTATTTGAATTTTACAGTTAAAAGGACTCTGCTGTCTTCTTTATCTGAGGCTGGATCACCTTAAACTTCTTGATTAGCTTTGATGAGAAATATTAATTCATTTTTTATGCCTTTCATGGCCCCATTTTTGACATTACTTAAGATTTAACAGTAGTTTCAGGTCAGTAAGGTGCACGATTTCTAATGTATGTAGCAAGAGAATGTTTGACTGATCATGTTCCTGAATCTTATTTCCTACACCGGAACTTTTATTGTAAATGTTGAGCTAAAATATCTGGTCAGCTTGTACACAAGTCATTGAAGAGGAAATGAATCTGTTAGTTAGTTAGTTAGTTAGTTAGTTAGTTAGTTAGTTAGTTAGTTAGTTAGTTAGTTAGTTAGTTAGTTCGTTCGTTCGTTCGTTCGTTCGTTCGTTCGTTCGTTCGTTCGTTCGTTCGTTCGTTCTCCCCTCATTTTTAGTTCATTTTTCGGGTTTCAGACACCCACTGTTTGGTGGGGCTGTTAAAGACAAAATCTAGCTGCGTCTCCTTTTTTGTTTTAAGGTTGTCTATCGATTTTGGTGTATTGGTTCAGACAAAAATAATATAATACTGTATTATTTAAGTAATGTAATTATTTAAGACATTTAAAGGCCAATCTGATTGACGCTTCAAAAAAATGGTACTGGTCATCGATCTTTTATTTACATTTTTACATAAATTCATATGAAAGTGAAAATGTAGAATGACAGTGATCGCCCTGATTTGAAGCTCCATCCTCTGCATGTAGGAACAGATAATTACCTCTTTAACAGACACTTTATAAAGCATGGCTATAACATAAGATACTACAGTTTATTGGAAGGCTGGATGACAAAAAGAGCCAAAGATTATAAATCATATGTTTGTCTTCTTTCCCTCAACAACCGGTAAAATACAAAATAAAACCTTGGCCGGGTTATCACTGAGCAGGAGCTTGATTTTATGATCAGGTAGGATGTGAAGGGTGTGTTCAAATCCTTTCAACACCTTTTATGTTTATTTACTGGGTTGAATTTACAACTTTAAATAACAGAACTATTACTTCATCTGGCAACTGAAGGCAGCTTGGAATTAAGACCTGCCAGGACATGTACCGAGTCCTTTCAGGTTAGTTTAGCAACAGATTATTTGTATTTAATGCCACAGAAAAGATGCAGACAGGACAGGACAAGAAGCAGATGAGAGATACATGTGAAATGACTCAGACCTCTACACTCAGAGAAAATAGTAATTGAATGTAAAGTTAGAGTGAGAAACAAGCATGGAAATCCTCATCAAGGCCAAATGATGAGGCATAAGTTAGATCATGTCAAAGTCAACACTAAATTAACATTTGATAGCATGTTTATACTCTGACCCTTAACCAGTGGCCATTCACCCAACCACACAATGAAATTCCAAAGCAGCTTTTGGCAAACTGATAATAAATCAATCAATCAATCAATCAATTAATCAATCAATCAATAAATAAAAGAAGCAAACCTCTGCAGTTGCTCTTTTGATTCTGTAGGAAAAGAAAAATTGTATGACATCCAACCATGAGTGCCATGGTCCTCTGACTGTCATGAAAGCCTATTTCAAGTGAATAACCGAAACCTGGTGAGCACAGGGTTTTGAGATAAATGGAAACACAGCTTCCATTGTTGGTTTTGTTAACAGTGTTTGACAGTCTGACACAAAAAAACAAGGTAATGTGCTAATGTCAGAAATTTTAAAGAGAAATGTCTACCTTCCCAACACAAAAACACAAATCAGTGGTTTATACTGAGAATAGCTCATTATCAAATACTAACCTGTTTAGAGGCAGCAGTTTCCCATCTGTATGACCTCACTCTGTTGTCCCTTTTTTAGTTAAGGATTGTCCAACCAGACAAAGTTCGGTGAAGCATTAAGTCTTTGCACATGCCATCAGTCCATGGGGAATGAATGTCTAACGACTGGTGTGGCATAGCTTAACTATCGCCGGCTGTGACTGCACATACAGGTGTACCATACCATCTCCACCTCCACCTGCTTTTCTACAAAAGTGAAGCTGAAGTAAAGCTAACGTACTGTGCCAGAAGTATGTGTAGTCTAGGGATCAGCTGGTGGTGCTCTGCCTCTCCTGCTGCATTAAAACATACATTTAGCTTATCAGAAAAACAGTAAACCTCCCTCAGGTTGGAGTAAAAACTTTTCATGTCAGTTTGAAGCAAACTTTCACTGTTGTGGACAGTTTCATGACTCATTCTAAGTTTTGGCAGCACTAGCAATTTTCTAGTTGTCGTTGTGTTTTACATCACATTTTGTAGTCAAGTTTAGTGCACGGGTGATATTAGCCTCAACCCAGTTGGTTGTTTTTTTACAGAAAGCTGGCTTAGTCATTTCCTGTTTCTTGATTTGTTCAAAGGAAATTTCTGGTTTAACGAGTGACCCTGTTGACTGGAACCTTTATGGAACACTTGTGTTTACTATAAACCAAGTGGCGGCCTGCTGGCCAGATTCAGCCCACCAGAGCTTTCCATCTGGTCCGCAGAATATTACTGAAAAAATACCCTTGTGCTGAGAACAATCTCTGTTACTTGATTCATTTATTTTTTAAATCAGCCCTCTGAAAAGCAGCTTGTGCCATAGCCTGCCTGTACAAAGGTTACTGTGGGCCGTAACCACCACAAAATAATACACTAATAATAATAATAATAAACTTAGCTCCCTATAGCTCCCAGATGAAGGTGTCCAAACCTTATGAACACAAACAAACACACCCACCATGAACAGAACTGACTCCCATCCAATCAGTGAACCCCATCCCCACACAATCCACAGGCACTGTCTGCTTAACTGTGATGCATTCACTTGAACTCTGTAAACCTCAATGCTCACAATAACTCATCTTACAGTAAAACACATCACCACTATCTAACATCAACAACCCACCCAGTCCATTACAACACCTAACAGTGCAAGCTCCATTACGGCTGAGCTTTTCTGCATCAACATTCCTCTTAAGACTCTCTGAAAGTGACATTTTCTGAGCTTTAAATCTAACCAGACGCCTTTCTCCTGTTGATGTCTCCCCCTGGTGGCTAACTGCAGCCCAGGTAATATGAGTCTTATAACACGGACAAATAATAAACAGCAACATAAATTTGTAATGAAAATTAATATACCATATAAAAAATATACCACTTAGGATAAAATATTTTCTGGCCCTTGAACAAATGTAGTTGATGACCCCTGCTATAAGATGCTAGCTAACAGAGTCACATGTTAAACCAACACCAACAATTATGCACCAGCATCATAATGTCTGAAACTTAACATGGAGCCAAGGAAGCCTCGCTAAATTGTTACTGTTAACTAGAAATGGGAGAATGCTAATGATGGCAAATACTGTTTGCATTAGCTTGCTAGAGTTAGCTAATGGGTTGTAAAATGTATTTTTTTAATGTAAAATATGGCCCAGTGTCACTCCAGATCCAGATCTGCTGTCTTTGTGGCTGCTTATGAATCAGTGGGCTGTTAAATAACCACAACAAATCAGATAATCTTAAATTATATGTCTCATGGTCTGGAATACAGCAACAAGACGTGATAATATTTGACCCTTAGCATGTCAGGCACAGATAGTCTCCCCTCAGTCAGTCACATTAGAGGATGTGTGTTTGTCAGTCATGGTAATAATCATGATGTTAAATATTTAATGTGTATCTTGATCTTGGAGCTGGATTATCCAATCTCTTGACATAAAGGAGGCTGATTTTTTTTGGCCAGTCACAGCGGGGAATTAAGATTTCTGCATGTCTTCCATATTTTTTCTCAAGTTTGTGGCTGCCATGAATGGCAAATGTTGCAACTCTGGTGCATCAAAACACCAGACATGATATCAAGGTTTTTCTTTTTTAAAAGAAAAAAAAATACTGCTTCACCTCTTAATCACCAGAGCACACTCCTACACAGCTAATCCAGATATATACAGTGGACAGTCTTAAAGAAAAGAGTCTGTGCTTTTCAAAACTTTTTAGAAAAATTTGCGGTAAAATATTGAACCCCTCAGAGGCAGGATCCAGGCCTGATTCCTTCCAACAATGCCACCCTTTTAATTTGAATTTCATATCCTAAAATATCATCTTTTATGGTTGTTTCTTTCTTGAATTTTTGTAGTTCTGCAGACCTAAGAGGAGAGCCAAAGATAATTGATCCAAAGAGGTTGCCTTACACACCCTGATGGGCATCATATTGAAAAGTTCCGTATGAAACCCAGGACAGACAGTTACCGAGACCATAATGTCTCCACAGCCCTGCTAACACCACCTAATCTACCCCCGCCACTCTCTCTGTTGTTACCTGAGAGACAGGGAGAAGAGATGACGCCGCGTCCTGTTGCGATCGGAGAACTCGGCGTCCTTTTGGAAGGGTTCCCGCCTCAGCCCCGCGCCTCTGTTCTCTCTCAGTACTTACTCAGCACATGAAGCCGCCACAGCTCCAGCCGGCTCTGCACGTGGAGGATCTGTGGGAGCTTCTCTGTTACAGCCAGAGGACTCACAGCTGACCTTGTGCCAAGCGTTACATAGGCTCAGGGGTCACTGCTCTGTAAATACACAGATCATGGGTCTGGAGAGCTGAAACACATAGATCAGCGACTGTCTGATAGACATGAATGACAGATTTTAATACAGATAACCCATGGTAGACTACTGGCAGATCCTCTTGGTCAAACATTAGTCAAGTACATGTGAAGGTTTATTACATGAATACTTGAGTTAAGGTAATGTAGTACTTGCTTTAAAGTATTTAAAAATCTTAGAATATTATACTTTCAGAGTCCCTGAGTGCAGTCATGAGTCTATGATGAGGTTGTTGGCTGTGATGAAGTTTTGATTTATGTGGTTCATGCCAAAACTCTGTGTTGCCCTGTTACAGTGCAAAGGCCAGTAACTTTATATACATCTCATCTAAACTGAAGAACAAAACTACGTTTTAAAAACAATCGAGGTAGACATCTGCTCTCTGTTCTCTGTTATAAGTACTTTAAGATCTGAAGTAGCAGTAATCTGCTAAATCTTAACCTAATGTATCCAAAGACACCATAGCTCCCCGCGGACAAGCGAGCAGAAAACACAGTGGGACCAAAACAGGTGATCAGATCAGCTGAAATGATGTTGACACAAGAGCTCACAGGGGTGTTGTTCTTACGAACATTTCAGTAACTACGTTTTAGGGTCACTGCTAGAGTGTAAACCATGCTGTCAAAACAGAGGATGCATACTGTACTCAACATTAAAAAAAAAAAAAAAAAAGTCAAACTTACGGTAAAATACCAGCAGGTGTGGTTGCTGGAGATGTAATGTAAAAAAAACAGGTCAAAACAGAGCAATAATGTGTATGGATTTCAGTTCATAACTCTGCTCTGCCAGCTCGGTTGAGGTTTTTAAATTATTCTTAAACTCTCTCTTCTTTTCCCTGGCTTTTAATCAAAGCTGAGTGGACATATCCAGCAAGTTTTAATAAGTTTTAGTTTAGTTTCATATATATGCATATGTATCTTAATGTATTTTAATGTATATACAGATATATGTTTGTGTATATAGTCATTTTAGCCTTATGTGCTGCTTTGTGTTTGTACAGCACTTTGGCCAACTGCGGTTGTTTTAAACGGGCTCTATAAATAAAGTTTGAGTTGAGTTGAGTTGAGAATGATATATTAATTTAACAGTGAAGCCTCTTACTGTTACAGTGGGTACTGCAACAATTTTCAGTCTTTTACAATTTTTCCTTTTTTTATAGTACATTTCCAGCAACTACAGCTGCCAGTATTTCACCGTAAATTCCACATATTTTTTTTACAGTGCTGCAAAGGGTTCAGCCAACCATATTCAGCAGCCATCATGTGACATCACACTCGGGGGGTAATCTTCTTTGAGATCTGTTTGTAGATTTGGAGGCCTCTTTCTTCACTTTTTAATAAGACAACTGAAGAGAAACTTGAAATGTGGGTAGCAGGAAGTGAGGGAAGACGTGCAGCAAACGGTTGTGATTGGGGGTAGAACCACTAAGGTTCAGGAAAGGTCAGTTGTTGATATCATGCTCATTTTAGGTGGCTAGAAATAAGATGCTTGCAGCACAATATTGACATAAGGAGTCTTGCTACCATCATCAGTTATTAAAGGTAAGATATTAAAGTTAAGACCAGTGGTTAGCTACTGTAAAAACAGCTTTTTACAAAATAACTGAATGCACAGTTTGACAAAAGAAACAAACAAAAACAAAACAAAAAAACTGACTTTATTTCATGGTTATGGCTTTCTAATTTATTATCAGACTTAACATTTGGGATTTCTTCTTTTCTTTATAGCCAGGTCTCTTTTTTTTAAAATCACATTGGTAGAAATGGGCTTGCATTCAAATCAGCATACAGCTAAAGTACAGACAGTCTCATCATCTATCGTTTTGTGTTAATTCCTCAAACTGTATCTTCAGCTAGTATTAATACATTCAGGGCATTTATGTTTGGCTGACATCAAAGTAGAAATTAAAAATAGATTTTTAAAGTGTCAGATTTTCAGGGCTAAATGGCAAAACTTTCACTTACTGACTCTTCCTTTTCAGCTTTTCAAGTTTCAGGACACAGTTCAGTGAATGTTATCTCTCTGTCCCTCTGTCTCAGCTTACAGGGACATGAAACACTGCAGTTTCTCTCTGGCTTGAGATGTCAGAAAGTCAGCTGTGGAAATGAAGGTCTTTGGTTGGTTAACAGGAGGCAGTTGTGTGTTTTTGGGGGACTATTTTTAAGAGGTTGGTGCTTATGGGAGTGTTAAACAGGACGGTGTTCAGTGTTGCTGCTCACACGTTAATGGAAGACCGTCCCCTAGTGCAGTGTTTAGGCTCATTAAAGTGTTGTTAATAGATTTTGTACAACAACAAAGCCTAAAATAGGTCCTGAGTTTAAACTACAGTAAATCCTTCATGCATTTCTCCAGTCCAGTCCAGTTTTTTTTTTTTTTTTCATTTTAACTCAGGATTTGATTTTATTTATTGTTGTGTCACTTTAACAAGAACAAAAAACATTTACCTCAATGTCCGACAAATTAAGTGTTCAGATAAACCAATGAGAGTAAACAGAAGTAAACCACTGCACGTGCACCACTAAATATGATCATATTCGATTTAATGTTTCACTCTATGGGTCGACTAGAGCCAGAAACCAGAGATCCAGATTTCAACAACCTAAATAGAAACAAACTTGTCGACTCTGTGACGCCTTCAGCCGTAATAAACGCAAATTTATCATGCAATGTTACAGGAAAATAGCCACATAGACTGAGTGCTGTTTAAGACAGAGGCGTAAATTTGTAATGAAGAACATTGGAGCTCTGAATGACAAAATCATTACTCGAAGAGCAGACACAGTTTGAAAAGATCTTAAACAACATGCATCAGTGGAGTTTGTAGCATCCATACATTCACAAAACATCACTGAAAGTAAAAACATTTCACAGGATAAACTTTATTTATTTTTACAGTTGATAACTCTGTTTGAAGACATACCTGCGTATTTACTGTCCTGTAATAAATTGCAGCTGTTACATGTTAATGTGTTGTACCCATTCAGTCACTTGATAAGTTACTGTAACAATAAGCGCAGGTGTTGTAAGGATTAAAGCATGAAGCACTGGCTTATATGTCAGTTGATTCGAGGTCTTCAGTCTTTAAGGAACCCTGACAAGAATGAAAGAGAGCATTCACATTTACATTTATTTCTTTCTAAAGCAGTTTTTCATTGGTCAGATTAGTCTCAGTAATATATAACACTTTTAAGAAGAAGTCTCACTAATTTAAAGAGGCTTTGAGGGCGATCTGTTTGAAGCGGATTACAGCGACACTTTTTGGCTGGAATCATGCGCACTCTGTCGTGATGACGTGAGTCTTAACAAGGCGTGTGTTTGTTTTGAAAATGAATGGAGATCGAGTGTTTTTTAACACTACTTTTCTTTGTTCAAGACGACTTTGTACCAGATATAACATGACAGGGTAATGTTTGTACTAATGGTTATGTAGAGCTATGGTTTGAAACATGACAATAAGCAAACTTTGTAGTAGGCAGCTATATTTAGCGCTACTCACAGCCTGGTGCTCTGAGACTTATCTGTGGGCTGACTTGTAACGTTAACAAATTCTCATTATGTCAGGTTCTCATCTAACAAGTAGCGCTAAAGTAACCTCACTCTTTATTTTATTGACAGACTCTCAAGTTTGAATAGATCACTGCAGAATAACTGCTGCATGTGGGTTGGAATGAAGGTTATCACAAACAGCTTTAACTCATGTTTAAGCCTTTAGCTTATGTTTTAGCCTTTAGCTCATGTTTCAGCCTTTAGCCTGTGCTCTATCACTCTCCCATTTAGCTTTCTTCTGCTTTTCTGTCCTTTTTCTGTCTAACAGTTCAGCTCCAGTGTTCACCATCACTAAAAAAATAATCTAAAAAATCGTTTCAGCTGAGAAAAACACAGCTCTCTCTTTTCACTGCTAAACTTTGTTAGCCTGCATGGTGTTGTCATAGAGATGTCCTGTCCACCCTGATCAGGAAACTGAGAAATAGCATTTAGAAATAACCTATATTGTGCTGATAATCTTATGTTAAGTTGTGGATCAGGCAGAGGTGAGACTTTTTCAGGATCACTTAGAAGTCCTCACAGTTCCTTTAATAGTCCATTTAAAATATCAATTTCACATAAAATGTTGATTCTCCCTCACATCAGTACTTCAAGTCACAATCACATCATGTTGTTTTTTTTTTTTATTCATATCACACAAAGCTCGACTGACTTACTTTATTTTCTCTTTTGTGTGTGTGTGTTTCATTCGTCATTGCAATCTTTTTTCTTTTGTTGACATCTCTGTCCTCATTCAGCTCTCCTTCTCTGAGCTGTGCAGTTGACACATCTTTCAACATGAATGAGACGAACATCACAACTTAAAACACAGCTGCTGTTGCTGTGTTCGTCACTACTGTAGTTGGAGTCACTTTGAAGAAATTTAAGAATCAGAGATGTTGCTGCAGTTGCCTGGATCACTTGACGGGGCTTTTTTGTGTCAGGGATGGTTGGGGCCAAGTTGTTAAGTCCCTGACTCTTAAGATCAGACAGAAACAGGAACTAATGTTTTTTTTTACCACAGTGTTAAAAGGCAGAGGTAAGATATGTAGAAATTAATCTTCAATAAGAGTTAAAATTGGACATATAACGATGACTGAACAACTTTAAAGAGGAGGTGATGTGTTTTTGTGTTTTTTTTGGCTTTTTTTCTGTCCCTCTAGCGCGTCTGTGGTAGCTTTACATGATTTACAGCTAAAAAAGAATCCTATTTTTCTCACACACTTGTTTTAAAAAAAAAGCTTATGTCGTCCTTTGTCTCCATTTTAGTTGCTGTCTCTTTAAGACTCCCTGTTCCACAAACCTCCTTTACCTCTGATTGGCCACTCCTCTGAAGGCCTGTTGGGAACAAGCTATGGGCAGAGTCAGGGATTTCTATAACATATGAATATGTAGCAGTTTGAAAATCTACACCTATTCAGTATGAACATCCAGCATTGTTGCTTTATATCTGTGTTTAAGACATAGGAGTTAAGAATACCTCCTCTTTAAAGGTATCAGTGAAATGTGGTGGCAGAAGTGTGTGATTAATTTTCCAGAAAGCTTACTTTATTTGAATATTCTTTAAGAACTGTTGATGTGGTCACCTCCCCATTATGTTATTGGTGTCCATTTATGTTATTTTGGTTCTGTATGGATACTACCTTGGCTAGCTGGTTTAAAGGAGATGTTCAGATTTAATAAGACTTCTTGGCTTGAGGAAGGTAAAGTATGACACTAAAAGTAACCCAGCTATTAAACTCATTACTGGGCTGAGTTGTATTAACCATAAAAAAGGTTGAAGCCCACTGATCGAAACATCTGCATTTTAATTGGTATGTTGACAATATTGATTTCATTTGCACTTTCCTAAACTTCATTTTTTACTTTAAAGTTTTTCTGTTGCTTTTAAGACAAGAACTGACTGAATTTGTTTGGAAACACATTGTTTTGATTCTAAAACATGATGAGAAAAAAAATAACCCTTAACTGCTAAGAGTTTCTAACTTCAAAACAACCAAAAGACTGCATGACTCAGTGGATGTCAGTGACATCCAGGCCTGTGCAAATGTAAAACCAAATTTTACATTTCTTTTAACTGATGGATTACATTTGACATCCCAAAATATCACAGCAAAAGCAATGTGGGCCTTAACATTTTTTTAACAGTATACTTGATTCTGATTGGTCAAAACCCTCCAAGAATGGGAATTAAATCTGGAAAGTAAAGGCAACACAGGAGACAGCCTGCTCACACATTAATCCACCAAAAGGAGTTCAGATATCTCTAGGATACAGTTTGTGATTTCTCCTCACTGTTGACAGTGTGGCAAAAAAAAAAAAAAAAAAAAAACGTTCCTGATAACATCTGGAGACAACATAGAAAATATCTGATATTATGTTCAGTTTATTTGGAGAGCACAAAATTTTAGGTTGGTGGTTAATAGCTCACCTGAAACACCAAGGAAGTAAAAGGACAGGAAGTGGCAAATTACCACAGGAAATAGGGAGGGAGGACCAAAATGAAGATAACAGATTTTAGGTTTCATGTCAATTCCGTCATCAACCAATCATCAAAACTGAAGGACTGCTTTTTTAAGCAGCAGAAAAAATCATCTATCATCTATAGCATCTGCTTGTTTGTATAATGAGGTCATTGTTGGGTTGATAATGAGCTGGTGGTTATGTTGACTAGAATCCCAACAGTTTCCTTTACGCAGAATTGTCTTTTATCTGACACAGAGTTGTTGGAATTAAACTTGGTGATGATGGTGTAGCGGTAAGTGCTGTCACTCTTAGCGAAAAGGTTCCTGGTTTGAGTCCCTGGCTGGACAGATCCATTTCCGTGTGGAGTCTGCATTTCCTTTTTATGCATGTGCCCCCCGCGCAGTCTGAAAACATTCAGTTGATTGGTCACTCCAAATTTCAAAAAGGTGTAAGTGGTGAGTGACGTGGGAAAGAGGGAACAGGCAGGACTCAAACCGGGTGACAACAAGACCATGTCCGTGCCCTGTTTCTACACGTTGGCCCTGTGACTGGCTGTCCTGGGATAGGCGCCACCCACACATGACCCTAAGGGACAAACACTAAACCATTGATGGATGGAAGTTCCACTTGCAGTGGATTGTTGTTGTTGTTTTCGGTCAGGGTCTTGCCTGAAAACCTGGTGGATTATGTACCAAGGCTAGAAAAGTACCACAGTTTAAGCATCGTGACTGAATTATTGTCCTTTTCTTGTTTTTGATTCAGGCTGAGGGGACTACAGGGAGTCTAAGACAGAAGCTTGGCTCTGTATTTGGTGATATTTGCAGCTTTGTGACTCTCTGTTTGACTATATTTGAGGAGGTGTAGATTTGTGCTCGGTGTTTTAACATCCTCTGGTTCTCCATTGGTTGAATTTTTCTGTGGATGAAGGCACAAGTGGCATCGTGTTACTTGAAAAAAAGGGAGTAGGTGTGAGTGCATTGTTGTTTGTGCCGGTGGTATCAAACCAGCTCTTCAGTCCCACCCACTTTTTCTTTATGCTGCATCAGCGTTACAAGAAAGCCTGCAGAATTTGGCAACACAATCCTGCCATGATAGCATGATTCATACGTGGAAGCCATTAAAATATCGCACCATATCAGCCATGACCGCCTCGGAAATTCACTTCGCAGATGCCCTCTGGATCCAACTGTGCCCAGGCTGTAGCATCACACCCGCAGCCTCCTTCCTGTTCCACAAACCTTTGATTCTTCCTCCTTTTTACCTCCCTTCTTCCTTGCTCCTCTCCTCTCTCCACCCCCTCTCTGATTTCTTCTCCCTCTGCTTCACTCTGTGTGTCAGTAAAGCCAAGAGAGAGAGAGAGAGAGAGAGAGAGAGAGACCTGCTTTCTGCTGGCTCTGCATTATGAGAGGGAGAGCGAGCGAGGCTGAGAGGAAGATAGGAGAGCGGGAGCGAGGGATGTGAGAGAGTGAGCGCTAGCAGCAGTTAAGCAGAGAGCCTGTGCCAAGAGGAGGAATGCAGCACTGCATTATGAAAGCCATAGGATATAGGTCCAGCTCTGTGTGAACGATAAAGCAGAGTTTAGAGGGTGAAATCCATCATGTGCACGCTGCTTATTACAATCTGAGCTGAGTACAGAATAAATGCTTTACCAGTTATCATACGTATGGAAGAATGTGGTGCACCAAATCTGCAGCATTTCAGGCTGTTTCGCTCCACGAAGTTCTGCACTTTAATTGTGTACCAACTGCCAAAACACCCGAAATCTGATCAAAGAGGGGAAAACACCTCATATTACTGATGTGCTGGGAGGGAGGAGACTGGTAATAATCCATCTCAGGGAGGAAAAGCTTCATGGACACAAAAAGAAAACGTCACAAGCTTTGATCACGCCGCATCTCCTCATCCTCGTCACGTCACGAGCCGAGCTGAAGATTCACAGGAGGGAGGCAAAGGACGGAACCAGGGTTTATTAGACCTGCCATGCATGAGTTTTAGGTCAGCCCCAGGCCAAACTTTGCTCCACACACCTGCCTCTCTGTGAGCAGGAGGCTCCAGTTTGGCATGGTGCTGTGTTTTCCTGAGCTATTTTGGGGACAAAACTGAATTAAGCCTCTCAGTCTCAGCACGATGAGGTGTTACTGTGTTCTTACTGGAATAATGGAGTTCATACAGTGTTAACCAAAAACCTGGCAGGTTCAGGGTATAACTGGATGTATTTTAGGGTGTGTGAAAGCTGTACCATACGTTTGTGAAGGACATTTACAAGTAGATTTTCTGTCTTTGCAGTCATAAATGTTGGACTTTCATATTCGGCGGTGAAGTAGTTAAAAGTTCTCCCAGTAAAAAGGCACAACCACACTGCAAAAAAAAAAAAAAAAACTGAAATCAAAGCAAGTATTTGTGTCTTATGTCAAATAAAAAAAAAAAAAGTCATTCTGGACTTCATTTAAGCTACACTCACATGACGATTCCAGAAAACATCTCATTTCAAGATATTAAAAGAGAAAAATTACATCTGAAGTGCTTGAAAAGAGTAAAAAAAAAAACTACCAATGGATAAGATAAATCAAGTCATCAGGTTTCTTAAAATAAGTATACGGTCTTAATACAAGTAATCATCGAGTGCATTTTTCTTAACGTGGTTGCTGATTTTTGTTACTCTTTACTAGCCGTCAGGCATCATTCTTGTGCTTTAATATCTCCAGATATCTCTGGACTTGTCAGGTGAACGTGGCTCATATTAAGTCTCGTAAGACAACTTTTACTTGAAATGAGACAAACACTTTTCGCAGTACATCTCAACCCATAAGAACGATCCCTCAGAGCAAACACTGGCACTCAAAGAGAAGAAGCAAGAAGTCACTCAGCTAAGAAATGACAAGAAGACCGTAACTATGATACTGAGTTATTGTGTCTCTAGAAATCTGTGTTGAAGTTTTTCACTGGTTTAGTGGTTTAATGTTATGGGTTCCAGGAATGGTACCACTGCAACAAAATGACTACTGCAAAATACAGGTACAACTCAGGTGAAAAGAAGACGCAGGAAACTGCGTGGGCGGAAGTGTTTCCCACAAATAACCCCCCGGAACAAACACTTCAACGTCAACAGTTCCACCTGAAGCTCCGCTCTGTTTTAGTCATTTTACATTTGTAACGGCAAATAACATCTTGCAATAGTTATAATTGTTGTTTTTAGACATGTTTTTTTTAGTTGCTGAAAAAAAACAATGTTTCCACACAGAAAACAATACATGTAAATACAGAAGTGGTACACGTTTGATTGTGCCACATTAACTTACTGAGAAAACAAAGAGTTTGGGAAAAATGCACAAACACTCACTGGGCCAAATATCTCCATTAAAATTTATTCATTTTTAGTTTATAATAATGTCACTGACAGGCTGGGTTTGTTATTCTAGGCGTAAAAGAAATGTAGCGATTATTCTTAGAGGGTTAAATATGTTTGTTTGAGAGATAAAAACAGACATTGCACCGTGCACTTCAAAGCCAGAATCCTCCAAATGAACCTCTACTTTTATCCAGCAGGACACGGGAGTTTCTGGTCTACCTATGCTCTTCATTGGGTAATTCTTTGACTTTTGGTGGTACAATGTGTATTTAAATGAGGTATGATTTGATACAAAATAATCATCTCAACTCTCACAGTTACATAAAAAACTGAGGCAGCGTAGAATGAGTCATAGCCTAAAACAGTCAGTTAAATGGAGTCTGGTGGCTTTTTGGATGTTAATGCAATTCAGTCTTTATTTATTCAACAGAGAAATCAATATTCTTTATGTAAGTTTGCCAGAATTATATATATATATATATATATATATATATATATATATATATATATATATATATATATATATATATATATATATATATATATATATATATATATATATATATATATGACTGCTCCACTCGAGCAATCTTTAGAAAATGTCATCACTAATAATCACTTGGACTCCAAAACATGTAAGAAAGAGTACATGAATTAGAAAGTATTTTTAGATGGATCATCTGATGATGATGAAGTCGTGTAACAGTCAGTTTAACATGATCTCTCTGTGTCTGCAGGAGGGTCAGGAGCTGATCCACGAGAAGCCAGAGTTGCGTTCTGTGGTCCAGCAGAAGCTGGAGGAGATCAGAGAGTGCTGGTCTGACCTAGAGACCACAACCAAGGCCAAGGCCCGCCAGCTCTTTGAGAACAACAAGCCAGAGCCGGCGGTGAAGAGCTACTCAGACCTGGACAACCAGCTCTCCCACCTGGAGCAGCAGCCCCCGCAGCTGGAGCAGGCTCACCATCTGCCCACCTTCAATGAGCAGCTCCAGAAGTTCCAGGCAAGTTTCAAGGCTCTCCAGGTTTCTCTTTGATCACAGCAGAAGTGGGCGGGGTTATCCTTGGCCTCGTTTAACACACCACCCTCTGTAAAGACCTTTATGTTTCTATATCTGTGCTCGTGTCAAACAGATTTTATATGTAGATAGTTGGACCTCCACACAAACCATCTACACATCAGGCTGTTGTTCTTGCTTCCTTCTCTGCTCTTATACTTACCCTTGAATGCACCACAGCCTCAATCAGCATGCAGAGTTTTCCATTCTGAATCTTCACCCCCCTTTTGATGAATGAATATCAGAAATATAACCTCACACATGATGATCCTTTTAGTCCTTTAGGTTACAAATGGATTGATGGCACAGTTTAAGGTTCAGTGCATTGCATTTATTAACATTCAGCACAACAGGCTTTTTTAAAAACAGACTATTATACTCCAGTAAACTAGTTTACAATGATCTGAATATAAAGATCAATTTGTTTTTCTTTACTTAGAATGAGTCTTTTTATATCCACATAAGAACAGGTCCCCTTCCATGGAGGCTGCCATCTTGCATTACCATGTTCCCACAGCAACACAGAAAGGACAAACTAGTTACTCATGCTCTTTTTTTTTTTTAGCAAGAAATGCACCAAAGATATGGATGAGCGAAGGATTTGTCCTGATATCAGTTTTTGACTCTAAATTTTTAATCTAAAAAAAAGAAAGAAAATCCTCCACCACAAGTCAAAGTTGGGTATTCATATACTGTATATCAAAAAAATGGAAATACCACAAGTATAAGTAGCAACATGTGTTTGATGTATGAAAATAATCATTTTGTAAAATTTGCATCCCTCTTAGTGTTATATTGGTTGTATTTTTAAATAAAACTGTGAGCACATTCAGTCGCGCTCAAGGTGAAGCAAATCGTAACTTCAAAACGTCTCACAGTTAATCTAACATCTTTAACTTGTAGTGCCTTTTTATGACCTTTAAAAACTAGCAAGACCATTGAACAAAGAGACAAGTTCTGTGATATGCAGGGCTTCAAGTAGACTGGTACCCTCCTGTACAGAATACTGACACTTCACTTCATTGTATCAAGTAGCATATCGTGATTTTTCAGCATATGAGGAGGACTTATTTCCAGGTCATTTGGCCAGTGTGACCGCAAGTGTACCGTGCTTGAGGACGGTTCACTACTCCACTTTGGCACGCTTCAGAGAGGTGTGCTTCAGCACAGTGCACTTCATGCACCAGCATGTCGACACGATCACTGTCACCGCTCTTCTCAGCAGTTATTTTAAGCAATAACGCGAGTGTTGAACAACTTAATATGAGCCAAAAAGTCACTAAAGTTGTAATCCTGTTCTCACTGACCAGCCGAGGAGTGGCGCTGCGGGGGGGCAGTCATGCTTGAGTGCGGCACAGTTTGGATGGCCAGTGTGACCGCGCTCCTCGTTAAAATGTCTTTATGTCCCGATGACAATTAATGCATGATGTGTTCTTATGTGTTCAAAAATATCTGCTGTCTACAGCAGGAGTAAACCTGGGAAAACCCCAACCAATCCTAGCATTTGGGATCCAATTTGTTAAACCAATCAAATCCCATCCTGTCGTTCTGCCCGCCTCCTGCACATACATTTCGCTGGCGTGCACTTGCCCTGATTCAATGCACATAACCAAGAGAGATCCAAGTACTCTGGAGAATGGCAGAAAAAACTACCTTTACCCTGATTACTGGTAACGTAGTGAAAACAAAAACTATGTTCTGGGGATCGGTTTGAGTCCTTGATTTTGAATCAGTTATGATCATATGATCATATGATCATATGATCAGGAATCAGTGGCGCTCGTGCATGTGAGCAGGAGCGTCACTTTGAAGGAGCACCGAGTGTGGGGGGGGCAGGGGCTAAACGGAGTCCTGAGGAGATGCTACATTCAAATTCATGCTAGTTTTTCGTGACTACCAACCCTGACTTTAACTTGACGGATGATTTTAAGTTGCCACAATGTTGGAGAATAAAGATGCAGAAATGCAGATGTTCTTTGTTTATGTCGCACGGTGAAGTTGTTGAAAATCAGCACTGTCATCTGTTATCTCTTATTAGCTGCGGACATTTATACTATGTTACTAATAAGTTACTGGATACTGACCACATGATACACAGGAGAACAAGTTAACGAGGGGGTACTGTCACTTATTTATTTCCACTCAAATGCTAATTAAATTTCATCTTTATAACTGATGCCATGGTGTTGATTTAAAATATAAGAAGTGAAAAGTAAATTTTCATAATGAGTGATACAGCTCACTGTTTAAACGAAGTACACAACAACATGAGCACAGTGATAAGATCTGATGCCTCATCCACAGGGGGCATCAGAATTAATAAAACAATTCTTTAAAAACAAGTAAAACAATAAGCAAACAGGACATTTACAAATTATTAATGTATTTCGTGTCTTTTGTTTCTTCAGCTACCAAAGCAAATGGATTAATTTTGCCAAAAAAAAACCTTTAGATCTCTTTGCATTTAGTTCATCCACAAAGACTGTTGTGTTTGTGAATGTTTTTAATGTTTGTGACAGACTGCAAACATCAGCTCCTTGCTGTTTATATAATGTCTCTCAGCTCTGACATGCATCCACAGAGGCCGCTGTTGTGGCATCCCGAGGTTCAGTGGCATTACAAAATGCACCATATGCTTTTTCTTCCTCAAAGTGAAGCACTGGTTACATAACCCTGAAATGTTCTGGTTGGAAACAGCTGATGGGCTGTGTTTGTGCGTCCCTCGTATGGCTGTAACATGACCTCTCCCTCCCTCCCTCCCTCCCTCCCCTGCAGGCCATGGAGTCTCAGATCGGGGACTTTTACAAGGATGTGGGGGAGCTCGGTAGCCTGCAGGGGGTCTGCCTCCCCCAGCGAGGGATGATGGCTGGAGACAAGGAGGTTGGCGAGCAGTCAGGCATGGTGGAGACCCGCATCGTGCGCCTCATCGAGCCCCTGAAGGAGAGACGCCGCATCCTGCTGGCCTCCAAAGAGATGCACCAAGTCGCACAGGACCTGGAGGACGAGATAGTGAGTGCACATCCTTTATTATCAGTTTTTCTTGTCCTCACCATCTCTAGTCTAGATACTGAATACTAGCTATCTTTAAATATTCCTATTTCTAGTCGTGAGATTTGTTACAGCTGACAAGCAGGTTGAGAAATAAGATACACTGAGAAAACACCCTGTCCCTGATTTTTGATTAATTTGGGATTTAAACCTGAAATCTCCCAGATTTAGAAGAATCAATATTTATAAAAGTTAATGTATCACGTCACTCACAGGTGTCTGTGCGACTGTACAAAGATTCTCACATCTAGTTGAAAATGAATGTACCAACCTGCCTGTTGTTCTCTGACAGCTGTGGATTCAGGAGAGGCTTCCTTTTGCCTCCTGTAAGGATTATGGGAACAACCTCCAAAGTGTGCAGCAGCATGTCAAAAAGAACCAGGTGAGTGTCAAACTTGTAGTCAGGTAAATGATACAGCTGAGTCTGGGAAAAAAAGACAAGAACCAGATTTGGAAATCATCACAATATGTATTCGCCAGAATCACAGCACACTGTATAGGGGACACATTTTCTTATCAGTCATTATTTCTACTTACGTTACTAAACCTTTGCCCACATAAGGGCATGGCTGGCTTGGCTGACAGGAGGGCACCCTGTAGCTGTCTGCAAAGACGCAAAAGGCCTGCCTCTTTACCTCAGCTCAATGGATGTTACACCGGACGGGACATAACTATTGTGTCCCATTATGGGGGACCAAGACACACAGCTGGCTCATGTTTCAGAGGTTGTATGATGAATTAGCAAAACACAATCTTTAGTCATGTTTTATCCTTTTTGCTCCTAAATTCTGTGTGAATTGGATGTATTAAAGTGACATGGGAGGAGTGCTGAATATTGAACTGCTCCATATTCTACTGGATACTGCAGCTGTCTTTGTGTAACTGACATTTATGCAAATACTAATTATGAATTATTTTTTAAAAAGCACTGTTTACACTGTTATATTAGTACTGTGAGAACACAAATTTAAGAGAAAAAAAGTATGTTTTATGTCCGATTCATCAATCATCAAAACAGTTGTTTGTTGCAGCCCTGGTTGAGTCACAGCACTGTTGATACTGTCTCATGTAATACTGAGTAAATGGACTGTAATGAATCGTTTAAGTTCTGCAGAAAAGTTCACATCAGCACGTTGGAAGTTACGTTTGCTGACATTGATAAATCTGTGATAGGCTAATAATATCAGCAGAATGATTTATTGGTCAGACTTTGAATCTTTCCTGTGTTGGACGGTCAGACTCTGCAGAGGGAGCTGACGGGGCGACGGGCTCGTGTGGAGGAGGTGCTGGATCGAGCGGGGATCATCGCTTCCTTGAGGACTCCTGAGGTGGAGTTTGTGCGTGAGGGGGCGGGGCACGTGCGCCAGCTGTGGGAGGTTCTGCAGCTGGAGACGGAGAGGAGGGCTGTGATGTTGGACGCAGCTCTGCAGTCTCAGCAGTACTACAGCGAAGCAGCCAAAGTGGAGTCCTGGCTGTCAGGACAGAAGCTCCAACTGGCCAATGAGGAGAAAGGAACGGTGAGGACAGACCCCACAAAATACCAGCTGTTTTTTCTGATTGATTGATTCTGATTGGCTGTAAGGTGTCATTTGCCCACAATGAATTGGAAATTGATGAATTACTGTAAAATCTGCTGCATAGGATGTTCTACATATCCTTTTTTTGCCATATAACAAGTTGACTGCATTTTCTGCAACCAACACACCAGTGAAAAATGCAAAATGAATTATCTTAAAAGAGCCAAGAGGAACCTCTGTGTCCACAAAGAATGACAAAGATGACGCAAACCAAAAATTCTTCACAGAAGCTTTGAGTATTTCTTGGATTTTTCAGGATGAGGCGAGCACCCTGCAGCTGCTGAAAGCTCACCTGACTCTAGAGCAGACTGTGGAAACATACGCAGAGACTGTGGGCATGTTATCCCAGCAGTGCCAGCATCTACTGGAGGTCGGGCACCCTGACAGGTGGGGGCATGATACGCCATCTCACATGCACTCAAAAACAATGCACCAAGAAAAGAGCTATGTAGAAGTTTTAGAAAGAATTTCAGGGTACATTGTCCTCAGGTATGGTGTACTATTTGTTTTTTTTCTCTATTATCACAGTGAGCATATCACAAAGCAGCAGTCGCACATAGACCGGCTGTACGTCTCCCTGAAGGACATGGTGGAGCACAGGAAGACCAAGCTGGAGCAGCAGTACTGGCTCTATCAGCTCAACAAGGACGTGGAGGAGCTGGAGAAGTGGATCACCGATCGAGAGGCTGTGGCCAGTTCCACAGAGCTGGGACACGACCTGGATGATGTCACGGTCAGTGCAGACACACGGTTTAAGATCTGCACCACTCAAAGAACAGATATGAAACATTAAAGCCATAAATCCTACAAGCTGACATCACATCAAATATCAGAACATGGTTGAGTTTGTTGAATCCATGTTCAGCGCCTCAAATATGAACCACTTGGAGATCATTATGTGATGAGCTCATCAATTCAGCAGTTCAGCAAGTCACTTGAAGACCGTTTTGATCAGGGATTTCTACAACATATGAATAAGAAGCAGTTTGAAAATCTGCACGTTTAGTCTGAGCATCCAAGTATTGTGATTAAAATCCATGTTTTAAAAATAAGAAAGCATAGTAACCTCTTCTTATTGACCTTAATCACAGTCTCAACTGACTGACACACTTTAAATCCGAGGCTTTAAAGGTAGATCTTTACTAATGCATGAATGCATATTTTATTCAATGCATGAAATACTGCAGGGTGCACTGTTGAGTCCCTTTGCTTATCCGTCAAAATGATCGAGACACACTGACTTTATTGCCTCTTTTGCACACACACGCACACTCTTGAAATTTCCTTGTAATTTTTTGCAGCTCTTCAACCTGGAAATTTTCCAGAGTTGCTTGTTTTTACGTGTCCCTCACAGCCTGATGGTGGCAGGAAAGTTACATGTTGCAGCTGCAGCGTAATAACATAATATGGGACCAACAACAAAGGCCTCCACTGCAGTGATATTTTTTTATCAGACCAGGGTGATGTGCAGTCATCTTCAGTGCTCACATCTTAAAAATGATCATTATTCTTCAGACCTGGATGCTGTTATCCGTCTCTCTACCTGCATGTGGATTTGAACTGCATGCAATAAGCCTCACACCTCCCACCAGCTCGCTTGCAGTGAATTTCCCCTCTTATTTCCCGCTGTGTTTGCACATCTGCTAAGCCCGACGTCACACAGGAATTTCACTTGCACGCTGGGATGAAAAAAATGGGTAAAACTGAGGTTAAAAAAGAAAATCGTCATTGCTCACACTTTTCTGCCTTTCAAGCTTTAGTAATTCCAAACCTGATCCAAAAAGGCAACTGGACTTGGTAGGAATCTCGCAGCTCTTCAAGATTCATTGGAAGAACTTTAGATCAAGCTCAGAGCTCACTCCAGAAGTTTCTAGAAGTTTGGAGAATGACATCATTACAGCTTGTGTGATTAGTTTTTCACTCACATTGAGAACGAGTCTGTTTCTTCAAAAAGTATTTCATTGATAAAACGATCTGTAACTTCAGTTCCAGTGTCTGTATATAAATCCCTCTTTTAGATCCTGTTTATTTCTTTATTTCACTCTCTCTTAAAGCAGAAAAAACACCCATTCTCATACTAAGATTAAACCAGTCATCTAGTTCAAACTTTAAAACATTAACATAGTTAATATGAACACGGTGATATTCTGAAGTAAAAACAAAGTACTGATTATTTAATTTTATACTGAAAGAACTACAGTTACCGTGACACCAGGATAAAGATTTCCCGGGAAACTAAACCAGGTTTTTTATTTTTGATACCAAACCCAAACACAGTGCTGGCACAGAAAAAGGCACTGTATTTATTAATTTCCTTCTATTGGTCTTTGGTGGTGTCAGTCTCCACGGTAACGGTCCCTGAATCAGGGTTAATAAAATTAAATCAGGGTCTGGGTGGCATCAGTGTCTGTCTGTTGGTCTTCAACAGACGTTAAATGTTGTACGATGTTTTAAATTGTACGTCTTAATAAGAACTACAAAAGACTGCATAGAAGGTGTTTACATGTTTTTTAGAGGTTAACCTCTAAAACTTCTGTTTCTGTCTGTCTTCACTCCGTCTTTATGTTATTCAACCACAGGAGCTCTCTCTCTTTAGGCTTTGATTAAGAATATCATCCTATATTCATCGATTAATTTTATTTACTCATTTATTTATTGAGGTTTGGTATTTTTTGATACTCTCTGACATAAAAGAAGAAGGATCGTATCATTTCGTAGCCCATGGTGGTAAAAAGTATTGAAATATACAAATTTTGACCTTAAATAAAAACAAAAAAAACTCAGATAATTTTTTTTTTTTTCTTTTTTTGTTTCTGTTCTTGTATGTGTGTCTGTAAACTTTAAACTACTGCTCTAAATCTATCCCTGCCTCACACTTTGCTACCTGAACCAACTCCTTAATGACTAATGACTGACGTTACAATGAAAACTAAAAACAGCCCAAAGAGGAGACGCTGATTTTGTTTGGCTGATGAACAAACGGTAAACAGTAAATCTTCTAATGTTTGAGGCGGCCTGTTTTAACTCCTTTTAACTGAGCTGCCTTTCTGACTCACACATTAAACTGTCCTGCCTTCACTCAGCTGATTTATTCTTACTTGAAACAATCATTACAAAACATTTTCAGCTCCAGCATTATGTCAGAGACTGTGCTGGTGCCCCGCGCTCACAAAACTGGAACAAACAAACAAACAAACATAAATAAGCAAAAATATGTTGCCATGTTTGATGTTTTATAGCACAATAATTCACAGATCAAACAAAATACCGTCACCTTATATACATTACAAATATTTATATACTGCAAACGTTTATAAAACAGTGGTTTTCAGGGTGTGACAGTAACCTGGGGTGTGTTTTCACGTCTTTCAGGTGCTGCAGGAGCGGTTCACAAAGTTTGCCTCTGAGACAAACAGCGTGGGTCAGCAGCGAATGGAGCAGGTGAACAAAATGGTGAACGAGATGATCGACTGCGGACACTCCGACGCCGCCACCATCGCAGAGTGGAAGGACGGGCTGAACGAGTCGTGGGCCGACCTGCTGGAGCTGATGGAGACCCGTCGGCAGATGCTGGCGGCGTCCCACCAGCTGCACAAGTTCTTCACCGACTGCAAAGAGGTACAGTCAAAACAACACCGACCCGTGACTCAGGTGTATCGTGTTCTTCATCAAAGGGAAGCAGTCTGGCCGTGACATGCGGCTGCTATTTTTAAAGCGCTTGTGACGTGGTTGTCCTGCGTTGTAGGTCTTGGCTCAGATCGCGGGGAAGATGAAGCAGCTGCCAGAGGTGAGGGCGTGCCAAGCCAACATCACCAACCCGGCCACCCTGCAGAGACTGATGCACTCCTTCGAACATGCCCTTCAACTGCTGGTCGCACAGGCGGGTGATATGACTTCTCTCTGAGCCTGTGGCTCACACGATGAAGCTGCTGCTCACAGGCTGAAGGATGAGGGGGATCAGTTCATACAAATCATTTCAAACACTTTGTATCAGACTCACACTTTGTGGCTCAACACAGCCAAGGGGCTAAACGTGTTCACAACCCTGATTACAGTTTATTTTATGGTGCAGTAGAGACTGTGTTGATATTGAATATGTTTGTTTTTACAGGTAGATACTGCAGGAGCAGTGTTTTTATATGCATATGAGGCAAAGGGCTTTTACTTTATGAAAAAAATGCATAAAGTAAAGTTCTGTTTAGGTTTTCTGGGTAAACGTTTGTCAATCGTTTCAGGTTTGTTTATTTTCCGTTACGATGAAACTGTTTTTCCACTTCATTTGTGTAACTGATGATCTCTTAAACTCCTCTGTGTAGGTGAGGCAGCTGCAGGAGAACGCAGCCCAGCTCAGGACCATCTACGCTGGAGAGAAAGCGGAGGCCATCATGGTGAAGGAGCAGGAGCTGATTGAGGCGTGGAAGGAGCTGCTGAGCTCCTGTGAGGCCAGCCGGGTCCAGGTCACCTCAGTCACCGACAAGGTGCAGTTCTTCTCTGTGGTGCGTGAAAACCTGATGTGGATGGAGGGCATCATGGGACAGATAGGCTGGGATGAGCCCAGGTAAGAGTTTACCTGGCTTCACGTCTCCTTCGTTTCTCTTTGTGCGGATAATCTGATGTGTGACACGTGTTCCAGGTTCTTTAGCCTGAATCTCTTTTTGCAACTTTCAAAACATGTTACCCCTTGTCACCCAGAAACTAACCATCAATAGAGAGATTTTAACATAAATTGATCTAAACTGAGGTCACCAATTTTCCTACTGATGGCTGTGGCCTGTCAGCTCCTCAGAAAAAAGGTTTTCAGCCCTTCAGCTGAGTTATAAGTAACATGAATTTTACGCCACAGAGGTTTTGTGGAGATGGTGCACATGAAATTCATGGTAAAAGATCTAATAAACAGTTTTCTACTTTCTAAAAACTTTGTAGAACATTAAAAATAATGAATTGTGCATCAACTTCCCTTTTAACCTGAAGAGTGTTCAAGTGGTATCCTGCCGTGCAAATGTAATATTTGACATTTTTAACACTTTATTTTGGCATTTTGCTGCAGAAACAAACCAGACGGGATGTCAGAAAACAAACCAATCGCTCAACCAATAGGTACCCTTTACTGAAGCTTCTGTATCTGTTGATAAATTGATGTCTGATGTGTAACTCGTAAGAAGACACGAGACATCACGACTTGTCTTGCAGCGTTTTCAAAAAGCTGCGCTGATGTTTCAGTTCAGCGTTTCAGGCTGAAGTGATCAGAGAGAAAAACCCTCCAGATCCTGGAGGGACTGCTCAGTGTTCACTGAACGTCTCTGTGGTTTTGATCAGTCCCCGCAGACAGAATGTCATTACTGTAAAGTATAAAATAGGCTGCTGTGTCACCTTGACCTAATTTCACACGACATCTGTTATTCAGTTTTTCACATTATATAATGAGCTCTGAAAAATCACACCATTGTCACAGCTAGTAGCAGATATTTCACACTGTCCTGTATCTTTTGCAGTTACTGATTTAATTATTGTTTATAAAACATATTAATACTCATTCATAAACATATTAACGTTAGCACTGTTTGGCTGATAAAGATGTAAACAGATTTTTATACATGAACAGGGCGGTACGTTAAGAGATGAAACGAGTTGAATAAACAAGAAGGGAAATAAAGTGATTCATAATTTGGATCTTTTTGAGCAAAAACTTCCAATTTCACATTTCTGTTCAAAAGGAATTCAAGTGTTATTGTTGTTGCATTGATTAACATTGAATTCGGACTGAAAGCAGAATGAAACTGACTTTTACAGATGCTCAGATGATCGACGTGATTTCCCTCTAATAATTCTTTTCCATTTACAGCACATCTCTCAGTCAGTGCATAACTGAGAGGCCCTGTGAGGACCTTTTTCTTTCTGCTTTTTGATAATACATGATTTAAAATGAGATTATCAGCACCAAAGTTATTTTTTTCTAAATGTTTTGGCTCAGTATCCGTGGTCCCTTTGATGACACTGCATTGGCCGGCAAAATTTTGCAGTGAGAAGAAAGATCTGGTCTTTTTCATGAAGAAAATGATTTAGTGGATTTATTTTGTAGTAATATACACTGAAACTGGAACGGCAAGAAAGCTGAACAGGAGAGTGATAGAGCTCGGGTTAAAACACGGGCTAAACTGTTTGTTATAATATTCATTTCAACCCACATGCAGCAGTTATTCTGCAGTGATCTGTTCAAACTTGAGAGTCTGTCAATAAAATGAAGAGTGAGGTTATGTTAGCTCTGATTGGTGAGGTTGGAGTTGGTAGATGAGCTCTGGTAGGACATAACCAGGATTCACTAACGTTACTTGTTACACAGGGCTTTCACACCGACACAGTTCGGGGTGGGGGGCTTTTTATACCTTTATTTGGAGAGGACAGGACAGTGGATAGAGGAGGAAACAGGGTGAGTGTAGGTACACATGCAGGAAAGTCGCCACAAGTCGGACTTGAACCCAGGCTGCCTGCTTAAGGCCTTTTTGCCCATATGGAGCGCGACCTTAACCACACATGGCCATCTGTGCTCCAAGTAGGAGGACATTTTTCTGTGTTACTCAGGCGGAAGGAACTGATGTGAGAGATGCATTGCTTGAGTTTTTTAATTCTTGTTTGAAAGATGGAACTATCGTTTTGACGTAGTTTAATTTTTGTTCAACATGTGGTGCCTTCACAGCTGATCATATCATTTATTTCCACTCCATATGTAGCCAGAATGGCTGAGAGAGAAGTGCCATGTTTATAGTTTGTTAGCAATATAATTCAATAAATACAGACAACAAATGTTTCCATGTTTTTTTTATTGGCATAAAATGTACAAGGACACATCAATAAAACAAATATGACTGTAAATGAATAAAATACTCTGAACATGTAAAAATATGCCAAATGCTCTTCTTCTCCATTTTCTCTTCTTGCTCGGCTTTCTGCGCATTTTATTAACACTGATGATGTCAGGGTTCACATGCTGGAACCAACTTTTCAGGTTCTGAACCCATTTTTGTCCGGTCTGAACCCGCCAGTCAAAATTAGGTTTGGGAATCAGAACCAGCACAGAGCTGTACCGGTGTGGACGCCCCCTCAGAGCACCGGGCTGTGAGACACTAACACTAGACTGATAGTTTGCTCACCATCTGGACATTAAACTACAAACTGAGTTTTTGAAGTTTGATTGTTGTCACGTTTCAAACAATAGCCACAAATACCTTCAAATAAATGCATTAACTCGTTGCTTTCCATCCTGCACAAAGTTGTCTTAAACAAAGAAAAGTAGTATTGAAAGAAGATCTGTTCTCCATTTATTTACTTCCAAAACAAACGCTCAACAGTGGGTGATGACGCTCATGACAAAAAGGAGTCTTTATCCTCAACAAACACTCCTGATTCTGGTCAAGGTGTCACTGCAATAAACACAAAACAGATCACACTCACAGAGCCTTTAAACACAAATACCATTTTATGGGATGTTAACTGGTTTACCTGTGAAACCTACAGCTCATATTTTACCCTGCTAAGGATTTCAGTATGTATTTGTTCCTCATCTTATCTGAATGATTTAATCGTTCCCTCTGTAGGGATTTGATTGCTCTTGAGGGGATGATGAAACAACACCAGGAACTCAAAGCCAAAATCGACGGCCGCAGCAAAACCATCCAGCAGTGTGCAGATCTCGGCAAGATCCTGATCGCTGCAGGAAACCCTGCATCAGAGGAGGTCAGGCAAACAGAGAGCATGTGAACCACCGTCCCACTAACCGCTATAGATAGATGAAACCCTTACACACAACTTGATTAACATGTTGCAGTATGTTGTTGTGGTCATAGCTTCAATCTGTCTGTCACCACAGATACAAGAGAAGCTGGACAGCCTTCTGGCTAAGCAGAAGGATCTCATAGAGAAATGGGACAAACACCAGGAGAGGTTACTGCGCAGTGAGTGACTCAGACTCAGTAACAGCTAAACATGCTGAAAATAATCATTTACACATTCATGACCATCTCCACGATGTGCATGAGAAGATTCTTTGTCATATTTCTGCATCCAGTGCATCGTGAAGGTAAATGTGCTCTTGGTCTGCTGTCACCTCCAGAGCAGGAACACTTCCAGTTCGCGCAGGAGACGGTGAAGGCGGAGGCCTGGCTGAAGGCCAAGGAGCCGCTGATCACCTCCAGGGAGCCAGAGGGAGGCGAGGCCCGGGCCCAAACAGACGAGGTTGAGCAGCTCATCCTTCGCCACGAGGCCTTCCGCAAGGCTGCTGTAACCTGGAAAGAACGCTTCAGCTCTCTCCGCCAGCTTTCCGCAGTAAGCTTGACTGTAGATAAATGTTTAATCAGTTTGGTGGAGTCACAATTTAATGCTGCTACAGGGAAAAAAAAAAGTGACCTTGAGTGGGTGTGTTTGCTTAGCAGGCATGTGCGCATGCCATGAGTTTGCATCATAACAGGATAAAATCTAATTTTTTCTGCATGTGGTTTTCTCTCACTCACTGCACCCCATACGCACTCATGCCCCATTACTAGCAGACAAATCTTTGGATAGAAACTGCTGCTCTGATAACGTTGATGGACACCCGGCTCTGATTTGTGGTCTTAACCCTTTCATGCATGGTGTTTACTACAGTATTCAAATATCTGATGTGATAAAAATCAAAATGAAAGGGAGAAAAAGAGAAGCATCAGCATGAATAATTCAAGGAACATCTCAAAAAATGAGGTCTAATGTAAAAAAGAGGAGTAGGAAAAAAAACTTTACACTCAAACAAAAAAAAAACATTCTTGAAGGGTTGATTTAGATTTTCTTACATTAATTTATTTGGTTGAAACACGTTTATTTACTCAACCAAACAAATAAGACATAACGAACACTTTGACATGTTTATTATAAGCAGTATGATAGTCCCAGGTTCCATTTTTTCTTTCCTTAAAATGCATCTGAAATGCTTTAAACTATGTTTAGAGTTGAGTAATAAAAGTGAACTGTTGACAGCTTCTCTCATCTAAAGTGAGCGCACATCTTATCTGAGGCCAGATGACACTCATCCTGTATCACCAGGATGGATGAAAAATGAAGACATGGAGAGTAGGAAGAGTTTCCCAACAACTGATCTTAAGAAAACAGTTCTGAATGCAGTGACCATAAGGCATGTTGTTAGAAGGTGAGATGCACAAACAGATAATCTTAAAATGCTCATCAAAATACCCATCGTCTATCCAAAAGACAGCAAGTTACTTTAAGTCTGTGTGAAGCAAAATCAGCCATTTTCTTCTAAACATATTAAATAGGTCACGAATGTAATTCCTTAAAACATGTTAAAGTCAATCAACCATTTAGGATTTAATGTTGGAGCTGGGCTTCACCATAGACTGTATAAAATAGTGACGTAGTCTCCATGACGTCACCCGTCTGTTCCTGATCCAGTCAAATGAAGCCAATCATTGGACAGGGCCATCTTGGATATGACGCAGTCTCTGATTGGACACACTTGTAATCCTAATATTGTCTAAACAGCTGAGTGAGAAAAAAAATCACTCACCATACAGTGTGTGCCGATAGCGAAATTAGCGTTTTAGACCCCAGACGTTTTTTGAACCAGGCTGCAAATATATTTTTTAGTCCTGTAAAAGTCTGTTTTTTTTGGCTTGGTTTGTATGTAACTTCCAGACCTTTTGGACTTTCTTTCAGCCAGCCTCTAGCGGATTCTCAATGAACAGCAACTTTTAGCTCTTCCTACACAGGCTTCATTTTTCCATACCAGATGTTGCCGGTCAGGCTTCACAAATTTTGTTTCAAATTTCTGTGTTCGGGATTTAATGGGCCGGACAGAAATTATAGCTGCATTATGTCACGACGCCATCATTAGCATGCAGTGGTCAGCCATATAGTTGTAAGGCAACTGGAAACAGATAACCCCTGGCAGAAGTAATTATCTGTCATAGCAACACCCACAGGCTTCTGAAGAAACGGTTGGATTGATAGCCTAACTGTATTTGTCTAGGCCATAACGTTACTAGTCAGTAATCCATGTTGCTAAATGTGATAAATGTGGTAAATAAATGATCATTCTGATGGAGACTGTGAGGAACGTGGCTGAGCTCTATCAGTGTCTGACTCAGAGTCAGTTTCTGGCTCTGATGGCTCAAACAGGTTGGGCAGGCTCTGTTCAATGATGCTGCTAGTGCTAGTTTCCATTGTTGCTGTAGGTAACGTCCTTGTACAGTACACGGAGGCAGCTCCCCTCCCACTTGTGGGCGTGGCTCCAGCACTTCTAACTGACACGCCCCCAGCATGCTTATTTTTCGTGATTTTGAGACCTAATTTTATATACTCAGCAATTTTTTAAATCTTTCGAATTTGGCATGTTTCACACATCTGTGGTGTTTTAATTTATTGTTGCTATACATGAATTTTAAAGTCTTAGAGTATTTAATACAAAAACATAAATGTTTGCATTTCTAATTTTTATTCAGACAGGACAACTTCGATTTTATTTAAGAGGAGTAAAAAACAACAACCTTCCTCTTTTATTCCATGAGTTTGTCCTATCATACGTTTCAATTAAGATTAAATAGATGACTGAAAAACAAATGCTTTATTTCCAAAATACTCAAGTTATATAAGAAAGTAAACTGAAAAACAGACAAACAAAACCAATGAGAAAAGTCAAAACAACAATAATCTGAACCCAGCATGTCTGAAAAGGATGAAGCATAAGCTCATTTAAATGGACCCCTTCTCCACTACTAAATTAACAACCAGTCTTCCCAAACATACACATTTACATAATACATATTTACAAAAAATAGAAAATGAAAAAATACATAAATCATTTATGAAAACACCCGAGTGTTATTCTCTGATTCGCTTTCTTAAAAGTAGTTACATTTGGTCTTCAAGGAGTCTTTTACTGTAAGTGGTCTTGAGAAAGAGGGGGGCCTCTCCTGTTTTGGCCCATATACAGTTCACTAATCTCAGTCTACGTCTCCAAATTGTTGGGCATAATTTTTTACTTTTTTCTAAAAGAGGGTTGAAAGAAATCTGCAATAACTCATGCATCAAAGGGTTAACTGTGTCAGTATAGAGATGTCAGTTGTAAAGTTGACTCTCTTTTTAGGCTGAGAAGAAAAAAGAAGAGGAGAAAAAGACAACCCCTCTCTCCAGTCGAAGGATGTTCCCATTATCTTGTTTGACTCCCAGCGTTCCTTCAACCAGTGCTACCTCATCTTTTTTGAGGCAGACGGTACAGGGACAGTTAGAAACCAAACCCTTGCAGACCAGTTTGGATCTGGGGGCCTCTCCAGTAACCCAGAGATTGTCTTTGGGTGGTTACAACCCAGTGCTGAATGGATCAGGCTACCATGGGCTGGAGCAGCAGGGCACCGGGAAGCTGATGGGCTCCTCGTACCTTGGAATGAACAACCCCGGGGCTTGTGTTGGAGCTGGAGCCGGAGCCGGAGCTGGAGCCGGGGCAGGAAGTGACTCAGGCTTCTCAGCAATGACATCCCACAGTGCTGGAGGAGACACTTCTACTTACCTTGGGATAAACCATCAAACTGCTGGCAGTGCAGAGAGCTCCGGGTACTTTGGACTGAATACTGGATCTGGAGGGGGAATACAGAACCATCTCAGCAGTGGCAGGTTAGGGAGTTCAGGTAACCTGGCTCAGCAGCCAAGCGGTTCAGGGATGGGAAGCCCGGGGTACCTACCTCCACAGAATATGGGCAGTTCTGGATATTTGGCCCAAACACAAAACATGGGAGGTTCTGGGTATTTAGGGCAGCAGCCTAATTTAGGGAGTACAGGATATTTGGCACAACAGCCTAATATGGGTAGTTCGGGGTATTTGGCACAGCAACCCAATATGGGAAGCTCTGGGTATTTGGCACAACAGCCTAACTTGGGAAGCTCTGGGTATTTGGCACAACAGCCTAACATGGGAAGTTCTGGGTATTTGGCACAACAGCCTAACTTGGTGAGTTCTGGATACATAGCGGCACAGAATTATCAGAGCAGTGGCAGCGGATTGGGTAGCTCAGGCTTCCTGGCACAAAATCATTACAGCAGTGGAAGTCTGGGCAGCTCTGGATTCTTGGCGCAGAGTGGTGGTATTATGGACCCTAAGATGGCATACGCATGGCAGCACCTGAAGGCTGACTTCATGCAGCCCAGGATTAACCACATCCACAAGGCAGTAAACCCCCTCCTGGAGGCCAGCAGAGTGCAGCGGGAACAGTATGGAGACATCCCAATGGCAGACATGGGGCCAGAATCAGGGCTGGAGCTGCTTCACGGCCGACTCCAGAGAGACCCTCGTGGAAGTCGCTCTGATCCTCAGATGGACCATTTGAGGCGAGAAAGAGAGTACAAGCTGGGTAGACAGACCTCAAGCGAGCAGGAGATCCAGGCCAGGCTAAATGAGCTACCGCTGATTGTTCGTCAGGAGCGCTACCGGAGGCGCCTGGAGAGGCAGTCATCCAGCGAACAGGAGGGGAGCAGCAAGCAGAGGCTGCAGAGGCAGGACTCGAGTGATCTGGAGGGCTCCGCCAAGGAGGGATCTGACAAGCGCTCAGGGTACGTGAATGAGTCATGCTGTGACAGTTTTAAGAAATTTGGCTCCCAGTTTGCCTCGTCAGCTGCATCCGTTGTGATCCTAATGAATTTTAAGGTCACATAATGATGTGTTGACTGCTTGGGTGACTCATGTCTGTTGCAAATGCAGGGAGAAGAGATCGACCATGGCGGAGATTGTAGAACAGGTGCAGGAGAGAGAAGCAGCACATGTGAGTAACCGAATATACGAACATTACACTGCAATACTGTCATGTATTTATCATGTCTTATGTCCTCTCTCTGCTTTTTCAGGCACGAGGAGAGCCCTACCGCCCTCCTAGCAGCCTCTCAGCACCCGTGACCCGTTTTGACGGACGCCCTCGTGCCCGAGATCGACCCAAACCAAGGAGGAGGCCACGTCCAAAAGAGCCAGAGGAGACGAGACGTTCTCGCTCAGCTCCTGCTACTGGTGCTCCAACAACCCCACAGCCACCTTCACACACTGCCCAAAATGAAGGTTTCCTCTACCGCAAAAAGGCGACCACCTCTGACCTTGAGGCTCAGCAGAGGAGTCCAAACAGGTAGGGACTTTGTTTAACTAATGAGAATGAGCAGCAAAGCAGTGTGTGTGGGATGCATTCAGATACTCTACCTTTTTGGTTTCGACTGACTGCTCCTTCGCTTTTGCACCAGAGGAAAAAGTGTAAGGAATTGGTAAAACAATGTGTTGACAACAAATACAGTGATCAGTGAAGGTCTGGAGGAGTACTAGGCCATTATCCAATATTAAACAACCCATTGAATCATTCATTCCTTACTGTTAGACAGCAGCTAATGCTGACGTCCAACCCTGAAATGATAATGATTATCCTTTGTTTACAACTTCGAATTAAGATCCCTGTCACTGTTTTGAGCTTCCCACAGTGAGTGCTGAGTCAGTGCATCATGTGTAAAGTGATGAAAATTTCAGTACTTATTTTTTATAACCCATGTTTTAAAAAGAGAGAGTGTCTGTGAGTATGACCAAGTGATGAAAAGGATTTCTACGTTGGTTAGACCCTAGAAATCTCCAAGAAATCCACATCTCTCAAAACACACAGTATGGACAAGGATCTTGTTTGCTCACACTGAAGCCTGCCTCTGTATTCCAGATGTGTGTCTTTCTACTCCTCCCTCTGTCACAACCTCAATATTTCTAACTTTTCTCAGTAACAGAACAAACACTGCTTTTTTTCCCATAGTCCCTTTATCTGCCTAAAAGATGCACTTGTTATGTGTACTGTCTGTTGCACACAGATAGAGATAAAGGGCCAGTCTCAGTTGTAACCCTTAGCCCTTGGTTTTGCACGTTCATGTCCAGTGAGGGAGTTGCCCAATCCTCTGTAAGGTTAAGGGGAAGGGTTACACAGCCCTTGAAATGAAGACAATCCGGGACCTCACCTGAAAGGAAGGGGTATATGAGTTTTCCCATGATACACAGCACCCGCTGACAAGGTGGCAGAGCTACAACCAACAGAAGCATAATTATTCATCGTAATGACACTTATGTTTTTATCAGGTATTCAATTCTTTGCTACTCCACAGAAATATTAAAGAAAACCATAGGGGCCCAAGTAAAAATGTAACATCATGGGAGACGGCATCTAAGCAAATAAATTGTTGCTCTGCCTACAACACAGCCAGCAAGAGACTAGGGGTGATGACGTATTGGGAATCAATTGGCATCGCGTTTTTTTTAAAGGATGTGTTTTCAGCTCTTCTCTTTGGCCCTCAAAACAGGGCCAAAGAGAAGTGGTAGATAAAGATGTAAAACAAGAGGAGGCTAAAGGGCTGATTATGCTTTCCGCATGAACGTGACATGTGGAAATGAGACGTGGAAGATCCACACGAGAGAACGCGAGTGTGGCTTTTATGCTTTTTCACACTCCTCTCGGCGTCCGTTCCCAAACTGTAGGGGGCGGTGTATCACAAACATACTACAGAAAGAGAAGTTGTTCACACGGTTTACAACAGTTTTTCACAAATTTCTCTTCTCTGCCGAGTTTGGCTGTGATTTCATGCCAGGAATTGTTCATCACAAGGTTATCACAGTGATCTCTGTGTGGTGAATCTTATAAATGGCAGTATTTTTTGTACTTCGGACACGAGAAGCTCCTGTTTGTCCGTGTGTCTCTGCACGGAAGATAGAAACTTTCAGAGGTGTGTGACGTGGAAATTTTCCTTGTGAAAAGGACCGCACGAGGGGGTGAGGCTGCTAAAATGACGTCATTCCTTCGCACAAAGCTGCACGGACCTCGCAGACGCGTCGACCATAAACCAGGCTAAAGGGTTACAATTAGGATTGGGCCAAATAGAGAGAGCAGAGGAGAGACATGACTATGTCACTCGGTCTCTTTAAGTTTATAAATCCAAACCTCTGCAGAGACACAGAAGAACCACATACATCTTGTATGATTGAGAGAGAATATTTTATCTTGGCGACATGGTTACTTGGTGTTTAGTAAATCTTATTTTTACTTTCATTACCACTATCAGTTTGACTAATGTCGTGACAGATGTTGGTACCCTTCCACTTTTACAAGCATTATATTGGCATTTGAAGTTCTGGTATTGCCAGCTCTTTAATTACATTTGAAAAACATGAAGACCAACCTGAATTATTATGTAGTTTGTCGTGACTGAATTCTGTGGTGTTTCTTACAGACAGTCTTGTTATTTTTTGCCTTGTCCTTTGTCCTCACTGATATGTCGTATCTTAATCTCCAATCAATGTGTCATTTTTAATTTTACAGTAAGTCCTGGGTGAACGTTTACTGTGTGCTGAAAGACGGAAAGCTGACCTTCTACAAGGATGCCAGAAACCACACTGTAACGTACAACGAGGAGCCTTCGGTCGACCTCAGTATCTGCTCCTTCGATCCTACAATGGGATACAAGAAGAAGAAGAATGTCTTCATCCTCAAGTAAGAGCTGTGCCACTGTGGCTCTGTACTCTGTCAAAGTAATTTTGATTTGGGAGATTAACATGACAGACGCCACTGAGTGAAATATAAAGTTAATGTTTGTTAAACTTGGCTGTAAAGGCACCTTAAGGGAAGAGAAACTAACAATCTCTGTTGATTTTCTCTGGAACAGATTAAATGATGGAAACAACTTTGCGTTCCATGCAAAAGATGAGGTAAGAACATTTGCTTTAAATGTTTTTCATTTTTATTTTACCTTAATTCAAATTTGAAAATCACTGAGGGCTTGTCCTTATTTACAACAAGGCCTTTCACTTTTATTTGTTTCCTGATATTTGAGGCACTATTAAAGATATCTACATGGACGCCTGCTGCAGATGTGTGTTTACAGTCATGCTAAAAGAGAAGCCTGGTGATCATAATTATTTCTGTGCAATCATCGGAATAAAATACACAAAATCCTCCTGTCAGAGGAGCATTTACAGCGACAAAGTGTCAAACTGATACATATACGATTCCTTCAAGAAAATGAAATACTATTCTCATATGAGACATTTCTAATGCTCATTCCTTTGTTCAGAACTAGTAAGTATAGAGCTAAAAAAAAAGCTCTGAGATGCAGGTTTTCATATTTTTAGAACACAGCCTCATTGGCCAGCCTGTTCCTCCCAATAAAACCTGCACACTGCTAAAGATCTTAGATTTTTTCAAGTGTATTTGTCTTTATATAAGATGAGATACTGTATTAAACTAGACCTAAAATGTGCAGATAGAACTCTTATTTTAAGATATTACTATCCTCAAAAATGATTGTTTTATCATTGATGGAAAAGAGAAAAATATCTGCCAGTATAGCAGGAAAAACAACATTCCTGGGTGATTTTTGTGAAGTTAGTATTTAATCTTGTCTCAAGAAACTTAATTATAATAAGCTGTTTGTTTTAGCATTTACAAGTCAAAGTGGTTTATATTAAGTGTACTGATATATTTCATGAAATAGTTTTGCAGTTAATGCTCCAAAAATAAATAATTAAGAAAAAAACAACACGTTCACTTTTCTCACTTATTTGTTGATCATTTAATATCAGTGATCAGTTATCGTGTTTTAAATATTCCACTTCTTTATATTATTCCATGAGATTAACAAAACATACCAGATTTTAGAAAATACTTTATATATAATTTTTCTGCAGCGAGACTTTTCAGATGAGTCATCATCCTGTTAAGAAGGAAATGATAAGCTCCAACTTTAACAAAGCTTAGTTAAAAAGATTAGTATGTTTGTCATTGCAGAGCAAAAATGTTGACTAATAGAGACTCTGGCATATCTTTAAATGTCTCAATTACTCCAGCAAAGGTTTTTCACTCTGAGATGGAAAAAAGTGCAACATAAAAGGGGACCAAATAGACAGTCCACACTTTGTATCTATTCAACAATCACCTCTAATAAAAAGTTGAAAATAAGAGATAATGACAATAGACATCAGCTAACTTCCAACAGAGGTAAAAGAGGAACAACCCAAAAGAAAAGTCCAAACCTGCCCACAGCCACCAGAACTGCTTCAAAACTCAGAGGATATTACTTCCATGAGATTATTTTAGGATTATTTTTTTTACATCGCTCCATATTGTGTAGATTCTATCAATGACAACTGACACGCACCGCACAGCCAGAGTTTAAAAAAGACAGAAATTTAGGTCCTTTTTTAAAATCAGATGTTGTCATTTGACAACATGAAGCTACCTGCAACACAACCGTGGACCACAAATAACACAAGCTGCCATCAAAAGCTCTGAGCTCTTCTCCTAACCAACTCTGCTTAACCTCAATGGAAAACATCACGGGGTCGAGAAAAGTTTTTGAAGGGAGCCAAGAAAAGACAACCATGATGTTTAATCTGGCTGCGCTTTAGCTACAAGTAACCCATAATAATTTAACAGCCTGTACTGACGCTATCTAACAGATATTAGCTTATGAGTAATGTTTACTTTGAAGAAACACATTCATCCATCACAGTTTAATGTTTTTATACAACATCATTAATACAGCAGAATTCAACTGCACCAACATTTATAACGTTAAAGTAGCAACACAAATACACAACAAAAAAGCCCTGAGAACTAAGCAAGTGTTTTTGTTTTGTTTTTTGTCTAATTTTACTGAAAAAAATGTTTTAATTGACATAATATGTCACATTAACCCAACAAGTACAGAACATTTTATATCTGAAGACATTAGAAGCCAAAAATACGGCCTGAGTTCTTCGTAACGGATAAAGAAGAATCTGTAAATGGAATAAGTAAAAATGACAGGTGTAGGATATTTTCCCAATTCAAGTAACTCAAAAAGTCAACTTTTCCTTTTGTACTAATTACAAGAATTTCAGGCTTTTTTAAAAATAAGACATTTAAATAGGATAAATTCATTTGCTCAGATTTAATTATCAATAGATTTTAAAGCAGAAAATAATTTTAATATTTTTTTTAAAAAATCTCTGCTCGTAGTTTATGACTTTTAAATGCCTGTATTTAGACTTGACACAAAGAATAGCAGGTGTTTTTTTCCTTCTCTTTCCATTTCAGGATGGTGCAGTGTAACCTAAAGGAGATGCCAATAGATGCTGACCCAACCTTACTTTAGACAAATGTTTGAGAGCATAGACAGATAAAAAGGAGTTTTACATCTCGTTAACGATGATTGATGGCTGCCGTTCTTTTGTAGTTTTTTTCGGGAATAGTGAAATACATCAGGGAGGAGAGTTAAGAAGCGATTAAGAAAAAAAAATATATATTTTTTTTTTTTTTCCCCACCTCCTCTCAGATTTTCTCAGAGTCCCTCATGGAGGACTCAGAGTCTGGCTGCACAATGACAGTCTGTAATGGAGGTTTTTTAGCTTCAAAACTGTACAATGGTAAAAGGCGGATCCACGCTGTTCATTCTGTATACAGCCTATGGTTGAGAGGAGGGTGGGGGTCTAACAGGGTTCCCTTTCTGGCTTTTAAAACCAGCCCCAAGTGGACATTCAAGGAACCACAGATTTGAGATTTTTTCTTTTTTGCTTCATTCTGACCCTGAATGCTTGAAGACACAACAGCACCACTCACAGACAGGGAGGGAGAACAGCCCCGCTACAAACACACATGATGGAAACTGCATCTAAAAGTCATAATATGCCAGACAAACAAGATAAACATTCAAAGACGAAGTTATCACCTGAGAGAAAGGTGTGTCGTGTTAAAAATGTCTTTCTTCATCTGCTCTCTGTAGGAGGACATGAAGGCCTGGACTTCAAACATCACCACCTGTATAGAAGAGCACGAAGCCATGGCGAAGTGGGACAAACCAGGCACCTCGTCCATGGACCCCGACCACTCTGAGAGGAAGGAGAAGTCAGAGGGGGATGCGGATGCCAGGTCAGAGAGGTCCGAGCTGGCCGAGGGGGAGGAGAGATCTGAGAAGGAGAGGTCAGAGAAAGGGGACGGCTCGGAGAAGTTAGACACGTCAGAAATCGCCGACAAATTTGAGGGCGGTGCGGGGGGCTCCAGCACGTCTGGAAAGAGCAAATGAGGAGCCCCACTTTGTGTTTTAACATTACTCACTGACTAAAGGCGTAGGAGGCGGTGGGTGGGAGGGAGGGAGGGATGGATGGAGAGCATGTGCAGCTAGATTTGCAGATCCTCAGTCACAGCAGAGCTGGAACACACTGAGACCCCTGATGGTCCTTGGACTGACTTGTTGTGACTGTGACAGACTAACCTCTCAGCCCCTCCCCCTCACCCAGGCAATACATCAGTGCTCGCATTGTGCCACCTGCTGGTGGAGAGGAGGCGGGACCAGACAGACAGACACAAAAACAGACAGACAGACTCCAACAAGCGGTCCCAGGAATTAGCCACCGTCACGTCCCATCGTCGATCGTTCTCTCTCTTGGATTCACAGCATCTTTCTGTATGTATCTTTGACTGATAATGTAATGCTCTGTCTAGCTAGACAAAACCAGAGAAGTGGTGAATGAAATGTTTCACAATACTACAACAAAAAAAAACAAGGAAAAAATGTTTTTTGAAGCAATATACTTTTTTATTTCTTCTCTTTGTTAAAGAGAGAAAAAGGAAAATGGAAATAATTGCAAATGTGAACTCTATGATTTGTCACCTCCACGTAAGCTTATTCCAGGCAGTTGTGCACCTTAGACACTTGACACATCTGTATACTAATCATAAAGACATTTAATCCCATCACACGGCTAGCTTTGAATCATCTTAATATAAAGGAATGCTGGTGTTACCCACCTGACTTCATTGGTGTCAATGAAACACATTTCTACTCTTTCTTTTCTCTTTTTAAAGATATTTATTATTTGTCCACAAAGATTCATGTCAAGAAAAGAGCGTTCATTCAAATTCTAACCTGAGGTGTGTTCAAAGTGACACTAAGCCTATGTGACACAATGCCTTTGTATACATGACAAAAATCAGAACATTGCATGGAATAGTCTATTAGTGCACCTGTTAAACTTGCCTTTAATTTTATTTTCTTGAAATAATTTGGGCGGTTTGGGAATTGCAATAATTTAATGTGAGTGGAGAGAAAGTCCGGATGTAAGCGTGACAAGGTGAGAGTGTCGTCTTTCCACGGTAAGCATGAGAAGAAAGGTGTGGGTTTTTCTGGAGGGTGGTGGGGGTGGGGGGCTTGATCTGTAACATGAATTAAGAAGCCAAATGGCCCCTCTGCTGTTTGTACTGTATTACTGCGATTTCTTTTCCACAGAATGTACTGATTCCAGCTTTGAAATGTTCAATCACCACTGAGTCTGTGGTGCCCAAAATTGTAAAAACCCTGAAGCAGTTCACTGGGAGCTCGGGCTCCCTCTACCCTGTGTGTTTTTAAGTTGATCGGAAACCTCTCCATCAAAGGCAAGTTAAATGTCAAACTGTCATGATTCAAGTCATGAATTGTATATACCTATCTTTGTATGTATACCAATAAATCCTGTGCTCTAATAAAAACAATACTCTGAACTGAAATGGGTAAAATTAAAACATTTGTATTAATCCACAAATAAAAACAATCATCACTCCGATATATTAATGTTTATTACATTTAAATGAAAAATATGCAAATTAGGAGCCACTATTAAATATCATAGTGTATATACGTACACCAGTATCTAGTTGTATGAAACACCTTTTACCAGGGAAGAGCAGCAGGACATACTATAGGTATGCTTGTTGTATTTTTATAAGCCTATATTTATTCATATCAGAGTCAGGAGTTGCCCCGCAGCCCCAATAAGAAACTTGTAATAATAGCTGATTGAGTAGTCTGTGTGTCTGTGAGAGGTGTGCTAAATTTATATGTTACAGACAAGAAAAAATTTACTATAGCCCAGGCAGTTCAGTACATGCTGCCCCGGAAAATCTAACCACCGGTGACTAAAGTGACGTGCAGTACGCTGTGATCACAGAGATGAACAGGCATTAGTCCACTTCCTCTTTGTTTGTCATCTATGTCAGGACTTTTTACAATATTGGTACAACTGATGTGAGTAAAAGTGGCAAAATCTATGGAAGCCCTGAAAGCAAGTGGGAAAAAAAATCTTCTGGTTCTGTTTTTTTCTTTTTCATACAATATCATGATTATGGAAAGGATTGGGTTTTTTCCCATTGGTGACTTAAAAGTAAAAGTTTCAACAGGATAATCTGTCAGAAAACCTTTATTTTCCCCTATCTGTGAAGCATAAACCACAAGTTTTTGGCAGTTTGTTGTTTTATTAGGGATGTGACCCACAAGAGACTGCTCCACATTTCTTCTTTGTGCAATGCATGATGCATTTTCAATGCAATGAGGCGAGTTGGAAACATTTAACTCATGTTGCAAAAGCCTTCTCATGCTGAGACGTTCATGATGTCATGAGAGGTATCACATCGTTGATTTGAGCAGATATCCAAACCAAACAGAAAAAACAAGAACCTGTTAAAACATAATGTACTTATTTAGATTTAGGGAAATCCAATCATAGATACTGAAGTCCACTGAGGCTTCGGACTGCTGCAGTAATAACTGTAAAACAGATGCTGAGCTAAGATGAAACAGAACCTGATTGTTGGTGTTATTCTGAGAAATCCTGCTCTGAGTGAGCCGGATGGAGTCCGATGGCACAGTTCCTGAGATGAACAGTGAATTAACAGAGCCAGTGCACCACTTACTGATGTCATAAACTTAAACAAGATCGGCTCAAGATCTTTGACATGTTGTGAAATGCTTTATGGGTCTTGTTTAAACCATCCAGTGTAACACCAGTATTAATGCTAACTTCCCCGTTTACACATCATGATTTCAGCTTTGCTTGATTTTTTTAAAAGACTATATTTCATGCCATTAGAGGATGGTGGATAAATTAATAAACACTATGGACAGGTTCTGGGTTGACATGGGGCAAAAGGCCCAGAGCTGTAGTCGAGCTGAAGCCACCTGGCTCCAGGACAGAGCTAGCTTACAAGTGGCAACTGGCAACCCTGAGCTTTGCTTTTTAAAAACTAAACATCTAAAAAATAAGTTAATTTTACTCAAAAATGTTATTCTTTTTTTTTTTACTTTCCAGAAAAGACAGTCTTTTTTTGCTTTTAAAATCCTTTTCAACAAAATTGTCTAGATTTATCATTTGAATGTGGTATATAAAGTTAATTCAATTTTATTTCTTTAACTGAAACAACATAAAAAATCCTTAATTCTGAGTATTTGCTGTGTTAACATATTATAAGTATCCTCTACAAAAATTAAAAAACCCTGCTTGAATGTTTTTTTTCTGATGGAAAAGCAGTGGTATGGAAATGATTCAACAATCATTTTAAAATAACTTTTTTTCTTCCCTTTTTTAAATCTTTCATGGACAGAATCGAGGATCTAAGAAAAACGTTTAGGCGCAAACATTTTCCACCTGATCTTAAATTCTAACTACGGGAGACAAATTAAATAGATTAAAGTCAGAAAAAAGGCTTTACAGAAATGTTTTTCATCTTGCCACTCAGGGCCTCTGTAGATTCAGACACACTGCACTCACAGGAAAAACTGAGGTGGACAAACACAAGCTCTGTGCAGTGAAGCACAGACAGCAGCCGAGACTTTTCTTCAAATGTACTTCCTGTTTCTTTCCCCTTCCATCCTTCCAAATTGCACCTCAAGTATATAAACAAAAGATGAGTAATAGAGAGTCTTCCTTTTCTCTAAAACACCCAAAGTTTATCTCAGATACAGCCGTATTTGAATTCACTGACTTGAGGATTGTAGTGACAGTGTTTCTGTATCTGTCTGTATCACTGCAGCCTTCAATGAGCTGAATGAGAATAGATAAGCTATGTTATGATGTGAATGTTATTCTCATTTGTCAGTCACTGTTTGTTTTTACATAAGTGCCATGTCATGCAGATTGCTGAAACAGGGGTTCAGAGGAGAGAACAATTGGTTGTTGAATCATGAGTAACGTCTGACAGTGAGCCTGTCACTGCAATACACGTTTTTGTTTTTTTTTCACTGAAATAGGAGCTGTAGTATTTTCATGTGGCTGTAATTGTTCTGATTCATCGCTCATGGCAGATATTTAGCTCGCATCACCATGTGCGTTTTAACTGTTTGCTTACCATCACTTTTATGAAACACAAAGGGGGATTTTTTTTCCACTATGTTATAACAGTAACAGTCGAAAACTCAATAGGCAGCATAAACCGTGACTGAAGAAAAAAAATATTGTGCAAACTTTGTTTCCTTCATTGATGGTCTTAAAAGTGTGTATGTCTTTGTTACTTTACATTACAACTTGCTGCTATGACATTAAATAAACCTCCAAACCTGCTGATGCAAATATGACGTGGAATTGATGTGGACACATGCTGGTTGCAAACACATGTACTTTACTGAAACACTGTCTTACCACACGTTCTCAACTTAGATGATAGTTTTAATTGATTCATGCATTTATAAGATAGGGAAATGGAAATTTGCAGAGTATATAGGAAGAGAGTGTGAGGTGTCTGTAGTTCAGCCATGCAGTCTAACCACGAATCTTATGAAACATGGATGTAATCACTCTATCAGTAACGTTACCAATTGTTTCTGTCGAGGGTTTTTAAAGCCAAAGAAGTCGGGCCTTTAGCCTCCTGGCGAAATGTTTCATGTCAGTCAGTTTGAGCATTTATGCAAATTTAGGCTCACTTACACCGTAGATCTGCACAGCCTTTTTCTGGTGCAGAAGCCTGTGCAGTCTGACTGATAGGCAGCTCCTCTAGAATAAAACCAAACCTCAACCTAACACACACACCACAAGCCCTGTGAATGGCATACTGAGAGGGATCTGCATTTCTGGAATCATCTCACATCAGCCATATGTTTCATCTTCTCTCTATCCTTTCTTCTTACAGTTCCTGTATTATAAATGTAAAAATGCATCAACTTCAATATAATATAATACACTCAAAAACAACGTGGAAAAAAACAAGAAAAAAACGTAGCAGGACTGGAAACAGGCCATCTGAGGATCATACCAACGACGCTTCCCCCATGTGCTTCAGAGAAGTATTGCAGAGCAATGTGGACAAATCAACGCAGAAGTTCAGTCTCAATATCTTCAGATGAAGTGCACAAATGTTTCCCCTTGTTTGGAACTTATAAATAAAGAAATAAAATGATCCAATCAGTTTTTACACCTGCATCATCGAAGATCTACTGTAGGTGTTCTCACCTTTGCTGCCTCAAGTGGACACCTGAGAAACTACAGTCTTCAGCACTTGTACTCAGGGTTTTTTTTTTTTCTTTACACATAGGGTTGCTTCTTGGTTTAAAGTACTGAGCACAACAAACATCCTAACTACCAACACATTTTAAAATGTTTAGCGCAGCTTTTCAGTGTATGTGAACTGCTGAAGTCACATAAATCCATCCATCATCATTATATAGTTTATATGTACTGAATAATCCATATAATAATAAACGTCAATGTCCTACAATTTAATTGTTGCATTATGTTCCAGCCCCATGTACAGTTTATGACTTTTTCTGCCTGAGCAGGTTGATGTTGCCAGATCACCATGTCATAGCACGTTATTATAAGTCAGTTATCTTTTGCAAGCTGAGAAGAATCTAATCATGCTTCAGATAAACTGTTGTGATTTCAGACATTTTACCATGTCATTCTATAGAATGTAAAGCTTTAATGGCTCCCTGTTGGAAAAAGCAGTGGAGATGTTTCCAAACACTTCTGCAAGGGACATCTGAATATAAAATTACAAGATGAGGCTGTCACTTGTCATAGCAGCAAAAAGGAAAAGGTAAGTGAATTAGGCAAGTTAAGAGGTATGAAACCCCATGAATGGGGTGTCAAATGTATAAAATATAAATGAAAAATAACAATTATATACATTATCACATGAATTAATAAAACTCACATAGTACATCACTAAAGCAAGTCAAAACTTCTTCTTGACTCTGCAAACAGAATGTATGTTCAAACCATTGACGTTACATTAAATAACACATTCAATTAATACACAGTCAATTAATACAGTCATCAAGTCTAACCAAAAGAGGCCTTTCTAACTTTATACCTTAATTATTTATTAACTTTTTGTTTTTTTATTTTTATTTTTTTTGTTGTTGTTTTTGTTTTAAACAAGACAGATAAAAACAGAAAACATAATTAATCATTTTCATTTATTTTACTTTATTTTTTTGTGAATCGGCCTATGTCCTGTAGGTGTTCATACGGAATGGATTTTGATGTGGACTGTTTCTTCAGCTTTGTTTGATTGCATGTTTTTGTGTTTTGTGTAATTGGTCCTTTTCACAGGTTCAGTCGTCTTTATTTATTAAGTTAAATATTTTTTCTGGTCCCTCCATGTACAGTACAGAGTATATCCATAGCGCAGTTTGAAGTATATCTCATAGACTTTATAATATGGACGCTTCCGTACTGTAATAGTATCTCATGCTGTACAATGTACGCTAGGCATTCAGTGCGTCACGTGACTACATCTGGCATCTCAGGGCGCGGCTGTGCGCAGATGTAGTGCGCAGCTAGGGAAGCTGAGGAACTTGTTCACCTATCCAGCTTTGATCCAGCCCTAAATCCTGCACAGTCCAAATGTCCAGCTGGGGAAGGGTCGCTGCAGTTCTGAGGACTGCTCTCAGGAGTCCTCAGTCTCTGAAGAGTTTAGCTCTGCGCCGGGCTGTCGGTCCGGGTGTTGTGGGTTCTTTAGTCGGAGCTGGAGCTTTCTATTATTATAAGAATCACGCTAACAACAGGACTCTGCCCTTAACTGTCCATGCCGAGGAGGAAAAAGTGAGTACACGGCCAAGAATAGCTCGAGTATCGCTTTAAACTGTACCTCATGTCTGTCTATGTAAATCTATAATGTTTCATGTCTCTAACCTTAACTTAAGGGGACACATTTCTTGAAATAAAGGGCATGAAAACTTGAGGCTGAAGTTTGTATCAACAGACTACGCCACCCAGCTGTCACTCACCGACACTCCACACTGAGATGAATAATGTTTATTAAAGTTTATTACAGGAGCTGGTATTTGTTAGTTCGGTTAAAGGTAGTTTCTTTGTTCTTCGGTTTTTGCACAATTGGTAGGCTTATTTTTGATGTGATGTTTGAATCAGTGGAAACTTTATGAGCACAAAGATATTTCGGCAGGTAAGCGACCAGCACACCTTTTTCCTGCATATACTTCACCTCCATGATTTGTGGTGTTGATTATATTCACTTGTACGGTAGTAAAAATAATATTTATGGTGAGTTTTTTTTCTTTCTTATTGATATTTTCATGGTTTAGTTGTTTTTCATCTTTTCTTCTCCTCTTGAGTTGTCAGTAATAGGGTCCACATGGTTCAGTCCTGTGCAGTAATGTGTTTTGGACTTGTATTGTTTCAGGAAGCTCCAGCTCCTCAGCTGTCAGCCAGGAAAGTCCGTTTCAACCAGTTTGCCTCGGTGGTGTACGAGGAGGAGCCCTACATGACCCCCAGAGACTTCCTGTACTCCGTCATGCTGGAGAATGTGGACCGTAAGATGCATCTCTCTCACTGCCTTCATCTGCTGACTGCACGGTGTTGAAGCAGCCTGTCTTGCAGAGAGTCCATGTGCTATTATAGATGTGACAAGTTGTTTTTTTTTATATGCAGTAGAGTTTGTTTGACAAACTCCTCAAAACATTTTCAACATTTCAATGAAGGTTACTGAAATATTAAATAAATGAACAAATCTGTTTCTGTTTCCATTCGTGTAGGAAAGCTGCAGAAGAGGATGTTAACAGAAAAGGTTTGTTTACAACATCATCTGTGTACGAAAGTGTGTTAAACTGCACATATAGTGTCTGATCATCAGTTTGTTGTGCTGATGTTGTTGTTGTTCTGTGTGTTTCTGCAGGAGATTAACCAAATGATGAAAGCAGCCTCTAGAGCTTGTCCTGGTAATGATCTGTTCAGGAACCTGGGAGACAACGGTAAGTCCGAAGATGTTCTAGTATTGCTAACAATCTGAGCACTTACATTCACACAGCCACACACACACACACACACACACACACACTGCTGCTTTTGTGTTCTGTATTGTATCTTATCTTTGCCTTATTGTGTTGTATTGTACTATATTATGAGTTGAGGGTTGCATCATCAACCCTTACATCTAACACAATGTTAGTTTAGCCTTAATCCCAACAGATTAAACCCGTTAGCCCAGGGGTCGGCAACCTTTACCGTCAAAGGAGCCGTTCTACCTCATCTCACCTGGATCAAAGTCAATCAGGAGCCACAAAATCTACTTTACCTTCACAATAAAGACAGTATCATATATGAAATGTTAAACATAGTCAGAATATTTTGAATAATTATCTAAACAAGTTTTTTTTCTGAATTTGTGAAATTTTAGAACTACAGAAAAGAATACCTGAATTTAATGCCACATATCAAACATGTATATTAAACCTGCACGTTGGCAGTTAAATGAATCCATCCACACAGAATTAAAATCTCTTTTTTTTCTAGATTTGTTTTTTTTTTTATTTAGTTTTCTTACCAGGGGTGTAAAACTTCAGGTTAGCGACAGGTGCATGGAAAGTTGGTGGGTTGTTGGTGTTGCAGGAGGTGGAGTAGAGAGGTGGAAGGCTTTATTGCAAGATGTGATGCATACTTAGTTTAACAAAATGTCAAATCATGATTATATTTAGTGTCAGTGTTGTTTAAAAATCAATGCTTTCTGTAAGAAAATAAAAATTCATTATTCAATAATATTATTATGAAGCTACAGGGAGCCACTGCAGAGGAGACAGAGAGCCACATGAGGCTCCAGAGCCGCAGGTTGCAGATCCCTGCCTAAGGCCTACTGATTGTGGCATTATTGTTCAGTACAAAGAAAGAAAAAAAAAACAAGGTATCATCATGGAAAGTTCAGAGGAGAAAAGGAGCGTCTCTGTTCACCAGGCAGTTGTTGGTCAACCAGAGGGGAGCATTTGAAACCAGCGTCTCTGGTGTTTGAGAGGCTCAGCTACAGACAGTTAAACATCTAAAAGTCGTGCAAATTAAAACAAAAGACGGTACTTTGATGATGAGATGAAGTCATATATTGAAAGCTTTTTGTTTTGGTGCTGTTTGAAATCCTGAAAGAATGAGGGGCCACAACACCTCTGTAGATGCTGCCAAACCTGATTTGTTGATCGTCTTTATGTTTGTTCTATCTTCCAGGTTTGATATCCTACACAGAGTATCTCTTCCTGCTGACCATCCTGACCAGTAAGTACATTAACAAACCCTGTTGTTGGCTTCTCTTCAGGAACTTTGTACACTGGCCTGTTTCTGTGAAGCAGAAAAAGTTTCAAGCAAGGTGTCGAGCTGACGTGTGTTTCTTATTTCTCAACACTTTCCTCACGGCTGTGTTGATGAATTAAACCTTTTTTCATACTAACTGTCACTGGATTAAAGTCTCGTCAATTAAGGATTTTATTTAAGGTTCCAGAGGTGAAAAATGTACCTAATTCTTGCATTAATTCATGATATTTTTTGTCGTATTTGGATAGAATATGGACAGCTAACAGCGTATTGTTGTTGCAGAGCCACGGACAGGATTTCATATTGCTTTCAAAATGCTTGATATTGACGGCAATGAGCATGTGGACAAAAAGGAATTCCTGAAGGTAAGAGGTTTAATGTTTTATGAGATTTTATTGGGAAGATCTTTTTAATATGACATTAATATTGAATGTAACAGTTTAATTTTAATGTAATCTTGAGAAAACATGTTTCTGTATTCTACAAATGTGAACGTGTGCATTTAAATTTCAAAACAATCCCACCTTTAATGCTGCCTGAAGCTGCGAAGCTGCTGTCACGGTATGTATGTCGGCTCTGAAGGTGAGGTGGAGCCGCGCTGGTAGCTGCTGTAGTCTGTTTTCCATCCATCATGTGTTTGCATCTCTGCAGCCTGACTCAGCCCCCCAGTGTAGTCCAGTTATTCAGAGTCATGTGACCTTTCAGCTGGACTCTGCCTGAGTGATGACAGGAGAAATCCTCTGTGTGCTGAGATCAGGCCTGAGGCTGGTAGACTGCATGTTGGCACGCTACGATGCACCCTGTGCTGGATTTAAATGCTATAACTTGGTGCACATGCCTCAGAATAAGAGTGCACGGGCTCTTATCTGCTCAGGTGTTTTGTTCATTATTGTCATAGATGAAAACTGTATCTCTGATCTGATTGGTTGGATGCTCACCATTTGTTCTTACTTCTGTAATCTAAATCTAATCCTTTTGGAAGAAAGGAGAGATGTGGTGAAAAATGTCAACAGGAACAGAATGTGATGGTTTTTCAAATGATTTAAAATCCTGATTTAATTTATCACGAAGAAAACATCTCAGTGTTGAAACTGAAATCTAATCGTGTTGGGTTTTTGTAGTTAGAATTTGATGTAACATGTCTTTGTAAAGTTTAAACAGTGGCAGCACAAAACGTGGAAAGTTCTGTAAAGCAAAAAGAAAACATCAGCTGGATCATTTCACAACAAACAAGCTTAAAAAGAGGTGACTGGGCTTTTAGTAGGCTTTATTCTCTCTACATTTCCCCTATTTTTTTTAACAGCTGTGTTTTAGAAAGACTTTTTTCAGCCTCTGACCTAGTTGGAATTCAAAGTGAGTTCATAATTTTCTACAAAAAAAAAAGAAACATTTATTTTTGAACCTTTGGTTTGTTGTTTATGTGGCTTTACAAATCATCACATCCTGTTTCTTTTTACATGTTACAGTGTCCGTACTTTCTTATGAATGGGATTAGAGTTTATAGAAAAAAAACTTCATAAAAAGTTGTTATAAATTTTTTATTCATATTTTTTTGCTTCTGCAGCTGAAAAAAATTATTGGCAAAAGAAGAACTCCAAAGGACGGCACAGAGGTGAGCAAAAAAAAAAAAGTTCACAAGGTGCAAAATTTGACCCGTTTGATTTGGAGACACATGAATTATTTGCTTATTTCCTGGATGTGTTCAGGTTCCAGCTGAAGAAGGAGACTGTGTGGACACAACGCTGCAGGCCTACTTCTTTGGGAGGAAAGGAGAAAATAAACTGCAGTATAAAGAGTTCCACAGGTGAGTGAAAAGTCATCTGGATTAAAGCAGTGCTGATGTTTTAAAAGCCAACCAGTAAAGACCAGTAACAGAGAAAACCAGCACCCGTGAGAATCCTGGAAACCTGCTTACGCTGAGCTAACAGCGCTAACCGCTTCACCTTCAGGCAGCAGACATGTTTTCTGTTTTAGAAGTTCATTTAACCAACATTGCTTTCAACATCATCAAAAATGTACCTTTTAAAGGAAAGATGTTTTGTTATTATAATGAGGAAACGTTTAAGATTGTAAATCCAGTTCCATGTCTTTCTTCTTACACATATTTAAATATAACACCCCTTTCTCTCTTATATGTTCTTATTTAAAAATCAAAAATCAACTGAAGTGTCCTCGTGGATAAACATGATTAAAGACCCTCCAGGGTGCCCTTCCAGTGTAAAGAAGGTGATGTAGTGCACTAATGGGTGCCCTGAAGAGTCGTGTAGTGCTCCCTAAGGTGCCATAAATGTAAAATTAGTTGGTCTCTGCGTGCCTGGTGGTGGTTATATAGTTAATGGCCCTGAGTGTATTTTAATTACAGAGGTGCAGTGAAATGTTTAAATCTAAGATTTTCTTTGTTGTAAACGGTTTAAAAAAACCTGTTTTCAGACTTCCTTTTGGTTGTTTCTCCCTCCATGCAGCTGGTGGTCTTTTATTCACTCTCCTCTGCTCTATTCTGTCTCTTCTGTTTAACACTGGGTCAACTTGTACAATGTACATAAACTGCTTCAGAATCATGTAATAGCTGATTTAATACAAATGTTTCCCTTTTTATCGCCATAAATTGTGTCTCAAATATGAAAAACAAAATAACATGCATACCGACAAATCTGCAGTTACAACCCCAGTTCCAAAAAAGTAGGGACGTTGTGTAAAACGTAAATAAAAACAGGACACAATGATTCGCAAATCCAGTTTAACCTATATTCAATTGAATAAACTACAAAAACAAAGTATTTATTTGTCTCACTGATAAACTTTGTTGTTTTTTTTTTTTTTTGCAAGAATTCACTCGTTTTGATTTTGATGCCTGCAACACGTTCCGACAAAGCTGGGACAGTGGGATATTTATTGTTGTTACATCCTTTTAACAACTCAATAAGCGTTTGAGGTCTGAGGGCACTAATTATTAAAGCTTTGTAGGTGGAATTCTTTCACATTCTTCCTGGGTGTTGTTGATATATGTCTTTGTCTTTGCATGGTAGAGTTTGAACTTGCACTTGTAGATGTAGTGATGAACTGTGTTAACTGACAATGGTTTTCTGAAGTCTTCCTGAGCCCACGTGGTAATATCCTTTACACAATGATGTTGGTTTTTAATGCAGTGCTGCCTGAGGGGTCAAAGGTCACGGGCATTCAATGCTGGTTTTCAGCCTTGCTGCCTACATGCAGATTTCTCCAGATTCTCTGAATCCTCTGATGATATTATGGACTGTAGATGATGAAATCCATCAGTTCTTTGCGATTTTACATTGAGAAACATCGTTCTTAAACTGTTGGAATCTTTGCTCACGCAGTTGTTCACAAATTGGCAAACCTTGCCCCATCCTTACTTGTGAATGACTGAGTCTTTCAGGGATGCTCCTTTCATACCCAATCTTGACACTCACCTGTTTCCAATCAACCTGTTCACCTGTGGAATTTTCCAAACAGGTGTTTTTTTTTTAATTCTTCAAATCTCCCAGTCTTTTGTTGCCCCTGTCCCAAATTTTTTGGAATGTGTTGTAGACATCAAATTCAAAATGAGTGAATATTTGCTAAAAAATAAAAAATAAAAAGGCCAGATGTTTATGTCCCCGTAATGTTTCCTCTTCACTGTGAAGGAGGCATAATAGTGAAACTGTTGCTGTGATATTATTCAGGATGCTAATCTTAGCACGGGAAAAATGTGTGAATTTTGCGCCCTCTGCTCACAAAGCAGTGAATCGTTTCTCTTTGCTGATCTTGTCTTGCACACGATTCAGCTTACTTTCTTCTTACCGATAAACATATTACTGTATGCATTTGGAAATGTTAAAAAAGGCTATGCGTCGTCTCATCTTTGTGAAATAACTGTAGAAGAAAAACTCCCATTACTGATGGTTTTATTTACATTTTGAGCTCACAAAGAGACACGTTGGTGTAGATTTCAGTCACATAGTGTTAGAAACTCCTCACATGAACTTTAACTAAACAGTTTACTCTTCTCTGTAGCTGTGGTGTTGATCAGTGATAACACAAAGCATCTTTATCATCTTTTTTCATTTAAAGGGGAGCATCATTTACAAAATGAGCACCACGCTGTGTAGAAATAATGATGAAAATGTTCACTGAGGGAAACAAAAAAAAACAAATCTTTTCAAGCAGTTTTATCTTATTTCTGGTGAGAAATGTCTCATCAGACTGAACATGAGTCACATCAATCTGATGAGTTAAAAATGAGCTCTGAGGAAACTGATCAGAGCTGACAAAGAATAACCATCTGAAATCACTTTAAAACATTTGTTTGAGACAGTGTGGGGTGTCAGAAGTCAGCTGAAAAATACAGAAAGCCTGCTTTTTACATCTCGTGGAGTTGCCTCCTGCTGGCCATGAGTGAGAATGCAGATTGAAATCACTTTGCTTTCATGATCTCTTCTCCCTTTTCATCCTTTGTCTTATCTTAATGAATTCAAAGGAGCCGTTGGTTTCTGGTGATCATGTTGGTCTCATAAATGTTTCCTGTGTTTCAGGTTCATGGAGGACCTGCAGGCTGAAGTCCAGGAGATGGAGTTCCTGCAGTTCTCTAAAGGCATGGACACCATGAGGAGGGAGGACTTTGCGGAGTGGCTGCTGCACTACACCAACGAAGAAGACAACGAAGTGTACTGGGAGAACATGAGGAAGAAGATCCCTGCTGGACAGGTGCACAGACCGAGAGCAGAGCGTTAGCAGAAAATGACAAAGCGGTTAAAGCGCCCTGCGACACGCAGCTGATCCCAACAGATGAAAATAAAATAAAATGCTGCTTGATACAGTGAGAAAAATGAACTTACAGTTTCTGTGTTGCAGAGTATCACCTTTGATGAGTTTAAGGCCTTCTGTCTCTTCACCAATAATCTGGAGGATTTTGCCTTTATGATGAAAATGGTGACTGAATCCCACCGTCCTGTCGGCATGGGTAAAAACTCCTCTGATTAAAATCTGACAGATCATCTCTTGACACTGTGAACAGTACGCGTCTCATATTTTCCTCCCTCTGGCTGCAGCTCAATTTAAGCGAGCGGTGAGGATCGCCACAGGCCACGATCTGTCCGAGAACGTTTTGGATACCGTGTTCAAGCTCTTTGACATGGATGGAGACAACTGCCTGAGCCATAAGGAGTTCATCGGCGTGATGAAAGACAGAGTGCTGCGAGGCCTGAAAGTTAGTCGAGTTTATTAAGAATAACACATTTTATTTTAATGACTGTAACTGTCATTAATAACACATGTTCTGCTGAAGAATCAAGGATCTGTTTCACCCTCAGGTGCAGCCGCAAAGCGGATTCTCCGGATACTGGAAGTGTGTGAAGAGAGAGACCCTGAAGGGGGCTCGAGAGGCACTGGGAGACGTCGGGTGCCCCATCTAAACTATGGCGGTGATCCAGGACACATCATAAGACCACTAAAGCTTCATAATCCAGAGGGTGGTGTGGAAAGATTTAAAATATAACCACATGTACAAAGAAAAAGGATTTATACCACTATGTTATGTATAAATGACGTGTGAGTTGTCTGTTATTAGTTTCAGAGTCGTGGGGTGTTGGGTTGTGGTGTTTGGCATGTTTTATATTTTATACTTTGTGCCTAATCAACCATGCGTTTTATATTCAGAATAAAGAGTTTGACTAAATAACTGATCACATTGGGATTTAAATAGGAGCGGGAGAAAAAATTGTTTCACATAAGTATCTGGATTTTTTTTGTTTTACAATTTTAAAATCGATCTTTTTTTTTTCTAACTTTTTTTCTAGATTTAAGTCCTTTATTTTTAGTCTTTTTTTATAAGGGAAATATGGCTCCTGATACAGTCTGTAGACATCATCATCGTTCAGCTTCACATGGGTTGGTGTTAAATAAGGGTAGTAAAATCATAAAAATCGCCAAGCATCCCAGGTCTTGATTTAAATCTTGCTCGTTTCAATCAAAAGCAGTATTGAGGTTACTCTTCAGAGTCCAACTCAGACAATATTTGCTGTTCCGCAGATTCACTTTAATGCCAGAGAAAATACAGAGAATAAACATAAAAACTACTGAAATATTTTCTTCTTTTTTTTTCCTCTCTCTTTTTTAATTCAAGTGCCTCAAACAGGCTGATATCCAGACTTTTGGAACTTAAATGTCCCAACCTCAGGCTGATAAACCAGGTTGGCATAAAGTATGTGTGAAATACATTTAATTCCATTCATTACTGTAATTTAACTACTGGTGTTAAACTTACAGGGGGTCAAGTTTTATGAGTTATCCATCATGATTACTTTAAGGCTGAAACATCTGCATTCATTTCCATAACTCAGGGTTCAGTTAAGCTGTCAGGTTTAAGACCAGCCTCAGATCAACTCGCTCTGGTTTAAAGTGATTTGGAGTCAACCCTTTTTAATGTGCTGTAAAGTGCTCAGCTCACAGAGGACTAAGATATGAACTGTGGACACTAATTGCACCAAGAATTGCCTCTGCTCTCTCACTGTCAACAAACTGTGCTGATGGTTTTCAAGCTCAACTAAGGCCCACGAAGTTCTGCAGCTCTCAACCACTTGATCAGGTTTGGCCCCAGACTGGCTGAGCTGAGCTGCTGCGTCTCTACTCTGTGCTGGGCAGAGCTGCGCTGTGAGGTTTCGTCCTCCTGATCGCACTAAATTCTGTTGATTAAAATGAGCTGAATGGAGGAAGTGAGAGTTGACTTACAACACGTGAAACAAATTTATCCGTTTATAATCAAGCTGTCTTGCATAAAGCGAAGTTAGAAGGCAGGGACGATGACTCCTGAGTCACAAAAACCAGTTCAGAAAGAGTCTCAGCATGGCTGCTGCTGGAAATCCACCTCATGATCCTGTGAAGTTTGGTTTAGTCTTCCTTTTGCCTCCCGGTTCCTCTGCCATGGTTCTTTCAGAATCTTACTCTTGGTTTAGTGTTTAATCAGTAGCCTTCATTTTTTATTTTTTTATTTTAACCATCAAAAGCCTGACCCATCAAATAATAGGTTTTTTTTGGAACTGGGATGTTAATTGACCCTTTTAACAAAATCCACAAAAAATGTTGCTGTAACATTTTGTTCATGTTTTTTGTATCACATTTGATAAATTGGGCAGTTTTGGTAACTTTATTGGTAAAGTTTTTAATAAATATCCATTAATTTAATGCAGAAAAGAATTATTTTAAATACTGAGTAGCAATTTAGATATTATTTTTACTTCAACTTCTTGAAATAGCAACGATTTCACTGAAAAAAGTCTTTAAACTCTAAAGAGGTCTTTAAACTAGTGCATAAATATATGTTCGATAATAAAGGGTTAAGATCTTTATGTGAATATATCAACCTGACACCTTTCTCTAAACTGAGAGATTTCTATGTAGAAAGTCCTCTCAAAGACAGATTCCCTGTCAGCCAATCACTGTAGGCATAGGAAGCCAAGTGGTTCCTGAAACATGACATCATCCATAGCAAGCAGGGTCAGCTCCGCCCCTTTCTTGAAGCTTAAGAGTTCTCTGAATTCCTTAGTAAGAGTTAGTCTGAGCAGCTTTGTGGAAAGGTTTAAATAGAAAAGTCTAAGTGAGGAACTTTTAGTGTCATTTAGGAGTCCTCCCAGTGGTCAGATAAAATGCTTTGTGAACACGGGCCCAGGTGGTCATGACGGTGTGAGTACCTGACAAAAAATGAAACTGAATCTACATATTTACAGATTTGGTCTTTTAAAGGTTGAGGTCTTAAACCTTTGATCTGCTGATGAATGGCCTATTTCAGTTTACTAATTGCTTGCAATAAATTGCTTACTTTTTTTTGTCCAACAATTTTTTCTTTTTGCATTTTGAAACTCAACTTAGAACATTTTTAAGATCCAAAAGTGCAAAATGTAATTTCTTGCTATTTTTTCAGATGGTCTTATAATTTTCATCAGGTGTGTATATATGGACGGGGTTTTTTTTAAGAAATGCATCATTTCCACACACTGGAAATCCAGCACCATGCTGGAATACTTTAAGCCATAAACACTGTGAAGCATTTACCACCAACTCTTACCAGGCTACAAATATTTCTCTCCATGCAGTCATATTTACTTATTGCCACACCGTCTAAACCGCACATTCCAGTTTTCGTGAATGACATAACGCGTCTGGTATCTGTATTTCTGTCTCGAGACAGCATTTGTTGTGAATTAGCAAAATTCTGCAAAAAGAAAAATGAACCGATATGTTGACCACCAACGGACCTCCCAACGCCTCTTCAGAAAGCAATGCATGACATCACCAAGGCTGCATCCATATTTTATACAGTCTATAGCCGAGTTTCCATGTTTACATAAATCTTTAAAACATATTTCTGGGTTCAAACCATCTTGTTACTTTGCATGGAAACAGCTGAACATGTTTAGTTCTGCCTCCTGCACACTTGGTAGCTTTAAGCAGTGTGTTCAAATTACGAGGTTGATTCTGTGCCTTTAAAAAGCTTCACGCTCATCTAACGCATGGTTGGTTTGGTTTTTCATACTTTTGTGCAGATATTTATCAAATAAAGTTTTATGAAGAGTTTGGCTCAAGTGCAGTGTGTTTCTGTCCACAGAATAAACGTGATGTGATAACTATTTAGTCATTTATTGTAGAATTGACCTGTTCAGATCACATGAGTATGTGGGTTAACCATTGAAGATCGTGATGCTAATTATCTTTACCATACATATAATTCAAAAAGTAAATAGACAAAAACAAGCTTACGTCTGTGATAGATGAACAAATTAGTGACTGATGCCAAAGTTATCAGTGAGTACAGCATACACAGCTACAATACAATAAACTTACATTGAGCATGAAGCCATCTTTGGTCTTCTTATCACTATAAACAAATACATATAAATTTTGTATTGTATCAAAAATAGAAATTACATAGCCATATTGAAAGTAAATTCACATTTTTGACATACAATATAAGGAGATTACCTAGGAGACATACTGTGGGATTACATTTTTAATCCTTGGCGTTAAGGACCCGATGGTTTCTGCCACATTTTGAACATTCATTTGTTTTTTGAAGAATTGCATTTATCTTTTTATCGCTGTCATCCACCTGTAGTATGCAACAAATAGAACAAAAACAACACAAATGAAAGACAAAAGAGATTGTCGTTTTTAAAAAAACAAAGCGTGTGCTTTCTATCCTGGGCTTTAAAGTTTTGGTCAGGACTAACATTCGGTGGTGAAGTCGCAGCCCTGACAGACGGACAGACGGACGTGTCCCTCTGCTCAGAGTGAGTCTGTTTGTGTCTTTAGGTTCTGTGTTTGTGTCGCTGTCGTCCTCCTCCTCCCGGTTCAGAGTTTTTCTGCTCACAGAGGCACACATCATGAGCTGCAGACAAAGTGGACCTCTGCTGACATATAGGGAAGTGCTTTCAAAGGGTTTGATCCACTGTGGGGAGAGAGGAGACCAAGTGTGAGGAGTCATGAGCATTTTACCAGCAGGGTGACATTTGGTTTCTTTTGTTTCTGAGCAGCGATGTTAGGATAAACTTTCATTTCATGGGTCCTTAAAGTTTATTATTATTGTTGTTTTATTATTAATGCACCTGCCTGGCAAGTCTTACCCGTCTTTTTAACTTAAGGGCACATTGCTAAAGCTCATCTATGGCTTGTATTGTACAGGGTATTTGAGGACATGGACAAACCCTACATGAGTGTCAGCAAGAAAATTCAGGCAAAAGACAAAGAAAAAACAAGTTTTAGTTCTGTTTAGTGCTCACTTTTAGCACTTGTACTAACATTCAAGACATTCAGAACTTTTTATTTCTTTTACTATTTTAGTAAATTTCTCCACATCTGACTTCACTCCAACACATCCTACCTTAAACCTCCACACTAAACTTTGTTTCCTGATACTTTGGATTCACTCCATGTCATTCATATTTTATTGTCCACATATTGACTTCAGTTTACATTTTTACTTAAAGAGGGGGTATTACGCATTTCCATTTTTTAAACATAAAGTTTTGTGAAGTCATCACATAAGGGTCTCCTAACTGGTTTGTGTCATGTTGGAGGAGTGGGCCTCAAGCACCAAGGTCTGCCCATAGCGCTGCCTCTAACAAGTTTCCAGAGGGCTGGCCAATCAGGGGAAGGGGGTTTGTGGAGTGGGGAACCTTAAAGAGACAGCAGCTAAAACAACGTGTTTCAAACAAAGGCTGAAATAAAGTTTGTCTTAAACTCCAGTGCAGTAAAAAACAGTGAAGAGACTTTTCTTAAAATCAAAAACAATTCTCTTTATTATTTTTTTTAGATCTCTTTGTTTTAACTTTATTCAAGAACATTCTTAGTTTAATAATAGGCATTTAGACGCAAATCTTTTTTCTAAGACTTTATTCCATTAGAGTGTATTTAATTTTTTTTTTTGACTCCAACACAAGTTTGACTTCTCTCTCCACATTTTTATTTTAGTCTGTTAAATTTGACTCTAATCTTAGCATGTGACCTCATCCTTCAACACCATTGCTCCATTTTTGTACCTTTCTTGTATCATTTTGCTTTATACATGACATTTCAATTCAAAAGCACAGTATAAAGTGATGGGGATGTTAAATGAAACCAAGCACAAAGATTGTAAATTAAAACGCTCCCCTGTTCACCTCTCCCTTCTGGGATTGACGAGAGGCCTTTGAGGACAAAAAGCCCCTGTGATGTTTAATGAACAGGATTTTCCATTTGTCACATTTTGCTATTAAAAAAAAAATCTTATGAATACAAATTCTGTTATGCACAACAACCTCTCTCTTTCTATCTGGCACATTTTGTGTGGAAAATCACATGGTGGCGTTTTGGAACTGTTCTCTTTCTAAAAGGACAAACTTTAAGAGTTTACTGTCAGATTTTGATTTCTACACTGCAAATTAAATGTCTACCTCTGAAAGTTAGTTTCTAATAATTGATGTCAGAGAAATCTGACTTTATCTTATCATTTTAATATCTGACTTTCCCACATTATTTTGCAAAATACAAACTAAGAAATCTTCTGACTTTTTTTTTTAACTATTTCGTCCTAAAAAAAATTTGGTCTTTTAAAGAACTTGACATTAAGGTTAAATTATGATGAAATCAAAGAAGGTTATTTGCGCTATTTTGTCACGCTGTTTACAGTATGTGGTTACAAACAGTTGTGTAATACAGTTTGTACTGGGATGTTACCTCTGATGCACTTTCTTTGTTTTTTGCTGCATTACCAGTCTACAGGGTGAAAAAGCTTACCATTGAAAATTTAATTCTGTGAGTTCTGAAGCTTTTTTTTTTTTACCAAACTGGGGGTAAAAATTTCAACAATTTATAGTTTAAATAAATACCAACTTTGTTAATTCCATATGTAATCTTTTTCTTTTTGCTTTTTACCCAAAACATCACCGGTCTTATCCCACAGAAGGGAATGGGATTGGTATCAGTCGATACCCTCAGCCCAGGTATCAGTATCGGGACCCGAAAAGTTGTATCAATTCATCCCTGATTAAAAGAATGAAAAATCACAGGTTCAGATGACTGGACACACTTTGGGGGTTGTTTTGCCCAAACTTGACGCGTGTATATTACGCCCTTACAGTAGGTTCAGTCTAACTTACAAAGTTTGTCAATTCAACCAAATATATCTGTTGTTTCTTTTCTTAGGGATAAAAATATGATGTCTAATAAATACACTGGTATATTTCAACATGATGAGAAAAAGAATAGCATGACAAGAGGAAACTGGGACCCTAAGTGTAGCTCAAACTGTCATCATTTTTGATGTGTATTTTTTTTCATTGTAAGTAAAGATCAACATAAACTGTTTTAGCAACACTTAAATATCAACCCTTTGAGGACAAGAAGCTGCTGGGATTATGATGAGTATGATCCTTCATTTGTCAAGTTATAACCCCCCCCCACACACACACACACACACGCACACACACACAACATCCTCCCCTCTTCTTGAATCTGGTGCTCATCACGTGGCGTCTCACTGAATGCAAAGTGCACACGTCACTCGTTTGTCTATTTTGAGCTGCTGTTCTACAGCTGGCAGAAGAAAACCTGCTCCTCTGTAGATATAAAAGACTCATGCTGAATGAAAACAAATGAAAAAAATGATGAATATTGTGTTCCAACTCTATTATCGTATATTATCTCGACAAAAAGATTGAAATCGGGTTTTTTTCATCAAAATTACTTAGTGTTGGAGATCTGAATTTCAGCCAGTCAAGGCAACATCTACATTTCTGAGTTATTTTTCTGCTGCTTTCAGATTTACCATAAAACTGCAGGTTAAAAACATTCAAATCACCCTGAAAGTTCCGCTCAGCTGCTGCCTTACCATTCACCACATGAGGATGGAGATGTCAAGGGTCGCTCTCCTTCTTTACCGTCACGTCTCCGTCTCCGGCGAGGATGGTGGAGATCTCTCCCTGCATGAAGGCCCAAGGCACGGTGGATCCAGCCAGGGGACAGCGCTCTCCGCTGGGGCAGTACACCTCCCCGCCCGGCCCCTGGCTGCGGATGAACCCTCGGGTGCAGGGGAAGCAGAACTTGTGGTGTGGGACAGATGGACACTGGACAAAGTGGGTGTCCTCCAGGCGCTCTCTGCAGAGGGTGCAGCAGAGCAGCGTGCCCTGACCGCTGCTCGTGGACTCTCCAGCGGTGGTGTTACTGCTCTGCCCCACGGTGCTCAGACTCATGGCTGACTGGGCGACTGAGGTGGAGGCGGTGGAGGGGCTGCTGCTGGTGGGGTGTCCGGCTGAGGAGGAGTGGGCTGTGGACATGCTGGGGCTGTCTCTGGCCATCTGGCTGGAGCTCAGACTGTCTGCGACACCCATGAGAGCTGAGATGGGTGAGGGCTGGCTGTGTAGACGGGGCGGACCGTCTGGAGGGGCGGCCATACCTGGGAGGGGCTCCATGCCTGAGTAAGCACCCCTGGGCCACGGCTCTCTGGAGGGGTGATCAGGTCTTCCTTCACTCTCTCCGTTCTCAGAACCCGGTGAAGCTTTGCGGCGTCGAGCTGCACCCTTTGCTGGTCCAGGGCGTCCTGCAGCCACCATGGGTAACCCTGCATCTGGCTGGGGGAGAACCTCAGGAATGGGTGGCTCTTTGAACATCCGGACACCATCATTCAACAGCTCAGACAGCCCTCGCCAGTCCCCTGAGCCCTGCCTCTTCTCATATTCCACATAGCGAAGCCCAGAGTTCACCACTTTACCCGCGTCTTTGGCCGAGTCTCGGAACATTTGCCTGACCAGATCTGGGACTCCTGAGAAGATCATCCCAGAGCCAGCAGGATACTCCACAAAGACCTTCAGCTCAAACTCTGGGGTGCTGCTGGCATCAAACGCCAGGACCCGACCAATCAGGTTGTGGTCTTTCCTGAAGCGGACGTTGAAGGGGACGCAGCTGCTAAGAGCTAAGAGAACATCCCGGACTGCTTTGGGACGGTTGGGCCAGCCTTCAACCCTGCTGCGAGCCACCTCGTTCAGTTCAGCCATCACCTCATTGTTCCTCCACACCGCAGGGTCTATACCCACCAGAGCTGAGGTGCTGGCTCCCACACCCAGAGACACTGCCTGCCTCCTGCCAGCCTCACCCATTATAGGGCCAGCTGAAACTGCAATAGGTGTGGCCCCTGCCCTGGAGCCTGATAGTGGGGCTAACAGGCCATGTGGGGCTGCTACTAACCCCTGAGCTATCAACGCGTGAGATATGGTGCCGTGCAGATTGGGAACTGCTCCAACCACAGCCCTCCGTGTGTTTGGGCTCTGTCTGCTGCCCTCTGACAGAGCCACATCTTCAGCTCTGTGCAGCCCGTTGGGGAGGCGAGAGGTTACCCCATACTCACCCCTCCCCCTCTCTATACGCTCTGTATGCTGCCGACCCGCTTCAATGGGCCCCGCAGAGCTGGGTTTCCCCTGCGGAGGACCGGGGGACCTCCCGTCTAAAACCCCGTGTGTGCTCTTCAGCTGCCTGGCAGTTTCGATGAGGAGCTCTATCCTGTCCGCGCCGTCGTAGTTCACACATCCTCGGCAGACTGCCTCGCTGAACTCCCACAGCATGGCCCAGGGCATCTTGGGCAGATCGCAGAGGTAGCACCATTGCCGTCTAGAGGAGGACTGCGAGGCGGAGGACATGTTGTTTACAGGCCGCGACCAAACTTTCTTCGGAGGCCTGCACGCTTCGGTCAACGGTTTTCACGTATACCTCAGATCTCGGACGGCTCTCGCGACATTACGCGCATTCTAAGATAAAAATAAAACGAAAACTTATCCGGAAAAGCGACTGAAAACTACAGCTTTCAAAAGTTAGCGATGTCTTCTTTCTCGATTTGTTCGTGTCGGTCTGTGTGGAAGGAAGTAAAATGTCATAAGACACCGGAAACACCTACGCGACCGAGCCTGAAGACGTCATGGGAGTTGTAGTTTTATTTCCAAAGTGTCTTGGGCTCGTTTATTCCAGAGCACAAATAATAAAAAAGAATATGAACGACGAGGTAAACAAAGGCACACATATGCGATATTTCATCAGCGAATAAGAAAGCATTGCGCCTTGTTTCACAGCTGAACGTATGAAATAAGCTGAATCTACGCATTTTCAGATTTATTTTTTCCTTGACATATTTTATTTTGAGGAAAGTAAAAACGAGAGGTAACTAATTTCAGAAAGATGATGCTGAACACCATGTTGTAATTGTTAAATGGTCCCTATAAAAGAAGTAGTTTTGCAACTGACAAAAGAATACAGGTTAATCTCGTGTTCAAGAAAAGAGGGACTCGTACTGTTAAGTATTTTAATTGCCGTGTAAAGGAATCCTAAGGGGAATGACGTTAAAGCATAGCGTTAAAGTCGTGGTTCCTATTGTATGGAAGCCTTAAGCTGACACGCAGACATACTTTTTATTTTACCCATTTTTTTAAAATGGTATTAGTTGCCTCCAGATCAACTTAGCTCATCAAGCTAGAGTTTCAAAAGTTAAAAAAACTAACATAAATAGACAACACAGGCAATTCACTCACTACAGCAACACCAAAAAACTCACTGATTAAAAATATCTGCCTTTGCCCGTAGACACTGGCTAAACGTCAGTTCCCCACTTAGGCTGGTATTTTAAATCACTTAATAATAACAGTTAGCAAGCTGTGGAGCTACAGGACCCAAACTATCTTTGAAAGAGAGAACAAAGCAACATTCTGTCCTGCAATCCAGACCACAGCAGCAAAGCTGGTGAAAGACTGAGCTACTAAGTGGTGATAGTAGCAGCAATTTGCTTAAATTACAGCCATTTTTGTTCTGGGTTTAGAGGATAAATCCATTTAAAATAAAATTTTAAAAAAAATCATTTTAAATCAGTATTTTGTGTGATTAGTTTGCAGGTAATCGATGGAGTAGTATATGGTGAACTAAATACAAATTAGAACCCATTTGAGGTGAGACTGTCACAACTCACATTGGTCTTGTTCACACTGATAGAAATCTAATCCAGTATACTTTGTCTTACTGTGCTTAATTTAAAGGAATTAAGTGTAAGCAAAGAAAAGCTAATTCCAGTTTAATGTAAGTTTGAGATCAGTTTTAAAAACAATGTTTATCAGCTATTTCAGACTACTTGTACTAAACTAAACTCTGACTCACCCATATCACACGTATGTACTGTTCATTTATTCCATATTGAAAAAGTTTATTATACTATTTTATTAAGTATTCTTAAACTTCATTCCAAATATCCATCATTTCAAATATTCAATCTTACATTCTTTATTTATATTGTGATTCATTTCATATTTTAGACCCTTCTCTCTTCACTTAGCCCTGTATATTTTTATATCAATCAACCTGAAGGAGCGGAGAGAAACAAGGGTGAATGAGGAGGTAGTGAGTTTGGTAAGCAGATATGAATATGTTGGCTGGTGTTTTGTAATGTGCTGTGAGTAATGTAGTGCAGAGTCTAATCTCATGTAGATTGCGTTTCGTGTGCAGAGAGGCATCTTCGATCAATGTAGTCATATAGAAACATAAACAGGGAACTTCATTAAAGAAACAGAAAATCCAGCCAGGGTAATATTCACAGTTTTGTTTACTAAAAAGGGATACAACTTAACATTGAAATGTTGATTGTGTCTGAACAGGGTTTTCTTTTTTTAATAGATGACCATCCCTTACGTGCACACTTCTCTTCAATCTGGAGTAGAATACTTAAAGTCAGGCAATCATCATCACAAGAGGGATGTCATTTTGACCTTTCACCTGGAGAAATACAGCCGCTTCTCCCTACAAGGACTTACTGACAAATGTGTTTTTAATTCTCAATGTATAGACAAAGTGTTTCCTCAGTGAAGAAATAAAACATCTGAAGGTGTGAACCCTGGTTATATCAGTAGTGACATTATACTAACTGATCACTTGAACTAACGAACATGATCTGAAGTTCACACTGACATGTTCTTCAAGTTTAGATCTAGTGTTTTAAACACAAAATTTAAAAAAAAGTACATCTGATTGAAAAAAAATGTATAAGTAAAATAAAACTTACAAAGTCAATGTTAAATTATCAATCTTAACATCAATTCTACTCTTTTGTCAATACTGATTGAAGGTTTTAATGGGACGTGACAACAGAACAACTGTATACTCTATGCAAAGACACAACAGGTTACAAAAAGTTTGAGGGAAGAGTTTTAGTTGGCATGGTGTGTAGTTGAGAAACACAACTTCAGCGTGTATGGGTAAGGCCCACCTGAAAGAGACAACAGAACAGTCAGGGGTTAGGGCTTTGCATTAAAATGAAAACTTTGAGTGTAAATGTGATGAAGTGAGAACTCACTGGGATTCTTCATCTGATAATGGTTCATCATAGCTAAAGCCTCCATGGCATCATTGATGGATTCCCACTCCAGAAGGCCAGACGAACTTCGCTCACCTTTTGAGGCACAAAAATGTCGTTTAAGATTCTCATCATAGATCAAATGTTTAGGTTCAAAAAGTGTAAACTGTGGTATTTTCAACCTGAGATAATAAACCAGTACTACAGAGATAATTAAGAGATAAACAGGGTAGTTTAAACCCTGCTGGCAATATGCTCAGTAAATGGTCATCATGTTAATTTGCATTTCTACCAAGCAGTCCAGTTGCGTTCACTACTGTACGCAACATTTGTTGTTTTATCATGATGTATTGTTTCTGTCCTTATTCATCTCCTCAACTGTAAAAAACTGCTATGACCTGCCAGGGACTACAGATGAAAATTGGCCTTATGGCTAACTCAGGCACATTCAATGGATGCTGGATGGTGCACTGTCCCTTTAAAAAAAAGGTACCAAAATAACCAGTCAATACTCACTCTTTCCAGTAAACAGTTTTACACTCGCAGCTTGCTTAATTCCCAGTTCTTCGCAGACCTGGAACAAAGAATCAGCATCAGTGAACACTAGAGGAGGAAAGGAGCAGGGATTCAGACCTCAGACTGAGCCTCTCTGTGTTTCTCACCTGGTTGAAGATCTCTGTGGAGATGTCAGGCTGTGCGTTGAAGAAGTGAAGGACATTACTGGGATGCTGGATTCGATTCTTGGCGGCCTGCTCGGGGGAGGTGAAACGGTTGTTGCGGGATCCGTGGAAATCTTTGAAGCTGCTGGTGTTGTCCTCCAACTGATAGCACTGTCCTGGCACAATGGCCTGCTGCTTGGACACACTAAGGGGAAAGTGGAGAAAACACATCAGACTTCTGTGTTGAATTCTGCATCTTTTCCTTGAGAGAATGTAACGCTCTGTTATGACTTGTGAGGCCGCTCTTACCAAACGTTAAGTTTCTGCCCAAAAAGGAAGTTGTTGTTGAGGTGAGTGATGGCTCTGTCCACAGAGTAACAGTCTCCCATCTCGACCATCGCTGCTCCAGGCTTACTCTTCATGAACTTAATCTAAGAGAACAAACACTGCTGATGAGTGAAGATGCAGAAATTAAATAATTAATAGCTCTTTCTAAAATGATGTGGTTTTAAAACAGGGAGGCAAAGAGTCAAAAGACTAACATGATCCAGATCAGAGCCTCTAGATGATTATGTGAAGCTAACTTTCCTGTTTTTATCCTCTTTCACATTTTATAGATGTTAAAAATACTTAAAGCTGAGCTGATCATCTTTAGAGGCTCACTCACTCTCTCCACGTTTCCATAGAGGCAGAAGATGTTGAAGACCTTGTCAGCGTTGATCTTTGAGGGATCAAGCCCGTAAACCATAAGAACGGGTGAATCAGCATGAGGACCGTATTCTGGGGGCGGAGGTCCGTATCCAGGGCCGTAACGCTGACCACCGCGACCACGGCCACCCATACCTGGCCCCATGCGGTGGGGAGGGGGAGGACCATAGTTGTCCTCGTTGTAGCCGTGGTAACCTCCCTGGGGGCCACCTTAATGAGAGAAATCATTATGAGACATACAGTTTCAGAGTCTGGATGAATTTCCTGGACTTTGACGTCAGATAAAGGACGTTTACCATAATCGGGCGGGTGGTCTCCCAGAAGAGCAGGCTGCCTCTGGCGTTTGTTGGGGTTGGCGTTGGGATCTGAAATTGATAAAAAAAAATAATAATTTAATTTTCCATGCCTCAGTTATAGGATCTGTATCTCATATGCATCACTACATGCTACAGATCAAGCTTGTGAATGACATGCAACAGAGGGGCCTGACATCCTCGGTGTTAAAACAGTCTGCAGGCTGGATTTACCAAATCAATGACATAATGGAGATTTTTCTATCTGATTGTTTTATTTTATTAATAATAATAATAATAATAATAATAATAATAAAAGCTTTCAAACAATGTTCTAAGAGACCCCGAGTATAAGCCAACCTTGAACAAACACACACACACCTTGTGAATTGTTCCAATTGCCTTCACCATCAGCATCTGTGCAGGTACACATACACACACACGTCAAATCCAGATTCAAAAAGTTGACATTTATCAACACTTCATGATTATCACTTTTGATTCTAGAAACTACGTGACTCGGAACATTCAAGAAGGTCTGACAGAAAATATGCACCGGTGCCATGAGCAACATCAGCAGTCTTAACAGGTTTTATTGTTTTGAATCCAGAGAGGACAGAGGGATGACATCAGGGGTAACAACACGTCAGGCATTTTGACTAGATTACATGTTTGAAAGAAAATAATAAAGAAAAAAAAATCTGTAACATTAATTGTGTCTTTTGCATTTTTCAAAACTTTAAACCATCTTGGTGTACTCTAGTTTGAGAATGTGCAGCCCTGCTGAAAATAAAATAACCAAATAATGATGTAACATGGTGTCCAGGACAGAACTACTAACATCTTTCTAAAATCTCTGCAGGTGAAGTTGATTCATGGTTAATCAGCAGCCTGATTTAAAAAAAAAAATAAAAAAAAATTGAGACTTATTTATGTTTTTGGAAAATAACTCTGACTAATCAAAATAATCTGCTGACAAGGGAAGGTCGAGTAATCGAGTTGCAGGGGCTACTTTCCCCATTTGCCTATTGAGCCGATAACTCAACCTCTCATCTGATCGACTTCCTCAGCTCACACTCAAACAAAAAATCTTTACAATCAACCTCTGAAATTTCAAGTCTGTCTAATGGATCACAAAATCCAGTTTTTATATTAAGAGCCTTTGCTATTGGACAAGAAGGCTTGGGAGCCTTGCTGCCCTCTGATTGCCAAGTTTTTGCTACAATAATCCAAGACTTGTCTGGTTCGGCACTCTGCTGTACAAAAAAAAAAAAAAAAGAGAAAACAATCCGAGGAGACAAATTTGCATGTGAAATAATTTCATGAGTGTATGATGCTGGTATTAATTCATGTGATCTGATAACAACAAACTTTGTGATTTATTTTTGGGACCAATGTATAACAATAAAACCTTAGGTTCATATTCCTGCTGGAGCAAATAACTCACAGGCTCGATGCTACCTCAGTACCGTACCAACAGATTCTGCTGATTGTAACTGTCTTTTTAACTGACGGACCGATAGATTACTGGATTATTAGTTCAGAATGTTCCAGCTCTGCAGTGTCGCGCTCATTCCCTTTGATAACGGTGGACGGAAGCCCACAGGAGACAAACAGAACTGTTTGAACAGATTCCTTTCATTAATTTGTCAGTGACATCAGCTGTTTGCTGGTTTTTCTACGGCCTTTTATAATATCATAACATGACATTTCAACCACTCAAGACAACGAACATTTTGTTGTGTTTTGTAAGGACTTAACACCATCAAGTCAAAGTATTTCATTCATTTCTCTCAAGTACTTACAGCACCACACATGGAGCACAGGACACAGTGGACAGGTAGGGGGCAGTCTTCAGCAACGATGCTGCCTGCCAACCTCTTGACTCCAGCCTCAACTCATTCTCCTCCTTCAGTCTTTCCTTCCTTCGCTCCGTCCTTCATTGAATCCCACCACCAGAGAGAAAAGTACATCCACACATCCATGCTTGGTTTGTGACTTGCTGCCGCTTTGTTTTGAGAGTTGCTATAAGAGGCTCATCTCCAGCTTACCGTGCTCTGACCACAAAGCCGGACATTTGCACCGTTTGAGAGTGGGCTGTCAGTCCACAGACACACTGAGCCAAACCTGCATCACACGGGAGGCGTTAAAGGAATCACTATGGGCCAGTGCAAAAAAAAAAGGGAAAAATGAAACAACGCAGAAACACAAGAACAGCACAGAGAGGAGGGAAATGGGGAGAAGGTACAGGGAAATACAGAACACCAGAGTCCATAAATGTAGAGTTTAGGGGGAAAAAAGGGGGTTTAATCTGTTTGCCTCTGTGCTTGTATGCTTGAGAGGTGTCTGATGCTTGTGTCTTCATAGGCCCCCCCGTGGATTGTTCTTCTCATGTAAAAATGGACGCTCACATGATGCTCGCTTAAGTGGTTTAAAAGCTGACGGCCGCTTGGAAAGTGAAAAGGCGTCTAGTGCTCGACAATAAGTCATCTGGAATACCTGCGTGACGATGTGCTGTCGTGGCGGTTCAGCTGTGTGTTGCCGTGGATGTTCAGCTCGTTGTGTTTTCATGGCCTCTCTTTTGTTTATGCCCCAGTATGTGGTGTCGTCTGTTCCCTGGTCAGGCTGAGTGTGTCTGAAATCTCCTCTGTTGGTCCCTGTGGTTGTGTTATGCAGGCACATTCCAAGGGCTCGGAGGCGTGGTCGCAAGGACCGCACGCCTGACTCCTGCCCTCATCATCAATGTATTGTGTCAGAGTGGTGACTCCTCGAGGCTTTGAAGATGAGATGTGCTGTACTGGTAAAGAGTTGGTGGTAGATGCTTCTATCAATCTATCAAGGTCAGTCTGTGGTGGATATGCGAGATGTCTGTTCGAGTGGCCTCGGAGTATTTCTGTCCCTCACACTGAAATGGCGGCTAATGTCCACCACCAAAGTAAATGAGTCCCATGTCAGGTGGTGGAGGTAGGGGTGATGATGGACTTGGAATAAGGAAGTACTGAGTTGAGGTTGTGTTCCGGTTTTTTTGTCCCACTGTGTCCAATGTGTGCCACAGAGCTCTTTACATCAGCTGTGGCTGTGGTTGCTGTCATACTGCAGCTGTAGAAGCCACTGTGTCTGCTTAGAGCTTGAGGTGAGCCTGTATGACTTTGCAGAGTGAGGACACAAGGAGAACCTCTGGATAGACCTCAGCATTAACGAAGGAATATCAGAAAAGATGTCAACACCTGTATGAAATGTACATGTTTGGTCCTGGCTGTGTACAAGAGAAGCAACAACTGTAACAAGGTGCAGCTAAAAGAAATACATCCCCAACACATTTTCATACAAGTTCAGTGTTCGCCTGTATTCACGTATAAAATCACACCAAAATTCTACCTCTGACTAGAAAGTATTCCAGGCAAATATGTTCTCCATCAGGCTGTTAGTATGATTTAGTGACTTCATCCCAAACTAAAAGAAAATCCAAACATCATGTGGTCTTTTTCAAAGTTAATCACTTTTAACTCCTAAAACTAATTTGAAAGCTCAGTCCTGTTAATGGAATTAAGTGCATTTTTAATGTATAATTTAAAGGTCCCATGAAATGCTGAGTGACTGTGTCAAAGATGTACACCTGGCTGTATGTGAAACATGTAAAAAAGAAAAAAAAAACATTTGAATCTTAAGTAATCCTCTGACGTCCTTTAAGGGGGCATTACAGAAAGCAGTTTGTGAATTATTATGCACTTTAGTTTGTACTTTACTCTTATTTTAAAGTCCACGAAAAGCAGCAATAAATTTGTGTTAGGAGTTTGTCACACCACAGAAACATGTTATTAACCACTGAGCCAAATTAGAAAGATTAAAAAATATAGCAAAAGTTTATAAAATTAGGTCTCAAAGTCATGGAAAAATAAGCACTTCTCTCTGCTGTGAAACTGGGGGCGTGTCAGTCAGAGGAGCTGGAGCCACGCCCACAGGCAGGAGGGGAGCCGCCTCTGTGTACAAGGACTGTGTACTGTACCTACAGTAACAATGGAAGCTGGCGCTAGCAGCGTGATGGGACGTCCAGCCCTACCTGTTTGAGCCATCAGAGCCAGAAACTGACTCTGAGTCAGACACTGATAGAGCTCAGCCTCGTTCCTCACAGTCTCCATCAGAATGATCATTTATTTCTCCATTTATCACATTTAGCAACATGGATTACTGATTAATAACATTATAGCCTAAACAAATACAGTTAGCCTATCAATCCACGCGTTTCTTCAGAAGCTTGTGGGTGTTGCTATGACAGATAACTACTTCTGCCGGCAGTTATTGGTTTCCAGTTGCATTACAACTATACGGCTATACGGGTTATGCTAACGATGGCTCAGTGATGTAACACGACTATGATTTCTGACCCGCCCATTAAATCCTGAACACAGAAATTTGAAAAAGTTTGTGCAGCTGAGCTCCACAATTAAATCCTAAATCGTTGAATGACTTTTACATGTTTTAAGGAAATACGTTTGTGACCTATTTATTTATTTACCTACCTTGATTAGGCAACAGCAATTATTGTACAAATGGTTAAACAAAACAAATAAAAAAAAATTTTAGGCTAAAAAAAAAAACTAGGCAAAATAATAAAACAACATTCGAGGAGGATTTTTAACGTGTTTAGGAGAAAAAGGCTAATTTTGCTTTAAACAGACTTTAATCTCTTTTGTTATGGAGAGTGAGGGCCCGCTACAGACAACTGCCCACCAGTGAAAACCTTCTTCCAAAGTTAACTAATGCAAAGAAACCACTGTTAACATCCCAACCCTTCTGTCAATTTTCAAGTACCCATCATGCACTTTTAATGTAAGCAAAAAATCCCTGGTTTAATAACAGCGCACTCACATACTGAGATCATCAAACATCAGCTGCTGTGTTCATTTTAAGTCTGGTACATGTTTAGGAGCAAGGCTGTTGTTTCATGGGACCTTTATCCTTCAGTGTGCCTACTGGTCACAACAACTCTCTCAGCTTGCTTGTGCCCCGTCTAATTTAGGTGTTAATAAAATCTCCACTATGTGTGAAACAATAACAGGTGTGCTTGTTTCTGTAGTGTGTAACAGAGTAGAGTCGGCAGGGCTGTGAGGTTGTGCAGCTGTGACATGCTCTACAGGGAATGTGAACCTATGTGGGTTATGGTGTGTAATGCTTCTGTGACGGGTGCAGTCGGCTTCTCACATGCATGAGCCTGTCACTGAGGTCGGCTGCCCTTGAGGTTGCTCCTCATGCCCTTACTTTGAGCCTGCTGTGTGGCAAGAAAAATGCATGAAAACTGTGAAGGCATCACAGGAATACTGCCTCTGAGCAGCATGGTGAACATTCATGTGTGATCAAAGGCAATACCCCAGGAGGCATAGAACCCTGGACATCCCATACAGTGCCATGAGAGGAGAAGAGGAAGAAAAGAAGGGAAGGAAGGAGAGGGGACTGCAGGTTACCTTGGCCACTGAGGTTAGGATTTGTGTAGTCCCACGTGTCCTGGTCATTCTTGAAGACATTAAGGCGAGCTGGCTGCGAGGAGGGTTGAATTACAGAAATCAAAACCAGTTATTAACTTCTAATGCTTTGTAATCAGGTACAAAGGTTGATTACATACACTTACCTTGGCATATTCAATTTTAAGAGTGCAGCAGCCAGAATAGATGTCTGCCCCATTGAGTGAGGCTTTGGCCCTCTGTGCACTTTGGACCGAATCAAACGTGGCAGCAATGAGTTAAGGTGAAGTCTTACTGGGCTGGGACATCTGAGGGACGAGCTACAATAAAAGACTATCAGTACATCCAGTTATAAAGTAACATCTCTATCAACAAGCAAACAAAAACTACTGAAAAGGATATTCAACCATAGCCTGAACACCATTCTTTCTGAAGATGACGATCCTCTGCACGGGACCACAGTTATTGCAGATTGTGTAGAGCACATCCTGTTGGAGAACATAGACATTTTATTGATTAATTTAACTGTACAAAGATCAGATAAATAATTCTAAATTAAGTTGTAAATATAGCAGACTTCTCTTTTAATCCATCCCAGGAGAATGTAAGGAGAATTTGATTGTCAAGTTACCGTGGTGATAGGATAGATGGGGTTTATGATAGTGAGCAGCAGCACATTGTTGACGCTCCGGGTGTCATCCGAGTCTCCCGGACGGGAGATCTTTTGGCTGGTGGAGTAGTTGATGAAAGCAGGGTGGCCTGCTATGTAAACCTGGTTCTCTGCTGCATAGTTCACAGCATTACAGGAGCCGTTCATGTCCTCGTACTCAACCAGGGCCTGGCGCTTCTTAGGCATCATAACCACATAACTGGAAAGACATATTTGAAGAAGAAAATTACCAGATGTGGTTCAGGAAGCTTTGAGAAAATCAAATAAAGTCATGGACAACTTGGTTGAGCTTGAAGTAGAGCTAGCCAGCAGGTAGCTTCCTTAAAGTTCATCTATTAAACATGTACACGAGGTTTTTTTTTTTTTTTTTCGTTTTTTAAAAAAAGAAAGACCACTACACCAAGTGGCCAGTTTGCTATAACATCAGTAATGTGCAAACGTTTGTCTTTTAAAACACTGCATTATATGTCTTTATCAAAATAAGAACACAATGCTGTGAATTCAGTATCTAGACCCCCGCATCGTTACATCCCTCAGCTGTTAATACCTGATAGCTCCGAACTCCTGCAGGGCCTCCACCAGATCTGCCTCCATGATGCCGTCTACCAGGCCCCTGATGTGCACCACCGGGGAGGGCAGTGGTTTATGAGGATCATCGTAGTTCTCCTAAAAAATGCACAGATGATCAAAACACGGGGTTAAAAAAAAAAAAAAGGAAAGGGTTGCACGATAGCAAAATATCAGCCTTGCACGACCAACGTCAAGATCTGCGTCAGTGACGGTTACTCACGTCCCAGGCTGTCCTCAAAGATTAAACTTTTATTCTTCATTAAAACGTTGGCTTTAGTCATGTTTCACGTTGAAACAACAAGAAGGTATGTGGGCTTAAACCGTCATTAAGAGTAAATTATTTTAGAAACCCTGTGAACGCTCAAGCTAAATCTTACATTCACCTAATCGGCGTGAATTGGTGTGCGTCGGTTAGCTGCTTCATTCTCATCTTTTAGCCTTTAAAGTCAATTCATTTTTGCATATTAAAACATATGCCTCAAATAATACGAGCAACAACTCACCGTTGTCATCCCTCCGTCTTCAGTTTTCTGTCTTTTCGTTGCTCTGCCGCCTTCTCCGTAATATCGGCCCGCAGCGGCAGCCATGTTGTCCTGTCCCCCTGTGCCGGCCTACCGCTGCATTCAGGGGCTATAGGAAATGAGAAAATTATGTCTGTTCGAGCTAAAAACTACTCTGCTACTGTAGATATTCCACTATACGTATTTTCTGTCGATTTAATTCTACGATAAACTTGTGTCATTCTTGAACCTACGCTTCACTTTGAGGACGGGTTGCAGGTTAACACTTTAACACAATTCATTAACAAATCCCTCACAATGGGGAAAAAGTCCTCAGTATAGCATTTCTTGTCCAAGACTGCAAAATAATTCTTTTTGTGTACCCAGTAAATGCGGCGTGGAAACCATCTAACTTATTCAAAGCAGAGTAAGTATGGCTTCAATGATGCTTTTTAAAATTTCCATAAAAATACACGAATGCATCGGCAGAGTGTCGGACGCTTCACATCTTACTATTGGTCAGCTTCCTTGTCAATCATTAACAGTGCCCTGTCCTACGAGAGAGGAGGCGGGGTTGACTCGCCTGTTAGAGACTTTGGAATAGTTAAAAAGGCTAACCTGTATCTGTAACACACCTGTCACTCATAAGAACCAACGAAAGCAGCCACCTAACCAATATTTGAACTACCCTTGTGTGCACAAACGTAACCACATGATGTGATTAACTTACAGGATGTAGGAAGTTTCACATGTTCAATTTCAACAACCGTTTTGTGAAAAGAGGGAAGATGCCATTTCATTCTTACTAATCCTTCTGCCAAAAAAAAAAAACTTTGCCCCTAAATTTTCACCTCACTTTTGATCTTTTTTATGATATTGAAGTACATTTTGATGAAAGAATATGAAGGTAGATATTTTGCAAAATAGGAGAGCTTTCAAAATATTATACGCACTTGTAGAATGAGATGTGAAGACAAATATTTAAACACATAAAATGACATGATGTAAAATTGTAATCCAACATTTCTCAGATTTTTTTTATTCCAATTGCCTATTATCCTTTGCAACCACTCTGCTGTTACAACTTCCCGAATCTGCCACTACAGCTACACAAACTACTCAAGATATTTGCATTAATGAGCAGCTGGAATGGAATGAGACTGAATGGAATGAACACACATGTCCAGCCTTGAAGCAGATGGGCTACAGCAGCAGAAGACCACACCGGGTGAATACACCTGTCAGCTAAGAACATGAAACTGAGGCTACAATTCACACAGATTCACCAAAAGTGGACCATTGAAGACTGAAAAATGTCTTCTGGTCTGATGAATCTGGCCTTCTGCTTCTGATGGTTGGCTCAGAATTTGTGACAGTGCAACCAAAAAGTCACTACTGGAATCTACATATATACTAGTTTTGATGTAAACACTTTGATAATCTTTGGTTTCTACTTTATTTTCTAACTTTTACAAACAGTTCACTTCCACCCTGGTTAAGCTAAAAGGATCTGAAGTCTCTGGGATAGTGCTGAAGGGTCTTTGGTGAAACTTTATAAGTCTCAGTGTTGGAAGATATTTGACCCCCCCCCCCCCCGAGAGCTGACCAAATTTAATCACTATAGAGCACTGACAGCCAGTACGTTCACATGCACGCAGCAGCTAAGGTCATAGTTCAATCGTAAAGTCACAGCAGGGGGTCTAATCTTGTCTGTGTATACATGCAAAAAAGAGAATCAGTCTTCTGGCCGATCACGTCTCACTCTGCTTCAATAGGCGGTGCTGTGTCCTTTATTGATGAGTTAAGCTGCATGTGTATCAGACTAGTTTCAGTTCACCTGAGGAGGAAGCAAGGAGCCATAGACTGTATGAGCGTTGAGGCTTACTGAGATTTGCAGAGTCCTGCTGAATCCAACTGCAGACCGATAGCAACCACATTATCTAGGTGTGTCAATGTACACATACTGAATGAGGAGGGTTTGCAATGACCACAATGGCTCCACGCAGAACTCCCCAAAGGGGCCCCGCCCTCACCTCTTGCTCCTGAAGCAGGTAGCGGTCCATCTCACTAAAAGCAAAACAGCCTCCTCTTACAGTATGTGTTGATGGCCTTGATCAGCACTGATGATCCTCATGCATACAGACTTAAAAAAATGTATTAATACTGTTGTTTATTTCTTTAACTGTTTATTTTTAATTGAAAGTTCAATATACAACTCTGCAGAGTAAATACAGACAGCATATATCTGGAGTTTATTCTGAATATATGTGTGCAAACTTGGCAAGTGACCTGATTCTTATCATGAGTAATATAGGCACATAAAAAACAAGACATACACAATGAGTCATCAAACAGACAGAAAAAAAACTTCCTTATGACCAGAAAATTACAATCTCAAGATTTTTTAAAGCGCAACTGAGCACATTTCAAAAACAAATCTGGTTATTCTTAACAAGAGTGAGCTTATTAGTCGGCCTCTGTAAACGGCTGTAGAGCTGTAGAGATGGACAAGACATCACTGAGCTTCATCTAAATTTTAACAGGAAGTTGACTAAGAAGCTTTGGTGCAGTCAGGTGAGTTACAGACAAGTCACCCCATCAGCTTGCATAAATAATGATAATAATTAGATTTTATAACTCAGATTTCTTACTTGTACCCAGCTGTTTTACACATAATGCCGATTGGTCAAAACCTCTTGACAACCCCCGATAGTGGAAATAAATCCTACATTACAAGAACAATGCTCGCCAAGAAATATCAGTTTCAGTTGGCCTCATCGGTAAACACTGTAAGCATCCATTAGTATGCAAGTTGGTAGGCTGATAAATATAATGTAGATATTCTTATATTAGATCCTGTCCTGTAACAGCAGCAGATCCCTCTCTGTCACTGATCACTAAAAAGAAAATAAATGCTCAAGGAGTTGGGGAGTATTAAAAGTTATGACATTTGTCTCATATATGTTCAAAGATGTGTGAACAGCAAAGCTCCATAAGGAAGGTGAACTGACTAAAAACAAGAGTCAACATTTAGAATCTTTCAGAAAACCTGATCTCCTTGTCTGACTTGGCCGTTAATTGAAATGTTCAAATGTATGTTTATTGTTCATTATTGCTTTAAGAAGGATTATAATCTGGTAGTGCTACCCACCTTGGAACTGGAGGAACTGTTTTTGATCCGTTTATTATTATTTTGACATGAATAAACTTGCCTTTAAAGCCCCCGTGAGGACTATATATGTGGTTTTGAAATAGTCTCACTTTTATATATTTGCCTGTTCATAATCCATAATTTAAACTGAGATTATCAGTGCCAAAATTTACTTCTAAATTCTATTTCAAAGATGCAACTTGTTGAAACTTTAGAGTGTCAATAAAATGAAGATTGAGTTTACGTTCACTCAGCTTGGTGAGGTTATAGCTGGTAGATGAGCTCTGGTAGGACATAACCAGGATTCACTGACATTACAGAAACTTCTCAGAGCACTACAGTTTGCTTGTTGTCACCTTTAAAACAATATCTCTAAGTAACTATTAATAAATTCATTACTTTGTCAGTTTGTATCCTCCAAAAATCTGTCTTGGACAAAGTAAAGAAGTGTCAAAAATAAGATCTGATCTCCATTCATTTACTTCACAAGACAAGAGTGACAAGAGTCACATGTTTACCACAGTAGGTGATGGTGCTCATGGGAAACAGAGTCTCTTTCCTGGAAAAACACGACAATTCTAGCCTCAGATGTCACTGGAAAATCAACACCTAAGTCCTCACAGCTTATCATTTTATTCTGATATGCTGATTTGGCTGATTGAGCTAAAATATTGTGAATGGAGGATAAAGCTTTGACAGCATGTAACATACATGTATAATCTTAATAACATTTAAGAGCTAAATATTACTCACGTATACATGTGAGGTTGGATTTTATGATTTCCTACACCACAAGGTTAAGATATCAATAACAACAGTTGCATGCCTGAGTTTGATACATTGTTTGTTTGCACAGGTGGGCTTGATGCACAACAGGATAATAGTTCTACAGCTTCCAGTCTGCATATGACAATAGCATGATGGCTATGAGAGTGATCTGAGTCTATGTGTGTCTAAACTCCACTGAAAGCAGAGAATCTGTGTGACTGAGGTCACCAAGGATTCCTCTCATCACCTGTGGGTTGTTTTTAACCACATTGCTTAAGCGGTACTCCAACAGTAAGACAAATAGCCTAAAAACAGAGCCACTGTTATAACATAGGAAACAAAGAAGATTCTGTTGATTTTTATGGCCAGTCTGGTCCAGTAGCCGGTCTTTCCTCCCTCATTTTTGCTGCCCAGCCGAGACAAAGCTGCCACCAGCTCTTTTTCATAGTCGTTGGAATTGCCTATCAGCTGGGTGGTGCTAGCCTGAAACGTGATAAACTGTGGTTAGATTCACATTTTTTTAACAGGATAAACCCCTTGAGATGTCTCATCTTTTTTTTTTATTTTTTTTATTTTTTTTTTTTTTTTTTTTTTTCTTTAGGGGGGTCCCGACAATAGCATTAGCACAAAACAGTTTAAGTTATGACAGAACAGTAGAGACTCATACAACCAACTTGACCACAAAAAACAACAACAGAAACATAAAAGAAAGGGAGGGGAAGCGGTGCAACCTTAGAAACTAACTAACTAACTAACTAACTAACTAACTAACTAACTAACTAACTAACTAACTAACTAAAAAAAAAAAAAAATAAATAAATAAATAAAATGAGCAGTAATTACTTAAAAAATTAAATAAAGGAATGGGGAAGGCTTAACTGAAAATATTAACAGTTTGATTTGAGATAGGAAAAAAAGAGAGAATTATTGAATGAGGGGAATGAGGACAAGGAGCAGCTTCAGACCCTTGAAACAATGTTTTGTTTTGTTTTGTTTCTTTGTCCACATAGACCTCTGATTTACCACTGATGTTTACAGAGTTGATATCTTCCTGGTTTTCTATTAGTTGTTGTATCCGAAGTGACACTAGACACAGCTCCCATGTTTGTCTAATCTTGTAGGGTGTAGAAAAGGCCATTAATCTGGATGGACTGAATTGAGGCCTACACTGAAAAAAATAAATCTGGTTAAAAGTAAATACTACGCAAAATATATATTGATACCAGCATGAAAATTTTAAGTTTGCATGTTTACTTACATCTATCAAGTTGTGAGTTACCTTTTATTTGTCAAGAATGTGAGGAATCTAACTTTTTTTCCCAAACATAAATATTCAGTGTAAAGCAAACTTATATTCTTAAATTCATAATCACAACAAAAAATGACCTTGTTATGTTAACTCGTTTCCGTTTGGTATTGAATAAGCGCCAATCACTACATTACCCATGAGCTACTGCGCCCCCTGTGGTGGATTGTGGGAGACAATTTGTGGGGACAAGCCCAAACTGGTTTGAACAACACGAAGGTGAACGCCATTAACGGAGCTCAAGCAAGCCAAGGTTGGGATTTTACACGTGGACAAGAGTAAAGGTAAGAGTAAAGTTTTATATTTATTCACTGATGATGTTTTTTTCAGTTCGGGTGTTTTGTTCCATAAACTTCTGCAAGCTTTAGCCCCATAAAGACCTTTAGTTACAAGATATAAGAGCTAGCAAGAACTAATGTAAGCTGCTTGACATGGATGTAAGGGCGCGGTCACACTGGCCAAACGTACCGTGCCGAGGCACGGTTCAGCCCTAAAGTCCAGTTCGTTTGGCCAGTGTGACCGCAAGCGTTCCGTGCCCGAGCGCGGAACGCTTTTCTTTTTCTTTATTTTTTGGCACGCTTCGGAGAGGTGTGCCTCAGCACGGAACGCTTCGTGCACGATCGCCGCGACTGCTCCTCTTAATAATAACGCCGGTGTTAAAGAGCTGCGTCGGACCAAAACAACTTAACATGAGCCAAAAAGTCACTAAAATTATAATCCTGTTCTCTGTGACTCATTGTGAGACCGCGCTGCATGTAAAAAGACGCTTCACTGTGACGTAGGCGGGCCGTGCGTTTGCCTAAAGTCTGGAGTAATGTGACCGCGGGCCATGCTGGCCAGCTGAGGAGCAGCGCTGCGGGGGGGCAATCGTGCCTGAGCCCGGCATGGAACGTTTGGCCAGTGTGACCGCGCTCTTAGACCCCCAAAGCAAGTCTGTAAGTCGGTTGGTGGCCAGCTTGGTCTGTTGGTTAAACTTTGCTAGATATGGCGCCGTTTCTCGCCAATACAGGCAGAAACCGTCACGTAGCTGGACCGCCATGCTGCATTTTCTATTGCAGTTTTAACTTTTCAGCAGAGGATCGATGTTTTTTTTCCCACAGTAAAGATGTAATTCGCCTTGTAATATATAATTTAAATAAGGAAAAGTTGCTTCAAAAGTAAAGCACTTAACTGCAATGTTTATTTCATTGGGCTTTCATTATGAAGTCCTACTTAAATGCTTTTTGTAATGTGTTTAATGAGAGATATACTTACATTGACATTACTAATAAGGCAGTTATGCTAGTCATTATCACCCTAAAACTAGCAAGATACTTCCAACAGTAAAAAGAAATGTGGACAAAAGTAGGTTTTTTATTTATTTATTTTTGTCAGTTGTTTTGACTGTACATTTCGGCCTCTTTATTACACCTAAAGGAACAAGAGAGACCCAGAAACCATAGAAAATAATTTTTCTTTTGGAATCAAGTGTTTATGAAATCAGTCATGGAGGCATGTAAGAACTCACATCAGCAATAATTTTTGTTTGTATTATTGCCAAGATACTTATTGAGACACTTGCCTTTTACAGGTTGATCGGCGATCTTCACAGACTGCACTGAACGAAGGTATGTTCAATTACTTGGTTGGTATTAGTGGTTAAAGTATGCCAGCAATTAGATTCACTCAACAAAGGCCCCAAATGTGTCAGATTGTCAAATGTCAAGAAAGTCTGCACAATAACAATACTAGTATTAACATAGTACTAATAATGGTTGAAATGATCATAGAAAATACAAGTTTAAGTGCTTAAGTTGGTTTCAATTTCACTAGACATACGTTTTAAACATATCAGTTTAGATTTATAAAATATTTGTGCAGATGTACAATAAGAGAATTTTGCAAGTAAATCTGTTTTAAATGCATATATTGTTGCATTCTACACATAGGGTTGGGTGATATGGCCTAGAAATAAAGTCTCAGATTTTTTCCCACAACACTAGATTTACGATTGGGATTTTTTTTTCTTTCAGGGAGGGAAAAATCAATTAAAGTGACTTTAAAATGAAACAAATCAAGTTTTGCTTTTATGTTGTCTAAATGTTTCCCTCTTAAAGTCAAAGTCTGGGTCATAAAAGGTTGATTATGTAATATAAATGTAGGCAGGTTTGTCTACATAAACAGTAAAAGGCTGAGGTATTTTTACAGTATTAGCATGAAACTCAATATTTAATCTACTTAAATATCAAATACAAGCCTATTAAAGTGCTCGTGCAAAAACTACATGGCAGACTCTTGAAAATTGTAACTTTCTTAAAAAATTGCAACTACTTACCAAAAATCTTGATTTTTAATTTTTTAAATCTTCTGCAGAAGATAATTTCAATTACTTGATTTAAACAATTTCTTTGCCCAGCTCTGACTCCACATTAGGTTGTCATTTTTACTTTGTTGATTAAACATTTTAACACACATTTTGCTCACAAAATACTTGTTTCACTCTGACATCAGTTGATGTTGATAATGGCTCATGGTCCATAAAAAATGTTCTCACCTAAATAAATTAAAATCTTGAGTTACATTGTTTAGTTAATTCTTATGATGTACCTTGTGGTGAAACTGATGGCACAAGTCTATCATAAAAAATGGTTTTGCCAATGTTAATAATTCATATAAATGAATATGTTTTTTAGCCACTCCTTTTTTTCCCACAATTTAGGTCAGATGAACCGTCATATGGAGAGGTCAACTCTGCTGAACAGAAGCCATGGTCCTTGAATGCAACTGGATTTCACACATATCTGACATACATGGACAGTCGGTCAACTAATCTCCACCAGAGAATCCACCAAATGACTCCTGGATGGCCTTTGATACAGCATCTAGAAATTGTTTTCTTTGATTTTTTTATGGGATGGATTTGCAAGGTTTGTAACTTTGTTGCACCTGAAGTGTCACACCAACCACCATGTGACACTTCTGAAAAAGGCGGAAGTTTCCGCCGAAACATGTCAAGGTATGTTAAAAACTGATGTCCTAGAAAAAGAAAGAAAAAATCAATTTATGTAATCTCAGTTGATGTTTAACTTGCCTTGTCTGGTTCTCATCCCTCTTTAATTCAGGCTGACACATTGTGGGTCTTGATAATAGACAGTCAAAATGTTTAAAAATGCTTGCAGTTTTCATTATGAGTTTGAATCACATCTAGTAGATGAATCTCAGGCCAAGGCAGGAGGGCAGGCAGTTTTTCATTTTAGAAAGGTGGTTTTCTGATATTGTCAAGATTTTACATCTTTGTCTATGTATTGTAGTTTGTCAATAAAATAGACATGGTACAAGACTTTGAAAGAATCTTTGTCATTATTTTTCCCCTTTTAATTTTGGGTAGTGGCTTTGTTTTTTCTCAAAGGCATTGCTAATGGACTTTTAATTTTACATATTTGTATCAAAGTTGCTGTTTTGCAATATTGTAAGGAACAAACATTTAAATTTTGCATTTTACTTTGATGTAACACTACAACATATGAAAATCAATAGTCATGAATGAATATATAAATAGCATTTAGTAAAGTTTATGTAATAATTTATGTCCAGTCAACTTAATAACATTAAGTAGACTTTCCTGGATAAAATTATCAAAAATATTGAAAAAAATAATTAATTGCTACTATAATTATTGTGCTTGATGTACTAGTAAAATTAAGTTGCATTTAAAGGAAAAGTCTAATATTAATATCAAAAAAATCATGTACCAAATACAAAATCAAGTTTTGTTTTGATGACTGACTAAAATCAAGTTGGCTTTACTTAAAAATATTATTTATTGTTTTGAAAATATAAGTTATATGTACAAAGTCTAGTTTTGTTAGATTTAATTAACAAAATTAAGTTTGAATTACTTGAGTTTTCTTTTTCATGTACAAACATAATCAAGTATTCTTAACAAAGAAAACCTTAGTTTTTGAAACATAAATAAATTATGCAAAAAGTTGCGTCAATTTTTTTAAGTAGATTGGGCAGGAAATTTTTATCAGTGTAGATAACAAGGCCCTACTTTCTGCCAGCACACCCCTTCAGGTATCATTCCTCCATCAAACACCAGCTCCGGCCCCTCTCTGCTCAGACCAACGCAGCTTCTAATGGAGTAGGAGAGTTTCCAGAGTGGCGGCTCTTTAAAAGACTTTTTCCTCTGCTGGAGAATTTGTGGACTTATCTGGGTGTGGGTACATTATAAAGTAAGTGAAACTCCTGGGAGGAATATTTTGCGGGATTTGCTGAGCATGTGAGCTTGGGTGAATTATGGTTGTTCGGTAGTGGTGCCTTGTTTCACTCACTGTATAGTGTGTATTGTGCATGTTCTCTAAGCTTCTGTTGTGAGGAGTTATTTACTGATAAGGGAGAATCTTGCTAGGATAAGTGATTATTGTGTTTTTATAGCCACATTTGCCAAAGCTAAGTTTAGGCTGGTAGCGCTGCCGTTGCTGCGCAGTTCTTAATTAGATGCAGACTGAGCGGCATCAGTCACGTGTGGAGAGAGTGACTCAGGTTGTTTTCCACTCTCTGCCAATAGATGGCAGTATTGGACCAGTCATTTCTCCCTGGAAACAGAGAGGATTTGTAGAGACATTTGCCTATTACTGCTGAGTCTTTTTGTGCTTGTTAATATGTGAATAATATTTAGGAGACTTAAATACTGGTTTCTGACAACTTTATTGGGAAAGTAATGTTTATATTAGAAGCTGTTTATGTTTACAAGTGTGTTTTATTTCCTTAAGAGAAAAATGTAGGATATATTTCTGATTTGCATTCTCTGATTACATTTGTATGTCCTTTCAGAACCACACACATAACCAGTTTGTTCAGAAGTATGGAAATGAGCGTGTGTTGAAATTAAAGAACCCTTGAGGAATACAGTGACACTTTGTTGTTTTTACCGGACACTCTTCATTGGACCTGGCATATCTTTGAACCTAACCTCAGGTTTAGTACATGGTAGCACCATAGCATCCCCGTTTCTTTCATAGGTTTTTTTTAAAATCCTTCTGAAACCACTAGGGATGTAACGGTATTGTAGATACCGCGGTTTCTCCGTTTCAGAATCCTCAAAATAATGCCGTGGCATGTGACGATATCAAACAAGGACTCAGAGTACTCTGGCTACTGTAGTTTTTCGCTGGCGCTATGAGTGGGCCGGTCTGAGAATTAAACCACATCTCCCATGATCCCCTGCGTAGTACAGAAACAGATGGCGGAGAGCACAGACAGGGAGCAGAGCGGAAAACTTAAAATAGTGGAGCCTCCAGTGAAGTTTAAATCGGAGGTATGGACACATTTTGGGTTCACGGTAAGAAAAACGACCGCGGAGAAAACACGACGGACATGCAAAAGTCTGTATGTAGACACTGCCAGACCGCAATCGTCTACAAGTCGGGGAATACAAGCAATATGAGAAGCCTCTTGATGAACCATCACCCGCAGAAGATTCTAGGTGCGAAACCAAGAAGCAAGCGAGGCCAGACAACAATTCTTGAGGCATTTCAACCAGGTTTTCCTCATGACAGCACTAGAGCTCAACTGATCTCAAGGTGAATCTGAGAATTTATTGTCAAAGGCCTGCAGCCGTTTTCAGTGGTGGACAATGAGGGATTTAAAAGGTTGGTGAACGTGCTTGAGCCAAGGTTCAAAATTCCGTCACAGACATACTTCAGCAAAACGCTAACACCAACACTTTACCAAGAGGCAAAGACAAAAACACATGTTCTTCATTGTCATTTAAAAGTTCAGAGATACCAAAGAGAACATTATTGTTTTCCAGTTGTTACACAGGATGTTGAACTGAAAGTTTTGTTTATGTTTTAAATATATATTTGCTCGTTACTTGAAAAGGCTGGATAATCCTGCACAGTTCTTTGCACTTATAAATACCTGTTGATAATGATAAATGTGGTTAGAACATTTGAGCATTATGTTTGTGTTCAATTACAGTAAGTGTGTTTATCCTGGCACTTGTTTTTTCCACACAGTGGCCTTTATTCCGAGTCATCTCTTTTTCTTTGACGATAATACGGTACCGTGGCATTATTACCGTGATGATATTGTACCGTGAGATTTTGATATCGTTGCATCCCTAGAAACCACTATTCTGAAAGATTTCCTGGCCTTTTTTTGTTCTTTTAGGCAACATCTAGCCATATATCAATTAAAAGGACAGTCAGAGAGGACTGAGTTGTAGAAAAAAAATACTTTCAGGATGAAAAAATAAATAAATAAATAAACAGTCTTCCTGACGCAACCCCTTCCTGTTTAATTTTTATCAGTAGGGCCAGAGTGCCCAGGAGAGAAGATGGAGTTATGTTTAATGGCTCCCTCAAATTCAACCAATTGACTTTTTAGGAACTACTGGGCCTTTTGAATATGTGGTGTCCTAAAGTAACAACCGTTCCACATCATTAGGGAGGTAAAATTTAAGGCTTCAGTGATCCAAAAAAAAAAAAAAAAGTGAATGGCAATTTGTTTGTGGTATTCAAACAAAATCTGTTGAGTAGAATTTATGCTTTACCAGCAATGTCTCCATACAGACCCAACAATGTTACAGAGGACTATTTCTGCATGTTCAATATAAAAGTTATAATAAAAGTTAAAATAAAAGTTACTGATTTCAGACCTTTTGGGACAGTGAATGCCGTCTTGAAGCTGATTCATCTGCAGGCACATCGAGGTGAAGGAACTGATGCATCTCTGCAACATCAGACAAATTGCCCATGGTTAGAAATTACTGCATACATTTTCATTTTCCATTTACAAGATAATGAAAACTGTAACTGAGGTAGGAACAACTTTATGAACTAGATTTCTTTATGTGTCCCATGTATTTTTTAATTTTGAAAGAGTCACAGAAGTAGACCTTACCTTGTTTGACCCCACAGTCCTCAATCAAGCTTTGGTGTTTAACGTCCTCATCATCTTTGGGTTCACAGTCCTTCTCCATCAGGTACATCACAAAAACAGTTTCCAGGAGGCTCAGCATCATAAAACCAAAAATACCAACACAGTAGATGGCTGAAGAGGAAAAGAAAGCAGTGTTAAAGCTGACAAATGGTTTCACATAAAATAGATTTTAAAAAAAGATAAGCCTCTCTGCCTTTTCTTACCAATAAGTGGAATCTTGTCTGAGGTAGAAGGCAGAATATCATTCAGGATGAGCTGCATCACCGTGACAGCAAGCAGCACAGTGACCTTGAAGGTGAGCATCTCACCTCCGTTTTCTGAGATCATGAAGGACGCCAAGTCGAGAACCAGGAACAACAGCACAGGTATAATCAAGTTCACAACGTAGAGTATAGATCGCCTCTTCATGTTGATCTGTGGAACAATGAATAAAGGTCAGATAGTGATACTTCATGTTAGACATTGTCAAGACAACAGTTACAACAATTGCCAATCCTATCTCCTAGAAATGACTTATTGTATTTCTACGTCTGCTGTTAAGAGAACATCTAGCTGGTTATCTGTTGAGGACATGAGGGTGTTTAAATGACTCTGGTCTGAGTAGCTTACATATCTAGGGAGGCACGGTCATACTAAACAATATATACAGATGTTTTAGAGCAACATGTGCTGCCATCCAGATGTCTTTTTTCAGGATAGAGATTCTATATTTCAGCAAGACAAGGCCATTACAACATTGTGGGTCCGTAGTGGGAGAGTCATAGTGCTCTGCTAGACTGCGGACTAATATTGTAAAACCATTGTTAGATTTTTTAAAGAAGCTTTTCAACCAGAAGTTCCAGAAACTTATGGTTCTAGCCTAGGAACTAAATGGTTCCTAAAAATTTTTTGTTTTTCTATTAAGGCCTGAAGCCCTGTGTCTATGATGCAAATCAGGCCAGTGATGTATTGAGAAAAAATAAAAATAACTGCACTACAACACCAGACCAGGAGAGGATGGAAGGTTCAACAAAAACTCTGTGGGTCCTCCACCAATCAGAAACATTCAGTTAAAAAGTTCCCCTCAGGCAGAGTTGTTTTAAGGGGTAGATCAATTACCCCAGGATTAAATGTAGACCCTAGTCTCTGCAGTTAGAAATCACATGGTTCTGCAAATAGTCCTTAGTTCCTTAAATGGTTCCTGCAGTTGAAAAGCACTTTTAGTGACAGAGGAATTAAAACGTCAGCCCCCTGTTCCCTCGGTCCATTTTCTGTAATACTTACAGTGTAAACCACCATGCTTTGAGTGATGTCAAAATTGTTCACAGTTTTGTTGCTGGATGTAATGTTGATGAAAATCCAGTCCGACTGGGTCCGCATCATCTCTTGAGTCCATTTCGTGGTGTAGCTCTGGTTATTAATTTTTTTAAGCAGTAGCTGCTTCGCTGAGTGAAAAACAGCAGAGAAGAGTTAATGTTTCCTCCCCTCACGTTGACAAACTGTGCTGCATGTTTGATTGGGTTATGAAAATAATAATTAAAGCAGGTTCATTTCAGAGATGTGAGAACAAATAAGCTAATTATTAAACTGATGAATCCCATGAATGTTTTCAATAAGCTTTTCAGTCAAAGCTGGGACTTGGATTGGAGTTCACTCTTTAGCTCCATTTCAACAATATGGTCGAACCTCTTGTCTGTGTTTCAAAGACCCGGGTAGATAATGTAAATCCTGCCAGTGATATATGGAGACAAAGTAAAAGTAACTGCACTACACAGCTAGACCACTAGAGGGCAGCAAGACAGCAGCAAACTGCATTCAGCAAAAAATCAAGGAGAAGATAACTCAGCATCCTTATTTGTACTTATTTCTACTGATATGTTCATCTGAAGGTCTCCAGTTTAAAGGGTCACTCTTTAAACTGTAACACCGTGAGCTGACAGAGACACATTCACACTATCAGGCTCAGAAAAGACCATTGTTTAGGATTAATAAAACCAAGTCAAACCAAGTTGAGTGTGAGATAAAAACACTGCACATTCTCCACCAACTAGAAACATTTAGCTTGCAGGCCTTTACCCCCAAAGTCCCTGGACATCCAAAAAGTAGTGCTGCCTGGGTAAGGCTGTTTTAAGGGGTAAATTAATAGTACTTCATTTATGCTGATGGTTGAAATGCATGTAGTTGCAGAAGAAAGTTTGTTCCTTGGGGAAAAAAAGTTCCTCTGGTCTAAACACAACTTCTTTTTGCACTGTACCTAAAGTGTTTGGTACAGGTAGTTGTACTTTTACACCCCTTGTGTTTATGTATGTGTGTAGACAACTTCTGCACAAAATAGATAGATAGATAGATAGATAGATAGATAGATAGATAGATAGATAGATAGATAGATAGATAGATAGATAGATAGATAGATAGATAAAAACAAATAAATAATCTCCATTTTTCCTGAAATTTGTCGCCATGTGACATCAAACTCTGACAACACATAACCACACCACTCCCCCCACCGCTCTTACAGTTATGTATGACAGACTTGAAGGAGAGGGTGCAGCTCTGAGAGTCGAAGGGAAATTTGTACACTTGCATCCTGCAGGTGGTGACCAGCACCCTGTCATTCCTGAGTAGGACCCATCCCCTGTAGTTAACATGGACCAAAGGACTCTCAGCTGCCCTGTTCTTCTCTGTCCTGTGTGAAGACAAACACACTTCGGTTGATACACACATACAGCGCAAACAGCAGCACTCATAAGGAAATATCACAGTGCAGAGGACACTTTCATTCTGGGCTTTTTGAGTGGGACAGAGTGCTTGAAGACAAAGAGCTTTTTGTTCCTTACATTAAACCCTTCTACAGGTGATTAGCAAACCCTCACCACTGTCCTCAAATGCCTGCTTTACCCCAGCCTGCAGGGGCCAAAAAAACTGAGACCAAAGCCAACACCAAGCTGTTCATTATACATGGGTTATTATTTGGTTGACCTGTGAGCTGAATAAAAAGGGACGTCTTCATCTGATGGTGTGGGAACTGCATTGGTGCCCATGGCACAGAAAGCGTACACATCTTGGAGAGCAACAGTTATTTTTCAGGCAAGGCCACAAATAAAGGAATGGGGAAGGCATAACTGAAAATATTAACAGTTTGATTTGAGATAGGAAAAAAAGAGAGAATTATTGAATGAGGGGAATGAGGACAAGGAGCAGCTTCAGACCCTTGAAACAATGTTTTGTTTTGTTTTGTTTCTTTGTCCACATAGACCTCTGATTTACCACTGATGTTTACAGAGTTGATATCTTCCTGATTTTTTATTAGTTGTTGTATCCGAAGTGACACTAGACACAGCTCCCATGTTTGTCTAATCTTGTAGGGTGTAGAAAAGGCCATTAATCTGTCTAACCACAAGTTGCATGTATTACAACAGCACGGCTCAGTAGTAGGAGAGTCCAGGTGCTAAACTGGGATAACTGCAGTCCTGTCATGTCACTCATTGAAACCAAGGTGGTGTTTACACGAGAACGTTATTAGGATGAAACGCAAAAGTATTGTTGCATTTCGGCCTCTTGTTTACATGGAAACATTGTTTGAGCTGACCTAAAACAGTTTTTTTAAAACGCCCTTCAGAGTGGAATTTTTCTGATATGCCGTTGAGGTAGATTCTGTGGTTGAAAGCATGAACACACACATCAGAGCTTACCTCTCCTCAATAATTAGATCAGGCTGCCACAAAAGTTTTGTTGGAATAGACACTGCTTTGATGCCACAGAATTGATTAGGGTCCCAATGAAGTTCATAATGTTTCCAGATCTATGGAAGAAAACAGTGGAAATACTAAAACATAGAAACCTTTGACCTCCCAATATACTGTTTAGTGCCAATTTATAGTATACTTACCAGATCGACCCAAATATATGAAATAAACTTCTGCTCCTTCTCTCTCTATAGGGAAAAGGATGTGAGAACATTTCAGAATCCAGTGTTAAAGGTATTTGTTACTCTTAGTCTGACTGGAATGCCATTATACATGCTATGAAGGGAGGTGTGTTATTGCTCCTGGGTATTTTATCCGGATGATGGTTGAAGAAGCAGCCAAAGCATGCTGGATACACTGAGGCAGATCGGTGCTGCTTTTCAAAATCTTTTCATCATCATAAGGTCAGATTTATGCAACTAAAGAAAATAATGGTATAACATTTGTTTTGCAAATCTTATGAGATTCTTTCTGATTATTTCAAACTGGTTTGCTTATTAATTTGAATGAAGTCGACCACTTACCACTCCCAGAATGGCATAGAGCAGAAAATCCAGATTGACTTTTGTGGCTGTTTGGGAGTTTTTGGCAGGTCGGGTCCAGATCAGCTGATCTTTATTTTTAGTCAGGTTCAGGAACTTGATAACGTCCCAGTTTGTTTTAGTACAATTACCTACAGCAAAACAAAACATGAGTTTAAAATCAAAACACCCGAAAAAGAGATGTGACAATAACAAAACCTTTCTTTGTTTGTCATAGTCACTGTGACGTCACCCATTAATTCCTGAACAGATTAATAAGGCCAGTCGGCAGCGGGGGTCATATCGGAACTGTGGACTCAAGAGGTGGGCTTTGAGCCACCTTACTGACAGCTACAGGGTGCCAGACCTGTCAGTCATGTGAGCTGCGCCTCTGATTGGACAAACCCATTTTTCATATCTTCTAAACTGCTAAGTAAGAAACCCCCATCACACTCCACCCCAAAACTGCAATGAAAACATCCAGACATTGAGGAATTATGCTAATGTGATGACCAAAATAGAAAAAAAAATGGGAAGGGAAAAGGAGAGGTAGTCAGGATTTGGTGATTAAATTATAATATCGGTTTAAACATTTACTCATCTGCATCTGTAAAGCAAGTGTTCCCATTGCACAAAAAATGAACAAGCTTGAAGCTGAGTTCATCTTGTCTTTTCTTTTTTTAAAGATTAACAAATAAGCAGAGACACTAAACAGCTGTCATACATGTGACAAAGATATGGTGTCAGAGAGTGTAATTTCACATATTTTCAAAGAGCATGTCACTCAAAAATACTTTGAAAGAATACCAGTGATCAAACCCATCATACATGTGAGAATCTTCTTCTCATACTTACTTTCTGTGATGTTTTCCTCTTTCAGCTCATTCTCAAGAGATTCCAGTACGTCCTCTAAAGTGATGGAGCCACTGGAGGATCCACCAACTGACAAAAAGTGAAAGTGTTCGTCACTATTTTGCCCTTTTGGGTTTTGAAAAAATATATAAAAAATTAGGAGTGTACAGAGACATCAAAAAGTGATCTTAAAATAAAATATTAGAGGAAGAAAGTCATGCTATAACACTTGGTTACATTGCAGACCTAATGAGTAGCCTACATATAAATTAAAATAGTTATCATATCCAACTTATTATTGTGCCATTACGAGTTTGGATTGGGGCTCATACCGAGTATCTCAGCACTCTAAAGTTGAGGTTTAGGATTTAATTGATTGCACTTTGAATCTCCAACCAAGGTTAGTATTTCCAGGTGGAGACGTCCTATAATGTTTTGAATGTGCTGAAAATAGAGTCAGAAATAAAATATTTTTGTACTGGTTCAATTCTTTTAAAAAAACAACAACATGAAGAATAATCCAAAGAAACAACTAGCACAAGATACAAGTTAATAAAATAAATGGTAAGCTACTTTAACGAGAATATATGTAGGTATATTAAAAAAGTCCAAAGGAATGGAATTTCAGTTGTCAGTTTGTTTGTTGTAAAAACATGCCAAATTTTTAAACTTGATAAATAAGTCAGTTAATAATGTCACATAAGATTAGATAGAAATCTCAGTTAAAAGCAAGACTATAAAGGTCGTCTTTAGTTTGTTTATGAGTTCTGGTGCAGAGGAAATCGTTTCATTTAAAAGGAAAAAAACAGTCTAATTCATGAAGGTGAACAGGATTCTGTTTATGCTTCAGTTAAAAGTTCAACAACATTTAGTTCTGGTATCTATTCATGTAACACCCTGGGAACAGTTATTTGAAAAGATAGTATTTTATACTCATACACCAACAAATGTCTATCCAGTTGTGATTAAATGGAAATGAATGTGTTTATTTAACAAGGTCGTCTCAGAGGAACAGCCAGCCTGTTCACTAAACTATAAAACTCTTAACAGCCTTATCTTTTACGTTCCTAAAATCCATTAATGATAATAAAGTAAAAACTTTCTGCCGCTTTCTGTCACTGCATGAACCGTATAAAATGTTGCTAGCTTACCTGTGGTGATCACTAGAAAGAGAAGCCCTGCAAACAACATGGCTGTGAATGGTCTCCAAAGAGGCTCCTTGTCCTTCCTGAGTTGCTGGGAATGTGTGTTGCAGTTATCATGTCACTGTCTTGATAAGGCTGGGTGATGAGAGATACGATACACACATGATGCAATAAATTAGCCAGGAAGTACCATTCCCCTTGACAACTGGTGGCTAGTGGTGAGGTCAGTGTGTTAACAAACCAAAGCACTCAGCACACTTACTGGGGAGAGAAAACTCTCCAGAAGTTGTGTCAAAGTCATAGCTTGAATGATACATGGACTAAGTATCTGTGATGGTTTCCTGTTAGTGTCACATGCAGAGTTTTGAGGCCCATTATAGACAGGTGCCGTACTGAAGAAGCTACAGTTGTTAGAGAACCTGCTTCAGGCTGGGTGCAGAAACACCAGGAGCTACATACACACCAAGCTATGAGGGCTGATTGATGATGACAATAGCTTCAAACTTCTGTAGTAGAAACAAATGGGTGACATCACAAATACTCTATCCATGGATTATACAGTCTATCTATGATGTGCTCCAACCAAGAAAGCCATGTCCATAAGCAGACACAAGTTGTATGACTTCAGGAATTCTACTTAATAAAAAAAGGAATTCTAAAAAATGGTCCCTTTCAGCCTTCAAGCTGTGCTGTTCAAGCCGGGATCTTGCTAATGGTAAAATTCCTAGACTGTAAAAAACAAATAGACGTCATCTTGCTCAGCTCAAAGTGAGATAGCCACAGAAACTGCTCCCCCTGGTGACTGGCCGCAGTATAGGTCTTCCTGTTCATTCCAGATGGGCTGTGGTCAAACTTTGAAAAATAAATACACCTCATAGAAATGTTTCCCAGATCTGTGAGCTGTGGTGGTAGGAAGATATTATTGGGCTGCATTGTTTTCAAGTCCTCTTTTTTCTCAAAACTTTCCCTTTCATTAGTTATTAGATGTTAATAAAAAGGGTAGTTGAAATAAGCTAAGGTTTCAGCCTACACCTTGTTGGTCCTTTGTTGTTATTTGTTTCACTGATTTCTGCTGATGCTTGTCTGGAGTTATTTGTAAAGTTTTCTCTTCAATGTGTGTAAATGAGTCTTTATGTTTAAAGTGACCAAAATAGACTAAACTTAAAACTAAACTCAACTAAACTAAAAACGAGGGTTTTACATCACGTTTCACAATGATTGACAGCTGCCGTTTTCGCGGGAATAGTAAGATTTGTCGGGAAGGAGAGCCAAGAAGAGATTAAACTGTCAAAGAAAGTCACCCAGCTAGATAAATCATTACATAATTTATTTAAGGGATACTGGATTCTATGAGCTCCACTATATCTGAAAATGTAATCATTCACAGCATAACTCATGAATTTGAAGCTTACTGATAAATCAGACTGATGATTTCATAGATACAGTAAGAGGGCGTAGGGTCTTTTCTTGTGAACATGATAAACACAACCCAATTTGAAGGCAAAATTACTCTGGAGAAAATGAGAAGCATTGGCCTCTGTTGGTGGGTATCTACTTAGTCTGACTGTTCTATGATCAATCGACTGTGAAACACCATCCATCTGCAAAGTTCATTCTTAGTAGAACCAGTGGTGGTCACAGAAAGGCCATTATGAGCTGGGCGTTGGCAGAAAGTGGTTTCATATAATCAGTGCAAAAGGATTTTTTAATAAATCTTTAATGTTGTGTTAGATTTAAGCAGTTTAACTCTGCGATCACAACTCCCGGCCAGAGATAATCAAGCCTCAGTCCAACCCCAAACTGTGTGCTGACCTGGGACTCCCCATCTATCACACAACAGAGAGAGGTATGTCGGTCTAATTACTGTTAAAGTAGATACCATTACAGTAATAATGTTGGTATTTTTTTCCACAAAAATAATTTTAGTACTGATGTAATCAGCCGTCAATTTTATTTTATTTTTTTAACAACACTTCAAAAACTGAGATAGAAGGAAGAATTTTTGTCTATTTTCTTTTTCTTTTTTTTTCTTTTTTTTTGGTGGGGGGGGGGTCACATTTGTCTTTCTTGTTTGATATGAGACATGTTTACCTGAGAAGTCCAGAAAATTTCTTATTTCAAGATATTGGGGGGGGGGGGGGGGGGTGTTCCTGAATTGTTTGTAAAGAATAAAAAAAAAAAAATCTTCCAATTGGGAAAAAAATTGCTCATTCAGTTTTGTGAAATAAGAATAATGTCTTTTAATACCATAACTAAACAGGTAAATTTGTTTGTGGTGAAACTGGTTTAAACTCATCGTATATAATTTTCTACGTAAAATAAGAAGTAAACAGTTGCTTAGATTTCAGTTTTTGCAACACATTCCTGTCTTAGGCTGTCCCAAATTGTACGTTAACAACGAGGAGAGGAATTAAAAAGCTTTAAAAGAAAAATAAATATTGTGTGACAATCATGCATAGGACAGGTTTGGCATATTATCCTCTTTATTTACCAATCTGACATACAGGACTGGGTGGTCCAACTAGTTTGACTCAGAGGAAGGCTCTGTGCCTAAAGCCAATTTTTCTTCAATACGTTTGCCTGTGGATTGAACATTTTCATAAGGCCACAGAAGCCTACATCTCCACCCACTCCTCAGTAACATGACACTAATTATTGTAAACTTCCCTCAAATTTACTGTAAAGTAACTGGATATTTACTCATCGCAGCACTTCGACTCACAGGAAAGCACAAACAAAGTCAATTTGGAGACACATGCAATGCACTGAAGCTAAGAAGTGAACTGTGGATGTCTTACTGAGTGGTTCAAATTATTGAATTCCCAATCCTTGTCATACTTGGACTGATCCCTAACCATCTCCAGCCTACCCCTCCTGAATATAACCTACAGACCCTCTGGGGTTTGGACCCTGACCTCATTCACAGCTCCTCCCAAGGACCCATTCTAGAACTAGTCCCTCTGAGGCCTAGACCAAACCCAGGTCCTCCCTCGTTGGTTCCCTTCTGCCCTTGCACAACCATATGTAGTCCCCCTGTTGCTCTAGTTTCATCCTCTCCTCAATCAGGAACCATGGCTGCTGCTTTATGCCAGTAATCTACTCAAGACAACAGTCCAGAAATCCACTGTAGATCCTGCTTTCTGTCCCCCTCTGCAGGGTGAATCAGTTCCTACAACATTAAAGACACTTTTCACTCTGGCAAAATCATGAATTAGAATAGCTTGAAAAGTATTTATTTATTTTGCTTTTAATTGTGATGGTTATGGTTTGTTGTTAACCAAAACCCCAAATTCTGAATATTATAAAATTTGAATATTTTGAAAAAAATTAATATTATTAACAAATGCTGTCGCACTCTAATTTGCTTAAGGACTGGAAACACCTGAAAATGAGGGTAAGCCACAAAAGGTGATGCTAAAGAATCTGCCAGTTCACAAAGCGCTGTATCCAAACATGATACTTGAAATGTGTTAGGAAGAGGTGTGGTAGAAAAAAACACACAAGCAACAGATATAATTGTTGCCTTGAGAGGACTGTCAATAATAATAATAATAATAATAATAATAATAATAATAATAATAATAATTATTATTATTATTATTATTATAAACTTTCAAGAATTTTGGAGACCTTCACAATGAGCGGACTTAGCTTAGGCTGGAGTCAGTTCACCGAGCCACCATGCACAGATATATACAGGAGTTTGGATCAGCTGTTACACTCCTCATGTCAAGCCAGTCCTGAACCAGAGACAACGTCAGAAGAGTCAGGAGGAAGAGTAGAGAGGAACAGAATCCAAGTTATGAGAAGCTTCCACAATTAGTCATGGTTTGGGTATGCCGTGTCATCTGCTGTTGGTCTGAAGTCCAGAGTCAGCGCAGTTGCTGACCAGGAAGGTTTTTTATTTTCACACAAAGACAAAAAAGCATAAACATGACCCAGTGGCCCGGTCATCATATACCTGATTTAAAACTGGTTACCCTGCACTTTTTCTTTAAGTTTTCCCAATTTTGGATACTTGACTCTTGGTTACAGGGTACTTTAATCCAAACACTGTGGGGAAATGATGAAGGTGGTGGTCTTGTGTGTGTTAAAATAAATTTCAAGGTATATGACAGAGGAGAACATTCCACAGCAACTGTGGGGCCAATGCACACACACACTGTTGAGCTGTTGTAAAGTAATCTATTGGATGGTTAAAATCCTAATCTGATATTTATTCAAGTTTTAAAGTTAGGTTACTTCCTCAAAACCTTGAGCTGAACTTCATGCTTCCTTCTGTGAGGAGCTTTATGGAGCTGCAGATTCCCTTTTCCATCTGGACCTGCCCAGACCGCCAAAAGAACCAAAAGCTGGTTAAATGACCAGCAAAATAACCAGACCTGGACCTCACAGAAAATCAGTGACTGAATCTTAACCCTAGTACTGCAGGTCCCATATCAATGCTGCTGCTGCTGCCTGCTGGCAGTTCTGGGGTTAATGTTCCCTCTAAACCCTGAGCCCTGAGCCCTTGTGGACTTAACAGACCTCACCTGGGAAGTGGTTGAGTGCACGAGCCTGCACAGGTTTAAAATGGTAAAGATATGTAGATTTAAGTGGATTACGGCTGTTTGTACATTTATCCTTAAAGACATGCAGACTTATATTTCTGATGCATCAACGTTGGTTACAATGTCTGCAATTCTTGTTTGCTGTCTCCCTTTTATTATTATAAATACTGTGTTTGCGGGCTTCCCCTGGGAACCCTGTGTTTCACGTCAGATTGTTATGAACTGTGGATAATTTCCTCCCAATAAGTCTGCAAATATGCCCACTTACAGAAAGGGTGCATTAAGAGCTCAAAAAGTCAGTGTGAGAGCCTTCAAGCACTTTACAGTTTGACAGTTTGACAGCCCTCAGCCCTTATGGACTTAACAGGGAAGCTGCTTGAAGTCAGTGAGTGTGGACAAAGAGGAGAGACAACAGACCCTGAATCACAGACAAGCTGGAGGCTGCTATCAGAGCAATCTAGGCTTCCATAAAACCTCAGCAGAGCCTCAGTGTGACACCACTGTTACATTATTCTACTGAATTTGGGGTTTTCATTGACCGTAAGCCAGGGTTATTGCAATTAAAAGAAATAAATGATGGAAATATCCACTCTGTGTTTGCTGAATCTATATAATATCTCAGTTTCACTTTCTGAAATGAACTATTTAATTGTTTTTTATTATTATGTTACACCCAAAACACACCTTTGAATAATGAGGGACGTGGTCAGACACATTTCCTCTTCTCTTAGCACCAAACGCTTTCAGATTTAGCCCTCAGTCTTTTGATTCTTGACCCTTAAATATGACAAAATCCATTCAGTACACAAGTGTGATCAAACAAAAATAACCAAGGTGATGACGCTCGAATCTTGAAGATGACTCATGACTATAAACCAAGCATTTACAGAAGTATAGCAGCTGTAAAATAGTGGGTGTATCATTTACAGCATGTTGAGCAATCTGTGGCATCTCTAAATACCTCGTTACATGTCAGAAAGCCCTGTACAGGACATGACACAGCCTGTCTGTTTGCACACAAAGCCTGTCACTATCCTGTCAGCAGAAGCCTGAGGGTGACTGAGGACAGGACTGACTTCCTGATTTAGAACAGCCTGCCTCAAAAAGAGGCAGTACACTCTCTACACTGTAATAACATCACTCAAAATTTGACCTTATACGAAAGTTACTGAAAACCAATGAATTTTCAGACAGACTAACCCTAACCCTAACCATATTCAAGTTTTCTTGTCCAATTTCTCAATCTGGCTCTTAAACTTTATATGTAAGAGGTGATAAAAACAAACACTGGCATCTTTTAAAGACGTGAACATGAGCGCATCTGTATAAATTTGATGATTTTATCATTAAAAAGTGAATAATGGTTTACAGGAATAAACTACCTCATGACTTATCAAAGTTTAGAATCTGTCAATCTTTCTGTGTTGTGCGTAACATCACCATTATTGTATCATGTGTGGGGGATTTTCTTTGTTGCCATCCGAGCAATCAGAGCAAATCTTTCTTTCCATCCGTATAAGGAAATCTTGAGTCACAGTCCCGGGAAGGTAGTTGCTCAACACGCCCACTCTCCAACTCTTTCACCTCTCAACCTATATAACAGCTGATTCCTGCACGGAGACTCAGAAGCATCCAACGAGAAAGCATGAAGTCATACAGTCTGTGCATCATAACAAGCCTGGCTCTCACAGTTTACTGTGTTCCAGCATCACCGATCACTGCACAGGATGAAAGTTTAGCTGAGGTATGGATGCTTTGGTTTGTCTTGCATTTGAATTTGTCTAACTTTTTCTTGTTAGACATATTAAACTCTAATTTTCTTTTTCAGAGCTACCTGAAGAACTTCTTCAACCTCACAGAGGAGAGGGGTCCAAATATCAGACGGGGGATCAGCCCCGTGACCAAGAAGCTGAGTGAGATGCAGAGATTCTTTGGCCTCCGGATTACAGGGAGCCTCGATGAGGACACGGTAGCAATGATGAAGAAGCCCCGCTGTGGCGTTCCAGATGGAAAAATTGCCCGTTACTCCACCTTTGGAGGTGACCCCAAGTGGCAGAAAAACAGTCTAACATACAGGTAAGTGATGAGAGGTGATATGTGTTAGATTTTAAAGAACATTAACGTTTATCAAGTAATCTAATTTACATCCATCCTTTTTTTTTCTGTATCACACAGAATAGAGAACTACACACCTGACATGTCTGTGGCAGAGATCGATGACTCCATAAAGAGAGCTCTGGAGGTTTGGGCCAAAGTGACTCCTCTGAGATTCACAAGAATCTACAGTGGCACCGCCGACATCATGATCTCCTTTGGCAGTGGATGTGAGTCTGAAATAACTTAAAGATTTACTCAGATCTTAAAATGAGGAGATTGTAGCCTTCTGTATTCTCATTATTCCCCATTTATAATGGTCCAGTAGAGAGCTACTCAAGACAAAATGTGCAAATAGCACTAAAAAGTTAATAATTGAGGAGTAATAACCTGTATAAGGCCATTGATACACGAGTGAAAGACATCATTTGGTAAAAATGAAAAAAAATGTCATTTGGTGTAACCAATGTTTCTCATACAAAATCTGATGTTGCACAAAAAAATAATATGAATCTGAATTTTTCAGTCTATTACACTGTAAAATGAAATTTAAAATGATTTTAAACCAACAGGCCCAAAAATAGAGAGAAAAAATTGATGTCTACTGACCTGCTCAGTACAACAAAAACCCATATTATCAGGTTTTGAAATGAAATATTAAAGCATACTTTGAGATGATATTTCATAACAAATAATTTATTTCATCAGTACACTTGCATAACTTCAAGGAAGGTGATTTATTTGATACTTGTCATGCTCTTTCCAGTTATAACATTTGACAGTTTATTGGTACTAATTCATTAATTGGTTAAAAATGGTAGAAATGTTATTTAAAACACTTTGACACCAACAGAAATGCAAACTACACATTTAAACAAACATCAAACATGTTGTCATAACAAGTTTAAAGCAACTTTTTTTAATACCAACCCTTATCTGTCACTGTCCCATATATAATGTTTTTATGATATATCTGAGAAGAAATATGAAGCAGGTTGCCTTCAAAAAAAGTTCTCCTTCCACATGAAACACCCAAAAAAAATCTCATAAATAATCACAAAAAAAAACTGTAAATAGTTTTGTTTGTTTGTTTTGGAATCCGGTCCCAGCTCTTTGTTTTGTAACAGGCCCTCCTATAGTTGCCTAAAGCTTGAAACCTCTCGTATCCAGCTGTTCATATTTGAGTGACATTCATCCTTTAATAACAGGCACTTTACCATCACTACCTTTTCAGAACACTTACATAATGTGTGTCCTTAAAGAAAACAAGGAGACAACAATCTTTCCATCCATGACATGCTGAGGCTTGTTATCATCTCTGAGCCAAATTTTTCTTGTTGCTGTTTTTCTGCTCAGTGTTTTAAAGGCTGTGTTTATCTGAGCTGATGTTTGTGCTTCGATCGACCAATTATAAATGGTGCTAATACATTTATTCTGACATGTTCCTTCTCGCAGCACACGGAGATTATTACCCCTTTGATGGTCCCGATGGCACCCTGGCCCACGCTTTTGCCCCCGCTAATGGCATAGGAGGAGACGCTCACTTTGATGATGCAGAGACCTTCACTTTCCGCTCAAACAGAGGTGAACACCAGACTTTGAGTTTTGTATACGGTTAAATTTACTCTAAATAAGTAAAAGCATGTGTTCTCATGCAGTCTTTCGGTCAGTGCTTCTAATAGCAAAACTTTTAATTTTAAGGTTCAGAATTTAATTAAAATTCTTAAGTTAGCCTGAAATAATATGTAGAGTGATTCAGTGTCCAGCTATGAACACTAAAAATTGCTTCTCATAAGTATCACAATTTTTGGTTTTACAGTTTTAGAATCATTTTTTTTTTCCAAATCTAAATCCATCATTTTAGTTTCTGTTTATCAGCTGGGTTGAAAAAAAAACTTTACAGTTTTTCTCCAGCAGAGGGCGAAATGTTTTTCTTTGACTATCAAGTAACATGGTGTCAGATCCCCTGAATACGTCTTAAAAACTGACTCATGTGATGTTTATTTTTTGGGGAAATATGGCTCCTGATATAGTCTGTAGACATCATTATTTCACATGGGCTGGTGTTTAATAAGGGGACCAAAAATTGCAAAACCACCAATATCAAAGAATTGCAATTTAAATCAAATCGGCACCCCAAAAGGTCTTGAAAGAATCTAATCAGGAGTCCCAGCCATAATGAACACCTTTATGGGTCCCGTACATGGACCGTAGAAACAGGTCTCTATGATGTTTCTGAAGCAGAGTTTTGATGTTTGACTTTTAGCGGGCCTAATAAGAGACTAGAGACGTGCAGGTTAGGGTCAAATCAACCACGCCCTGCATTTTTTAAAACTCAAAAATTTTTAAAATCTTCAAAACTGATGAGTTACAAAATGCAACTCAACCCTTCAGGGTGAGAATAGAAAAATGAGCTATTCTCAGGCTATAAACACACCAAGCGGCAACCTCCGGTCTGAAAATATGAGACAATGCGTAAGTGCTAAAGTCTGCTGTTCCTCGAGTGTCTGCTTGAGGCTGGCTCCGGAGGTACCGGGAGTCAGGTACACACCAAGCCAAAAAAAGCTGTACAATAGAATGTCTCCTGTCTGAATCTCTAATTTCACGATCGGCACGCACTGTACAGGGGTGAATTTTTTTCTAACTTGGCAATTTAGACAATATTAAGATTGCCAGTTGTCCAATCAGAGGCACAGCTTAGCCGTGCTGGCCGTTTTTGCTTCAAAAATCTGTTTCAAAAACAGAAGGGTGACGCAGAGGAGACTATGTCCATTAATTATACAGTCTATGAAACACACCTGTAAAATGGCCTTTTTCTCATATAGGTGTGTATAGCTCTTGTGGCTCAAGGGAGCCTCAAGTGGACACTTGAGGGACTACAATTTTTAGACCACCCAAAAACATCTTTTAAGTTTTAAGCAATCATAAAGGTCCGTCATCTTAACTTTAGTGCTTTTTGCCCAACTAAGAGAAATTTAAAAAACATAGCTTCATGTAATTGTTTGGAAAAAAAATCATTACTGTTTTTAAGGATCCAAACCACATCGTGAGCAAAAGACTGGCCCTGAGCTTGAAAAAAGTATACAAAAAGTAAACCCAAAAGCAAGCATCTTCAACCTTAAAAGACAAACCTGTTACCGGAGTGTGTTTCCTGCAGAATCAACTGAAAACATATTCAATGCATTTTCCAGCTTTTATATTTGTTGTTTTACTTTAATGAAAAGTTATTTCTCACATCATGGACGTTTCTCTGTACTCTGACTGACATTTAAACTGCTCTCCTTGTCTGTATCTTTTATAGGTTACGTCCTCTTTATGGTGGCTGCCCATGAGTTTGGTCACTCCCTGGGTTTGTCTCACTCTGATGATCCCGGCGCTCTCATGTACCCTGTGTACACATACAGGAACCCCGACACCTTTGTTCTGCCCCGTGATGACGTCAATGGAATCCAGTCTCTCTACGGTAAGCACGACCATCTACGTTTCTTGCTACTCCCACAAAATTCACTGAACTCTTCTGAGTTCACATGCTCATTTTTGTTACCCTCAGGTTCAAACCCCCACAAGGATCCTTCTCGACCTGAACCAGAGGCCCCCACCACCCCTGACGCCTGTGACTCCACCATGCAGTTGGACGCTGTCACCACCCTGCGAGGGGAGATGCTGTTCTTCAAGGACAGGTAAGAAGATGTGTTGAACTGCTGATTCTCAAAACAGCTAAAACAGTCATACCTGGGCTGGCTTATGAGCGTGACGGCTGTTTTCTTGTGTGTTTTCAGCTTTTTCTGGCGCAGCAACCCTCGGAGCTACACACCTCAGCAGAGTCTCATCACAAACTTCTGGCCTAATGCTCCAGTCAACATTGATGCTGCTTATGAAAGCCGGTGGTCGGACAGAGTCTACCTCTTTAAAGGTAAATTTTATGAATATCTAATGAAATGAATGATTTGATAGGGCCTTTTTGAAGTAAATTTGAGCAAGTGTTGTGTTTATTTTTTGTTTTCTCCAGGCCGCAGGGTGTGGGCTTTCAGTGGTTATACTCTCATTCGAGGGTATCCTAAAAAACTGTCCACTTTTGGTTTTCCAAGAAGTGTAAGAAAGATTGATGCAGCTCTATACGATGTTGACTCCAGTAAGACTTTGTTCTTTGTGGGCAGCAGATACTTAAGGTATGTTCATGGACTCTGATTTATGTATGAGATATTCTTCACCTGTCAGCTTTGATGAATTTATTTAGTTAACTGTCTGTTTTTCTTCAGCTATGATGAGACCAGACAGACCATGGGCTCACCTGAACGCATTGATCAGACCTTTTATGGCATGGACAGGACGGTGACGGCAGCTTTCCAGTACAGAGGTGAGGAAAGCAGGCTTGAGAAAAGGGTGGAAAAAAAACAATTTTGAATTCTTGCTGAGCGTTATCTGAGAATAAAACCGTCGCTGTCCAATGTTCATCTGAATCAAAATATTGAGTTTTATTTAAGATACTTAGAAGAAGTGGGCCAGCGATTATTGGTTGATTTTCATACTGGACTATTTATTGTCACATCTCAAATCACATCATCACATCTCAAGGCAAAGAAACTAACGCCGAGCCTCTGTTTTGCAGGATTTACTTACCTCTACAGCGGACCTTACATGTTTGAGTACGACCTGAGGAGTGGGAGGTTGTTCCGTGTGCTGAGGAACAGCTACTTCCTGCGCTGCATTAATTATTAGACCGCTTTACTTCGGTGAAAAGGTTGTCTATGTTCACATTTTTAAGAATAATGAATGTACATAAACAGTGTTAGAATAAGATACTTAAAAAGATGGTTTGTTTAAATATTTATTTCTTTTATAGATTCTAAACAAACTGGTTTCAAAGGGTTTTATAAATAAAATGTAATTTTTTTTAAATTCTCTTCTTGTCTTTCACGTCTCTTTGCAGCACTGATGATGTGTTTGAGCCATTTCTGCTTCCCTTGATTTTATTAAAAGTTTGAAGCTGATATTTTTTTTAGACTTAATTCTGAATTCCACATTTTTTTGCTTTATTCCATCAGGCCCTATGTCTTATTTATTCAAATATATACAAATAAAAGATATAAAACCTTTACCCTCTGAGCTGCTGTGACACGATAAATGACCATGCAAGGAAAGGGACACACATGCAGACAGTCAAGGAAGTGTTTCATAAACAAAATACAAACAGAAATGTTAAAAAAAAATGTCTCTTGAAACTGAAATAAAAAGACAAAGACACTGGAGTCACAATCTGTGACAAAATGACACAAATGAGTGGGAAACACACTTGGTAACCAGTATTATTTAAGTATTATTGTTACACTAAATATGCTGGCCAAATAAAAGGGTATGACAGGAAACATTGCTTCATCACGACAGCCTGAAGGTGAAATTAATAAAGCACATGATCATCTTAAAGCCTCCAGTATAAATTGGGGCCTTTGTTTGATTTACTGCTGAAGGTACCAATAAATAGCATCTATGATTGCAAGCAGTGCCATTTGCTAGCAGACGATCTGTAAACAGTAACATTAGGTGGTAAATCAGTCGCACCAGCTCCATAACCATTCAGATTAGCTAACATCAATATCAGCTGTTGGATAACAGCTTGTGCTGGCAAACAGTGACATAAGCAAGCAGTAGTATGACATAAAAAAGACTAACATGTCTTCATTTGTTGTTGGATTATAATAATAATAAAAAAAAAAAAAAACGGAAATGGTCACGATTGCTACAAAAGCATTCAAATAACCACAAACAGCAATTTTGCTTGCTAACTGTTATCTAAGATAACAGAGTTAGCTAGCAAACGTGACATTGGCAAGCAGTGATATTAGCATTAGCAGACAATTTGTAAACTGTAACATTAAAATGTAAATAGATGAGCTTAGTTTTTTTGTTATTATTTAGCTAACTCTGAGCTAGCAGCAGTAAGAAAAACTAACAAATAAATGTAAACAGAAACATTAGCGGGTAAATAGTCATGTTAGCAACATACTTAGCAAGTAAGTAGATACATTAGCCACAAAAGCAGTTGTGTTATCCAGCAAACAGAATGTTTAGCTTCCAAACAATAGTTGTAGCTAGCAAACAGCAACATAAGCAAGCAGTAGTATGAGATTTAAAAAAGACTAATATGTAAGCTGTCTGACTTGTCGATGGATTTTCTCCTTTCTTTCTTTTAAACAAGGTCCAATATTCAATGACAACTTTATTTTATTTACTTACTAGAAAAAGCTGGGCGTCCATTTGTTTGTTGATTGACCTCTGTCTTTGTTATTTGCTTATGTGCTGCTAAGCCAAAGGATGTCATGGATTTCATTTTCTTAGTGTCCCAGCCTTATATATGAAAAACAATGCAGCCTATTATGGAAACTCTGACGCTGCTTTAAGTTATGACCTGTGATTAAAGTATAGAATATAAAAAAGGGGGTTTAACTGTCAAATTATTCAGAAATCCACATTAACTTATTGGATGGAAAAAGGAGGAGTGAGTTCATGAAAAAAATGAGATACAATGTGCTCTTGATTAATTGCACATAAAGGAAATATAAAAAGTAAAAGTGATGTGATAGAGAAAAAAAAATAGAGTGGACAAGAACCAGCCAACAAAACAGTAAAACAGAGTGAGAGTTTTTATAGGCACCATGTGATAGTTGATGTTTGGATGGTCTGTCTCCATCATGTCTATGCAGGTCCATTCAAATCAAACCTCATCTTCAGGCTCACCCTCCTCACTTCCTCATTACGTCTTTGTAGATCGGCTAGTTCATGTTCAGACTCTTGCAGGAATGTTTTGTTGCCCCATCATGCACCAAACACTCAAATGGACAGATTCAGGAAAACATTAAATAGTCCATCCCCACTCTTGATCTGAGCAGATCCAGGGAGGAAGAGTTCTTGAAGTTGTTTTTCTCTGCAGAGGAAAAAGGAGTCATGGAGGGACTCGTTGTGATGATATTTGTGATTTTGGCGCAGAGTGGGGCTGTGCCCCTCACTTCACCCAGCCAGGAAGAGCTCTCTAAAGCCCAGGTAAACATGAGGCACCCAGCTGCTGAACTTTGTTTGTTGATGTTATATAACCTGATGATGTAGGTAAAAGGTAAGGTAAGGGCAGCCAGTTCAAGATCCATGCCCCATGAACACGGTTAAACAAAAAAAAATCCTGTTTTCAAAAACTTTATCATAGACAGATAACACTTAACAGTACTAAGAAGGGTTTAAACTATTCAAGCAGTGATCTTTTATTTTCTATTCATATCCATTGAATGTGCACCTCAACATCTTAAAGTTTGGAGCAATGCATGCCTTTGTTTAACATTAAAAGTTACACATGGTGCAACATTAAAGGGAAACACAAAATGTTACAGATGAGAAACAGCAATGTTTAAGTTAAACTGTTTTTGCAGAACACTGCAAAAATTCAAGACAAAGCTAGTGTTTGTGCCTTATTTCTCTGATAAATGTCTTATGAGGCTCATGAGCCACATTCACTGCCAGGTCCAGAAAAATGTCCTATTTCAAGGTATTTCAAGATTACAAGACATGGCACCTGAATGGCCTGTAAAGCAAAAAACAAACTGCAAATGGGGTAAGAAATATGTTCTTTAGTTTCTTGTATTAAGATTTGTCTTATTTCAACAAAGAAGAATGTCTTACTCCATTGTCAGATTTTTTAAGCTACTCATAAGTAATTTGTGTCTGTGATGAAATGAAACACCCTTCTGGACTTCTCAGGTGAATGTGGCTCATAGTAAGTCTAATCAGACAATTTTTACTTAAAATAAGACAAACAATGTCCTTGTTTCAAAAAGAAAAAAAAATCTCTTAAAAGAGTTTGTGCATGTGTGTAGTTTCAAATGAGCAAAATAGTTGTTTGAATAAGTGATGTGACTGATCAGTGAAGAAGGATGAGCATTCAGAAACATAAGATAAGAAATGTTATGTGATAAATACATCTGGAGCTGTGTTTGAAAAAGTTTAAGAGGCCCAGATGTCACCAACGAATATTGGATAAACCTTATATATCCAAATAAAATCATTTATGACCCCTAAGAGGTGTGAAGAGTCTACCCTTTCTAACAAATACACCTCCTTTCAGAAAGGAAACATGATTTTGGCATTGAAAAAAGATGAACAGATGCATCTCAAAAACATATAAATATTTTTTGATGTATAAATCTGTCAGTAGTTGGCTTTGTTCCATCACGCTGCTAGCGATCAGCATCTGTTTGGATGCACAGCAAAGTGCAAACACTTTTCAACATACACGGTCGATACTTGAAAGAGGAAAGAACCTGCAAACAAAAGCCGTAATAACCCTTCAGCTCATGCTGTACATTATTTATCCATTCCATTGTTAACCATTGCAAATGAACTGAATAAATGCTTTAAAGGCTGATGATGATAATCATGTCTATGAAATCAAAACTGGGTCAGCTGAGTTCCCTTTAACGTTATGTTGCTGAATGTATCTGAGACTATTATCTATGTTGTTTATTATCTTGAGGACATGTGAGGCAAAGATTGCAATATGCCGTCATATCTTGTGCATACAAGATAAGAAATTTCACCTTTAAAGACCTCTGGTACCCTGCAGAAGCATGTTTGAAACTGTAGGAAAACTGTTGTTGTAACAGAGCTGCTGGAAAAAATGTTGGCTGAGCTGCAGAACAATTTCATCACAACCCAGCTCTGACACAGCCGTGGGGTGAGGTCAATCAACAGTGTGCCTCACACTTTGGTTAAACACAGTGTACAGGGATGGCAAACTTCACGATATATAATTTGCAGTTTCAAAAGAGCGACTGACGTCAGAGAGCATTGTTCCCTGTTTCTCCAGGAGTATCTGTCTCGGTATTTCTCCGAGGTCGGCGTCAGTGCTCCTAACAGCGTCTGGCGAAGCTCTTTGGATTCTTTTGATGACACTCTGAGAAAAATGCAGGAGTATTTTGGTCTGGAGGTGACAGGAGAGCTTGACTCAAACACCATAGAGGTGATGGCTCGACCACGCTGTGGTTTCACAGACGTGCACACATACAGCCACTTTGAAGATAAACCCAAGTGGCTAAAGCCTTTGGTCACCTACAGGTACTCCATGCATGTTACAACAAAGAGCAGCAACATAGATTACAATAAAGCCTTTGTTTTGTATCTCTGATATTATTTGTACTCTTACATTGCTGCAGGATAACAGAATACTCTCCACTCTTGAGTCAGAGCGATATTGATGCCACCATAGCCAAAGCTCTTCAGGTCTACAGCGATGTCGTCCCTCTGGACTTCAAACAAATCGACAGTGGCACTGCTGACATCATGATCAAGTTCAAGGGTCGAGGTATTTATCTGCTTGTAATGTCTGTGAGAAAACATTTGAACTCTGTTTAGACTAAAACTTTCTTCTCTTAAACAGAACATGGAGATTTCGCTCCATTTGATGGGCAGGGCGGAGTCTTGGCTCATGCGTTCTCTCCAGGAGAGGGCATTGGAGGTGACACCCATTTTGATGCTGATGAAACCTGGACTCTGACCTCATCAGGTACTCAGGTTCATGAGTGTGTTCAGAGGGGTGGTTGGGAATAGCCTTTGAGATCAGAAATCTGACTGGCAAAAGCTGGTTCAACTCCAAACCATCAACCGTGAGTTCTGAAAGAGAAAGCTCAAAATGTTAACGTGTGTCAGTTTTTCAGGTTAAAAGAACACAGACACAAGAATATAACATCTGTGGAAACAGATACACAGTACATTGCTGTGCACAAAACATATACCCCTGAAGAAGTCCCTAGATGCCCCGGCTAGAACAACCCAAAAGTCAAAGTCATAAAGTCTGAAAAACACCTTTGCTGGGATCAAAGAAGAATTCTATGAGTTTGTCATATTTCAGGGTCTAAATGACTAAAGGTAATAATATTAACTAAAAGATTTAGAATCTCTTTAAACATCTGATGCATGAACCATAAAAGCCTGTGTCAAGATTTTTTTTATTCTTCTTAGGGCATAAAACTATTTTTCCCCCTTTTTTAATATTTCATATTTCTTCTTCTTCTTTTTTTTTTTTATCAAGTTACAGATGTGACCACTCAAGTGGACCACATGTGCCTGAGCATTTAACAAAAAAACATTGTGAACTTAATGTGAAAATGATTTTTTATTTATTTATTTATTTATTTATTTATTTATTTATTTATTTATTTATTTATTGTTCTGGTTTGTTTTTGGTAATTCCACAAATAATTATTTCTATTTTATGCTTTGCAAAAGATTTGAACATATTTTCACACATTTTAACTTTGTGTTGAAAATATTCTTGTCATGTTGCATGACGTCCACTTCAGTGAACACATAATAAATAATCACTTACTGATAATTTGAAACTCTTTTTTTTTAAATCAATATAATAATGCTATACTTAGATAGTTCAGTATATCTAGATATATTTTTGTTTTACCTCTGGGTTCTTTTAGAATAGAAGGGTTGACAGGATATCCCAGCAGGGGCCCAAAGGTTTGGCTGTCTGATGGTCATCTTGGAGTCAGAAAAAAAAATACTTGCAGTTACAATGCCTGACCACTGAATGAAACTCAAGGGAGAGTGTCAGCAGAGAGCACTCTAGAGGCGAATATGCAGTTCCACCATTGAGACCACTGACTTCGGAAAAAAATTACTTGTAAGTTGTTGAGCGTTAACAATCAGTCAGCAGTGAGATCAGGTGTTTTGTTACAGCCATCAGACCCACATCCAAAGCTGATGAGTGAAGCAATCTACCTGAGTAATTTCTAAATCTTTGTTTATCCATCTGTCATTTAAACCATCAGCAGATGGAAGAGGGGCCTGAGTTAAAAAATAGCAGAATCCCTCTTTAAGGAACCTTTGTTTTCTAGATGAACCTTAGAGACGGTATCAGTGTTTGTCTGCAGGTACGAATCTGCTCTTGGTGGCAGCCCATGAGTTTGGCCATGCGATGGGATTGGCCCACTCTAAGGACCAGAGCGCTCTGATGTTTCCCACCTATCAGTATGTGAACACTGAGGATTACAAGCTGCCGGATGATGACACAGAGGGAGTCCAGGCTCTCTACGGTGAGAAATAACAACAAGTTACAGATTTAGATAAGAAAGCCTCAACAAGATACAGATACTTTTTTTTCTCCATTCAAGGAGTCAGAGAGCGACCAACGACCAAACCGGATCCAAATCCACAGCCCACTCCAAGACCTGAGCCAAAACCTCAGCCTAAACCTGAACTCGAACCTGAACCCACTCCAGAATCTACACCAGACCGGTGCAGCAGGTACCTGTACTTTGATGCTGCAACCTCCATCTATGGGCAGCTTTACTTCTTCAAAGACAGGTGAGACATTCATGCACTGTTTCCTTCTTGATTAACAACTCACAGTGAGACTTTCAACCAGAAAAGTTTGTCCAAACGAAAATTAGATTTAAAAAAGAATACACGGATAGAAGTGATACAACCCTGTAGAGTAACTGAAAACATATTAATCACCAGCCATGGGTGGTAACAGTATGAAGAGGAATAAAAAAAAAATGACACCCAGGGAAAGGAAAGGAAAGGAAAGGAAAGGAAAGGAAAGGAAAGGGAAAAAAATGTGAGCAAAGGTAAAGGAGCCATTTACGAAGAAAAGAAAAACAAAAACAACTAACTCAAAAAACACATAAGAAAATTAGAGGCAGATCATTTTCTGATAGAGTTTTAACCCAAAATTCAAATAACCAAAAATCAAATAACCAAAAAGATTTAACTCTTAGTCAAAGACCTTTCATTCTAGACTTTAGCTGCTAGATGTCACTGAATATTCCGATGTCTATGCACTGTACCTTTAAGAACAAATGAATAAATATAAAACAGTCTTTGTGTTTGAACTTATCAAGTTCATCATAGTTTTGTGACTCAAACTGCTGTGCTCTTTTTTTTTCACCTAAAACTTAGATTTATGTTTTGTCTTGATTGACCTTGATGCAGATTTGACTTAAGAGGAAATTTTTGTTGGCCTTGAACCTGTTTTGGATTAGTACTCAATCCTACAACAAGTGAAAAATGTAAATCAAATCAATCAGAATTTCAAGTTCTGATCATTTCAATTGTCTCTGATAAGCCGAAATTTTCAAAATAAAAGTTTTTTTTTCAGTCCCTGATATTTATCATCTTATACCACTAAATGTTTGTTTCTTTTTTGTCAGATATTTTTGGAGAAAGAGCAGCTCTTGGGATGGCATTGGTTTGAAGAAAATTGAGTCGCTCTGGTCTGGAATTAAAAAAGTTGATGCTGCGTATGAGTACAAGGCGAGAAATCAAGTTTTTTTCTTTGAAGGTACTAAAACATTTAACTTGATCATTTTTCATCAGATTTAGTGTTTAAAAAAAGTCTAAAAATGCAATAATTAGATAAATGCTGAGAAGAATGAAACATGATGAAAATATACTTGCCAACAAAACCAAAAAGTGTTTTGCGAGTTTGGGAAATGGTTCCGTCAGGTGCTTTACTGTCTCCATCTCACTCAGCTCTGTCTGCCAAAGATAAAGCACAACAGATAAACAGAACATGAACCGCAGATTAAATCAGACGACTCTTTGAGGGGAATCTTTTGAAGAAATGACTCCTTGAAAGGTTCAAAGTGTTAAATGCAGATATTTCTCTCTGGAGTCCTCGCTTGTTAAATCTCCACCCTCATTATAAGTTGTGCTCCTTCAGGTGATCATTACTGGGGGATCAGTGGAAGCAATGTCCTCCCTGGTTATCCCAAACCCATCAGCGACTTTGGCTTCCCTCGATATGTCAACAAGGTGGACGCCGCTGTCCACGTGCCGTTCATCAGTAGAACTCTCCTCTTTGTGAGGGGCAGATACTGGAGGTGAGACTTCTTAAAAGAACTCCTATAAACCTGCAGGAAGAGAGAGACCACATGCATTGGTTCACAACTCTTTATGTTGCACATTTAGCTACAACGAAAGGAGAGGCAGGATGGATGGTGGATACCCAAAATCAATCTCCACAGAGTTTCCTGGCATTGGTTACAGAGTGGATGCTGCTTTTTTCAATAAAGGTGAGTGATACACACTTAAATCTCAGAGCAGTCTGCCTTTCTGTTTCTTAAAACTGCTGTTGTTTTATATCCACTAGTCTAAAACTGTGGGGATATGAGATTACCTTCTGATAAACTCTGGTTTCTTAAATGGTACGGACACAAGTTTTAGGCATTTCATTGTTCTTCAGATGGGTAATCGGTGTCCTTTTCCTTAAAAAGACAAATAAACAGCTTTAATTTGAATGGTGACAAAATTGTGTGACTGTGATTATTTTGGACAATATTGAGATTTGCAATTATAATAATATTAGTCTGTATGATTTGTTATAAAGGCACAAACAGATTATTGGTAGTTGTGAAAAATGTACCTCTCAATTTATACAAAAAAATTATTGATTCTATAATTTAAATGTTAAAGTATAACTTAAGAAGATAAGAAAAAATGTACAGAAGTGGTCTCGACCAAGACCGGTCTTGAGAACTACAAGCCCAATAATAACAACAATAATGATTCTGTCATTACAGGTTACATTTACTTTTCATCTGGATTCAGACAGACCGAGTACCACTACAACCGCAGACGAGTGATCCGCACTCTGCTAAATAGTGGATGGATGGACTGCAGATGAATATACAATTATCATATACATACACACACGCGATTACAAACACACTCACACACACACTTGTAAAATATAAAATAGCACAGCTAACATCTTCAAATGGGTTAATTCTGAGTAACTTTCGAGGGTCTTCTGGGAATACATCAACCTCTTGCAGTAAATCTTTCAAGTGCACATATCAAAGATGAACCTGAATGCTTTACCTTTAAGCCTGAGTGTTTAAGGATCATAGATTAAACAGAAGATAAATCAAAGCAGGTGCTGCAAGGTCAGCCAAGCTTCGAGTTTGACGTTATTTTTTATCATGCTGGATACACATTAGTGTGCTTATTGGCAGGCCACCTTAGTAGGTAAGCCCTAAAGCAAACACTGAATTAGTAAACTATTAAACTCTAAATCAAAGCATGGTTTACAAATAGACTAAATATGGTCAAGAAGTCTTGAAAAACATGATTAAGACCAAAAAATGATTTGAAAACATTAAGTGGGACATCAAATTGGCTAAAAAGTCAGCTTTGTAGTCTTGCACTTTCATGGAGTAAGACTCTTTTGGAGTCACTAGAGAGTGAGGAGCAAGCAACAATTGATGGAATAATATTTTTTACATTTTTTTCTGTTATGACCTTGGTATTTTTTTCTGGTTTAAGTTAGTTTTAAATTAATAACAGGTTTGTGTTTTGCTTTTTTTTTTAAATTGTAGCTTAATGTAAAATGCTATGGTAAATATAAAACACTTTTTAGAGTTGTTATTGTTATATCATTTGGTTGTTGCCCCATTTTTTATCATGTGCTTTATAACAGCAGGGTCTTTTAAACGCCTGTCTTCTGAGAGGGAATGTTAGATATTTTCTAGGCAGGGTCCCACAATTTAATGACTTCATAAATAAATGGAAATATACAAATTAGTGTCATGTATCACTTCTTAAACTCCTTTGTCATGACCTAACTTTATTTTTTTATTAGGTAATTCATTTGTATCTAATTTGTACCTTTCATTTTTACCTAAAGCCTCTTCTTATTAACACAATAAACCAAGACTGCCTCCTGTGGTTTTAGCATCCTATCTATACATAAAAAAAGCCATATTGTGCCTTTCACAAAGATGAAACTGAATGAAATTAAAAACCACAATTGTTTCCAAGTAAGTCGTCAAATGAAGAAAAAAAACAGTCATATTATACACATAAGGTAGGTTTATGTAAGCCTAATATTATACAATATAGGACTACTGCACATTTATTGATTTCCATTAACTGTGGTGACACAACCATTATTTAAAAACGGGTGTAAATGAATAAAGTAGTTAGTAATGTAAAGATACATTCAGTTTTTGTGCCTCTGCTGGTTTAGTTAATAGTAATCATGGTCTGTATGGTAGAAATCACCACTCAAACGCAGACAGTGATGTCGTTGGTTAAACTTCAACAACCATAATGCCCAGCGAACGCTGACGTCAGGGCGTACACCTCTAGCTGTGATTGGCTGAAAATTTTTATTTCTCCGCTGCACGCGTGAAGGTGAAGTGGCTGTAAGAATTTGAGTCTCAGGCCTGTCTGCTTTCCAAAATGTCATCGAGTGGACTTTTGAACATGCAAGCTCAAATCTGTAAACGCCTGGTAAGTCAGGGAGACTCAAAAATCTCTCACTGTGATGTCTTTTATTGGGTGTTTTTTGCACGGGACTGCTGTTTTTTGCAACATTGCTGCTAGCTATCAACTCAAGGCCCTGTTTATATCAGGTACTGGATCTGCAGAGTCCTTCATGTTCAAGCCTGAGAACACCTGAGGCGTTTAAGATTCAACACGAAGGACGCTCATATTACTGTTCTTCTAATCCACATAAGGCGTGCCTCTGAGTAAAATAAGTAAGGAGAGATCAATGACAACAACAGCTAGCTGAACGAGCATTACTTAAAAACAAAATAAGGGGCTCTTCCACGTTGGTATGCTGGCATGCTCAGGATAAACTGACAGGACAACTGGCATGAAACGCTGTATTAGACTCTGTCCGTGCCAAACTGTCAACACAGCTGAAGCTAGTTCCTGATGCCCTCTGTTTACATTCTGCAGTGTAAACTTGAAATGTTGACCCAGATTTTCGTTACACTTTATAAACGTCATTCCTCAGTATTAAAATTGTGTTTTAGATTTTATCATGATGTACTGATGATATTTTGACGTATATCCTGTTGCTAGTTGCTCTATAGTCTATAATTGTTTCTTGGAGGGGAAAATACCGTGGCCCTGAGAGCTCACAGCACTGCAACTTAAAGCACATACCCAAAAAGACAAAACACAAGCAAATTAAGAAAACATCTTCAATAGACAAAACCTGTGCAGCTTTTAGAAAACGCGCTGCAAGGACCATAACACAACACATTAGAAAACGTGCTGCAAATAGACCGCAACACAATGGAAGAGTTCCCAGAGGACACTTAAAAGAGATGCACACGTCCGTTATTAGCCACTATGCTAATATCTGAATCATGTGCTTACAATGTTAAAATAAATCAAAATCACTTAGTTTTATCTCATTTTCCAACACCACTGACAGAAACAGAACCGTAATAGGGGCGTGCCTCAAAATCAGAATCAACAACAAGGAACTCTGGATGTGTGCATCACTTTTAAGTGTCCTCTGGAAACACTGTTTACAGCACATTTTCTTATGTGCTCTGTTGTGGTCTTTGCAGCATGTTTTCTAAATGCGGTGTATTTGTTGTCAAACCGATAAAGATGTTTTCTTAATTTGCTAGTGTCTAGTCTTTTTGCATGTGCTTTCTTAAGTTGCAGTGCTGTGAGCTTTCAGGGCCTCCGTAGATATAGAAATTAGGGCTGGGATGATGTGCCTTTTTTTCCCTAATTCGATTATTTTACGATTTTTGGGGTGCCGATTTGATGATGATGATGATGATGATGATGATGATGTTTACAGACTTTCAGGAGCCATATTTCCCCAAAAAATGAACATTACATGTGAGTCAGTTTTTAAGATGTAATCAGAGGATCTGACATCATTGGTTGAAAAAGCAGTAATGTTTTTTCAACCCAACTTATAAACAAGGACTTAAATGAAGGATTTAAATTTGAAAAAAAAAAACAAATAAAAAAAATGATCTGCATATACATAAGTATCAGAACAAAAAATCTGATACTTATGTGAAACAATATTTTCTCCTACCCCTAATAGAATTATTGCAGTAGTTGATTGGATGACGTTTGTGGCGTATTCTTGTCATAAGGATTCAAACTCTGTGTCCTGCATTACGAAACGATGACATTTCACCTAGAGTACCCGCAGAAAAAAAACTAAATCCCAAAGTAACCTGATTTAAACCCTGGTCTCTAAATAGTCTTTGTTTACGCTCATCAAAGTGACTTTAAGGTAAAAGTCCAAGATTAAGTGTACACAGGAGATTAGACACCAGAGGCCAAATGTTCAATCTCTGTTTATTTATATTTAGAAATCTGTACAGGAGATATGCACACTGAGTTTTGTAGTTCATTCTGTTTCTGTGGTGCTCCCATAGTAGCCCCCATAGTCCTTATAAATCTCACACTGGTGTTTTAGAAAACCCTTATTCCAGCCTCTGTGTGAAACGCTTCATTTTAACTGAGTCTTCTTAAGGCTCCCTGCTCCACAAACCCCCTTCCTTCTGGTTGGACAGCCCCCTGGAGGCATTGTCAGGCAGAGGTATGAGAAGACCTTGGTGTTTAAGGCCCTCCTCTTCTTATGCAATGACCTCATCATTTCAGCAAGTCTTGTGAAGATCTCGTTCTGTTTTTAGAACAGACCGTTTAGATCAGTTCATAGACAGAGTTTGTACAAGTTTTGAATATGTATCAGACTGAAAACCTGCACATGCTCAGTATGTTCATCCAGCATTGTTACTGTAATGTAATTAAAAGCAGCATGCCTGCTCTTTAAAACTGTTTGTCCCCGTTCCTCTGTGCATGAGCTTTTAACTTTCCTTAAAGTAGCTTCTAACTCACCATTTGTATGACAAACACCAGACATAAAAACCGAGTTTTTTTTTTTAAATATTTAAAAATAAGAGAGGATAAAATGGCTTCATTTTTTATTCAGATGAAAACAGCACAATAATAGTATTTACAATGCACAGTGCAATAATCTGCAAAACTGACCCAGATTAAAATTAAAAAGGATGTTTGCTTTTATGCAAACCCAAGGCAAAGCCCTGAATAAATCATTAATGATCCCTAACCACAGTTAAAAGGCTTTGTAAAGGTCAGATAGATGGGTATGTATTTATTCACTCCACAGATCATGTTTCTGATTTGAATTCTTCTGCTTTTCTAGACTCACAAATACCTGTCAAGAACATACTCATCTCGCCCTTCACTCAATGTAAGTACAGAAGATGATTTCTCACAGTATGATCACAGGTTAATGACAGGAGACACTCTCTAAATGAAGACCTGTGATTTATGTTTTTTTTTTGTTGTTGTTGTTTTGTTTTGTTTTTCCAGGAAGTCGTCATTGTCAGCGCAGCTCGCACTCCAATGGGCTCCTTCAAAGGCAGCCTGGCAGCAGTTCCAGCCACCAAACTGGGCTCCATCGCCATCAAAGGAGCCATAGACAAAGCTGGTGTGTTCAGATGGTGCACTATCTTTAGAAGAATGAATACTGCTTGGAGTTCTCATTCTGCCTTTATGCTGATCACTGTGTACATTGAGTGAGTGGACTGATTGTCCCTGTGTGCAGGAATCGCTCCAGAGGACGTGAAGGAAGTCTACATGGGAAATGTTCTTCAGGCAGGAGAAGGACAGGCACCCACCAGACAAGCCTTGCTAGGAGCAGGTGGGAAGATGGTTCTCATTTTTGCTCACATCCTCAATAAAGACCGACAAAATGTTTAGCAAACTGCAACTACAGTAAGCACAAACCCAGGGATTTAAATTTTAACACAAAAGTAGTTTATAAAAGATTTTTTTTTAATTCCTCTTTTCAGTTATATAGCAGAGAGTAGATGTCCTTTGTTTTTACTAAATTGGAGGAAAAAAAATGGGAGTCAGTAATCGAGGGCAAAGGAAAAAAAATGGAAAGAAAAAAACTTGTGCACTTTAACTTAAACTTCATTTCAAAATGTGTCCAAACAAAATAAATTGATGTTTTTTACTTTCTGTGAAGAAAATCACATCATTGAACAGGCAGGAGTTCAGCCCCCTTATGTAATCTCCTTCAGCTGATTGTCACCAGCTTTGTAAGAATATCACAGGTGCTTCCAATATTTAGACTGTGGCTGTTTTCCAATCTGTGCCAGCTGATTAGGCTGAAATTCAGTATGTCGTAGGCAGTATGGGAAAACTTGCAAAATCTGCAGTATCCAAAAACTCCCAGATGTCCTACTGATCTGGGACAGTTCCTAAGTACGCATGGACCGGTCTACCTGGTTTACTGTTTCCCACAATGCACGGCGCTGATACGGTTGTCTGTGCTGGTGGCACTCAGGTGACTTACCGCCACCTACTGGAATGAGTCAGTATTACAGCTACAATACATCAACTAATGTGCAGTCTGCGAGACAGAAGAGGAGTGATGCGAAAGAAACACCAGTAAATCTTAGACTTCTTCTCGTAAATATGGATCGTACCTTTATGAAATTCATGAATCACTGATTAACTTTTTTCAAACCATTCATGGATTATACAGAAACTGTTTTTCCTTCAGCAGTAAAAATAAAAAATTAATCTATTCCAGATTTGTTTTCAGTAAACCATATAGCCTAACTTTTGGTGTAAAATTGAAAACAAAATATAAAAAAATTCTTCTATAAAATAATTCTATAGCTTTCCAAATTTTTTGATTCATTAGAAGGACCCTGAAATCGCTCCCTGAATGTTTTGCTTTTCTAAATGAAAATGTAAAATGAATCTTAAACCATGGAAAAATAACGAAAGATTAGACTACATTCAGGAGCAGTATGCAGTGCCACCTGCTACATTTACATGTAGTATGTAGGAGGAGGTTTGGAAAACACACAAGATCCAGAGCACACTGGTTCCCGGACTTTTTAGCACACGACCCCTAAATCACGATGCCAGGGATTCATGACTCTCAAGGACTCACTGGAACTTGAGGTCCCTCACAGCAATAAGACTCAATAACAACACAAAACCCCAGAAGAGCCAAACAATCAAAGTATTATTTATTATCAGTCACATGACTTTTATTACCACTGTCATGATTTTGATAATGTTTGTGACGTTTTGAAACCTGCAGCTCCGTCATGTGTCCCTGGTTTTACTTTCAGGTTTGACACTCGGCACTCCAGCAACAACCATCAACAAAGTCTGTGCCTCAGGGATGAAGTCCATCATGATGGCAGCTCAGAGTCTGATGTGTGGACACCAGGTAGCGTTAGCCGTACACTGCTGCTAAAATGGTTAAATTGTGATTAGTAAACATGTAAAAACAGGAATGTGAGTCCAAAAAAAGATAAATAAAACAGATCAACAGCTCACAGTAAGTGTGTGGCTGTGTGTGTGTGTTTTCAGGATGTGATGGTAGCAGGAGGAATGGAGAGCATGTCCAATGTGCCCTATGTGATGACCAGAGATACCCCGTCCTACGGAGGAGTGAAGGTGGAGGACCTCATCGTTAAGGACGGACTAACTGACGTCTACAACAAATTCCACATGGTAACTATGAGTGATGGGTCTGGCAACCCCGATGTGTCAGCGCATGTGTCGAGCTCATAGAGCAAAGCCCCGTGATGGTGCGCGTATCACTCGAAGAAAGTCACGTGACAGATACAGCTGCTGTTTCCCTTGTCACGGAGGCGCCAAACTGTGTTTAAAAGAAAGTGCAAAGAAAAAAGGTTTCCACGATGTGAGAGCATTTTGATCGTATATCGGCAAATAAGGTTTATGTTCTTATTTCTTTGTTTCATCCTGTTCCTCTCAGTTTCCACTTAGTTCAAATCCATTTAAAAGTGATTCTTAGTTTAACTCTTCTTTTTGTTCTCAGTAAGTTAAATAATTTGTTTGACTGAACTGTCGTCCATCAGTAAAAGTACTACCAAAATGCTGAGGCTTTAGAAAGTGAGGCCTGAAAATGAAGAGGTGATAAATACACTGAGAATAAACAAACAGACATTTTACATCTTCCTCATGGCTGCATTATTAACAACACTATCACTTTGATTTTCACGTTTGGACAGACGTTCACATTATTTATTGACTTTATATTTCAAAGATGTCAAATATATTTCTAACTTAGATTACATTATAAAATAATACAATATACCATATAAAATATAATAACCCCAATAATGTTAATGTACTCAATCACTGAATCGGTTTGCCAGTTGTGTCTCTGAACCAGGTTGCCTGCAGTGATGTTTAAGATCCAGCAGGTGTCTGTATTGAGCAACATAGTGAGACAGTATCAATACTGGGGATGCACCGAAATTTTGGCCACTGAAAATTTTCGCCCAAAATTGCGTTATCGGTTTTAAGCTGAAAAGACTTTAATCACCAAAACAACACGGCCGAAACAGCATGTTGTGAAGACGCAAGCAAAAACCACAGCCGGCGTGCTCTTGTCTGGATACGGGCCGACATATTTTAATAAATCTGAGAAAGACCCACAGATAGTGGTTTGTTAAGTGTGTGATGCACGCACAAGAAATGATCCAAGCCGTGAGGGATGTGGAGAACCTGCTTGGAAGCGACGCAGGAGAAGGAGAGCAGAAGGCAAAAAAAGAAGGACTTGTTGCTCTGAACCAGATGAGGGGCGTTCCTCTTTCATGGATCAGATCTGTACCCTGTTCTTTATTTAACAGACTAAACAGCCTCATGTTAGCTCACAGCTCTCCTCTGCTCTCTGCATCGTGCACGGCAGAGTTCGGTGCATCCCTCATCAATACAGTTTTGGTTATGATCGGCAACGCTTCACGAGGCCTCATCCACCCATCACTAGTAACTATGAATCACCTGTTCATCATTACCTTCTCTTACAGCATGAGGCATCCTTTACTTTACATCATACACTTATGTTTGGCATGAAGTTCACTCAGCAGGTGGAGGGTTGCTAGTTCAAGTCCCGACATGGACCAAAAATTGGGAATTGGTCTGATAGCTGGGGATGTGTCAGCATAGTTTCCTGGGCCCTGTCGAGGTGCCTTTGAGCAAGGCACCAAACCCCCAACTGCTCAGGTTGTGCGCTTATGGTGCAGCTTCTTCACTCTGCATGGGTCTGTGAGCAAAGTGCTGTTTGTGCATGTCATGATTCATTTAATTTTCCCCAAGAGGAAAAAAATCTTTGAAGTTGAGGCAACGAAAACTTGACACATAAATTTCAAAGCACAGTATTGGCATACAACCTCTAAATATTTTTGTAATTTTATCAGCTTTGAGTTAAATCTTCTTCTCTTTTGCCCTTTTGTGTCTCTCCAACAGGGAAACTGTGCAGAAAACACAGCAAAGAACTCCAACATCACCCGAGAGGAGCAGGACGCGTACGCCATCAGCTCGTACAGCCGCAGTAAAGCTGCGTATGACGCTGGTATTCTGGCAAAGGAGATCGTACCAGTGAGCATTCCTCAGAGAGGTACAGAGACAAAGATGAAGTACTTTATTTTATTTATTTATTTAGAGCCGAGTATCTGATGATCGGTTTATTTCAGGCAAACCTGACGTGGTCGTGTCAGAGGACGAGGAGTGGAGGAGAGTCGACTTCAGCAAAGTCCCCAAACTGAGGGCGGTGTTCCAGAAAGAAAATGGTGATCATGGAGTTGATTTCACTTCCTTTGTTTTATTTAACTATTAAATGTCAAACTTTGTGATGAGCAGTTTTCAGAATCAGAGCAGAGAAACCAAACAAACATGACACTTTTACTCTGAGTTTACAAAGAGTGAAAAAAATTCAGCATCCGCAAGGAAATGCAAATGCAGACTTTATCAACAACACATGAACAGTTTCCTTTTTTTATTTTCATTTTTGCTGGTTTTATACCTTCAACCATTACCTGTGCTGTTTTATTGCTACATAACTTGTTGTGATCCCTGGTCAATTTTTCAGCCTTGACATCATCTGTGTTTGACTCAAGTTAATCTGTAAATCAAGGGAATAATAGTGTTTTTGTTTATTTCATGCGTACTGATTCTGGATTCGTCTCCAGGCACGGTTACAGCAGCCAACGCCAGCACACTGAACGATGGAGCTGCAGCTCTTGTTCTGATGACGGCTGACGCTGCAAAGAGACTCAACGTTACTCCACTGGCCAGAGTTGTGTGTAAGCTTCACACACTCGTGCACAGAAAAACACACACACACAACCACAAGCTGTTTTTGTGAATGAAATTAAGTGAAATTAAAACTTAAGAAACATTGTTGACCTAAAAAAAAAAAAACAAACAAAACATTTCTTTATTTTTATTTTTTTGAGATAATTGTCAAATTGTCGGTGTGCCAGTTTAAGAATGTTCTTTCTTTTGTTGGCTATGTTTGAGTTTTCAGCCAGTTGGCAGGAAAAGGTATTTCAGGACACGTGTTTGTTTTATAATGTTACACTGATATTTATACTGTAAGTCTTGGTTTTTTTTTTTATGTTTCGGTGAATTAAAGGACAAAAGCAGTTAAAAATTAAAATAATAGTTGAAGCGTAAAAAGGGGGAATACTCTCCCAATTTTTATTTGTTTGTCACATGTCATAATAAACATTGTGTGCTCTTTTTGTTTTGAAGCTTTTGCTGATGCTGCAGTGGCCCCCATCGATTTCCCCATTGCCCCTGCGTTTGCTGTACCAAAGGTCAGTATGAGGATTTAATCTGGGACATAATTTTATCCCCCAAAGTCCTTAAACTTAGAATTCTTTGTTACTGCTCTGATCCATCACTGATATCTGCTGCTGATGAATGAAGAAAGCTGTGAAAAGCTTTGAGCTCTCTTCAATATGAGTAGAAGAATAATGGAAGTGAAGCGTCAGGGCTTCAAACTAAGCAAACAGCGACATCTGGTGGCGTGTCTGACTTGTAGCAGCCTTTAAAGCCTTTGAAGCCAAGAGAGGTTTTTTTTTCTCCAGAAAGTTTACAAAAAGCTACTATCAAAAGACAACCTAAAATGTTCACAGGACTTATAGCTGAAGGTTGGATGCTCTATTACATCTTGGATAATGGATTATAAAAAATGTGTGAGCGAATACTTTCAGGACTCCAGCTCTAAGCCCTGTTGAGATTATTTTCAGTATCTTGGTGGAAACGCTCAAGTAAAAAGCTAATAGTGATTCGGATTCAATGTTTTGCTGGAGTTTCTCTCTTGTGTTCAGTCATTTAGTTCTCAAAGCTTGAAAAAGCAGCTTTAAATTTCAAATAACAACCAATCAAATGTAAAGATAAATAAACACTTAGGAAACATCAAAACTGAAAATAATTTATTTATAACCTGGCTGAAAAAGAGTCTGCAGATAATCAGGACTGAATTAGTTTAGTGAGTGAGATGAGATAAGATCAAATATTCTTTATTGATCACCAGCTGGGGGATGTTCTGTCATTACAGCATCTTTCAACAAGAGACCTGGAGGCTCAACAGTTTACCTCCAAAATTAAAACGGAATAGAATAAGAGTGAGGGCAAAAAATAAGTACAAGATATAGAATATATGCTATAGCAGAGCTAATTTACAGTCTTATTGTTGTGTGATTAATGTAGCAAGGTTGATGGTGAAATAATAAATCAATGAAATAGTGTGTATTTTGTATACTGTGTGTTAGAGGCCAGTGTTGGAAAAAAAAACTTAATCTGCGTTTTTTGCCCTCAAAATGTGTGTAAGAGAAAAAATAAATAGACAAATAAATAAACAACTAAGACTTAAAATAATGATTGTCTAAAGCAGAATAAGAAATAATCACAACATCAGTGAAATTTGGTCGTCATCCGTACATTTCTCCATGTATACTCGTACATTAGCTCATTAGCTGGATAGAAGGCGTCTGAACTCTGTTTCTGTGTGTCTGTCAGGTCCTGGATGCAGCGGGGCTGAAGAAGGACGACATCAGCATGTGGGAGATCAACGAGGCCTTCAGCGTGGTCGCCCTCGCAAACATCAAGATGCTGGACATCGACCCGACGAAGGTCAACATGAACGGAGGAGCTGTGTCTCTGGGACATCCCATCGGGTAAGCAGTGTGGAGGGACTCGAGCATCATGGTCTTTTTTTTTTTTTTTTTGTAGAGGTTAATGATACACTACAAATTATATTATTTTTCTATTTTTTCTGGTGTGTTTACTTTAGTTGTTTCTCAGGTTATATGTCTGTGGGGTTTATTTGTATATAACTAGCAGCCTTAAAAGCTGTGATTCAAGCGGTGGCTGAAGTGAGGAGAACAATCTCTGTTCCTTGATTGATTGATTTTTTTAAATCCGCCCTCTGAAAAGTAGCTTGTGCCATAGCCTCCCTGTACAAAGGTACTCTGGGTCGAACCACCACAAAAACAATAAACTTAGCTCTCTAGCTCCCAGATGAAGGTGTTCAAACCTTATGTACACAAACAAACACACTTCTTAAACCAGCAACCCACCATGAACAGAACTTACTCTCAGCAACACTGTCTGCTGAACTGTGATGCATTCACTTGAGCTCTGTAAATCTCAACGCTCACAATAACTCATCTCACAGTAAAACACAATAATAATTTTTCATTTTTGCTTTTAAGCTGATGCTAAATTAAGTAGAGGTTGTTTGATTAAAATATGTAACATAAAATTTATAACACATAATATAATTTTATAACAATAAAAAGATGATATTTGTAACACGTAACATAATGCATAACTTAACACACAACTTACCTCGTTTGAGACAATTTCTTCAAATTTGCAGCTTCTAAATGTTTGTTTTGCTATCCATTACACTCACTTCCATAAACTGGACGTAGCTCCCACTCTGACCCGTCCTAAGAGAAACCAGTGCTTGCAAAAGGGTCCAAGGTACATGTTGAATAAGCACAAAGCAGCATTGGGGGAATGCAAACTGTATCTCAGCTGCAGTCTGGATCAAAGCGGTACGATGCAAATTCACAACAGTCGGCATTAAGGGGTAAAGATTCTTTGAGAGAGACATTTTCTAAGCTTTGAGTGTATTCAGAGACGGTCTTTCTCCTGTCGATGTTTCCACACTTCATTTGACCCTGGTGGACACCTCGACAGCCTCACAAATACAAAATGATAAAATGATGAACAATAAAGCAATCACCCCCTGGTGGCTAACTGCAGTCCAGGTAATATGAGTCTGTAGCTCTGACTAATTATAAACAACAACATAAGTTTGTAATGAAAATTAATATATTAAATAATAATGTATTACTGAGGATACAATGACAATAATGACTTTATTTATTACACGAGAGCACCTTGCCCTTACAGTCTTTGCAAAAAAAAGTTCTGGCCCGTGGACAAATGTAGTTGATGACCCCTGCTCTTAAAGATGTGCAGATTTATGAAGCAGTTGTAGATCATAAAAAATAAAACATATAAGTCCGCATATTTAAGAATGCTCTTCTCTGTTTCTATAGAAGGTATGTGCATAAAGTTACTGTAGTGAAATGTGTCAGTGTTTATCCAGTGTTTATCCAGCGATTATTCTCGTCTTTTTACCACTCAGAGCTCTTCAACTTAACATTACGTAACATGTCATATCAACCTTTCAGGACATTCACCCACTGACAGCACAAGCAGCTTTGTAAGGCACCCACAAATATTAGGTAATTCCTGTCACACACCTCTGCCACACCGCGGGGACAGTGATGGGTGAGGTTTTTTGCAGCAGTACAGGACAGTCTCAGCACCTCAAGACACAGATCAGGTTTGAAGTTCCTGATTTAAGGTCCAAATACCCTGAAAAGTCTGGTTAGGCCTCGTTTTTTGAGAAAGAAAAATAATAGTCTGGTTGTATTTATCAAAGATCAAATTAAACCATTTAACATAAAAAAACCTACAAATGAATTATTTTGGTCTTTTTTAATGCAGTTACAGTATCAGACTGTATCAGTGTCTGTCTGTACTGATGAAACCATGTGTATCATAGTTAAAGTTTAAGAGTTTTACTGTGGACTTTTCAAATTAGACATAAACAGGGGACAACAAAATTGTAGAAAAAGGTGAGAAACAAAAACAAAAAAAACAACATTACATTCATGTCCCACCTCTCGACAGGATGTCTGGAGCGAGGATTGTGGGTCACATGGTGCACAACTTGAAGTCGGGACAGTACGGGCTGGCAGGCATCTGTAACGGAGGAGGAGGAGCATCATCCATCATCATTCAGAGACTGTAGAGACTGTAAATGTTTCTGCCCCTGATATTCTCTCTGATGGTGTGTTAGCTGCTAGCTCTCAATGATTCAGACCCCGGTCTTCATTTTTTACTGTGAGGAACACATCTGTTACATCCTGAAGGCCAGCGGACTTATGCAAACAGCAAAGTAGGCTCGTCTCACACTGACGTCATCACACTGGTGTCTGAAACACCCTTTGGTTTGAAACATGTAAAAGCAATATCAATATTTAACTGATCTGAAGTGGTTAAATAAATAGGTTTTATCAAAGCACTCGTTTTGAGGTGTGACTTTTTCTTTGTACGTCTGACCTACAAGATCTGACTTCATATTTACTCAGTTTTTATATAACGCTCTGTGTACTCAATATTTCTGTTTAATGGAAAAAGAAGAAAGCATTTCTTTTGACTTAAAGATTAAAATTTATCGTCTTAGTTGCTCGTTTAACTGTTTTTGTGCAGACTTGGAAAATGTTGACTTACATTAGGCGTGTACCGGGGCCAACTCTGGCCTGAGGTCCATTTTTATCTGGCCCCAATCTTACAATTTATAATTATGGTGCTGACATGAATCATGTTCTAAATTATGTGTTCATTAACTTTTTCTGTCAAGTACACAAACAAAACCAACGTGTATCTCGTAACGTCTCAGAAAACTCCATCTGGTCTCTGCACAGGCTGCTTGTATGAAGCTGAAGCTCTGAACATTCTGCAGAAACTCAACAACTCTTACAGCTGACGTCTTTAAATGAATGGATTTATCAGGATGTGAAAATGTGCTTCTTAAACATCCAGAGTTACAAGACAGGATTAAAGTTCAAGTATGAAATGGAGCAGAAAAGACAATAGTTCAGATTGCAGGATAAGAAATATTTAGTGCAAAAAATGTTGTTTTCAGGTCAAAATAGTCTAAATATGAAAAACAGTCCTGATAAAATCCAGACCCTGATCCTGTCATAAAAACATCCTGACATATTTTCCCCATATCGCCCCCTAATGGAGAACATTTTCCTCAGTCAGAAGCAGAGTTTGCTGATGTTTCAAGAGACACCTGAGGGACAGGTGAGCTTTGATTTCATCAGTCTGTGATGATGGAACAAGGACGTTTGAGCCACTTAGTGACTGATTTCTACAGAAAGAGCTGCTGTCCCCTGGTCATTTTCACAAAATCAAATGTGGCCCTCTTTGAAAAAAGTTTGGATCCCTTGACTTAAATGAATAAAAAAATCCTTATTAAAAAAGTTTGTGTGTGGACTTTTCTCCCTTTTCCATTTTTTTTCAGTACATTAATAGAATCACAGAAAACTGAGCATGTCTGAGTTCAGCTGTGACTGACTTATTCACGAAGTAAACACACTCTGTCTGAACTACTTCCGTAGTCTTTTTGTTATACTCCTAGTTTCCATGGAAACTAATGTCAAGTCATCATGACGTGTTTTCCTCGATCCATTCTTAGGAAAATGAAATATGAGATCGATTTTAAGACAAAATCTCAATTGGTGCATTCATACAGTGCCAATTCACAACAAATGTTATCTCAAAACACCTTCAAAAAGGGCGGGTATGGATCGCACTCGGTTGTATTATTAACAAAGACTCAACATCAAAACACAATCAGGTCCCGTCTCATCTTATAGTGGAGACTCAGTCTGACCTCATCTTAACCCTCCATGAGCAGAGACCTTTGAAGCATTTAGTAAGATATCATGACAAGAACAGAATTCCTTTAACAGACAGAACCAGACTCATGTTGGACAGACACCTGCTGAGACCGAGCAGGGGTTAGAGAGAGAGAGAGAGAGAGAGAAACACAAACATTGGTAACAACTGCATGCAGACTTCTGGTTAAAATAGCAGTTAAAAGTCTAGGTGCATGTGAACATTTTACGGTAATGGCAAATTAATGCAAACAGACCTTAAAATGATACAGTACAATCATTACATGATGCAGTTTTATGTTGATAAGTTATACTGACCATAAAATGCTCAATAGCAACTATTTATGTGGACATTTTGTACAGCGGATGTCCTTTTTTTATTTTGTATTTTGGTGATGATAATTTAAAATCTTAAATTACCAAGTGACAGAATCTTAAGCTGCGACACATATTCCCCTATTTTTTTTTAGGATACTTTATTCCACATTTCATACTTAAACAACTAAATGCAAAAGTTACACGTTATTTAACGGACTAAATTATCAAGTCTTATTTTTTCTTTATTTTAAAGAAAAAGTCTTTTTTTTCTTTTTTTTTTTAGTTTTTTTTTTTAACTTCAACAGTCAAGCAGTCCTGAAGTTGAGAGTAATTGATATTCTGAGATGGCCTAAGCCAGGGGTGGGCAATTTATTTTTATCAGGGGCCACATGAGAAACCTGAATTGTGTCAGAGGGCCGCACCAACAATAACATAAACTTAATTCTGCTCAACATTAACTTTTTCCCATTGTAAAATGCACTTACTTATATTTTGATTAGCTGCTACTAATAACCAGAAGAATAAAGGATTTTCTGTAAATATGTGAAATTGTGGTGCAGGTCAAATAGGGAAAAACTACAACAGAAGTAATAAACAGTAAAAACAAAAACAATCGTAGCATTAGTGTTTCATTTTATGTTTAGCTTGATAGTCTCCACAAACACTGAAAACCTTTACAACAACTTTATACAATAAATAAATAAATAAATAAATAAATAAATAAATAAATAAATAACTTGAATGTTTTTTACTTCATTTTAACTCTTCAGTGAGAAAAATCTAATCTGCCTCAGGCTTGAACAAGAGCATTGAAATCTGGCTGAATTTCTGAAATAGCCACTGTATTTGGATTTGTTGAACTTCATCACTGGAAATTACACAAGAATATCGCCGTTCACGTGCAAACCTCACCTTTTTCAAAATAAAATCATCACAGTTGTTCTGCATGCACACCATACTTATTTTCACTCATGTTTTCTGAACACAGGGACGCCCAAAGGGCCGGATGTGGCCCCCAGGCCGCAATTTGCCCAGGTCTGGCCTAAGCTATAGGCTATCAAGAAACACTTGATCTTTTTTTCTTTGTTTGTTTCTTTCCCACAAAAGCCTTTAACCAAACAGTCAGACAATGTCAGATACCGTACGCTCTGAAAAAAAAAAAAAAGAAAGAAAAAGAGAAACCATCATATTACTTTAACACAGCAGATTTTGACCTTTCTGTTTAATTCCTGGCAGCACATTTTAACACATCAGATATGTGGTGGAAAAGAGTTAAGATGCAAGTTTGGCAAATTTCAAGCTTTTTGTTCCTACCACTCTAAAACAGAGGCAAATAACAGACTGCATGCAGAGCTTTCATGGTCTTTCTGACAGTTCAAAGTCATATTTACACATCCACACACATTAATACACTGATGGCAGAAGCATCTAGTAGGTAAATAAAGCTTTTCAGAGGTGTGCAAAACAACACAAATATAAATGTAAACCTGTCGCAGGTTTCCTGGTTTTCCTTCACTTTAGAAAAGGTTCTGATATCTGCAGACCAGCAACTCCAAACTCCAGCAACTAAACGTCACATCCTCACAGTCGCCCATGTTTTCCCTTCAACACATCAACTTTAAGAGGAAAAAGCTCACTCAATGCCAAACATAACCCAGGAAACAGATGAGTCTGTTGGCTTGTTCTGGATTATCTTGTTCCTTGTCAGTGTTTCTGTTTTATGATCTAATTTGGTTCAATACACTGATGCAAACCTTTTTTCAAGTTGTTATGAAAGTTAAGCAAAATAACTAATTTACATTCAGCATGTTTGAAAAGCAGGTTCGAGTTATACTTTCTGTCAGTGGGACACGATGTCCTCTACTCTCTATCAGGACATCTTTCATTCTTTCCTTTAACTCTCTCAAACACAGAGTTAAACATTAACTCGCTCCTTTGCTCATGATATTTTGAAGCCCACTCGTTCATTTGTGTGTGTGGACGTTACTGATTAAACCCAACAGACTCGGCTTTCATTAGGGAGGGACAACAACATGCACAAAGTCTGGTCTGATACGCTTTCCACTCCACTCCAGATCTGTTTCATGCTCTCAGGCTGAATGACAGAGTGTGGTGTGTCAAACAAGCAGGTAGCTCACGTCACCTGTTTTTGTTCTCCCTCTACGTCACACAGGAGGAGCAGCACAGTCATGGTTATCAGCCCCAAGATATAAGAGTTTCTCATAAGGAAAGTTTTGTTTCCTTGTTTTGCTGGGAAACATTTATGGGATGTTGAAAAAGGAAGAAGGAGTCTGATTACTGAATTGGTGCAGTTTTACCTGGAGGTCTACAGACTTTCATGCAGGGTGTGATAGAGTTCACATCTCTCCAAGTGTTTCAACAATGTTCTGCACAAACTGAAATCAGAGTGAGTTACTCAAGGAAAAAAACACCAAAATTTGTGGTCATGTGACCTCAAACCTGCATAATAATTATTATAATGGTATTTCTATAAGCGCCTTTCATCAGGCTCAGCTTTTATAGATACAGTGCACATTAATCACAGCGTTTAAGCACACAGGTGAGGCATTATATAATACAAACTCTCAAATCAAATGGTATTGGTGACTTGGTTCACCTTTCTGTTAGCCAGAAAATAATGAGGGTGGGGTTTGGCCTCCATCGATACTGTTTGCTCATGTGAAGTGCTGTGCAAACCTAGTGGCTCTCAACAGGCCGGCTTGTGCGCACGGCGGAGAAGGTGTGGTCATGGCTGATGATTACATGGAGGAATGGAGAGAACAGGATACAGACACACAGACACAGAGAGAGAGAGAGAGGGAGCAGGGAGGAAGAGAGTGAACTACGGAGCTCTGAAGGAATTTCCACGGATTTTACTCACACTTGCTCGTGAAATAACGGCGATAGTGCCTGATCAGGTGAGCTGTGTTGGTGTGAAATGTTTTTTTTTGAATGGGGACATGAGGAGCAGGTTTCTGATCTTTGTTTATTTTGTGAAGTGGAGTATTCCTGGTGCATAGATTAAATGTTTTTTTAAGGTTTCACGTCAAGTCTTGAGATCTTTAAGTGTAATAATAATAATTTAAGTGTCATGTTATCCACACATCTAAGTTTATTTTTTCTAAGATTTAACCAACACTGTTTCCTCTTTCAGGCTTGAAATTCTCCCTCCTCAGTCAGTGTGACCTCTTTCACTATGAATAATAACCAGGTACGTTCAGGGTCAAACTCTAAAATGACTTCTATCAGTTGTTTTTTCTCTCTTTTATTGAGTTTTCTCTCCATCCTTCATCACAAACATGAATACTTCTACTGTTTCTGTGCAGTTTTTTAATAACTGACGTACTTGTCTTGTACCTGCAGACACATGGCCACATCTATGACAACATGGGGTTTCAGTCTGATGGAGCGAGACCCCCTCCATACAACCAGAAGCACAGTGTGTACCCATCCTTCCCTCAGGACACCCCCAGCTATGTCGCCGTCACCCCTAACCCCGTCATCAACACACACCAGACTGTCACACCTGCAACACCGCGGAACACGGTACAAAAGAAAGGTACAGTGATGTTTGAATTTGCTTTTTGAGAAGGGACTGTGGTGAAAAATGTGGGTAAATATTGACTCTGAGACAATCAAAAGAGAAATACTCGAATGAACAGCAATGTTCCAAAAAATACATCCAGGTCGGCACTGAGACTGATAATAGTAGAAACCAGTGTACGGATATTATCCTGTTCTTGTCTACTATCTTGTTGTATTGTTAATGCACAGTTTTTCCTGATCTGTCTTCCTGTCATTTCACATGTGACCACTGTTTAGAAAAACATCTCTAGAGAGATGGAAGTAACTCAGGTTTGGTTTTGGAAGAATTCAAAATGTTGTTCCATTACTTCACTAAGTTTCTCTGACCCTGATATTTACACGTGTCACTGATTATTATTCTCTCACACTAAATAAAACGTGGATCAGTCCAATCTTTGACTCTTTGTCTTGTTTCTTCTCCTGCAGGTGGGAAGAAATGTCCTTGGAAAATGATGATGTGTGCAACTCTATGTGTGCTGGTCATCCTGGGAGTGGTCGCTCTCCTGCTCTGGTACTTCTGTAAGTTCATGTCTCGAACTTAAAGCTCCTGTGAGGACTTTTTGGCTGGTTGTGAAATACATTAAAATTGATAGTGAGGCCTTTATATGAGCTATATAAACATAATACAAAGCCATCGGGAACAAGATTGTTGGTTGAATCAATGCAAAAATTGAAATTAAAGCAAAAACAGGTCTTTATATCTTATTTTTTGTAAAAAAAAAAAAAAAAAAAAGTGTCCGTTTCAATGAAGTCAGTTTGTATGAGGACATTATTTTCTGATACATAAGTCTTAATTTTTACTTTAATTAAAACATAAACACTTGCTTAGATTTCAGCTTTTGCTATGTATCTTTAATGCCTGACACTACTGCGAGGGAAAAGCGTGAGGAGTGATGATTGACCCTAACAAGTAAGCAAAATGAGATTACCTGTCGGACAGTTAGAACGTTTGCATGTACAGAAAAAAAAACAACTAGCAAAGCTTCAACATGACATGACATCTTTGTCCACTTGGGGCGCCAAACTCAACACAAACTAAAAGTTCCTCACAGCAGCTTTAATTTTTTTCCCTTATATTAATTTTTATCTTGATGGATTTGCGTTCTTTTTCTGGAGTGTTTGCTGTGTGTTGATGTTTTTATGGGTTCGTGTGATTCTCAGTGTATTACCAGTGTTTGCTGGGAAGGTCGTGCAGGAATGGAGGGAAGTGCCTGAGCCTGTCTCAGTGGTGTGACGGCGTTCAGGATTGTCCTCAGGGAGAGGATGAGTCTCGATGCTGTAAGACAAAAGAATAAAACCTCTAAACATTTCACACAAATATAAACAGTAATCTGTGGCTGGCTTCATGCTCTGTCTCTCTTATAGTCCGTCTTCATGGGACAAACTTCATGCTGGAAAGTTTCTCCCCAGACAGCCAGAAGTGGATGCCTGTGTGTGCTGAAAACTGGGACAACAACCATGGGCAATCTGTGTGTGAGCAGATGGGATACAGGAGGTGATTTATTTTATCTTGGGGTTATTCATTATTTCACCCTGGAGCAGGAATAGTCCTGGAATAAATAAAGTGATTACAAAGAAATAAATGATTAATAACTGTCAGGAAAACATCAAATGCAGACCTTGGGTGTTTCAGATGAGGATTAATGTATCTACATGTTTTTTAAAAGATCGATTCGTGTTTAGATTTGATTTGAGAAATAAAGAGAGAAAAAAATGGGAAATGCAGGATGTCAGGAGTTTGACTTTTAGGGACCACAAAAACATGTATAGCTTATGTTCAAAGAACAGCTCCTTTAACTAACTGTTTAACATCACAAACACTCAAAGCAAGCACGGATGATGATGTCACATATGAGCAGACAGAAATTAAATCCTATAAATAGCACAGTTTAAAATATATCACTGAAAATAAGATGCATAAAACATTTCAGATAGGAAAAAATCAAATTTAACCAAATATGAACAATGATGAGCGCAGATGTTTTGCATTAAAAGATGTATTAGAGTTACATATATAAATAATAAATTCCAAATCTTATGATTTCCTGCATAGAGAATAAAGATAAAATAATTATCCAACCAACAAAGCAATGCTAGAGGTTTTTCAGATTAAGAGGAAGAAAAAATTTTGGAAGAAAACGTTTCCTTTTTTCTCTTTTTTTTCTTTCTTTCTTTTTTCATATCATCATTTTAATTCTAAAGCTAAAGCAAAAGCTGAAATTGAGAATTGGGAAAAAAAATCCAAGAAAATATCTTGCAGCAACACTATTTAGAGAGACCCAGAGAACATTTTTTTTTAGCCTTTTTATGATGCTGGATTGGTTTGGCTTTGTGTCACCATGAAATTAGATTAATAATTTACTAAATAAAAACTACATGTTTATCAGGTAAACCCAGGAGCCCCATGTATACAGAGGCTAAAGGAACATCTATAACAACAGAGCTGGTTAATATCTAAACTGCTGCTTGTTTCTTCCTGTCCAACCCACAGGCAGGATTATGTGTCCTCCACAGAGACCAGCGCAGGATCTAAAGCCTCTGAGGGATACATGAAGCTAAAGTCTGAGAGTGGACACAGCTCACGTATACAGTCACAGCTCACCTACAGGTAACACCAGCACACCTGCAGGATGTGATTTAAACCTGTGATATTCAATGTACATTTATATAATGATGTAATGTCCTCTCTCTCTCTCTCTCTCTCTCTCTCTCTCTCTCTCTCTCTCTCTCTCTCTCTCTCTCTCTCTCTCTCTCTCTCTCTCTATCTAGTGTTCTTCTTTTTCAAAACAGGGTCCACTTTGTCCCTTACTTTTCAGACTTTTTTCAACAGTACTGCTTAGCTTTTTCAATGTTTTTTTGAGTCTATAACTTCTAGATGTTGACAGTATAGAATGATGGATGGTGTGTCTGCACTTGAGTGAAAGTAAAGCCAAAATAACCCCTGCCACAGTCTCAGACACCGAGGGCTCATTATGTCAGAGTTTGTGCAATAAATATCAGTAACAACAATAACAACAACATTTGACCAACAATTAAAATATCAAAGCTTCATGAGGTTAAAACATTCGACAGCAGCATTTTTTTTTTGTTTGTTTTTGTTTTTTTTGTGTGTGTCCAAAGTAGAAATGAAACATATTAAACACCAAATAATGATTTCCAACACAATATTGGTGTAATTTATTCTAAACTGCGAGCTCAGTCTCATGATGTCAACTTAGAAGATGTTAAAAATCTTGATTTTTAACATCTGTAAAAAATCAATCTTTAACTGTCTTTTTCCCTTTTACAGCAAAAGTTGCTCAACCAGAGTCATCAGTCTTAAATGTATCGGTAAGTCACTGCCAAAGTTAAACACATTAACCTTCTGGAATCTGATTTGTCCTTCAGACGAATCTGCTGTCGTTTATTATTCGACTCTTTTTGAAAAAGTAAACGATGTTTAATTATTTCTTCTCCTCTCCAGAGTGTGGTAAGTCCTCAGCAGGCCCCAGCTCCCGTGTTGTTGGTGGTACTGAGGCGGTGTTCGGGGCGTGGCCATGGCAGGTCAGTCTCCAGCTTAGGCGTCAGCACGTCTGTGGAGGCTCCATCATCAGCCCTGACTGGATCCTCTCTGCTGCTCATTGTTTCCAAGGGTGAGTCCGGACACCTTCGTGATAGTTATCAGTATGAACATGTTACTGATGCTCGTTGAGGACAGAACCTGAAACTCGTGTCCTCTGTTATTTTCCCTCACAGTTCTAACTCCATTACTTATCGGTGGAACGTGCTCTTTGGTGATGTTAGCCTGAGGAGACTGAGCTTTGCCAGCGGCGGCATCATCACCAAAATCATCAACCATGAAAAGTTTGACCCGCAAACTAATGACAATGACATCGCTCTGCTGAAGCTCCGTAGACCTTTGACGTTTTCAAGTAAGTTATTTTTTCATTAGTTACACAATGTGCATTATTTCTGCGGTGATAACACTATCTGTGTATGTATATGTGTGTGTCTGTGTGTGTCTCAGGAAGCGTAAGTCCGGTGTGTCTGCCAAATGTTGGTCTGGACCTCTCTGCAGAACGTCAGGCCTGGATTACAGGATGGGGAGCTTTACGCTCATCTGGTGAGCCAAACGTGTTTGGTCTTTGTTTAAATAGTGACGCAGGAAATGTACGCTCACAATCCAAGACGTGCTGAAAGATGCCGAGCACTGTGTGTTACAGCAACAGAGGTCAGATCTACTTTGGCAGTCTTCATGCATTCAGCATGGCTAGTCCTGTTCATACATTACGTTAAGCAGCAGTAGTGCATGTGAAACCGGCGGTGGCTTTGAACATTTGCTTTGTTTTATGAACAGATCATAAACACAGAGGCTAATGGTTGGTAATAAACTCATGTATCATTCGTTCAGTTGATGTTCAGGGATAATAGTGAAAATAGTCTTCAATTTATCTGAAGATCCTGCTGATTTTTTCAGTTGTCACATCGTCATCTTTTAAGTTCGTGTAAAGCAAAATCAGCTGATTTCTTCTAAACCTGTAAATTGGTCACAATATGTTTCCTTAAAACATGTAAAAGTCATCGAACCATTTAGGATGTAATTGTGGGGCTAGGCTTCACAAACTGTGTTTCAGATTTCTGTGTTCAGGATTTAATGGGCGGGTAAGAAATATAGCAGCGTTACATCCAAGGGGCAACATTCAGTAGAGAAAAATGAAGCCTATGTGGAAGTGCTAAAAGTTGCTGTTCATGGAGAATCTGTTAGAGGCTGGCTGAAAGAAAGTCCAGAAACCACAAACACATCAAGACAAAACAAAAAACTTTTACAGCATTAAAAAACATATTTACAGCCTGGTTCAAAAAAACAACTTGAGTCTGAAACGCTAATTTCACTATCGGCACACACTGTACAGGGGGTGATATTTTTTTTTTCTAACTCAGCAGTTTATTAGATATTAGTATTAGGGGTTTGTCCAATCAGAGGCTCAGCTCAGCTCACATGACTGACAGGTGCTCTAGCTGTTAGAAAGGAAGCTCAAAGTCTGTGCCATATCCAAGATGACCCTGTCAGATGACTGGCTTCATTTGACTGGATCAGGAGCAGACGGGTGACACTGAGAAAACTACGTCCATATTTTATACAGTCTATGAGGTCACAGTGATCAGACAAATAAAGAAATAAAATAAAATCAGCCTGTGGCCCATAATTCATCATTCTTTTATTTGATCTATATAAACAAAAAGAAGATTGAAAAACAAACTAATTTTATTTTATTTTTTTCATTTCAAAATGGAATAAATGGCAAACAAACTTTTTTCAGTTTTGTTTTCATATTCATAATTGAATATTTATTTAACAAATGATACACAGATTATAATGGAATACTGGGATTCATTTCTTTTGGGAACTGGCTTGAAGGAGAAGGATTTAGAGCATAGATGGCTCTACTGAAAAAGAAAACTCAAACCTGACCTTGTTCAATTTTTTGGATCATGAACTAAGTTTAAAATTTTCAAAAATGAATTTTGAATGTGAAGTCCTTTATTTTAATCTGAGTGGAAGCAGATGACATTTTTTTCTGTCTAATTTCTTCTTAACTCTCCTTCCTGATGTATTTTATTATTCAAAAAAAAAAAAAAAAAACTACAGAAGAACGGCAGCTGTCAATCATCGTTAAATGAGACGTAAAACCCTGTTTTAAACCTCTAATAACTAATGAAAAAGAAACATTTCAGAAAAAAGGGGACCTGAACCCAAAGCAGCCCAATAATATCTAAATATCACCACAGCATACGGATGTGAGAAACGTTTCTACGAGGTGTAATAGTTTTTTAAAGTTTGACCTCATCCCATCTGGAATGAATAGACAGGTGGAGTTTTTGTCTTGTACTGCAGCCAGCCACCAGAGGGAGCAATTTTTGTGGCGACCTCAGTTTGAGTTGAGCGAGATGACGTCCATTTTTTTATAGTCTATGGGCACAACACTGATAAAAAACGTGCAGATATTCAAACCTCCTCTTATTCACGCAGAAACGATAGCTCCATCCCTGAAAAGGCCTCCAGAGGACTGGCCAATCAGAGAGATGGGGGTTTATGGAGTAGGGAGCCTTTAAGAGCCAACAGCTAAAAGGAAGAGTTTCAGACAAAGGCTGAAAAAAGGAAGGTTTTCTGAAACACCAGTGTGAGGGGGACAGATTTTTGAGTACTAGAGAGACAGTATGGAGCCCAAAGAAAACACAATACCCCCCTTTAACAGGGCAACAGAAAGTGATCTTCAACTAACAGCAGCTCATTCGCATTCCTATGTTGTCAAAAACAGCAGCTTGGTCTGTTTACCATTTTTTCAGCTTGTCCAGTGAAACCCTGACTCTGAAAACAGTGTGTCGAACTCTTTGTGTGGTAAATTAAGGACGAAAACAAAGTTCTGAGCTTTTTCTTTTCACTCCTGTCTGTAGATGATTAAATGAAAGTTTCAGGGTCACCTGTTTTTTTAAAGTACAAGAAAGAAAACAGTAGCTTTCCATACTTAACTGAGCAACCCTGGCTTAACAATCATTGATGTGTTTCAGGACCGGGCCCTGACATACTGAATCAGGCCCAGGTGACCATTTACAGCAGAGAGACCTGCAACCAACCCCGGGTGTTAGACGGGGAGGTCACAGAGGCGATGATGTGTGCCGGGAAACTGGAGGGAGGAGTTGATACGTGTCAGGTTAGTCTTAGATTATTCTGTTTTAGACACGTACATATTCACACCACAGTCTGATATAAATGTTCTGTTTGCTGCAGGGAGACAGCGGAGGACCCCTGGTGGTGAAGGAGGGAGATGTATGGTGGCTGGCAGGGGACACCAGCTGGGGGATTGGATGTGCTCTGAGGAACAAGCCAGGAGTCTACAGCAATGTTACCTACTTTTTAGACTGGGTGTACACACAAATGAAGGTACAGTATTTATTAACTGGAAGCGGACAGTTATTTGTTTCAAAATATGGGAGTGCCTGTGATAAGAGACTGAGAGCAGAAAAAGTTCTACTGCCAGAAAATCAAAACATGAGGATAAAACTTCCTCTCTTGATTTATTGCCTCAGTAAACATCTGCCTAATTCATTTATGATCTTTATGATCTTTATCACCTCTTTTAAATCTTCTTCATTACTCTGTGTTAGTCATTTAGTGAATTATGGTCCCATTAACAGGAAAGCTGACCACATAAGGTATAATTCATGATGAGGCTTCCTTTGAAATCACTCTCATGGTGACCTGTCACCCAGCCTGCAGTCCACTTTTAGCTTAGCTCTGAAAAAAGTCCTGGTCTTTCCTCCCTCTTTCCTTGAGTCTGTTTCTCTCACTGGTTCATAAAGGTGTCCTCTTGTGTCACAATTTCCCTGTTCCTTTCCAAGACAACAGACTTAAACAGCAGATCAGAGCTCTGTACAGGGGACAGATCACTACACTGACATTAAGGTTTGAGTCTAACAAAAAAAAAAAAAAAAAAAGAAAGTAATAATAATAATAATAATAATAATAATAATAATAATAATAATAATAATAATAATAATAATAATAATGCATTTTATTTATAAAGCACTTTTCTAAACACTCAAAGACACTGTACAGAGGATGAAAAAGGACATAACAATAAAAGAAAAACATGAGTAAAAGAGCAAAGCATACATTTATAATTAATCATACATTAAAAGCATTTCTAAACAGGGGGGCTGGTGGGGGCGGTGACAGAGAAAACTCTGTAAATAAGTTAAATTATGTGGTAGTTTTAAATGTGTCGGCGGCTGTTAATAGCCTGGCTTCTGTGCAAGCTCTCCTTACAGTTTCATCATAAAGGGGCCGAGCTGAGGGGTTCATACACTTACTGTTTACAAGCACCTAAAACTGCCTCACTTTGAAAAATAAACAAGTTCCCCCTTTAAGATCATAAGACTGGTAAATAGCAATTAGTGCTTTAAATAGAATAGAATAGAATAGAATAGAATAGAATAGAATAGAATAGAATAGAATAGAATAGAATATTCTCTATTCCTTCCTGGAGGGGAATTCAGGTGTCTGGCAGATGAAATTATAAAAAATCACATAAAACAAACTTAAAAAATTGAAATAAAGTCTGTCAGTGTCCATGCTGCTCTAATCTGTTTCCAGCAGTGCACTCCACTCTGTGCACTCATTGGAGTCCCGCAGAGCCTCACCACCTCCTGACTGTGAGGGTAGTTGCAGGCTGCCTCAGTTTACAAATCAGTACAGGAAGAGCTCTGAGGTCCTTCATATAAATGTGCAGGGAAGAACTGATCATGCTACTTTTAACCTACAGTCCCTGTAAATTTAACAGCAGGTATGTAGGTAAATAAATAAACACACATACACACACACGCACACACACTCCTACTGTTACACACTCCTACCCCCAAAAATGAAAGGTTAGGGAGAAGGATGGGGCTCAGACTTTAGGAAACTTAATATTCACTGTGCAAGAAAGTGTGTTTCCTAAAAGCTGCTACTGTTTCAATTCCTAAAATCAGAATTTTGTCTTTTTTCAAGAAATGAAACAAGTGCTTTTTACCCCATTGGCAGAATCTTTTTACTCTTTACAAGCAGTTCAGTTGTCACTTTTGTCTTTAAACATCTTGAAAAAAAGACTTTTTTTCTGGGTTTGTCAAGTGAATTTTCCTTATTTTTGGTCGATTAAGACTTTTAGTTTTTCTAAGGATAAAGCTCCAACGCTCGTTTGGACTGTTTGGACACTATCGTGGACTTTCTGTACGCTCAAACAGATGCACACAATGAAGAACAAACAAATAATGAAATAACCTTTACCACAGATAATAACAGATTTCTGACAGCTACATATTTAATATGGAAGCAAACAAGTGATAAAGAGCTGTGACGGTTTATGAGGCCAATATCCTGCATGCGGCTTTGTCTGATTGTGATGGATGTTGAGCGGACATAGTGGACAAACACTGAGATTTCAAAAGCAAAGTTGTAAATTAAAATAAGTGTTGTAAATTAAAATCCTCATTTAAACGTCTTATTTCTCATAAATTACACTTTTATTCTTGTGGGATTAAAATTTCTGTATATGTCTGACTTTCATTCTCAGAAATTTGTGACTCCGTTCTTGCAATTCTGCAGCTTTAAACTTGCAGTCATAATTTTCTTCACATCATTAGTTTGGCTTTAATCTGCTCTAACATTTTAGTTTCAAGTTAATAATCTGAGTGTCCTGGTTCCCATTTTTAATGAATGCATTTCTTTTTCTTTCTCCACAGAATAATTGACAGATTTTTCCGGGGAACCTGAAGACATTCCTTTTTTATCAATCAGCCGTTTTTGTTTTTGGTTTTGTTTTGTTTTTTACTGTATAACAGACTTTGCACTTTAAATCTGGAGCTCTAAAGAAAGTGATCAAACTGATTTTATTCAATACAAAAGCAGAAAATATGCACGAGTCTTATCCTGCAGTTTTTATGTCTTTTTATGATCAAAATTTTTTGAACATAATCATAGTTATTTATTTGTTGGATTTTAAAACATTTTGCACAAAGGGATTATTTTTGGACCAATTTTTGTCAACCTTTATCTGTTTGATACTGGATGATGAAAACAGCATTTCCAGTCAGTGCAGACTGCAGCATATTCAAATTTCTCTTTGCAAGGTTTAACACCGCTTGACTTCCTACAGCTACCTGTTTACTTCATGTCGACTGATTAAAGTCCACCTGCTCAGGAAGAATGTAAGATGTTATTTAAAGCTCAGGAGATGATAAGTGAGATGATTATCTTCCAGGTAGAAAATCCGTCACGTTCAGCCGTGACATGATGTTGTTTATCTCCTTCCTGTAGGAGTCATATTTACAGCTTAATGACACCATTTGTAGGTCACTGTGTTTTTGATAATAAACAGTACAACATGTGAGAGTCTGAGCTATCTGTGTCTGCACCTGATGTCTGATCTGAGGAGGAAGGAGTGTTCTAATTTCAAAGGTCAGTCTTGAATGATTTTCTCAATATGCTCTGACACAGTCATGGTTATGATATGTTGCCTGTGTTTTGAGATGGCTACAAGAAAGAACTTAAGTCCTGCATCAAACCCTCACTTGGCTGGTACTCTGTGGAGCTCTCTGTAGTGAGGCTTCCTCATCCTTATGCATCATTTTATCTCCCTGGTTCTTTGTCCTGGTTGTCCAACAAGAACAAACAAACAAACAAACAAACAAACAAACAAACAAACAATAAATAGAACCAATGTTTTCAAGATACAGATTTCTGAAGAACTGTTTTGTAGAGACAAAATCCATAAATTTTTTACAACCCTGACACCAGATTCATTTACTGTAACACGGCGCAGTGCATGAGGTTTGTAAAGAGTAACAGGATTTCTATTTTCCCTGAGATCCAATAGAGAACTTATAGCCAGTGTCCTGAGACATCATAAACTAGGAGAAATTTATTTATATTTTTATATAAGTTTAAGGGTTCATGATCAGATATGCTCAAATAAAGGTTAAATCACAGGTGTTTCTAGATCAATTTTTGGGGGGCATCCTTACATTGAATCCCACAACCCCTAAAGAAAACAAAAAAACAAAAACATCATCAGAGTAGAAAAATTTTAAATATTAAAAAAAAAAAAAAAAAGGTTTGATTTTCTGAAAGTTTTCATGGCCAAATTTGACCGTAGTTGGAGAACACCCCCCCCCCTCCACACACACACCTTCTTACCTCATCTTCAGTCTGTAAGCTCCAGCCCCCAATTAACTTAATAGTACATTACAAACTGCTGTGATAACACAACAATATTTAATGCAAAGTCAAGTCTAGAAAACGATATTAAGAAAAAAATGTGTATTTACTGTTGAATATAAGTGCATCTGTAGACTGCAACTGTGACAATCCTGCAGGCAGCTGTGGATATTTTATAACCCATTAAGTCAATGTTATTCATTAGGCATATGAGTGAATTATAATAATTACTGAATAACGTTTGTAGAAGTATTAAATGATTCCAAAGATAACTTGGACTTGGCTCTTTTTTAAAATTCATTTAGTTACATTAAAAATACGTCTCGTCTCAGTCACGTGTAGTACCACTACACAACCAGTAGGTGGTTGAAGGGAGCATGCGCCTGCGCAGTTTGGACAGGAAGAACGGCGAAGTAAAGAAGTTCGCCACACTGAAGTAGGTATGCCGCCAAAAATCACAATCGTTACCTGACTTAACTCACCTTGATGAATAGTAAATGACTTCCAGCTTTGTGTGAAATCAGTGAGTGTAAAGAAGATAACGAAACAGAGATTCATAAACCAGACTCTGCCTGAGATAATGGAGTTCAAGGGCTGAAATCACTCGATGCTAATCACTAAATCAAACGGTGTGGATATACAGACAGTGAAGAAATCATCCAGAACCAAACAAAAGCACACAAGACCGCTAACTATGATTCTCTGGGTCAGATTACACGAGCAGAGCGAACAGTCGGCGAACAGCACCAAATAGGTAAGGTTGAGAGCCGTTTTGAATCGCTGCTTGCGTTGCAGTGTTTTAGCGCAAAGTCTGACCCTGTGAACTGGTGCATGTAAATCAAACGCACCCATCAGATAACCTTTGGTTTTTCGACTAAGGACATTTATTTTTGGGAGTATTTTAACATTATGATACAGAAAACACACCAGGATGCATTCGTGTGGATTCTTCCGGTGTTTCAAAAGCTATTTAACGACAATAAAATCAGAAATGTCCTGCTGACAGTCGCCAGTTAACTTGAAAAATTTTGCCGCTAAGTTACGGAGCACAACAAATCTGTTGGCCTTTTATTCTGTGTATTGCAGAATGATTTGATAAACCAGCAGAGAGGGAGATCCAGGCAGCAATCCACCCTGAAGAGAGCAATGAGATCAATATTCCACTGAGAGCCAGGAATCCTGGAGCGGTAAGGATGAATGAAGGAGCGCGTCAGGTACTTGTTTTAATTAAGTGGTTTTTGGGGGGCTGGCTTAAATTTTTAAATACAAAAACGTGCACTATAATTTCTGTATTACAGAGTGTTTGCACTGACATGGTGATTTGGGCAGTTACCCGGATGCGTGGCCATATTGGAGGCACACAAATGTAAACATTGAATGGATGGAGATAGAAGTGCACAGTAAAATATGATTTTAAGACGTCTTTTCAGCCAACAAATGTGGGAGAATGCACAGAGCACGCTAAAACTTATCGCAGAGGACTTGGTCGGCGAGAAAAGGAGAGATGTTTTGAAAAATTGTCCTATAGGCAAGAGAGACCCATAGGAGGAGTTAGCATCTTCAGCATCAACCCAAAGGTTTGAAAACGCAGACGTCACTTTAAAAAGCTCCCTGAAAGACAGATTTTTACTAAAGTACTTTTTATAGGAGTGACTTACTTTTCATTCTAAGTATTATTCTATCATAATATATTTACTTTTGCTGAAGTGACTCGAACGTTGTACAGATAATTGCCTATGAAATCCTGGTGGCATTTAGCTGACCACATACACTTAGTGTCATTGACATGCAAAGAATAATGTGGCTCCTAAGGTAAAAGTAATTTTGAACCCAACAAATTTGAAGGTGGTCACTGAATGAACAACAAAAACCTGTTCTGAAACTAAAACTCTTTCAGTTAGCACCTTGAGAGTTCTGCCGTCGCCTGATCTTGATTTCATTTCGTTTTATCTGTTTGGTAAACATGTTCGTGCAAAAGTGGAAGAAAGTGGAGACAAGCCAGTTACTGTTTTGATAAATCAGCAGAAGGAGAGTTATTCATTCATCAACAGGAACTGTGCTCACTTATTTCTGCCTGTGGGGTTGTTGTCAGTGATTACATAATAATGACTATGAGGCATCACCGCTACATCCATCCATCCATCCATTTTCTATACCGCTTCTCCTGTTCAGGGTCACGGGTGGCTGGAGCCTATCCCAGCTGGCTGAGGGCGAGAGGCAGGGTACACCCTGGACTGGACGCCAGTCAATCGCAGGGCTGACACATAGACACAGACATCCATTCACGCTCGCACTCACTCCTACGGGCAATTTAGAATCTCCAATTGACCTAGTGAGCATGTTTTTGGACTGTGGGAGGAAGCCGGAGTACCCGGAGAGAACCCACGCATGCACGGGGAGAACATGCAAACTCCACACAGAAAGGCACACCGTGCCCGAACCGGGATTCGAACCGGCGACCTTCTTGCTGTGAAGCAAGAGCTCTAACAGCTGCGCTACCGTGCAGCCCCTCACCGCTACATTTGGTTAACCAAATCATGCTCTGTCATCAATCAGGCACATAGAGTTATCTGAGGGAGCCTTCAGGAAATGAGGCATTTTGTGAGTTGGTATGTTTTAGAGGTTGCATGGAGTTTAGATTTTAGGTTGATTGAAGTAGAGGTCAGATATGCTGCTTTTATACCTAAATACTCCTACAGACATCAGAGAAGTGTTTATATCTTTTAACCTCTCATTCAGCTCATGTAAGGGGTAACGTGTACATGGTCAGTAGCTTCTCAGTACAGCCTTTTATGACAGTATGACACACTGTAGATGAGAAACTGTTTTCCTTTTAATTTTTTATCTGCAAACGTTTTCATAAGTCAGAAATTGCACCATATTTTTACAGATATAAACTGATAATTTTTGGAAGCCACTGAAGTAACTCTTCACCAAAGGAGACCAGTGGTAGGGTGCATTTGTTAGCATAGAGAAATGAAGTGCAAGCTTTTACCACCACCTGCTGGTTAGACAGTAGCATGACAGTGTCACTTGTGGTTTAAAACGCTTAACTGAGGTCATCAGGTTGGCTCTGTCACATACTGTCAGCCCGGTACAGATAATGTAAGTTTAGTTAACTGTTTGTCAGCATTTTCTCTGATTTGATAAAATACTATGATGCTTTTTGACTGATTTGTTTTAAAGTGTGAGCTGTTGAGGTATTTTTTGTTGCTTTGTTGGCTTAATAATCATAAGAATGTGGTTGTGAATGTTAGCAGATTTAAGTTTTAACATCAAATGTAAGAGGACGGCAAAATAATTTGGTTTCTTTAAAATCATAATTTCATAGACCAAAGAGAAGTTGGTGAGAGAGAACAACAGCCGGACTGTTGATGAAATCTTAAGAAGCTTGACCACTCGTAGAAGACGACTCAGGAGACTCAGACGGCTGAAGTTGAAAGAGTTTATGCTGCTCGATTGAGGAGAAGTGACAAACAGTACACGCGTGTGTAGTGTAATGCAGAGTGAAATCTACCATACCACGCTATGTGTTCAGTGTTTATTCATTACTGAGGTTGTTATGTTGATCTAATTAGCCAATAGGTTCAGCGTAGCTTAGGATTTCAAGAGCCACACTCTCTCTGTGCACAGATAACTTTAAGGCCAAATGCAGGTTTGTGACTATTTGGGTGATTTATAATAATGACACGTTTTTTGCACATTTATGTCTGACTATGTCTGTATGTATAAATGAAGCAGACGCCGTGTATTCCCCATGAGGAGGAAGAGTGACTCAAGTTTCTCATTTAAGTCTTTATGAAACCAGCGAATATGTTTGCTGAATAGCAGACCTCACTTTAATCGTTTTTTTTTTTTTTTTGTTGTTGTTGCCTGAGCTCTATCGCTTTCCATCTGAAGTTTTATTTTCCTCCACCACAGTTTCCTGCTTTTTATCTCCACGCTGATTGGAAGTGACACATTTAGTCGACACTGTTGAGACAAATCATTGACAGAATCAGTTGCTGGTTAACTTAAATTGTCAGTTACTTGTTGGTTAAGTCATCCTGCCTGGTTTTCCATGCTGTGAGCAGCTGCTTTCCGAAGGTGTGAGCCGTCTTATATTAATGAATGATAACAGATTATTTCACTTTTAGAAGAAAGAAAAAAGATGACATGACTTTTGTGACAGTGAATTGAGATGTGAGTCAAATATTCTTTCATAAACAGAGTGAAGTAATCTTAGTGGATGGTAAGTATGTATGTATGGTGGCTCATTGATGTTTCCTCCTCTCTTTTCTGTCTCCTCCTCCTCCTCCTCCTCTTTGATCCCTCTCCATCAGCTTGGCGGTCTAATCACCGTTCAGAGGTTGGCTCACTAAATGGCAGCTGCTTAATCGCAGACTCTACATCTGCTACCTGTTTGTACCAATTAACAGGCCCGTGATACCGCTCTGACACCTCTTCAGTGGGTTAACAGATGCCACAATTAGCCTCTCATTTGAATAGCTGCCTGCTTAGCGAGAGGACCCTCGGTGCATCATCTCCAACTGTGGGGACCGCCTTTCATCTATTCGCCTTTTTTCTTGTTGCCTCTCAAATGAGGCGTGGGCAGGCGCAGGAACCCCGGCGTGTTGAGCAAACAGTCTTTTCAGCAGATCCCTAAATGAGCTCTCCAGACTCTGTTTCAGCCGAGGAGGAGCTGAAGAGTTACTCAGCGAAATGCGCAGCACATGAAAGAGAAGTACTCGGTGGGTTTGCATATGTTCACATTTGGCTCATTTCTGACCTGCTGTGCTTCTGTTGGGGAGAAAAAGTTCTGTGCTTTGTTTTGAGGAACTGCTGCATCTTTGTCCCGGAAGCCCTGAGGCTGACTCTGCCTGAAGGTTTCCTCTTGATTGGTGTGTGTGGCAAACCCAGCCTAATCTTGTGCTGCTATAAGGAAGTAGGAACATTTGTTTAATAGCACATTTTTTATGCTCAAAGACAAAGTTGCTTCACAAATAAAATAAACATTCAAAAGAAAATACAAAACAAAATGCTCAAAGAAACAACATACTGATAATAGCGGATAATATTACTGAGTAGATAAAGTAATGATAAATGGGATGAAAAGTTACATGTTTCTTTGCAATAAGAGCAGTTTAAACTATTGTTCAGGTAAAATAAAGTCCTGGTTGGAGATATTTTAAAGCATGAAAAGTTTTTTTTATAAACTTAAAAAATGTATTATTGATGCTAGTCTCAGTTTTTTGCTGTCAATGCAACTTTTGTTGATAGGTTGTATGTTTTTCAGCTAAATCTCTGCTCTGTTTCCTGGTACGTGAAATAAAACATGGAGATACAGTGGGAGGGTATTGAACCCATCAACCTTGTTCTCAGCGTATATATTCAAGACAGGTTCATTCATGTCAGGGCTGCTCACGTGAAATTTTTATACCAGATTTTGATTTTGGCTTTTATACTAAGTGTTAAATTTCAGGAAGCATGTTCAGGACCATTTCCCTGTGTCACTACACTTTATAACACATAAATTATTTTCTGGACTTAATTGTTTTGGTTTTATTGCATGTTTGGATAACTGGATTATTATCAAACATCTCATGAAAATCTCATGTGAACAGTCCCATCAGAAATCTATAAAAATCTTGACATGTACAGAACTTATTTCTCCTGGAGCAAAAATACAGGAGGGTCAATATCGGAATAAAGTGCCTTTGGTGTCCTCATCAGAATCACTCAGTTATCATGAAAATACAAATATCAGTATATCAGTATATTTTTTATTTTTATTTTTTTACCATTTTTTAATCAGATTTATGTGATTTTGGCGCGTCCCAGACTCTGCTCTGCAAACAGCAGTGTGTTTAATAAGTGGTTAAATGATACTAAATAAAAAAGGGAAAAAAAAAGATTAGTTTTTAATGTCCAAACAAGTAATTTAATAAAACGAGTCATTTTAATCATGTTTATTCTGTTTTCATAATCATATTGTGTCCCTGACATTGCGGCCCACCATGTCATTATGGGGTCACTGCCCCTTTAAGAAACCCTCTGATGGTTTCAGTGACATTTTCACAGCAGTTTGTCTCTTTAATGGAGGCTGAAACAGTGGCTGGTTGCAGAGTACGCATTAACACTTGTTTCATAATTTTTATCATATTGAGTGTAGTTGGATCTTGTCAAGACTAACACGTCCACTCTGTCATCGTAAAATATCAGTTGATGTAAAAACCTTTCAGTAATTGTGAAGGTCCATCATGTGCTCATTAAATGCCCACATTAGCCAAAAATATCCACCCTGTTATTGTCCACCTGTCAGTAAGCCTGTGGAATTAAAATGTTTTTACTCTAATTTAATTTTTTTTTTTTTTTTTGACGACAGGGTGGACATATTTTTCTTTATAAATGTACAAATTTCTGCCTGCGGTAAATTTATAAAAAGTGCTTGACCAACATTCATTTCTAACATCATAACATCTACTTAATACAATAAATCTGAAGTTCAGTGGAACCCCCCAAGGGGTTAAAAACTATAGGAATGAACCGGAACCAAAGTATTTCACATCAGTGTTTGTCTAAAGTCCTCCAGCAGCAGGATGTTACGAAGAAAAGGGAGATAACTTAACATTACATAAAGGAAGAACAACCAGGACGACCAATAGAGGTGACTGTTTAATCCGGTCACCTGTCCAGTCAGTGTTAATTAATATTCTGAGTTTGGTAAATCAGCTTGCTCCATCAGAGCAACAAATGCTTGGAATTCTGTTCCAAGTAATATCAGAGAGTGCAGCAGCAGCTTCACTGAATTTAAACACAACATAAATCATGGCTAAAATCACCACAATCATGCACTCATCAGACTTAGACACATAAACTTGCATGATTTGTTTTATAATGTTGTATTTTTAATTTTTGTATCATTGTGTGGTCGTGAATTACTATGGGAAAGTTTTATCTTGGGTTTTGTTGCTGTCTTTTCTTAAAATGTGGTGCTCTTAGTTTGAAAATGTTTTAACATTGTTAATCTTAACATGCAGGTGGTTGTGGTATTGCGGTGTAGCTTTTCGGTTTAATACAATGCTTCTCAGCTTTTTCATGTTTAGTGCTGTTGCTGTTTTATGTATCGTTGTGAAGTAACTTTATAGAGAATTGTTTGCTGTTAACAGATTCTCTCTGTGGCCTGCCCAGGGACAACAGATGTAAATTAGCTGATAGCTAACTCTGGTAGAGATAAGTAGCTGTGCATTGTCCCTGTCAAAATAAACAAAATTTAAAAAACAAACAAACCAAAAAACCCAACTTGTAGCCAGTAAAAAATGAAAATTATCAATTCTTATGTATTTTATTTCACGGGCTGCATTATAAACGAATGCCCCCCAAACACAGCATCGCAGCCGCCTTCTCCCTCAACCAATCTTTGCATCACACGAGCTGCTGCTGCTGGCTGCAGTTTTATGAGGAAAGAGTGAGTGAGAGCTACAGAAGCCAAACGTCCGTAAGAGGAGTAACAAGTGAAATGGTTGAAAACCCCGGTGTTTGTGGCAAGAGTCAAGAGCAATAAGCAAAATACCTGCTGATCACTTTACTTGAATGGCTATTTGAATGTTCTTTTTTTTCTTTTCTTAGAGTTCATCAGTGCTATAAATATTTTGTGAAAAAAAATCGTGCCAGAGAATTGTGATCTCAATTCTAAACAAACAAACAAACAAAAAAAAGACAAAGGATTCACTTTTTTTGCCAGAATCACGCAGCTCTACTTTATACTTAAAATTCAACGTAGTGTTGAGATGGCTTTGGATGCTCAGTGTCCAGTCAGCATGAATTGTTCTGAAGGTCTGGTAGGTGAAGGAACACCTTCACAGGTGTTTTACAGGTTAAAGATGTGTCTCATGTGGGTTGAGTTTCAGTGTACCTGGACTGAAAAGAGAACAAATAAAAAAATTCAACAACTATTTGATTCGATAGACTGAGGTGGGCAGAGTCTAGATTACATGAGCCTTGGGGGTCCTGGTAGTTGGCTTGAGGACTTCAACCTCAGCTCGTAGGACACAAGACTAAACCACCAGGCTAAACCAGTAGCCTCTTATTCATTCATCTATTTAAATATGGTTAAATTTTTCAAATTTCAGTATTCATGTTAAATTATTGGTACAAACCTAATAAGAGCCACATTAACCTGCGAAGTCCAGACAAATATCTTATTTCAGGGTATTAAAAGACAAAAATGACACCTAAAAAAAACAAAACAAAACAAAAATCTGCTAACTGGGTATGAAAAAAGTTCTTTTTTAGTTTTTCGTTTTAACATTTTCTGGACTTGACAGCACACACTTTTCTCCTAAAAATAAGACACAAACACTAAAATATGTTCAGGTTTTGCAGTGCAGAGATGACGTGACCTTTTCCATCCATTGCTATTTAACTGAGCATTAAACATCTCTGTAGGTTTTGGATCGTTGGACCGACTGGGAGGGAGATTTTAAGATCCCTTTTTTGGGCCTCTTTAGTTAAAAAAAATGAATAAATAAAAAACATCCAGTTAATCAATGAAAATGACTTATGGAAACCCAAGATCTTTGGTACCATTTGAAAAATCTGGTTTACAATGGAGAGTCAAAATTTGAATGCTTGAAGACTCATTGAACTAAGATCAACCGCCAGCAACATCTTTCCAAAGTTATCTTTTCTTTCTGTTTCTTGATTTGGTAAGATCTTTAAAAATGCTATTTTTAGTGCAAAGCCAAAGCTGTGGTCTTGTGCAAAAACCATCCAATAATTGCAGAGGAAGCAGCGTTTATATAAAGTATGAGGCATGGACGGTGACGTGGAACAACAGAATGACAGCAGCACTGTTACCAGGGGCTAAGTGCTAATCTTGAGTGGGGAAGAAAACTGAATTCTCTGAGGATGTTTAAGTAAAAAAGAGGCTTACTGGTGTGGTTCTGCCCTAGTTCTCACCACTTCTCTGTCTGTGTGTGGATGCAAGATGTGTGTGCTTGTAGTTGTGTGTGCGTGTATGTGTGTGTGTGTGTTTGTGCATCCCTAAGCCTCAGACCATGCATGTGCACTCACAGGCTGCTGTGTGCACAACATCATGCTGTAATCCTGCCTGTGTGTGCGCGGATCAAACCACATGTGTCATTTCTGCACAAAGAGTATGATCAATGCAACATTCTTGAGCAGCCAATGAGGAGAGAGCTCTTGTTACTGGGCAGTTATGTGTTTATTCCCCCCCCCTCCCTGTTCTTTCGTGAGGTCGATGTCATGCGTCAAGCCTCATAGACTTTCAGATCAGCGTGAGTCTTTACGACACACCAGGGTCCTGCGGTTGTGATGAACATCAGCACTCTCACTGGTTTTGTAGGTCAACCAGTATTGAGCTACGGGTGCAGCTCTGCTCTGAACACATGTACATGTGTGCACAGCTTTTAGACACGGAGCAAAGGTCAGGCAGGAAACTCTATTCACAAAAATCCAGGATATTGGCGCGGGTCAATGGAGAAAACTCTGCACAGGTTCTCTTTCTCTCTCTCTTTTTTTTTAACGGTAATCAGCAAGTCAGATTTCTCCCAATCACAAACACCATCTGAACTCAGGGGAATTTCTTTACTTTTGTTGTAAAAACAAGTGTTCCATCATTAAAATGGGCTATTTTCAATGTTTATCTGCAGTATAAAACACAGTATAAGAAAAATAATTTGACTTTAATACAAATTACAAGTGGTGAAAGATTTTCAAAGTGACATGGATGAAGTTCATTACATCCTCAAACTCTGTTCGGTAATCAACATCCAGCCATATCTTTAGAGCTCTTCATTTTCTGCTCACTTGTCTTTTTCTTTTCTTCATATCTTGAATATGAACAATAAATTAAACAGAACAAAATAAATAAACAAAACTAAACAGAAAAAGCAACAACCAAGGAGAGAAAGTCATTTGTCACTTGCAACTTGGAAATTTATTTAATGACCATGAAAATTTGTTGCTGGCCAGTTAAAGATGATATTCCAATGGATATAATCCATAAATAATATTTATATTTACCTTACAGAGTTTGCACTTAACCCAGAGACATGACTTGAGTTTCTGAGTCGTGATGAGGCCTGACTCCAAAGCACACTTTTTCACTTTGATTTCATCTTTGTTAAAGCTAAAATATTTTCACAAAAATGTGAGATGTGCAACATCTACGTTGCAAAACCTGTTTGGTAATCGCAGGATGTGTGAAAAACAGCATTATAATTCAGTATTGAAGTGCTGCTAAAATGCTCTGGCCTGAAAATCATAATCTCAGATGGAAAATATTTGTTCAATTAAGACCGAAGCACAGAAATGTGATGCTGAAAGAGTCTTGTACTGAATTCTAAAGGAGATCACAAAAGCATTATTTGTTAAATTACCCAAATGTGCCTTTTCCATACTTTGCATACACATTTTTTAACTCTTAGATTAATTTCATAGGTAGTCAATAGTGAAAAAAACTCTAGGCCATAATCCATAATGTTTATTTTAATTATTTTAAACAGAATATAAGTACATTAAACAACACATTTTAAAGAGAATGAGATTAAATACTTTGGAAAAGTATTTAACCAAATATATAAATACATATTTTTTAAAAGGTACAGTAATTGTTAATACATAAAAAGATAGATCGAATAAAGCTTTCATGAAACAAAGTATTTTTTAAATGTATAAAATCTGTTTTGATTTATTCCTTAGGAAGACAAGCATGTAATCTTATATTTAGCACCCACACCCTGTGAAAATTCAGGCTTTAACCCCTTGATGACGGCTGTCGCAAATTTGCAGTTTACCGAATTTGCAACATCAGGTCTTGATGCAGCTGAGATGACTTTTGGATCCCATGAATTCCCACAAATTTACAATCTCCACTAAATTTAGCATCTGTTAGAGTGCAAAAACACACAAGGGATACTCAGTCAGATTCAAAATTGAAACTCTCCATTGCTTGCCCCTCCCGTCGGTGAGGTGATGGCTTTGAGGACATGATGCACCTGTGGTTCTTGATCACCATGATCGTCACTCTGTCAAGTTTTTACCCATAAAAACATCTGTCACATATTATTTTTTCTTCTTTGACAGGTGCATTTTGCAAATAAAAAAAATCGTATGGCACTAGTTTGTCCCTTATATGCTACTGTAGAAACATGAGAATTCAAGATGGTGGCCACCGTGGAAAGGGACACAATCTTATTTGTATTTTAAAGGCTCATTTTGAGTTAACGAAGAAAAAAAAAAGGATCCTTTTATTCCATTTTCTTCTTTTTCTTTTATTCTTTTTGTTTCTCTGATATAAGAAGGTGACTGGGCTCTGTTTTTATTTAACCTTTTTTGATTTATTTCCCCCTAGATGCTTCAAATATGGTTGAACCTTTTTCCCTCTTTTTATTTATGGAGTAATTTACACCGATCCCTTTTATTACGCTTATAAAAGTTTCATAATTCATAAATACCAAAAAAAAAAAAGAAAAATGTAACAGAACTCAATAAACTCAGATCAATAATATGAACATACTTTTAAACATTACGCTCCATTTCTGCCAAGTGTTTTCTGCTTCTGTGATGTTGATAACTGCACACTGTAGCTTTAAGAAACTATCAACAACAGATGAACAGCTTGATCGCCACAGTCTGAAACAGCAGGTTTATTTTGTGTTAGCTCCGCCTCTGACCACACGGTGGCATCAGCCTTCACTGACTCAGTCCGTCCATCCATTCTGCTCCACTGCTGAGCTGATGATGAGGAATCCTCTTTACTGGAAGGCTTCAACTTTAATCTTAACAATCTCTTTTCACCCTTCTAGAAAAAAAAAGAAAAGAAAAAAAAAACATACGTCAGAAACAATAAGACACAAACATCTGGCAGAAGACCAGTAAATAAGACGGACAACAAAGGGATTTATGAATAAGACAGCTATTTACTGATAATCTGATCCCTTTGTGCATGAAAAACATGTCTTTCTTCTTCACTGGACACGAAAACATGTATTTTGTTGACATAAACCTTACATTGTGTGTCCTTTTCCCTCTCTGCCATGGAGATGAATTTGACCTGTAACATTCAAATAGCCTTTGGAGGGTCTCTTTCCCTTAGCTATTTTAACTGTCTTTGCAGAGTTAAATGTTTGTGTCCCCAGTGCTCTCTTTTGGACGGTCAGTGTAGGATTGCTGTTGACAATTTCGTATTTAGGTCAGTGTGGCCCCCTCAGGGTCTGACAAACCACTTTCTCCCCGAGTCCCCATGATTGACACGTTTTCTTATCGCAAATGAAGTCCTGCTCCTCCGGTTTTAAATTCTTGATGAGTAACATGTTATAAAATACAACACTAAACGCTGCTGTTGGTGCTTTCTCATTTAATGTCCCTGAATAGCTTTTAGTTATCCCCTAGATAACATTACCTATGATAATGGCAACAATACAAGACTTATCCAGCAATCTGTTTATCTGTGTATCGTATCCTTCTGCTTATTCCCTGCATGTTAATCCCATCACTCTGTCATATACTACAAATAGACATATGTCCCCTCTGGGTCTTGAAGATGTTGTTTTGCTCTGCTGCACCACGTGACCCTGCTCGTGGAGATGGCTACCTGTTGTCCTCTCTGCTGCCTCTTATCTGCAACATTTCTAGACAGTGTGGCTATAATCAGCAGCCTGGCAAAAACCAGAATTACCAGGACATCCTCTAAGAACATAATGCCTGTCTTAGACACCGGGCATCTGTTGGCATTTCCTCACGGATACAGGGGGAGGGGGGTGAGGTGAGGGCGGGAGCTTCAGGCTGGGATTAAGGGGGAAGCTGTGGAGGGGGTAAACGAAGTAGGAGAGATGACCTGACCACATGCTTCATCCGTAAAGAGCTTTTCTTGTGTGCTGGCCCTGCGCCCTGGACAGCCAGTCCAGGTCAAACCCTGAGCCCCCCGCTGGGTGACACCCCACGCTGCAACCAGTAGCCATTGTGACGGGCAGGCGTTCGCTGCAGTCTTATAATGCAGTTTAGGGAAGGGCTGGGGGGTCTGCAGCTTTATTCTTTTCTCAGTACTTAAACACTGATTAAATTGGAAAGCATGCAGTTAGAAGAGGAAAAAAATACCTCCTTAATTACATACTGCTACTCCACTACTGCTGATACTACCACCAAACAACTGCTACTAATAACACCCGTTTGACTACTACATCTAATGTTTACTACAGTGTTTGAATAATGTAAGAAAGAATCACTTTGCCATTAAACTACAAAACGTCATTTAAACATCATTTATTACCACCAAAACTGACTGATAAACGTAGTTTGTCTAAATTTGTTTTTGTTTTCAGGGATATAATAAAAAAATGTATGTCAGAGTAAATGTTTCAATATGATCATAGACTGTGTAAAACATGGACGTAGTCTCCGCGACGTCACCCGTCTGTTCCTGATACAGTCAAATGAAGCCAATCATTGGACGGGGCCATCTTGGATATGACGCAGACTTTGAGCTTCCATTCCAACAGCCATAGGGTGTCGTCAGTCATGTGACCTGAGCTCAACCTCTGATTGGACACACTTGTAATCCTAATATCGTTTATCGTTAAATGACTGCTGAGTTTGAAAAAAAATTCACTCACCATACAGTGTGTGCCAATAGCGAAATTAGCTTTTCAGACCCAAGTCGTTTTTTTTGGCTGTAAATATGCTTTTTAATGTTGTAAAAGTCTGTTTTTTTGGCTTGATGTCTACGTGACTTCCGGTCTTTCTGCAGCCAGCCGCTAGCGGATCGCGATGAACAGCGACTTTTAGCACTTCCGCATAGGCTTCATTTTTCTGTACTGGATGTTGCCCCTTGAATATGATACAGTACTATATGTCACAGTACAAGACTGCTAGATGCTAAATGATGTGATACAATATTCTATTGTTCAATACTTACAAATACCATACAAAGCAATGCTGTACGATACCCAATGATACGATGACATAGTGTCATACCATACAACACTGAATGAACTGTACTATTCAATATTTATTGATAAAGTACAGTACAATACAATACTGTACCATGCTTAAAAATACAACACAACACCTAATTATACAACAGGATCCTTTACAATACCATCAACACTTTTCAATACAATACAGTTTGACCTGACACGATACAATAAAAACGAAATCAAACTAACCATAACAACACAATGTAACATTATACTGTGCAGTACCATTAGATACTCGATAATACTTTATGATAAAGTATGGTAAGGTAAACTGTATGTTTCCCCTAAAGGGATTCTTGTTGTTCAGCAGAGAAGTATCTGAAAACATAAATATATGTACATATTTTAAAAAAAGTAAACTTAAATTCATTAAATAAAAACATAAATTTGTCTTGTTTTTTAAGGGATAATTAAATTTAGGTGCTGTGTATTAATTTAATGGTATATTAGAGGTAGCTGTCATTTGTATACCATTAACAGATTGCTGTATTGTTTCTCAGAAGCACTGTATTGATTTTTGATTAATAATTTATATCCATAGACTTATGGCAGTGGTCCATTCATTGTAACACTGTAACAGTATTACACCTAACCCTCACCAGACCAATGGCAGGGAGTTATAAAACAGGCATGATTATACTGGACACAGTATCTGCTTGCCTTTACAGCCAAAAACCATGTTCAACAGTATCAAACATCCATGTGTTTCCACTCCCACATGTTTTATTTTATTTATTTCAGATGAAAGGATGATACATTAGCCAAAAAAAATTGTTTTCCAGATATTTCTCAGTATTCTGTTGGCCCCATCATTCCCTGAATTTACCTTGAAGGTAGAGGCTTTCATTTCAGTAAAGTTTTTATTTTTGCCATCATGCAACTCAAGTGCCATGTAAACTCATGTTTGTTTTTTATTCTGTTTGTTGAACAGAGCAGATGGAAATTTATTCCTGCTCCATGTCCCGAGGAACCTGCTACACTATACATCATCAGTTTACTGTAAAACGAACACACAAAAAACACACTGGTGTTCTAGTTTCTAATTATAGGATGTTTGTAGTCTGAGCAGTGTTGACTAATCATACATCGGCAGACTTTTGGGTATGCAGGATAAAAGTATGTAAGGAGAGCAACAGCAGGTGAGACACAGTCAGCCTTGATGACATCCCAGCTCACATCTGTCTTGATCTGATGACAGTTTATTTATGTAAACTAGAGACTGATATCTAAAGAATCTTTGCTTTACCTGGCATACTGAAACATTTCAACCTCTTGATTCTGCGTGAGTAACATAGCCTGCCAGATGACATCCCCTCTATGACTGTTAACCTGACCAGGAATATGCTAAAACTTTGGCAAGCTGTTGTGCGAGGATCAGTTAGCTAGTGTTTTGCTGCTCAGTTTGATCCCCCACCCCCCTCTTCATCTCCAATGAATATGCCCTGAGAGTGCAATGTTTTGTGCAAGGTGACTTCCAACTCCTGACAGCCTTTCTGTCGAGTAAACGCTGAAGATGCTCCAGGGCAAAGAGCCAGCAACAAGGCCAGATGGGAGCCCTGGTCTCTACCTGCCACCCCCCTTCCCACCCCAGTGCCAGTCCCCTGACACCCCCCCTCCCCTGCCATCTGTGCCGACCTGCCCCTAGCTGTCAACGGTTCAAGAGCAGGTTGTGGCGTTGCTGCCTGCCTGTCGATGCCGACAACGCAGCTGTGCAGATGTTGTCGAGGCATAAAGATGGCGACAGCAACACTAACATCTGTGCTCCCTGTGGGAACAACAGAGCAGCGCTTTGCAAGAAAGCTGGTCTCTGTGATAGTGTGTCAATGAGCTGACAGACGTGGTGCTTAACGTCCTGTGTGGAATCATCAGCCCCTGGCTCACAGAGGAGGCCCCCCCCCCCAACACACACACACACACACACACACCATACCCACCCTCTGCACAACACTTTGTCAGTTCCATAAATATGTTCTGGGGATTAGAGCCAGATTAAGACACTATAAACTAGACAGATTTACGCCAACTAAGTAGATCACAGTGATGTGATACTGAAAGCACCCTGGATCATAGGTTACACAACATGTAATCCAAATTTCATTATGTTTCTCAAATCGGCTTCCTTTGCATTTTTTTTTTATATATCTCTATCTGCACATCAGTCCAGTTCTTCTGAACAGGATATCTCAGGGATACTCTGATGATTCCATCAGAATACTTAGATTTGAAAAAAAACCCATCTGACTCATCCTAGAACGACTGGATAAGAATTTGGATGGTCAAAGGTTAAAGATCACTTACACTCATTTAAATGTGGTCTTAAATCAATGTACATGTAACATCCAGCATTGTTACTATATATTCATGTTTAAAATATGAGAAAACATACCAGCCCCTCTCGACAGCTGCTGCTAATTTAAAGGGGTGCCAGATTGGATCAAGAGTCTGAGAATAGAGCAGAATTTTACAGAAACACAAGAGAGATTTCCAGCTTTTTATTCTTCCTGGCTTTTTAATTAACATTTATATGAGATTAATGTTTTTACTGACTTACCAAGATCAGTCTTGTACAGCCAGGGGGAGTTTTTCCCCTCTGACAGCCAAGCTGGGTCAAAACCTGAAATACGATGGTGACCTGACTTTTGCTGCTTGTCAGGGTTAGAGCATTGAGCACTTGGGCTCTCTGTACTATGACCCAGAGCTGGAGAGCAACTCCGGCTGCTACTCGCAGGTGGACGAGTGATGCCAGCGAAACTTTGCCAAGCACGATACAGAGAGCAGAGGAGGAGAATTTTGAACATGTGACCATGCGGAGAAAGAAATGACATCCTGTCATGTAAATAAGACAAATAACATAAATCTAGTCTGTTGAATGAAAGAACAAGTTATAGACCTGATCTTTTAGAGAGGTAACCTTACATTACTTCTGCTGAGATCTGACACCATAAAGACAATAAAACTAACTTGATTTCCAGGGGGGCGAGTGCTGTCCTTAGGGGGTGCCCCCCCCCCCCCCCCCCCCCCCAATATAATGGTAGGGGAAACACTGCTTTGATATTTTATCAAGGTTAAGTCCCTTTTATATTTAATTATACAAATCCATCTCTTGTTCCGATGAAGGATTTCCATTTGGTCAACTAAACGATTGATTTTCATCACCCTTGCTACTCCGAACCAGAATTACGAATCAGTTGAAGGAATCTTTTTTTTGTTTGTTTTTTTTTCCTAATCATAGACTTGAACCACCAGTCATTGCCATCATGGTTAATGCATAATCAGTGGAGGCACGTGGATGTTTACCTGTAAGGTGGGCTTGATCTACTGATGTGATGATCCCGTGTCTAGCCGTGTTAGTTTGCTGCATCTCTAGTCCTGATGGATGTAAACTGGTTCTCAGTTGGTTTACAGGGACTCACACAGCAACCAACTGAGGAGAAATCCTAGCCCTTCAGGGTTTGTGATAAAAATGATGCAGGAAAGTGAAGCTGTTTCTCTGCTGTTTTTTTTTTCCTGACATGTGACTGCTGATTTTCCTGTCACTTGATGCTCTCCCCCTCCTCACCCCCTTTATGCTGCTTGATGCAGTCTGTGGCATGTGTCAGGTATAGCCCTTCATTACCACCCTGCTGCTCTCCCTCTCTCTCTGTCTTTCTGTCGTTCTCTCTCATACACGCACACACTAACACACACAAGAACAATACGTGTGTTCATCTAGACTGTGTATCTGTGCGAGCCTGTAAAAGAGAGAGAGAGAGAGAGAGAGAGGGAGAGAGAGAGAGAGAGAGCACAGCAGAGGAGGAAAATGAATAAAAGGACTTCATACATTTTTATGACCACACCGATAAGGTCAGTCATGTGCTGTGGTTACTTAGCAACACTGCCACCCCATGTTGGACAGTTACGGACCAGAAGAGTCAAACTCAAATGTTTACCATTTCTCTGAATGACAGTCCACCAGCCGCCTCGTTCCCACATAACAGCAGTCAGTGCTAGATCCCAGTCACAAAAGATGAACACAGATAGAACGTCCATCAGATCTTACACGTACTGGATTACGTTGAGTTATAGAAAAACCTTTTATAACTCAGTGTTTCCAATTGTCTCATTGAATTCATACTTAAATAGTCACCACAAGCCTCAGCAAACTTGATTGTGGTTTGATTTATTTATTTATTTGTTCATGTCTTTATTTTTAACCATGTCTCATGCTTCATCAGCATGGTTAAAAACCATTGTTTCTTACTGTTATTTCTCAGTATTGATGCTGGGGACATGATCCATTTACAACACATAGACAGAAAGTCCTTTTGACAACACTACGTCAGCTGGCAAAGTTGAGCTGTAAGAAGCAAGATCTGTTCGTTTTCCTAAAGAAAATGATTTATTGGCTTGGTTTTGTAATGGTTGACACTGGAGCCAGACTGGCAAAAGAAAAAGGACAGAAGAGCAGAAGAAAACTAAACAGGAGAGTGATAGAGCATTGGCTGAAACATGGGCTAAGCTGTTTGTGATAATGTTCTATCTACACCAACAACCTAAAGAAACCTACGAAACAAGAGAGCTAAAGCTTTAATGGGACATTAGATATAAAGATTAGCAGAGCAATGACAGACATTACGTTGTCCACAGGGGGCACCAAAATCAACACAACCAAAACAGTCTTTACATGAGGTATAAACGCCACAAACCTAATGGAGGCCTTCATTTCAGAATAAACACATAGAAATGAATTCTGCTATGTAACCCTAAAAACTCCAAAACCTTGAATTACCTCTGGATGACCCTGCTTTCCACTCAATCAGAGCTAGAAAGGAGTGCATCGAGCCGTGAAATGCAAAGTGGTCAATGTGAGGAATCAATGTATTGATCCACTCACTTGGTTGCTACCATATGAGGCAAGGTGATTATGGAAACCAATAAGGGAGAATTAGTGTTTTTCAGTCGAGTTAATCAGGACTCTACCAGTGCTTTCAGCTCATCCTCTGTTCCTAAACACAGCTCATCCATATCATGACGACTGCAGTGAACATACAAGAAGAAGTACATTTTAGCCTTTGTGTCTGGGGGAGAATGGAGTCATTTGTAAATGTCTTTCTGGAGTTGACTGAAAATTCAATCAGCCTGCAAAGAAAAATGTACTTTCAAATCAAAACTAGCATGGCTATGGTTTGTTTCTTAGATTAGAGCCATAAATAACCGGCCAGACACAGGAGGAAGTAGCACCAGGACATGTCCACTGAACACTATTTATTGAAAAAGGGATTTTTTTTTAAAAAACACAAAGCATCCCCAAAATTAAGACTGTATGGGCACTGTAAGTGATTTAGATGTGATCTTAAAAAGTATTTCATTTTTATATACGTATTTGCCTGCTCTTAATCAACCATTGAAAATGAGATTATCAGCACCAAAATTTATTGATTTCATTCATCAATAAAAAATTAGCGACGTTATGTTTGCTCTGCTTGGTGATGTAGTTGGTAGATGAGCACTGGTAGGACATCAGGAGGTTTCACTAATGTTAAAAGTTATGTGGGGAAAACATGTCTTTATCTTGAAAAACCCAACCAATTCTAGCTACAGGTGTGACTGCAATTAACGGGAAATGGATAGTCCTCACAGCACCTTTGAAGAGACTGAAAAGACAAAATTTTGTTATTTATATCAACCTGAGAAATGGCCGAGTTCACCAGTTTTGTTGACGTGTGTGATGGTCCACCATCAGTAAGGTGTGTGGTCCTGAAAACCTAAACTCCTTCCTTGATTTGGGAAAATAACAGATTGATATCAGCAGTTCAATCATATCTGGCAGTGAATTTGTTCTTTAAATCTTTTTTTTCCTTTAAAGTGAGAGTATAAGTTTTTGTTACCCCAAAACTGCAGATAAAAGCTTGTGATACATAGTTTATTTTCAAGCACACACAGCACTTTTCACTCTCTAATGGCAAGGAATTACTCTTGGAGGGAACACAATTTCTCCATTTCTTTATTCCGGGGACATGTCGACTCATTAAACTTGAATTGTGACTTTGTCTCACGTTCTGCCTTGAATTTATGGGCAGAGAGAAGGATTCTGAGATGATCTAATAAAACGAGGGTCTCAGGATGTACGTTAGACTGCTACCTCATAACGTGTTGTGAATTATTCAGCAGTCTGACCCAGTCAGCCAAGCTCTCTTTTTTGTTACAGACTGAGATGAGCCTCTTATCATCTTTAAGACATTATCAGATATATATTTTATTGGGTTGTTTGAATATAATCAAAGTACTTGGATGTGATTTGTTAATCAGAGCCATAAAAATTTCCCTCAGGGAATCTGGCTCTATGTAGTAAAGATTTATGGATATTATTATTTCCTGTTGTAAACTGGCTTCTTCATGAGCTCATATACATACATTAGATTTTAAATTAGCTGTTAGAAGACAACATTAAAATACAATCAGCTTAATTGCACAGAATGTTTAAATGTAAGTTTTTACAACTGTTGCATCTCAGTTAGCTGGTTAGCAAAGAAATAAGTGTTTGGAGTCACATTATGCGCTTTTTGTTATATTTATGGGCTCTGCTCAGCTCCAGTAATTGGTAGAGACTTATTGCAAGACTCACATTTCACTTGCTTCATTATCAGACTATGATTTTGTTGAATCAGTGACAATGCACGTATGTTTGGCCCTGCTCTTTTTAGTCCTGTGAGGTGGGAGTTCAGGTTGTACACTGACAGCAATTTTTACTGTCAACAGTCTGTCTCTTTATTATGGTCTATTAACCAAAATCAAAAATCTAATCTGCAAATCTGCAAGCATCACAACTAGGGTTGGGTACGATTTCATGTTATGGGTTCAAGGTTCCAGTTCCAGTTGAGCTTATCGATTCCGCTTCTTGATGATTCCTCATTCAAATGATAATGAATATTACGAAAACAAAAGTTAGCTTGCCTCTGTAGGGATGTTTTGGCTCTCAATGCACATCAGGCAAAGATAACCTGAGTAAATTTTTAAAAATGCAGTTTTTTAATGATTATTTAATCTGTTGAGGGAAAACACTCTTCAAACCATCCTGACCCTGTGTGAAAAGGTAATTGCTCCCCTTTGTTAAATCATTCATTGACTCTGATTAACCACGTTTTGGAATGCTGAGTTCAATTTCACTAACCACACGCTAGCCTGATTACTACCAAACTTGTAGAATCAAGAAACCTTTGAAATAGAACTTGTCTGACAATGTTAAGTTGGTTAAAGGAGCTCAAAAAGTAATACATCATGTACTATTCAAATGAAAGTCAAGAACAGATGGGAAACAAAGTTATTGACATTTATCTGTCTCGAACGGGTTACAAAGCCAAGTCCAAGGCTTTGGGACTCCAGCAAACCACAGTGAGAGTTATTATCCACAAATGGAGACAGTATGGGACAGTGGTGAACCTTCTCAGGAGGTCGGCCTACCAAAATTACTCCAACAGTGCAGCAATGACTCATCCAGGAGGTCACAAAAGAACCAAGAACAACATCTAAAGAGCTGCAGGCCTCACTTACCTCAGTTAAGGTAAATGTTCACAATTTAACCATAAGAAAGAAACTTGGCTAAGATGGCATCCAAAGGAGAGTTCTAAGGCCAAAACCACTGCTAACCAAAGAGAACACAAAGACCCATCTCACTCTGGCCAAAAAGAAATCTTGATGATCCACAAGACTTCTGGGAAAAGTGAGAATGTGCGTCTGTTACATCTGGTGAAAAACTAATAATGTATTTCAGAAAAAGACTCTTCGTGCTCAAAAACCCTCTAGTGTGACTGAATTGAAACAGTTCTGCAAAGAAGAGTGGGCCGAGATTCCTCCACAGTGATGTGAAAGACTCATCGCAAGTTATCGTGAACATTTGGTTGAAGTTGTTGCTGCCAAGGGAGGCACAACCAGTTATGAGGTCTAGGGGGCAAACCAGTTAAAATCTGAACTACTGTAAAGAATTTGATCATGACCAAGTGGTTTAAAAATACACTCAATCTTTTGTGAAAGATAAAAGATGTCCCTTAACTTTATGCAAAGGCTTCATGTGTAAATAACAGAGGATTTAAAGGGGATAATACCTTTGATTTGATCATAACATCACAACATATCATGGAGTTTAATCTGGGATTAGAGAAATAAGGATTGAGCTCTTTATGACCAGCAGCCAGCGATTTTAATCCAACCTCTGTATGCAAACACTTCACACGATTATTAACCTTATGACACCATGACCAGACATTAAAGAGACAAAAAGGCAACAAACCTTTAAAACTGTTGAGGTTACAAAACGGGTCCAGATTACCCTAGCTCCTTTTTTTTTTGACCGGATAAAACACTATTTTTGTGTCTGTCTGGGGAGGATCTTGTAGTTGGATTTGTTTGTATTCTGCTCAGTCTTGTATATTTGTCCAAGGGTGGACCCATGGGTGGCCTGCACAGGTTAAGAAAAATGTCTATATTCATTCATCAATATTGGGAAAACTATATTAAACAAAACAGCAACAAAAAATAAAGTGAACATTGTACCAAACTCACAGTTTTGTCTATCTGATATGTCTTAATGGATGTAGTGTCTGTGATGTCACCCATTTGTTTCTAAAGCTGAGTTTTGAAGCCCATTGTCGTTGGAACGCCATGTTGGAAATACTGACTCAACCTAACTGGTTCTGTGAGATAAAGAGGTGAAGTTTTGAGCTTCATCAGCAGGACCTGCAATTTTCCCATAAGTCAGTCAAGTCAGATGTGCTTCTAATTAAGACAAACTTGTAATATTAATCTCTTTTTAACCACTAATTGGTGTGTATGTGGTTTCCAGTACTTCTGTAGCCACTCTGAAGTGGAGCAACTTCCACATCGACCTCATTCCTCACAGCTGAAAGTTGCTGCTTGGTCTTTCTAGAGGACACCTCTGGAGGGCACACCAGAGAGCTCAGGCCCAATGCGCCTGCTGGATTTGTGGGTTGGAAAGAGGAGACATTACATACCATCCTCAGTTTGATGTTTTCCTCCATGCTCGAACTAAACAATCTATTGAAAACAATTGAGTTCTGTGGGTTTCAACACTGGCTTAAAAAACTGAACAATAACTGAACTATCGTTTCTTTCTTTGACCTGCATGTTTTTTGCTGTGCAGTAACAATAACACTTCATACGGATGTGGATAGAATTTTTTTTAAATTTAATTTATCAGAGGAGAGCTCAGGGTCCCAACAGAGATAGACACAGACTGTCCGTCAGCTTGTCTTAAACTTTCTGCCATTGTGCTCCCTGATGCAGTGTTGACGGTCACATCCCCCTTTAGGTAGTGTAAGAGTAGTATAGTAGATACTACTCATACACTACCTGTTAATGTGTGAAGGTATAATCAGCCAGCACTTCAAACCAATGTGAGGGACAGTAGATGTCATCATGTGTTCGCTTACAGACAGTTAACTGCGAGTATACACCCAAGGATAGGAGACCGGTGTTTAGCTTCTTCAAATATAAAGTAACTGCAGACAGTTATACCAAAGTCTCCATGCAGATGCTTCTAGTACGGTCATGATGAAATTTGAGTGGAACAGTCCTTAGTGGCTTTCATTTATCCAATGTAAATACAACCAAAACGTGTTTTGTATGCTCATTTCCATGCACAGATCAGCATTTACCAATCTGGACATGGACGCTCAAATCCCATGGCAGGTCATGTCAGAGAGGAGTGCGGGTGCAGCGAAGAAAAATCGTCTGAGTCTCAGAATTATTTGATCATCTGAGTTCAGTTCATTTTTAAACAGAAAGAGAAGTTCACAGATTAACACTTGATTAGTTGAATTAGATACAAAACATTGAATGTTTTAGACATTTGACTCTTTTTCTACCAACCCCTGTAAAACACATCACTTTTAAAATAGTTGCTTGAGCTGCCAGCTGATCTCTTCATAGAAGAAATAAATCTTTCTTTTGTCGTTTTACTGTTCATACTCTCATGTCCACAGTAAAGTCTCTGCAGAGTAAATTCAAAGGAAAATCTTTGAATATAAAAACTTTTAGTATTTACAATGAAGCTCACTGTTTCACATGAAACAGTTTTATCATATAAATCTGAACTGTGTGTGGAAAAAGTGGATTATTCAATAATAAGATTTTAGTTTATTTGAGATCACAACCAGTCAGATCCTCGCGTGCTATAAAAAAATACTCTGGTCTGTCTGTGCATAATTATGCTCAAACAACTCACATCTTGTACTTGTAACAAAATGACAACAAATAAAGGTAACTGAAATCATTTAGAAGGTTAACCAGTTTGTGATCCTGCATATTGAAAATGTATTACTATCTGCACCGGACTCGGTGAAGGTTCATCTGTCTCTCTGTTACTTTTGCCTGAAACTGACAGGCTGAGGTTGGAGTCTTAGTTTAGCTTTTTTTGTACAAATTACTCCTGGTTTTTGAACCTGAATGTAAGTAATTGTATTGTGTATTTTAAAATTTAGATTCTATGACTTCATTAAAGTATAAATGAAAGATGTACAAATTAAATGTTTAAAGTTCAGCTGTATTTGGGTTTGTTGCTTCCATGCTGCCGACAGTGCTATGATTTCCTTGGTAAGTCTGACTCTGTTAAACGCCACTTTTCCATCTGCCAAAAAAAAACGTTACTTCTCTCCACTTGTGTTGCTATGGTGTCACTCTCCAGCACAGAGAAGTCTCTTTTTTTCTTTTTTCTTTAATGCGTCCCTCCATGTCATAAATTTCGTGGGTTAGGCCAGCTGAACCTTGAATATTTAGGGGCGTGTTATTTTAGTTATTTTACGATTGTTTTCAGCCGTTAGATTTATCAATACCTGATCAGGCGTACGCTGTGATCAAGCCCAGGTATACACATTTCATAAATTACACGTGTAAGTTGCTGTAAACGCGTTCCACTTCTAACGCAAGATTGATAAACGAGGGCCAATGAGAGCAATAAGACTGATGGCTGAAAAACACCAGATGCATCTCAAATCTGCTCCGTCTCAGCACTGGATCAGATAGGTTTCCATTCAAGCCAATGTGTCAGCTTACACTGATTCTGCTGCGCTGCGGTTCAGCTGCGTGGCTGGTCCAACAAGTCATAGCTAATATGCCGTCATCCCATTTTTGCAAGATACGCTTCACTTCACTGCAGGGAGGATGGAGCAGGGCAGGAAGTAGTGCACAGAAACTACCTATAAAGAGCCTGAGACTTTCAAAATAAAACAAACCGTTTCAAAACCAGATCATATTTTGCTTTACCATTGCAATAAAATGTTACAATGAGTGAAGACATGCCAGGAGTCAACAGGTCAAAAGTTATCGAGGGCCAACAGCAAAAAACATGGACGAGCAGAAGCTCATCATTGAGGTGAAAAACCACAAAGTAATAATGGTCTATATCAGATAACAGAACCCAAGACATTCCAGGAGATGAATCAAAAGAAAAGTAATTTATAAAAGATTTCTTCAATAAGCTCAGCTGTGGCAGATGCACAAAATGCACGGAAAAGGCACAAATCGTGGTGAATGAAAATCCCTGCGGGAGATCAGTTTACTCACGTGTATTTGTTTTTAGTTTTATATCACATAAATACTTGTGGGATCGTGTGTTATCGTGAGAACTCCTCAGTCTCGCAACTCCAGCTGTCTGCCAGTCCTGCGGCTTGCGGGACTGAACACGCAGCCATTGTGAGTTGACAAACGCAGTCAAAACGCTACGGAGAGGAGCTGGACTGCAGACGCATCTGATTTTTTTTTTTTTTTTAATTTGAGGCATGAAGGTACGGGTACACAAATGTGATCTCTCTATGTTCTCAAAAGTTGTTAAATCTGGAAAAAAAAAAAAATAATAGTGAGACGTGGTTCGTAGATAAACAGTATGCGGTAGCTCAGCTTGCAGCCCCCTCACCTGACAGTCTGAAAGTGCTTGATTGATATCGATCTTCAACAAGGTCTTAGTGATGGCAGCAGGTCAGCTCTGACACCGATATGAATAAATGGTTTTGACCAGTAAAGAAAAAAAATATCCTGACGTATAATTAAATAAATATAATGAATGATAAAAAGGAGAAAAGAAAAAAGGTTTTTAGGCCAGTTTATTTCATGAATTGCTTAATATTTCAGGCAGCCTCAGTAGATCTCCATCTGCCCCTAACTGGAGCACAACATGTTGGTGTGGCTTCGAATAATGATCCATCTGAAAAGAGTAGTGGTGTGTTGAGAGTGTCATGCTGCAGACCAGCGCTGTACAGCGGTGTGTAGAGGAAGAAGAGGCTTGCACGTGAGAATAAACACAACACCAGAACAACAAACCCCCCTAAATGCTGCGAGCCAATGAGACTGACAGGGAGGGGGATTAGGCAAATTCAACACTCTCTAAAAGAAAAAAAAACACTTTGTATTCAATGTGAGGGGAATAGCTCATGTGGTCCTCCCAGCCGCCTCGGTTCGGATGGTTGGAGTTGGTGATAATGATCTGTTTTATTTTGGGGATGCCTGGCTGGAAGCACATGCAGGGGCCAGACAGACAGGCGGTGACAGGTTGTGTATTCCTGGTGCAGCGCATGCTCATGTGCAGGTCTGATGTGGATGCTGAGCCTCAGAGACAGACAGTGTATCCGGACGAGAGGCTGAAGCCTGACTTGCCTGCTTTACTCTTTGAACATAAATGGGCCACACTTAAATTCAGAGAGTCACATGGCAGCGGATGTCACTGTGGTTGTGGCAGCGCATTTGAGAAAGTGTTCAGCCTGAAACATGAAACACAAATGTGACTTTTCCATCACAACAGCATGCCTAGAAACATGAAGATCCAGATGGAAGCGTTTATTCCTCTCTACTCCAAAAAAAAAAAAAAAAATAATAATAATAAAAGAGAGAAAGCTTAAGTTGACACTTTTAAAATATGAGCTTGTTATTTAAATCAATTATATTTATGCTTAAGTGCTCAGCTTTTGCGCTCGCACATCAATCCTCTGCCTCCTTGAATGGAGGTGAAGCTCGCAGGGGGGCTGTGGATGCCTGACATGGCTGCTGTTTGATGCCCCCTGGTGCATTGGGGGGGTTGCTGCTTATATTTGTCAAGGTCAATTAATGAATGCAGGGGCAAGGCTGGCAGGATCCCCAAAAAATGCCCCTGGGGGCTCATAAATTATCCAGAAAACACATTAAAAGACAGGATCTGATCTCCTCCAATTAAGATAATTTAGCCTTTTCTCCCCTCACCAAATGCCTACATAGTATCCAGTCAGGTGTAGCCTACATCACTCCCTCTCTTTCCCTCCCTCCCTACCTCCCCTCCCTCCCTCAGCATCCATCCTCCAGCCTGCTACAGCGCCAGCAATGCACACAAGGATGTCCTGCTTGAGCTAATTCTCTCTCGCATGTTACTGTACAGTTTCCCCTCTCAGAGTGGGACACTGTGATCTGTCCTCCTCTAATAAAAACAAAAGAGAGTTTTTTTTTTCCTTCAGAGGTTCAGCTGCGCGCCCCCTAAGCCCCCCCCCCCCCTCACCACCTCCCCACCCCTGCACCTTTAAGGCAATGGAGAGGGAGCAAGGCGGCTGCGGAGAAGGAGGCGAGGGTTTATTCCACAGTGCTGTGAGGCAGCGCAGGTTTTAAGCGCAGGGACTATAGTGTGCGCAGTTTGTGTGTGCGGCTGCGGGGGGAAGATGCGTGTGCTTGTTGCTCGCCGGACGGAGAGAGGCGGCGAAGAGAGAATGAGTTTCCAGCGCAGCTAACAATCAACTCTATGCGCTCTCAAATCCTCGAAATTATCCAACTTTTACGCATTTTTTCCTCCATTCGCCTGGGATGACATGTTTGGCTGTTCTCTCTGCTTAGACTTCTGAATATTTTTTTTTTTGCTGATTATTTTCCCGATTTTTTGGAACCGTTTGTTTTTTGTTCTGTTTTGTTTTGTTTTGTGGTTTTAATTGTTTAACCGTGGAGTTGGGTGTGCGCAGAGACGGTGTGTCCTATGCGTCTCGAGCCTCTGACTCAGCAGCAGCAGCAGCAGCAGCGGCACAGCTCACCTGGACCGGAGCGCACCGAGTCGAGCTCCCTCATGATCCTCGCAGAGCAGCGCTCCGACACGGGGGGACGGCTGCACTGAGGCCCGGTGCGGTGCGGTGCGGTCAGTCCAAAAAAAGGGGGAGACGCACAGCTGTGGATCATACAGTATCTGCCGCCGTATCACCCGGAGACAATCAGCAGCGGGAAGAAGCTCAAGCCTCCTCTTCTTCTTCTTCTTCTACTACTTCTTCTTCTTCTCCTTCTCCTTCCCAACGAAAAGGATTGAAAGAAAGAGAGGAAGAGAAAGAGAGAGAGAGAGGGGAGAGAGATTTCCAAGCTCCCTTTTTCTTTCATTGCAACTGACTTGTTGAAGAAATAAAAGGAAGAAATAACAAGCAGAAAGAGTGCGGGGAGTGAAGAAGAAAAAGCATAAGCTTGGATATTGAACGGAGCGGGGCATGTGGATATTGGCTCTCATCTTTTCCCAGTGCATCTTGAATGGTAGGTGATTCATTTGCGCACGTTAAACTTCAAGTTTACCTTTTTTTTTTTTTGTAATCACGTGGATTTCTTATTGATAAGGAAATATAAATAATCACCAAACAAACCTTCTGTAGGGATATTGATTTTTTTAAATGAAGGAGCAGCTTGTTGCTATGTCCTGATGCAGGCAGTGGGGTTATTTTGGGAGTCTAATAGTTCCACACATGAACCTTTACAGAGATTAAGTATGAAAAGGTTTGACCACTTGTGCATTTTGACCATTTAGGATCCTCAAACAGAGGCAGACCAACAGAGAGGGACATAGAGGGAGAGGAGAAATGTAGGTTGACTGATAGGTGCAGCCTGTGCTGCATGAGGGAGAAGGCTTTTAAATACAATTTCTGATTGTTTTGTTCTTTTTTTTTTTTTTTTTTTTTTTTTAAGAAATTTTAGGCTTTAATTAAATTCTTCCACATATTCTGATTGAACCTCTGTTTTAAGCATGAAGGATCATTAATGGACTCTCAATCAGCTGCATTAGGCCTGAGTCTGGATGCATTTTCAAATCTCAAATTTAGATCCCTAACATGCAAATCAACAGTTTCCAACGCCTGGTTTAGAGAACTAGCTTTAAAGAAATTATCTTTGCAGAATTAATTTATTTGCATCACATTTGCTCATTGAATTGGTGTGTTCAACGTTCATTCATCTCAATCTTGAACAAATTGAGAAGTGAGCCCTAACAGAGAAATAATTGTCTAAACGGAAGAAAATAATTTCTTCTCAGATGTTGCAGCTACTTTTGAATCAAAACTCCTAAACTGAGACGTGTTGATGCAGACGTAGCACGTTTACTTCAATGCTCTGCTGAAAGCAAATCTCTGTTTTTATTGGGGGTATTTATTTGAATAACTTGCATGTGTGGTTTCTTGTTTGCATGCTTTTTTTATTGATTCCACCGAGTATCTTCTGGAAGAGGGATTAAATAGGTTGGCTGTGCTTTTTTCTGGCATTGCACCCGCCATATTAGAAGCACAGACATGGAGTCATTTTGGATTGGAAAAAAAAAAAAAAAAAAGAGAGAGACACAAGCCCTTATCACCCCCTGCCCAAGTGCACTTCTTGCGAAACGTGTCCAGATCCTATTTTGTTGTGCGAATTCTCAAAGGATAGGTTCGATATGGGCCTTTTGTTTGTTTTTGTAGACTAAAGGTGATTGGTTTCTTTTTTACAGCGAATACAAGAAGGGTGTGTAAGGAAAGGGGGGGGCAATGAGGAGGACAAGGGGGCTGTGGGGTAGGGGCTGGGATGATGTGCGCGTGTTGGGGGGCAGAAATCAGCTTGAAAGAAAATTGGTATTCAGAAAATGTTTTAAAAGGCATGCGGAAAGAAAGGGGTTAAAAAAAAAATCAAAGTGGACACAATGTAAAGAGAGAGCAGAGGGCGATGCGTCAAGCAAAGATGACAGGAAAACCATTTTGTGGCCATGCTGAAGGGTTCAACGAAGACAGTGTTTATTTCTAGGAGAGAAGCGAGTCAACGCATCAACGCTGGTGTAGCAAAGACTCCTCTCTAAATAACTGACTAGCCTGAGACATGTAAGAGACACAGAGGACACCAGTGTCCATGTCAGATCTCCCTCAGTGCTGTGCAGAAACCTCTGTTTGCTGAGCACAATCATCGCTTTGCTTTTGAACGGCTCTTTCAGCCTTTTGGGTCCAGGCAACAGCGCTGCAAAATGGCTGCTGCTCGAGACATCTACATGGAAACTTTGAATGGCAGCAACAGCACTTGTAATTGTGATGAATGCTACGTCTGTGTTCGCTGCTGATGCAGTGCCATTCATATCGACAGACTTGGTTCATTTGACGCTGACCTTTCCTATCGATTCAAAGATTCAGATGTTGCTTTTGTGGCAGAAATGACACAGCCCTCTGTGTGTGTTTGTGGTTCTTTTTGTACCGTGCTAATTCGACTGTACGGCAGAATAAAAGGGTCGTAATTGTTGTTCTTAGACTGTGTTCTTTCTCTTGCACATTTATTCTCACTGCAGACATTAGTCTTAATGAGCAGCTTCCATCACAATCGTACATTTTGTACCTCTTCAGGACAGAGGGACGTGTGTTTCTGAAATAAAGGCTTTTAGGGCTTGGGTCCAGTACAGGCTGCTGAGGTTGTCTCTATGGAGACTGGGTAATGAGTGCTGCTGCAGTGTGGGCTTTGGGCTCGAGCAACGCTGCACTCTGCTCAGGTGACCCTGGCGATGCTTCCTGTCAGATTTCAGCCGGATAACAGTGCTGCTCAACACTTGATCTCATTTAAATTCACCATTGCTTTAACAGTTAAGATGATTTTTTTTTTTTCTGCTTGAGGTTATCCTGTTAAAACCTCCTTACGCACATATTTTCATTGCTCATTGGTGGAGCGCATTTTAAAGATTACAACCACGCTGTTTTGCAGCTTTGCAGAGGTGTTTCATGAATAGCGTCAACTGAACAAACTCCATTTTGCTCTGAATTGCCATTTGCCAATTTGTGCACACATTTGCAATCTCATCTGCAGCAGATATAAACAATCCAGCGCTGTAGAGAGTTAAAATCTGCTGTGGAGTTCACTTCTGCAGTGCTTGAGCGTTTAAAGTGCTCTTGCAGAAGTGTCTATTAAAAGCTAAATGGAACGGGAACAACATATTCCAGTGATGAAGAGATAAAATTGGGGGAATGGCATAATGTTGTTTTTGCTCAGCTATGCCAGAGGGGGGAAATCTGACACATGCTCAATTGGACACTAATAAGCTGTGTAAATATACAGCGAGCTCCTCAATTGGCTCTTAGCATCACTCTGTGCGTGGGTATTTTTAGCATTCAGTTTAGGATGGCAAGGGGCTGCCGGAGAAAAGGTTCCTCCGCTTATTAAAACATAAGCATTTTCAGTCCGACTTAATCCAGTTTTCAAACATGATTAATGCAGCAGCAGAATTTTTCTTTTTTCTCGCTGCCTTTTTTTTTCTGCTTCAGTTCATCGTAGCAACAGATTGAGCAGAGCTTCTTCATGCTGAACAAAGATGCTGGAGCAGGAAAGACAAAAAGCAGCTGTCAGCAGCAGTTTGACTGTTCATTCTGATCAGATAGAGAAATAAAGCACAATATTAACCATGGGTAACAATCAGTCAAGCTCTGAGAGGAGAGGTGGGTTTCTGTTAAAGATATGCTGCAATGGACATAATGCAACATTGGATATCTTTATTATTGTAGCAATAGATGCTATGGAGTGAGACAACACATAAGCCTTTCACCAAGAAACAGTGTTTGGTTTCTAACTTTAATAAAATGTTAGCAGAATATCTGCACTGAAATATCACCAAAATCAAACAAGAAACCTTCAAAGTCAAGACATCATTTCTGTTTCCATAAATCTTCTGTATCTTCTGCAAGATATGAGGGGAAGCTGTGGCAAACAGTGCTACTGTTAAACACTCAGATGTTTACATGATATTCACAGATATTAAAACATACACAAGAGCTAAAGAGGATCTGTCTGGGCTATTCTGATTGGTTCTCAGGTCAGGGTTCACATGCAGAGGAGTTTTTTTTTTCCTGAAGACATCTTTGCTCAAAATGATCCAATTCTCCACTCCTTATTCCACTCATTACAAATCTTCCCTGTCTTTGAGCTTAAATTTTTACAAATTTAATTCATTGACTTTCATTATGTTCACATCATAATCCCAAAGTCCATCCTTATAAACCAGGTCAGCCAACAAATTTCACCTGGACAACTTTTTTTCAATATTTTTGATGAGATATGGAGGATTTTTTGCTGCAGCAGTTTTTTTTCCCATGTCACAGTAGAAACTACTGTAGCTTCAGTTCATCCAAGAAACAAACAATACAGCTTGTGCAGGTAACAACAGCAGCATCATATTGGTACTAATCCTGAATAATCCATATTGCTTCCTGTTTCAGGAAGCAATCCTTACAACATACAAAATGTTTTTTCCTACATATATTCTTCCCTTTCTTTCACTTTTTTTTCAATATTTTTTAAATTTTTAACCCTTTTTTCACCATTTACATAATTTCTACACCCTTAAGCATCGTCCTTAGTTGCATTTTTCAGTACTATGTTAAAACTTTGTTCTAATATTTCTCAATTATCTCAGTTTTTGGACCCTTACTGTTTTTTTTTTTTTTTGTGACTGCTGCTGAATTTAATCCTAATGTCTATTACCCATGCTCCTGTTATTAAGCAACAAGGGCTTTTTTTCCTCCACGTGTAGATAAAATGAATAGATAAATTTCTAGCCCCTCACTATAAAATGGAAATTTATTTTTTACCATCCTTCAGGCAGTCTTTGGCAAAGTTTTCATGTTAGGAGAGTCATGGAAATATTTGGTTTCCAGGCTTTTTGTTCCTTTTTGCAGAGAAGAAACAGGGCAGGAGTGAGGAGGGACATGTGGGAACCAGGCCGAAGGTTTGATTAGCCTCATGGGCTGCGGAAGCTAGACGTCTAGCTAGTACCTTACAGCTACATTTAGACATCAAACAATGAGTTAACTTTTTAACATGTTAGCAAAAGGGTCAAACAGAACTTTAAACATAGTACAAATGTGTCTTTAAAGCTTCTGTGAGGAATTGTTTGTTTCTGATGACTTTGGTGCCTCCTGTGGACAAAAAGTCATATTGCATCTCTATTTTTTTTTTGTATATGCATATTGAAGTAGTTTTCATCCTGTGAAAAAAAACACTACGCTTTATATAGAAAGAATAGAAGAAAAAAAAAAGTTTAATCAAAAATAACAGCCAAAAACTATGTCAAAACAAAAGGCTGTTTTGGCGACACACTGTTCACCACTTCATCGACACGTCTTCCAGAGGTCACAGGTGTTGAGACTGTTCTATGGGGAGGGTCAGTCTCTATGCTGATGATCTTTTACTTTTGTAGCTCACAAAGTGACTTCACTCAATCTCTTTATTAAAATCCTTCACAGGAGGTTAAAAAAAATCTTATTCAACACAAGATTTTTTTAATTTTTATTTAGAGCAACCCAAATTCTTTTGGGCCTTTTGGATCTGTTGATGTGCTACAACATTCATCAAAATGAAGTATACCAGGTCATTGTGAGACTGTTTATTGAAAAATTGGTTGGAGGTCACATTAAGGCCAGTGGGAGAGTGGGTCTCTACAGACTGGTGTCTTTTGGTTTACATCTGTCACTTCACATCGAGCCGGAGCGGGTTGACAGAGTCACAGAAACACACATCAGCAAACAACGACCGCACACAGCTCGTCAGACGCACATTAGACTCAGCACAGCAGTCAAGACGATGTAGGCCACTGAGAATGCTGGGTTTGTGGTGATTAATGTGTTAATGTGTTTAGCGATGCTGCAGAGTTTTTGTCACATTATTATACCTTAAGGTAATGCACATTTATACATAAAACGGTCGTTTGTTTTCACCGCAGGGAGTTTTTTTTTGTCACAAAATAGAAAATTTTGAGTCCTGAATTGGATCATCTGGAATGGGAGGTTGCGTACGCATTACACATAATTAAAACTCAGGCATTTAATCTAACTTGTGTTTGAATGTTCAAGAGTTTTGACACCTTTATAGTTGAAGTAACTAAAGGTGGAAAAGTCAAGTTAGGATGGATTTCATTGCTTTGTTTTCAGTTTGCATGAAGCTTAACATCAGGAGGTATTAGTGGCACGCTGTTTTCATGGACTCACTAATCACAGCCGGATTTGTCGGTGCCATCGGGTCAAGATTTTTGTGCCGCTCCACTGTATGTGTGTGTGTGTGTGTGTGCGTGTGTGCTTGGCCATTTGAGAAGAGAGTAGACTCAAGCATATGTTAATGGATGCACATTGAACTGTTAAAGGTTTCATTTAACCCAGACCAGAATGCTTAAGGAGATGATGGTGTGTAGTGAGGCAGAAAGAGAGAGGGAAGAGAGGGGGAAGAGGGACAAAGAGTCAGCTTGTGTTATGTTGTATCTAAAGCTCACAGAATCATATCCAATCAGCCTGCTTTTCCATGCAGAAACTGCTATTTCAGGCACTGTTATATCACACACTTCTATTGTCGGACAAGGATTAAGACTTTAAAGTCTTTACTGTCTATGCAGCAGTCCAAAAGATACGGCTTGTACGTCATTATTTCGTTCTGATGTACTCGAGTACGCACTTTTGTGTGAAAGTATGCTTCAACTTTCTTTAACAAAGCTTCACTCTGGTTTACAGGTGAAATATGTGGCACAACTGACAGGAGAGCAGTGCAGATTTATTAGATGTCAGCCAAATGTGAAGTCCGATTTAATAAGGTTGAGGGAAATAATAAGAAAAGTACAGCAACTATTCAAAGACTTGTAAGCTTGTAAATGTTTTACAGATGCTGAGAAAAAATGAGTCTCAGTCAGCGTTTATGGTCTGTAATTTGATTGTAACTTATTAAATTTATGACTGAGTTTTTAAAGCTAGAAATCACAATTTATCTAAATTCATTGATTCAATTTTTAAGACAAGACAAAATTAGCCGATATATTGCTACTGTTCTCTGAGACGACAAAGATTATTTGTGATTTAAAAAAAAAGAGGAAGTTGCTTGAGTTTTTCAGTAAGACATTGTATTGGTTGTACACTAAGTCAAACACACCACACTCCTAGTATCTGGCTTCCGTTAACTGGACTGGTTACTTAACAAGATGACAATTAGTCAAGTTGTTTGTGTCTGTAGGCTTTTATTGTGAAGTAGGCCAGTAGGTTAATACTGCAGCCACGCAGGTACAACAAGATGTAAGTTTAGCTCAGCCTGCTCTGTAACTACAGGCCAACACTCTCTGCTCTTTGTGTTGTTTACCCTTCATCTCAAACAGTGAAGACGGGCAAACTTTAAATCTGGACTAGCACAAAATACATTCCTGTTCCAGATCTGCACAGTTACGGTTTTTGAGCTGGTCAGCTTGTTTTTGCTCCGTCTAAAATGACCCACAAAAACCGATGGACAGACCTCAGCACACATTCAAAGACATGTGAAGTAGTTTGGGTTACATGCAGCAGTTTATGACAGTATATTGAATCTAAACCCCAAAGAGAATAGAAACAAGATGTAGGTTTAATAGATATGAAAAGAGTTACAAGCTAATCATGCTCATCATGGAGATATTAAAAAAAACAAAAACAAAAAACCTCTGGAAGATTTGTTGGACTTTCTCAAGAGTAGTTACCATAATGTAAAATGTGTTTATCATAAACAATAAACCTACGCGAATACTTCAGATTTCAGTTCATCCAGAAGCTAGCTGGCGTTTCTAAAGTTATACTGCTTGTCATGCAAAGACTTGATTGACCTCTCCTCAGAGATCAAGGTTTGTCTATTTTCCACTCAGAGTCTGCAATGATACTGAAATATTTCACCAGAATAGTTTTTAATCTTCAGTCTAAGCAAAAGATTTACATTACTGAAGTCCTCATCTTATCTGGTTTGACTCTGACTGATTTTACAAAACCTAAAAAATGAGAACAAGAAAATTTGATTGTAAGATTTTGGTGTGTCATGAATATTTTATGTATTCTAAACACATCTGCTCTCTCCTTTGGGTGTTTGTGATAAGATATGGATTTCTCAAGCATTGAAGGGAAAGGAAGCATTACAATTCTTCTAATAATGTGTTTTTGTTGGGCATGTGAGTGTTTGGCCTGCTACAACTTTGTTACTCCTGTAAGTCCACACCAGAGTTACTTTTCAGTAACATTAAATGAAAAATATTTTATTATTGTCAGCTGGAAACGAGAGGATGTGTAGTACAACCTCCTGCTGCTAGCTAGATCTAGAGATCCGGTTAGTATTGAATCCTGCCCTTCTTTTTTTTTTAACAGATTATATTTGATGATATTTTTGTTTTTGTCGGGTTAACTTGACCAGAGCCATGGATAACAAACAGAACTGTGTTGATCGTGGTATCAGGTATCGGTCTCATACAGACTTAATAAACTAGATTGGCGGCAAAGAACCGATCCATTGGGCAGATCCGTAAGGCTCGTCTATTTAACTCAATTCAGAAAAACTTAGTGTTCTAAATATCATTCTCAGTCTCATCCTCACATTTAGAGTCATAGATTATTCAATTAATACTGGAATTCTATCGGATTGATATCGTATCAGTATTCCAGTAAAATACCAGTGATACCGAAAGCAAGGTATGGGGTCCAAAGAGTTGGATCGGTGCATCCCTAACAACAAACTCAGGCGTCATGATGTTAATGTGCAGAGGACTGAAGGTTGGTGATGCTAGCTCTGCTATTGTTAGCTACATTCAGCTACCTTTTGATTTTGCTTACTGCAGACTCTATAATCATGTTGTTTTTAATATATTTAGCTACACTCTGATTTCTTTCTTAAGCGTTTTCTGCTTTTAGACTAGTTGGCTAATTGGAACTTTAATTTTTGTTTACAATTTTTGTTTGTTTGTTTTTGTTTTGTAGAAATGGTTGCTCGTTTCGTGATGGAGCAACTCAATGAGACAGTGATTCTGTTGGGGGTATCACATACGATAAAGATAGCAGTCTGCAGTTACCTATCAGGATTATTATAAGTTGCATCAGTCAAAAAATGGTCATGAAGAAGAAAAAACGAATATAAGTTGCATCCGGGCACCGGGTCACATTTATTTAGAAATTTATTTCACAAAAACCAAGACCAAGAACAGACATTTAATCTGGAAAGGCAAGTTATCAACTACAAAACAGCACGTTGAATAGGTGTCCGGTAATTTAGCGTAACAGTAACCATTCATCACTCAGTTCAGTTCCTTTTAATTCTTCATCCTCAGTTTTGCTTCTGAACAAAAGCTTATTGTTATCACAAGCCTAGAGCGCCCTCTCACGGTAATGTTTACTCCTTGGTTCATGTCAGTCGGTATGAGTCAACATTTTTAAAAAACATTAATATACAAGTCACACCTGAGTATAAGTCCTAGGACCAGCCAAACTATAAAAAGGTGCATCTTTGGAAACACTGAGAACCAGCACCCTTTCACTCAGCAGCTTCACATCAGGTGTGCTGTAACATGATGCAGAATAAGCATGTTTTTTTTTTTCCACCTAAACCTTTGTCCATTCAGTAGAGTCTTTTAACTTCCATCAAACCAAGGTTATATTTATTAGGAATCATGTTTCTTGTTGTGTATTACTGTACTTTAGAGTGCACTATCACATTACCAGCACTGTTTAATGGTGTCTTGTTTGGTTTTGGTTGTCAGGCCTAAAGTAAAGGACAACATGAACCAGTTACATGGTGCTGACATCCCTCTGAGATAATGAATAAAGAGACTATTGGATAGAATTTTTAAAAAAGGCTCAAACAAAAGAATTCATGTCAGATATTTTTCTTATAAATCTAATTTTTTTACTTCACTTTGATCTATTTTGGATCAACATGTTTGATTGTAATAAGTTAAAGAAAAGGGTATATGACACCTGAGACTCTAAACTGGATTAGTTGAAAAGTGAAACGGATTAAACTTGAGACTTGAATTAAATGAAATCTAAAATAAACTTGGGACATTGTAAAAAAAATATTAGGATGAAGAAGAACTGATACTAAACCATGAAGACATCACCAACTAGAAATGATAAAACCCGGACCTCACTGGAAATTCTCCCCCTGTGGCTTCTGTTGGACGTATTCATCATGCATAACCAAACTCGTGCTGATTAGCATTCAAAATCGCGCTCTGTTCCTGTAGCCTGAAACGTGTAACATTTTCAAACATTGGGGCAAATGTTTCATTAAAGTGTTGCTAGCCCCCAGCTCCATTCCGCTCCAGTCTCCGCTCTATCAGGCCTTCCCCAGAAGTGATTATGCTAATTGCTGTTTGATCAGATGATTAAATTATAATTTGATTAATCCCAGGCACTAAACGCTCTGAATACGTTCATATGCATTTTGCTGGCTGCCTGGCAGTGTTTGCAGAGCTGCCTGTCACCGGGCAGGCTGTCGGATCCTGGCGGTGCAGGTGAAGGACGGTGGTGGAGATGTATGTGGAGCTGCATTGGGAGATGGTTATGAACATGAATGAAGCAGTGTTTTGGATGTACTTTGGTTGAGTGATCACAGAGAACATGATGATTAATAAAGGATCACTCTCATCTGTGTGCAGATTGAGTGCAGCTCTAATGCAGATTGCTGCCATTTTCTCAGTCATTGCCTGTCTCTGTTACTCTCAATTGACTGTGTATCCATCAGAGTGATTTATAGTGCAGTATAGACAGGCTCCCATAGGACTACATAATGAAAGCCCTCTAATATATGCTTATACTATGAGATTCAAGGCCTCTTTAGGCACTAACATGAGTATTGTAACTAAAATGATTATAGCACTGTGATGTTTATACAGAAATGATCTAAAAATATCCAAACACGTAACAGATTGGCTCACTGGTTGTTTGCACACTGGCAAAGAGGGAGGACTCTCCTGCAGCGGGTTTACTGAAGATAAAATACGCTCGCCTTTGAGGCAAATGGAGGCTCTGGAGGGGAGGGGAGGCCAGAATGGAGGGAGAGAGTTATGGTGGGTGGGGGTGGTTGATATTTTTCTGAGGCACACGAGGATGGCTGTGAGCGGAAAGGCAGCGATGTCTAGTCATCTGACCCACAATCCCATTTAACCTCAGGACTTTGATTTGCCCTCCACTGTCAACTGCCAGCTTATTTCACCTCTTTGTTTCTGTGCTGCAGAAGGCTTTTGTTTCCAGCACCCAAAGATGATGCAGAACAACACGGCAATAAAGCACCAGGGAAAACGTTTGCAGAAGCTCTTAGCTTTTATTTTAGCTGGAGCAACACTGTGCTGTGTTTATCCTTTATGAGGCCGTTTAAACTGAAGAGATACTTGCTTTTAATACCTTGCACCCTCAACAAGACCATTATTAAGATGTAAACACATTTATTCTTTCATCTGTTTTTAAGGCCTTTGACTAAATAAAAGAAATGCATGCAACACTTACTCTTGCATGCAAATATATAGGGCTGCATCAAACAATTAATGTCATGATCGATTTATTTATGGTTTAATCTCTTGATTAGTCAAGTAGCTGTTTGGTCCATAAAATGTCAGAAAATGGCTGAAAAATGTTCCTCAGAGTCCAAGATTACATCATCATCATCAAATGTCTTGTTTTATCCACAAACCAAAAATATTCAGGAGTAAAGAAACCAGAAAAAATACACATTTATCAAGCTGAAATCAGAGAATTTGGACATCTTTTTCTTAAATAATTACTTAAACCGATTAATCAATTATCAAAATAGTTGACCATTAATTTAATAGTCGATTAATAATTGATTATTTGATTAACTGTTGCAGCTCTACAAAAATGTGAACATTTGAGCTAATTGTCTGCACAAACATCATGTTTCTAATTAGCATGCTAATTGCAGAAAACTGCAAAACAGGAAAGGCATTTTATCCGTGAGAACTTTTTGACAGTTTTACACAGTTTACAATAATAAGGTCCCAACCTGCCTTTTATCTAAAAAGAGAAACACAACAAAATTCAAAATTTAGATACTAATGCAGCATCTCATTGCACTTTGTATTTACAGTATAGATTTCAGGTCCATCCACCTAAAGAAAGGAATGTTGATACAAAAACAGTTATCATATGCTTTCATCATCATCCTCATCATCATCACTATTTTACAGGATTAATGTTGCAGCTATTTTTTGGGACCCAAACCAAAAAAAAAAGTGGCAAAAAGAATCACAAATTTTGCCTTATTTTGTTTTTATTTGATGTAAAATACTGATACAGATTCTTTGGTGCATTTTTAGCAGTCGACAGTTTTTAACAGGGGAACCAAATCCTGCATGGTGGCTGATGTACTTTGACTCTTATAAAGTTTTAACTTTTAGATTAATATTTCTTTTATTTGTGCTTGCTCACTTTATTAATTTTATATAGTAAGTTTATATAAGTTTATTTTTGGGCTTTTACACCTTAATTCTGAATGGATAAGACCGTGGCCATAGCAGACCTCCAAACCGGAGGAGACTGGGGGGAATGACATGAGAAAGAGGTCTGGTGGTGGAAGCAAACCTGGGCTGCCTGCTTTTGGCCAACATACTTAACCAGGAGGCCAAGCCCGCAACCAGATGTTGTTTATTTATTTGTTTATTTATTTAGCTAGCTAACTAACTAACTAACTAACTAACTAACTAACTAACTAACTAACTAACTAACTAGCTGTCTAGCTATCTAGTTGGTTAGCTAGTTAGTTAATGCACAGATATGACAATGCAAACGTCTCGGTGCGCTCAGTACGGTGTATTCTTTACAACAACTGCTCTGCTTCATGTGCTGCACCCTTTTTTTTTTTCTTGTACAAAATGATCTTTGACAAGCGTTTTATAACCGTCACATGATGTGAAACGTCAAGACCAGTGTTTCTGTTATTGGCCCACATCTGCTACCCAGCACATAAGTTGTGCTCTGCAAAAATATTTTCCTTGTATTACCCACCTTTATTTTTCAGCTTGTTTTTTTAGCATTGTTTTTGTCTTTTAAAATTTTGATATAAGACATTTTTCAAGACTTGCCAGGTGAATGTGACTTGTTTTAAGTCTCCAAAGATAATTTACACTAAAATAAGGACAGAAACTTGCTTAGATATCTGTTGTGTAATCTCATGTTAACACTTCCCTGTCAGGATTTTAGCCTGTGGTTTGTGGCCCATTTACAGAGTTTTTAACCATCAGTCTTTCAGGTCAACATGTTTGATCATGGTATGCTGTCGTATAGATGTCAAATACTCACATTTCTTTGTTTCTTTAGTTTGGACTAGTTTAACAATGAGGACCAACCTGCAGCTTTAACAGGTGTCTCCTCACTAAGTGTCCTCCTGCTCAGTTTGAACTCCCACAGCTAAAACTGTCCTGAAACTCTGCTGCATCCAGTACCAATTACTCTATTCAGATGCAGCTGATGTGCTGGCTATAGGCTCCTGTGCTGTGCTGTCGTATAATATGTAGATGATCTTAAAGCTGTCAGCCGTCCTCCTTCAGATAATCTCCTGGTTCATCCCTCCCTGCTGGGTTTAATGTCCTCCCTCTCAGCTCACCTGAGATCCACCTCCCCTTGCTCATCCTCTCTCCATCTACCAGCTCAGTCAGGCAGAGGATACTTGACAGTACAGCAGGCAGAGGTGGTGAGGATTTTACTGAAATAGAAATAAAGCCTCTCTTTGGCTCTCTTAAAGCATGCTCAGTGTATAATGTGCTGGGATATATTTCAGACAAATAACTGTCAAGTACTGAACAACTCTTCAGACATCCCTGTGTGGAGCCAAACTCTGGCTTTTCTATATAATGATGTATCCTGCTCATCAGCCTGAGCTGATGCTATGTAGAGGTGTTTAAATCTACTTTTGGACACGTTTTTTGGGGCTTCATGAAGACATCATCATGTGACCATGTTTTAAAGTTACCTCTATGACTCCTTTACCTCAGGATGGGTCTAACCTCAAAACCAAGCTGTCACTCCATATATGACTATGTTCATTACCCAACTTTCTGTGTGAAATACTCCAATCTGATTGGTAAACTGATTAATCCGGATAACAAGCAGGACACTAGGCACAACCAGATCACACATTTCATATCAAATCTGCAGAAATGAGTCCAGTCCAGCATGGTTAAGTAGTTTATTTTAAACCCCCTCCTTTTTACAGTGTGGCAAAATATTAAGTTTGTGATAACGTCAGAAAACAACCCATAGGATATCTTTTTTTGAAATTGTTTTTGGCTTGGACCTGCTTATTTTATTTTGAGAGAACAAAACTAAAGACTAGTTGTTAACAGCTAACACGTCAGCAACAGAGAAAGGAAGACTAGAGACAGTGAGAAACTACCGAGGTGTGATAAAACACACAAGGATCAGAGCAAAAGAGACCAAATTAAGGAAAAGAGACTCAAACTGCAAAACGATGTAGACTGTTTCACGGTTACAAAAGAAGAAAATCCAAATTGGGAAGACAGGAAAGATGACCTTACCCAGAAAAACCTTGTGGGTAATTTTCTGCATCTGTTAAGACCACCAAAGAAAAAAAAAACATCATATCACTGTGAATTGAGATCTTAAGTTTAATGTGATTCAATACAGTAAAGCAAACAGTTTCGTGTTAATTCCACTATCAATCAGGCAGATTTAAAAACCTTTGCCATAAAAACTCTTTATTGTTGCATGCTTGTTGTTGGCTTGTTTTTAGTGAATCGCCAGGTAACAAAGGGGATGTTGAATGGTAAGGTGGTAGTTATGTGAAATGGAATCCAGACTGGGTAAGACAACTTTTGAAGCTGTAGCTTTATCAAAAAAAAGTAAATTACTCCTAAAATTTAAACAAGACTTAAAACTGATTTTTTTCACAACATAAAACTTCTTAAAAAAACTGTGGATTGTGGACAAACTGGTACAGCTCAGCTCATTGCTTTAGTACATCCTGCACATACCCATGTTGAAGCCTTTCACAGAAAATGCTTCCTTTTGTCTTTTACAATCAAATGCAATAAGAACTTGTTTAGTCTGAAGGCTGGCTGGTGGAATAATCTTTCCTCTTGCTGATGGTTTTGTTGTCTTTTGAATCTTGTTTGTTGGTCTCAGGATTGATGTCAGTCGGTTCAAAACACATAAGGAAAGCTTCAAGGTCAGTAATATCTTCCCCAGTGTTGCACAACAACATGGTTTGTAGTGTGTGATACGATTGTAGAGAGGAAATGTAGAAAGAAATGACAAGATTAGACTTTTTAATCCACATATAGCTGTTTTGAAGTATTTGGCAGAAAAAATAAATAGATAAATGAACTTCATCGACCTTGTTGAGGTCAAACAGTCATTCTTAAGTGCCTAAGGAGTAAGTAAAATTCAAACCCAACCGCCACATTTGGTGAGCTTTAGAAACGATTGGACCCACCAAAGCACAGTTTGTTCTCTAACAATTCACCAAGAATTATAATCCAGCGTCCTCAGATTTGATTGTCACCTGGGAGTCCTATGTTACGCTCATGATAACATTAGTGCCATCGTTACGATGGTTCAGTTACATAAAAGCAGCGTAGAGCTTTCAAACATGCCAAATCTTTGATCTCTATATGTCAGATTAGAGGCAAACGTGTGTACTGTATCTTATGGGATTAAACTCCCTCTGAGGTACAGTGTGTGAGCTCCTTTCTGTGGCTCCAAAGCTCTTGGATGTAACCAGCATCCACATCGAGCTCTGATTCACACTTTGATATTCATGTGGAATAATATTAGAAGTTGCTACATCGGGAACATCCTGTCATTTCTGTGCTGTGTCACTTAGGGGAGGTTAATGGAGCATTGTGAATGTCTCATATGGTTGTTGTTACCGCTTTTTCTTCCATCTCTTGATGTGCCTTTGCATATTAGCTTCAGCAGCAGCAGCAGCTCTGGTTTGTTTACTCCCTCGCAGGAGTTTTTCCTCGTCTCTTCCCAGCCATCTCGCTGTTTTATTCCTCTCTCTGCTTCTGTCTCGGTTTATGTTCCCATTCCCACCTCGGTGATGTAGCTGATTAACGTCTCTAAAGTAGTCGGCACATGTGGACTCCCTCCTCTGATGTGAGTGTTCATGTAAATGAGCATTCATATGCATCAACTAACCCACTCCACAGCGACTCTCATCTCGCCCTCCAGAGAGTTGTCATCAGAGGAGGGTATCATTGGTTTTACATGGCGGCTGCGTGGCACTGAGCGACCCCTTAACATTATTCATGAGGGCAAAATGGGAGCGGGTGATTCGGGCGAGAGAGGGGGACCCTGTTCTCGGATCAGCGCGGCACTTCTCTTTACCGCTTATTTTGAAGGCCCCCGTGGGCAGGAGAGGGAGGGGGGGGTTGGATGCTTACTCACTGTCATCATGAAGCCATCCTGTCCTCCACCCTGTCTCCAGCCCCTCCCCTTTTTGCGCTCCCCCACCCCCTGCTCTCCCCTCCCCAGGCGTCTCTGCAGAGCTCTGCCTTAATTACCTGCATAGCCTGCCATGAGCTGTCAGTGTGGTTCAGTGCCTGTTTGCCCCCAGTGGATTCACCCTAATGTCTTGATGCTGTTGTGCCCGCCGTAGCTCCACAGAGCTCTCTGACCTGGTGAGGGCCACGCTGTGGCTGAGAGCCAATCACACCGCAACGTTTAAATACATTAGTGGCCTCAAGCTGTACAGATGTGTCGTGGCTATTAACTAATTCAATGTGATAAAAAAGAAAGACAGTGTGAATGCTGGGCTTTGGTTACAGAAAGACGTTAACGTGAACAGTGATCAGTGAGCGTTTGTTGTCACTGGAAGAGGAGAACAAGAGGCTGCAGACCGCATTCATCCATACGTTTGATTAATGGTGTTTGGTTGAGGTAAACACAGGCCCGGCTAAAAAGCTCCTGACACATCAGTGCACTAATGCACAGACTAATGCACAGGCCTATTTATGTCGCGTGTTGATTGGACCTGTATTGATCAGACATTTACTTAAATAAATTGCCTGGGTGATTTGGAGGCGACCACTGATGGGCATTGTCAAAGAAGCTTTACTGATCTGCCAGAAAACACATCAGAGGGAAAATAAAAAGCTTGTCTTATAGTTTACCAATAGTGGTTTTGCTGAGGCCTCTTTTAAAATGACGTGTGTTGACCAGAAAATTTCCCCTCCTCAGCTTAATTTTCTCAAACCACAAGATAAAACATTTTACCAGCAGTAATGACCATGCTAACAGCTACATCTTCTTATTATATAATAATGAGCAGCATTTTTTTTATTTTTTATTTTAAAAGAGTTTCACTGTCCTGCCCCAGTGTGGACGGCTCTCGTATCTGCTTCATTTGGGAGAGCTGCTGTTTTATTGGATAATCATGTAGGTTGAGGCATTGTTGTAGTGTTGCATATCTTTTGACCATATTTATTGAGGTAGCCAGGGTTGGCATCTTTGCCCCGCTTTGAAGTAGTTTGCCAGCCCAAGATTTAATATTTGTACCACTTTGGATGGCTGCGATTGGCTTTCTTTGTGTTTCTTTATACTACTTTTCTTTTTATCAGTACTTTGAAATTGTGACTTCATACAAACACTTATTTACATTAATTCTAGAAAAACTCAGCTTAGCGTATGTTGTCACTTTTATGATCTGTATGATCATTTAGAGTTAAAACCAAAGTAGATATTATAACTATCACAGAATATTGATGATAACTGTCTGTTAAAAAAAAAAAAAAAAGAAATGAAAAGAAACCAGTCTCAGTAACCAGCTAGCCTCTATCACAGTATGTGTCTTTGACTGCAGTGCAAAATCATGTTGATTAGAAGGCCGGATAAAAGCAAAGTGCTCCTGTCTGTGTCCACCCAGAAAAAGTTTACTTCTCAGTTTGGGACAATTTTGGACTTTGTTAAAAAAATAAATATAAAAAAAAAAGAATGGTTCTTGTATTCAATGTTTTATGCAGGATACATTTTATATAGAATACATATTTTCATTTAAAACATGTTAAAAATTATAACTTGAGGATTATGAAGTTGTATTTTGGCCCATTTCAAAATGGCTGCTCTCATGAATTTATCCACACACTTTTTTCTTCAGAAGAATCAGAGGTCATTTTCAAGAAGTTGCAGTTAAAATGACATCTCAATTGTTATTCATTTTTTAAAATACGTGTTTTCTGCATTGAAAGAATGCATACTTAGCAAAAACTTAACAAAAAGTTGCTGAAACAGCCCAATGTCTCAAAAATATAGGTCAAGCATCACCAATTTATCAACCAACCTTTGTATAATATCATATTAGTTACACATAAAGTCTTCCTTTTTTGGGTTGAAAAAACATATTGCCCCCCCCCACCCTCTTTTTTTGATACATTTTCTATAAATATGACAGTTTGATCCATTATGTATTTTTTGCCATGATAATCTTGAGGTAAAATCTTGTGTTTTAACCCTTGTGGAAATAAACTCTTGGACAGAAAGGGTTAATAATGCTCCATGTGTGAGCACCAGTACTACATTCCACCTTTGCATAAATCAGTACCCCACTTTTATTGTCCCACTGAACACAACAGACCAGTCTTTTTTTTTTTTTACAACCAACACCTTGTTCACTTTTTCCATGATAAGCCCGATACTCAGCACTCGAACATTCAGTCGCAGGATTTGAAACTAATCTGTGAGACAGTCAGACTAGAAGAGCTACAGTTACATCAGTCAGACACACAGACAGCAGAAAAGGTTAACAACTGAAATATATTTGATTAGATCCTTGATCAGTTTTGGGGCATTTCTTGGAGAAAGAAATGTCCTCTGTAACGGTGGCAGATTCATCCAGCATCATGATTTGTCGCCGTGTCTCCTGACTGTGTCACCCGTCAGCTGAGCCTGTGTCAGTCTTGGTGTTCACGGTCCTCTAGACATTAACACTCAACCCCCACATCCCTCTGACACGCCCGCATGCACTCTCCTTGACCGGAACATGTCTGGTGCCCTTGAGCAGAGTCTTCCTCCACGACACGGCTGCATCAGGAGTCACCTGCAATCCTCGATTAGAGGCATCAGTGGGGCCTGCCACCAATAGGTGCTGACATCTGGGACTGTGCCAAGCATTATTTCACCCTGCAAGAAGAAGGGACTCACCTCCGTCACCCAACACAACCCCCTTTCTTCCTGCCCCCTCCTTTCAGCTTTGAAAACAGAAAAGGAGAAAAAAGAGGGTCCATCTATTATACATGTGTTTGATTCATTATTAAACAATATCACTTTTTCCTCTTTGTGGTTTTGGCTCATGGAAAACTGATGTCGATTAAGACGGGCTCAGTAAAGACGGGCATAAGGTGCCTGTCAGTGAGAGCATGTGTGTTTTTGTGTGTATGTGTGAGCATGATAGGCATGAGAGTGCGCTGGTGTCATCTCAGTAACTTAATAGCATAAGTTTGATGCCAAAGACTGACATTAAGTAACTTTAGGAATCTGAACAGTTTGTACGTTTCTTGAATTACAGAGACATAAACAAGGACTTTACAACTTTTCCTTATATGCCCTTTCTACCTAAAGATTTGCAGATCTGAACCTCATCATGTAAAAGTAAGTCAAAAATAAGTCAAAAAATTAGAACTGTGGCAGGGATGTCTGTAAAATCTAATAGCCATAAAAGCTAATTCATAGCCATAAAATAAATAGAAAGAAAGCAATTCATATCAAAGCTCTTAAGAACAGATGACAACATCATCTGCAATAGTTACACAAATTGATAATAAAACCCTTTAAAACTTTTGTCATCATAAAGATGCTCACTCATTTGGGCAACGGAAGTAGCATTCAGCTCTGGTCTTTCGGATGAGTTAGCGTTCTTAAACATAATTAAAATTGTCAGCAATATGAAATTTTCTGGTTCTTCTGCAGTCGGTTGTTAGAAACCGATACAATAATGCAGCGTGAATTTCTGATGAGTTCTGATAGGATCACAACTGTTACAGAGCAACCAGTGTTTAGTTTAGTTTGTTTATTTGCACATGATAAACAGATAACATTTACACAATAATTAAAGAAATTAATGAAAGAAAACATTGTGCAGGAGAGGTTAGAAGCCATGAAGCCTTATCAAAATAACTGCCTGTGATATAACAAATTAATCTAGGCAGCAAGTTAGGTTAGCTGAAACAATGCTTTAGTATTAGGAGCATGCTAACTGGTGACCTTCAACTGAATGTGTCAGTTATTGTCACAGTTACAACAGCTTTTTAAATGTGGAAATGAAATATTTGTAAATTAACCGTAGTGTATTTTTTACTATTATGTATAAATAAACCCACCAGATATGTCTTTACATTAGCTCTACAGTTGTAGCTGCCAAAACTTCAATAATTAAAGGAACAATCTGTTTAAGTCACTGCTGGCTGCCTGCTGTAGCTTTCATAATGTGTGTATAACAGCGTTACTGCGCTCTGGTTTTGTTTTGAAAAAAAAAAAAAAGATGAATAACATGAAATTGGTTAGCATGTTTGGCTCAATAACTGAAGTTAATGTGCTAGGTAGTTTGTTTAGCATGCAAAGTTTCTGATTTTCTGATTCAACTCTGCTGTGGCACTTTGATTTCAAATGTGTGTTGAACGTTGTCGAGAGAGTTTGATAATGGATTGGATGCTGTGGTTAGAAAATGAATGGCAGCCAAACTGTTAGAAAGCGAAACAGAGTAAACACTGGCAAACAGCTGTCTTTTCTATGCAAACATTATCTTCTCAAATGTAGTAGCTGCACTTCTTATTGCCTAATTGTGGTGCACAGGAATTGATATCTTTGATTTTTACTCATCCTGTATCAAAGTTCAAAGGTTCTTGTGACAGCCATAGCCCTTAACGATGTTAGCCTAGCGCCACTGGCTAGCCTTCAGGAGAAATCTGTCTCCTTTAACAAATGTCGTCCTTTTGAGTGTTACTTACTTCACCCAGCACATTAATTCTTTTGGGTTTTTCCAAATGGTTAAAATAATTCTTTGTGCTTTGAATGCCTGATGACTTTAGTTAGCTACACACACAGATGTAGCTGCTAACAGTGCAAAGCTAAAGGCTAAAATGAGAGGACAAAGACAGAAACTTGTGAGTAAAAGATGCCAAACAAAGAGATGCTTTTAAAACCTTTTCAATAAGCATTTGCATAAGAGTGTAATTCATTTTTAAGATCCAAAAAAGCAGAGTTATCACCACAGACACAAACCCTTTGAGATGTGGACCAAAGTGTTGGATACTGTGGTCATAATCTCACTGTCAGGCTGACAGCTGACCGACTGTCGATAGGGTCCACATAAATCTTTCATCTGCTGCTTTAAGATTCAGCTCGCTCTTGTTTTGATCTTCCTCCTGTGTTCCCAGTTTTATTGATAGACCCCTCATATGAGCGCCTCATCCCTTTGCAAGAACAATGCCTTACAAATCTCTAAGATGTGCATTTGTACGTGTTACATCTTACTATTTCATGACAGCTGTTAATGAGATTATTATTTAACGGTACTGAACACAAACGCACTCTGTGACAGCCAGCAGCCACCCACATACTGTCTCCTCTGCTTTAAACGAGCATTGTAACAAATCAGGCTGCTTTTTACCTCCTCCGATTTATGACTGAATATTCAAATAAAATCTTTTTAGAATAGGCTAATCATATTTATGTAATTTCTTCTTGGTTAGATAATTCTTAGAGGGAAGTATCCTGCAATAATTGGCCACCATTTAAGTTATTGAAATGCGTTATGGAAAAAGTGGGGTTAATTTCAACAAGGGGAATTTTTCAGCAAGGATTGGACCACATGGGATAATTAAACATAACGCGTATTTTTTTGTAAAATTGGTTTTGTTTTTAATGGATTTTATTCTCTAGCAGATGTATTTGAGCTTCTGTCTTGTGCAGCTTGCTGTGCTCAACACCCACCTTGAGTGACTCCGCTCTGAAAAACTGGCAGCGCTGCTGCTCCCTAGACAGATTTTGCAGCAGACAGTTGTTTGCTCAGGGTAGAAAAACCAAACCACTCTCAGACAACTTTTAAGAAAACAAACAAACAAACAAAACAAAACAAAAAAAAACAACGGTCGATTTCTCGATTTGAGAAACGTCCAACTTTTGCTAGCACTGCCTGAGCTGCTAATTTGTCCACACATCTCAAATGAGCTGTGTTAGCTCCAGTCTGCTTAAGAAACGATAAAAGTTTTGAACTTTTTAAACTTCTACTTAAGTCATTTTTAAGAGGCGCTGTGAGGACATGACTCTTGCCAAAGCATTTGTTCTGAAAGCAAATGAATGGAGGGCAGATCTTCTTTTTAGCTACTTTGTTCAGGGCAACTTTTTACAGGATACAAAGTGACGGGTTAACGTTTTTATTTACAGTTACGTAGCGCTATTGCTTGAATTATGTCAACAAGCAAACTTCTCAGTGCTAAACTTTGCTGGCATAGTGTTGTAGATGGATTGGTCGAGTCGTCCAAATACACTGAGAAATTACATTTATAAATAACTAACACAGACACCCTTAAACTAAATGCTCTGAGCCTATCTTTAACCCCTCTCTGGCTGCTGCTACAGATGATAATAGATGATAGGAGTCAGTTGGTTGACAGATGGATGCAGCATGCAGCGTGAGACAGAAGCTTCTCCTCTGTCCCTCTCCTTCCTTATGCATTGTGTTTTTTGCACCTGCGTCCTTGTGCAAAGGTGGAGCGAGTCAGAATGTGAGAGACAGGGTCAGAGGAGCGTGAAGGAGAGAAGAAGGTTACAGAGGAAAGCAGGAAGACAAAGCTGAGCTTGGAAATGAAGGGAAGAAGGAAGAGAAACGGAATAACTGAAAGTATTTATTTTATTGGGATGTGGGAGAAAAAAGAGACGGAGCATACCTTTGACCTCAGTCATGACTTCTCTCTTACCTTTCTCTGTTCTTCTTTCAGTGTCCGTATATAGCAGCCTGCGTGTCTTTGTTGGAGTGCTTTCCAGTTCACCCGCCTCCCCACTCAGCCCCCCCCCCCCCTCACTGTTTTTCTTTCTGAAAAATAAATGCACTCCCACTGTATCTATCTGAACTATTGGGATCTGGTAGATTTCTGCATCCATCAGGCTCTCTCATCTTAAGGACTCAGCCACCCAGAAAGGGTCTGTGGATGTGGTGCTGGTGGAGAAGTGAGGGGGTCTCAATTTTTCATGAGTTGGTGCAGAGCGGACTGAGACAAAAGCAGTTATGAGGTGGTTCTCTTCTTCACTCAGTCACCTTTGAAACAGCCAGAGCAAAGGCTGCAGGGTTGCCAGGCCAAGTATCTTGGTGGCCTGACAGTACAAAAAAAAACCCAAAACAAAACAAAAAGACAGGCTAATATTATCCTCTCTTGTTATTGTTGATGACAGGAGTGTTCCCGTGTTCAGTCTAAGAAGAACCTAATATAATATCTCAGCAGGTGTTGGTTGGTTGCCAAAGTATAATCCCCAGACCTTTCAGCTATAACGGGACGACAATTAAGTTCTTAATTACTGTCTATAAACAGACGTCTGAAAATGAGTGCAGGTAACAGTCCTCTCATGGATGTGCTCTCTTAGCAGCAACTCAGTTCTCATCTACGCATGTTGGAGTTGGACTTTAACCAATGACAACAAACAGGCAGAAGATAAACTCTCCTTTAAGCTCTCAATGAATCGGCTGCTTATTCCAGATATAAGAGTGACCTCATGGTTAAGCTTATGAGTTTACAGACTAACATCCGTCTCAGAGGAAGGAAAGGGGACTGAAACCAGGTTCAGATAAAAAAAAATGGCTCTGCGTCTCTTTAAACTTGAAAAAAATGACATTTGAGCTTTTGAATGAGTCTTGTGGATCCTGTTATCATAGAGTTGAGTTGAGTTACATCATTTCAGACAAACACAATCATGCATTTATTGCCAGGTTCAAAACAAACAAACAAACAAAAAACTGGACATGCAGAAGTCTTACTTTTCACCATAGCTAAACATAAGGAGGAAGTCAAATGTAATATATGTTGGTGATTGAAGGTAGGAACACATCCATAATGAGCTCATTCTGACTTTGTAGAGAGTCGTGTGATCCTGTGGTTGAAGCCAAGTTGAATAAATGACAGAATGATTTAACCATTAAAAGCCTGACCCATCAAAAGATTGTCCATTTTTTAAAAAAAATATTTTTTTAACTGATATTTTTATATTTTTTGTATCACATTTGTTAAAATGTTTTTGTTTGGGCAACTTTTCTAGTTAAATTTTTACTAAATACACATTCATTCAATGCAGCAAATACTTATTTATAAAAATGAGTGACAATTCAGATGTTATTATTATTGCAACTTCTTGAAAATCAGGAATAATTTTCCTGGGGAAAAAAAGTGTGGATAATTTCCTGGGAGCAGCTATTTTGATAAGGGCCAAGATACAACTGTAGCCGCCTTTAGTGGAATGATAATCCTCAAGGGGGGAGAATACATAAAAAAAAAATAAAATAAAATAAACAAGTTCTAAGTATCAACAAGTATCTATTTTTTTTCTCTATTAAAAAAAGTGCGCGACTGACACTTTGAAGATACTTTTTTCCCATCTGTGTCCTTATTATCTGTACTGACATTTCAAAAATCCTCCAGTCACATTAATTAGTTTTTGTGAAAGTCGTTCAATACAGTGTAATGACCTATAACTGTTGGTGTTTGGTCAATAAATTATCACAGACCATTGAATCCTGCACAGCTTCTATTAGAGCCAGTCCAGACTTCCAGTGAGGTCTAATGAAGTTCATGAAAGGGGAAGTGGTCACTCTCTGGTACTATGTGGTTCATTGAGCGCCATATTTCCCCATTGTTTTACATTACTGTTTTTGTTGTTGTTGTTGTTGTTGTTGTTTTTTGTTTTGGTCATGCTTATTGGCTCCATGTGGTGCTTGTACTCTACCTGAAGAGCATTTGTTTGGCTTTTGAGTTTGAATAAAATCAAACTTTCTGACTCTAACTTAAATATAAAAAAGATCTGTTTGTGAAATGAAAATTCTTGGAATTTTTTGATACAAACGCATATAATACTATCTAGTACAAAATGTCAGAACACCTACAGCTACGAAAATGATCAGTAACAGCAGTTCTGACGTGGCATGTTATTATTATTTTATATTAATCCGCTGAGCTAAGAGCTTCTGGATGATACATTATGAGCCGGCTGACTGTCCCTTACTCAAAGTAAAGAAAGAGCAGCTTCTGCTGCTGTACAGATGATGCAGTGTCAAACTAACAGCTGTTGATAGGAGCCAATATATCTGTTAGGGAGCCAAATTACTTAAATTGTGTTGAAATATTCATCCAGTGATCATTCAAACAGCCACACTGGCTCCCTGCTACTCTCAACAGATGCTGAGATTTTATGATCATCTCGATGGCAGATTGTTCTACTCGAGAAAACCACTGACAAGCTGTTACTCTGTGTGATTACATGGTCGTAAATTAACCCTTGATAACTTCCTTGTGGATCATTATGTGTAGTGAGCCGTTTAATACGGCTTTTTTTTTAAAGCATATTCTCAGTGCCTCTCCAGCACAGCTTTCTTTAATTTGTGGCACATTAATGTAGAATACACACCCAGGGCTATACCAAGATAGGCTACACCATGATTCCAATGAATCAAAGTAAATATAAGATAAGGGATTCATGATACAGATTTTTGAGCTGATACTAAAAGTAACTTACCTCTGATAATAAAATTAATATTTCATTTCTTTTACATCTTTGTGTTTTAAAATGTAGTTTATGCACATCTGAGGGTTTGAAAGGGCAAATTTAGTGGCGTAGGATACCATATAATAATATTCTATACGTATACATTCTTAATGACATCCCTGTTATTCTTTTTCAGTATCACTTCTGACCCTTTTTATACTGTGAACTGGATAACTTCTGTACACAGATTAATGTCTTTCTCATGTGAAAGTTCTTAATCAGCCACAGGACAGTCAGACTAATCATTCTCACTGAGCGTGCTTCCAGACATCTTTGGTAAATCTCACTGCAGTACTTGCAGATTTTGTCTTTGGTGCTGATGGTGGCTGCAGCTACTACTGCTTCATATGTCTTTGTGGCAATGACAACTTTTTGGGTAACTTGTAAGATTAGCTGTGTTAAAATTTAAAGTTTGTGTAAAGCAAATTCAGCCATTTTCTTTAGGATTTAATTGTGGAGCTCGGCTTCACAAACTGTGTTTCAAAATTTTCTGTGTTCAGGATTTAATGGGCGGGTCAGAAATCATAGCCGTGAGCCATCATTTCCATAACCCCGCCCCTGCTACTGAAGTGGTATCAATACATTCAGCGCATTAGCTTCAGTGATTTTCCCACCCTCTCTTTAGTCTATGATAACATCTGTAATATAGCATCAGTGTATAGAAAGCAGCTGTATTGTCTAGGCTATAACGTTACTCGTCAGTGATCCATGTTGCTAAATGTCATGAATGGGAGAAATAAATGATCATTCTGATGGAGACTGAGGAACGAGGCTGAGCTCTATCAGTGTCTGACTCAGAGTCAGTTTCTGGCTCTGATGGTTCAAACAGGTCAGGCCGGCTCCGTCCCATCACGCATGTTAGTGCTAGCTTCCATTGTTACTGTAGGTACAGTACACAGTCCTTGTACACGGCGGCGGCTCCCCTCCTGCCTGTGGGCGTGGCTCCAGCTCCTCTAACTGACGCACCCCCATCGTTTCACAGCAGAGAGAAGTGCTTATTTTTCCATGATTTTGAGACCTAATTTGAGATACTTAGTAATTTTTTTAATCTTTAAAATTTGGCTCAGTGGTCGATGACATGTTTCTGTGGTGTGACAAACTCATAGCACAAATTTATTGCTGCTTTACACGGACTCTAAGGGCTCATTTTTCAAGCTGCAACCATGTTATCCTACATTGAATCAGTACAAAATGACTTGTTGGTGGGATTTTCCCCCATTTTTTTTATTAAAGAAACTAAAAAAAACAAAAATAAAGTGACTTAACAGCATTTTATTACACATTTTTGAAGTGAGAGAGAGCGAGAGAGAGAGAGAGAGAGAGAGAGAGAGAGAGAGACGAAACCGTAAAAGTTTTAAAACCAACAGAAAAATTAGAATCATTAATATGAGCCAAAACTTTCCAGAAATAAAACCTTTCAAATTCTGTTTCTGAGCCTTGTAGCCCAGACTGTCTCCATCTATATCACTTTTGTGCATTAAAACAACAACTCATTGTTAAATTGACATCTAAGTGTCCCTAAACAATGAGTGTTTTGAGGTTATTCATGGTCAGCTTTCAGCACAGCAATCAATAAAACAACAAACAAACTGAGCGCTGCCCTGAGTCACGGCTCCTCTGCCCTCTCTCACCACCTCCTGGAGAAGAAACTTCAGTCTTGTAGCTGTCGACAACTACAAGCGTTTGCCTTTCAACACCTCCGGGCCCGGCCCTCAGAGTCCTGCATGTGTGAAGTGAGTGCAGCTCCAAATGTGCAGAAACATGTGTACGCCGTGCTGTTTGTTTGTCGTAACAGGTTGAACGACCGGTTGGTGGAAGTGGCCGGTGATTTGAGTGCGCTCATTAGGAATTTATGAAGCGCTAAAATGTTGGGTCTCCAGGGAGGAGGGATTGGCAGCTGTCGCACAAGCAGGCAGGCAGGCAGGCAGGCGACAGGAGGGGAGAGCCCACAGCAGAGAGAGCACACAGACTGTGGATGCTAGAGAGATAGCTGAAATATTTACAGGACAGGAGTGACAGTGTCTGCTCCGAGTTCCACCAATGAGATTAGCTTCAAAGGCCCACGTTGTCCCTCATTTACTGCCTGAATTACTGCCTGCATGAACTCTTTGCCAACAGGCAACATTTTAACAAACATGCTCTGCAAATATGGCTGATCGAATCGTGGCTCATCACCACCTGGAAATAAACAAAAGACAAGGATTTCTGTGATTATTGCTACAATACAAAGTGTCTTTTTACAGATCCAGTCCAATTTCAAAATAAAAGTCTTTTGGTTGAGTGTTTCTAAAGTTGGCAGGGAATCATTAGGAATGACTGCGGCCCCAAACCAACCTGTAAATGAAAATAAAAATGAATTTCAGTTAGCTTACAGGTCTGATGACACCATGCTAAATTCCTGCCTTTAAAGGAAGTGTGGATTTGGATTAGACCCTATCAAGAGAACAGTGGTACAGCATGAGTTTTGCTGCAGAACTGGATAAAAACACAACACGCAAAGCTATGTAGTTAGTCTTACTGTTTGTTGATTATTTCAGATTTTTTTTTTTTTTTGCAGTTAAAATAACTGAAAACTTAGAAAAAGCAATGAACTTACTGAAAAAGTGCTTCACTCCTCATGGGCTGCAGCCAGTTGACATATCCTGGCTTCAGTCCAGCTATGTGGGTCGTCCATTACAGCTCAGAGTTGCATTGTCAGTTTTTCTCCAGCACAGTAACTTACTACAGGAGAAGTGCATCACATTACATTGACTTGCTTCATTAGTTAAGATGACTTGGAAACATCCTCTGTGGCTCACCGTCTACATGAACATGACAAATTGACTACCGAGTAGCTTTTAGGGCTGTATCTGTTCACCACTTTCTAAATTGTAATCATGGAAACAGATTCTCAGCCGCTGTCTGACACCACGGCAACAATATAATTGTAACAAATGATAGATCACTTATTTAGATCCAAGATAAAACATTTTGGAGGTGACAGAGGCGCTGACAGATTTTAATTCTGATGAAAGCATCGATGCAAATGAGTTTGTCACAGACGGCGTCTGATGTTTGGCTGAATGAGTGGAAAAACACCAAACTGTTAAAAAAAAGGGAAAATACCAAAATGATCTCATGAACAGATCTGTCTCACATAATATGTAACATCCACCTCATCCAACCACACATGTACTGCTGATGTTTTTCTATGATTATTAGAGCTTGATGTGTTTACTGAGAAATGCCTCTGTTGTTGAATAAAACAACCCCTGAGGCTCCTGATGAGAAGGGCTCAGAGTGGATTTCTGAGAACTCAGTCTGCTTGTTTGGCTTCGAGCTTTTCAGCTGGTCTGTAGGTTATTTACTGGTGTGTTTTCTGTCGGGCTGCAAAAATCTTCTGATTATAACGGTTTAATGACTGCTTTGCCTTGAGACAATAGGGCTACTGAAGATTTTCTTCAGTATTTTGTATCACTTCTGTATCAGGACCCGTAGCATCAATGCGAAACAGAAAACTCATATTGAGAGACAAAGCAATAGTTTCAACTTAGTCAAACATGACCCTACAAAACATAAGCCCTCTGATGCTCCTAAGATTTTTGGTTCGTGCAGATGGCTTTAGCTAGCTTAGCATTGGTCATAGCTACTTACTAACTAGCTAAGAGGTAAATAATACCTCTGAGATGTCATAGAAATGTTGCAAAAAACAGCTTCCTCACTGATACAAACATTAAATAAAGTCACCATCAGAACCACAACTTGAACTTGAACTTATCTGGACTCCTTCCTCTTACAAATGAGACTAAAATCATATGAAATGCACTGCTTCATACTTCACTCACACATAGTGGTGCCTACAGCTCTGTAATCTCTGCTTACAGATCTGGATTTCCATTATGCAAAGTGTTTTGGTCTCTCTGTTTGTAGTCAGTCAAGAGTGGTAGTGACCAATGATGTACCAGCATGCTTTGGTATCAGCAGGGGGAAATGATCTGTATGGAGAGCAAAAGCAGGCAAGTAGCATGCCATTGTGAAGACTTTCTGGCTCCAAATTACCTGAAAACATTTTGTTTATCTCATCAAACAGAAATTCACAAATTGATGGTTAGATTTCCTGACTGCCTTGAATGCACCATCAGTTTTTTCGGTTCTGACATAGTTTGCAAATTTACTTGCAATTTTTTTGATTTGATATTGATATTTCAGCAAAACCCAAGACTCACAAATTAAAGGTATAGCTCAGAACAGATGAACAGGTACTGACTTAGAAAATGTAACAGACCACGGCGTGTCAGGGTTTACACAGCATCAGAAAGGACAAGTCTTAGTCATGATGACTGGCAGGCTAAATACTAGACATAACGTTACCCACAAGGCCAGCTTTCTGAGAGGGAAGGGTCTGTTGTTGGGACTAAAACCAACACAGAGAAGAAGACAAGGCGTTGATCCTCCTGAATAAAATTGGAGGCGTTTTTACCCAGATATGCACCACTTGTGAAGAGCTGGTTCAGCAGATGTTTAGAATTTCATTTTCGCTGATCACATTTCAAACTTGGTATGAGAATCGATGTATTTAAATTGTTGCTAGTCGTCCCACCTCTTCAGATGTAACTTGACAAACAGCACGTTGATGATCTCTCTCAGGGATGGTGTCGTACACCCACACGGCTGCTGTTTTTCTCTCATGTTTGATATAAAATCTCTTCTCTGAACCAGCAGTTAGATATACTCGCTTTGAAACATTAAATTGGTGTGATAAAGATAAAAAATAGTTTATTAGCTCCTGACATCAGTACATGAAACTTTCATTGCTGCTGTACTGATATCTGACAAGACAAATAACAGCCGATACTGGTGTGTCTAATACACGAGTGCATACCTGCTTTCAAAACACTGAAGAGCATCATCACTTGAGGATGTTTTTCACAAGGCCGCAGAGATATTACTGAGGATACTTGAATCATTCTGATTCAGTTTCCTGTGTTGTATTTACTGAACACAGATGTTGAAACGATGGACATGCCTGTTGTCTGAGCTCTCTGCTGCCTCTGTTAGTTAACATTCGCCGCTGCTCTCTCAGAATTTTGCTGCAATGTCTCTTCATAGACAACAAGAGACTCACTCCTGCAACCTCGCTCCACTGCAGTGAGCTCAGACACAATGGTCAACCAGGGAAAAACACACTCGGCCTCAACTCAGAGAAAACACAGACGCAGGATTGCACAAGTTTCTTTGTTACATAACCGTGTTTTAACGGTGGATTTAGTTTGTACTTTGTGTATTTAAATTCTTTGTGATATAATTTTAAAGTTTTAATCATGAGTGGTGGTCTAACATTTGTGTTTGTTTCTTCTTCCTCTCCCAACAGTTTTCTGTGAAGATCTACGTTCCAGCTTATATTTTGTCAATGCATCTGTGCAAGAGGTAGTGTTTGCCAGCACCACAGGGACATCGGTGCCCTGTCCCGCCGCCGGCGTGCCCCCTGTCTCACTGCGCTGGTACCTGGCCACCGGCGAGGAGATCTACGATGTGCCAGGGATTCGCCATGTGCACCCAAATGGCACCCTTCAGATCTTCCACATCCCCCCTTCCAGCTTCAGCAAACTCATCCACGACAACACCTACTATTGCACAGCGGAGAACCCCTCAGGGAGAATCAGGAGCCAAGATGTCCACATTAAGGCCGGTCAGTTTCTGCTCATTAATATTAACTCTCATACTTTGTGCTAAGCTAACAGGATTCATGATGAGAGGTATCTTTACTTTTCTGTCTAAACACAACACTCCTCTGTCCCTCCTCTCAGTCCTACGAGAGCCCTACACAGTCCGGGTGGAGGACCAGAAAGCCATGAGAGGCAATGTGGCGGTCTTCAAGTGCATTATCCCTGCCTCAGTGGAGGCCTACATCACAGTTGTGTCCTGGGAGAAAGACACACTGTCAATCAACGCTGAAAGTAAGTCACAGCATTTTTCTATGTTACAGGACTGATTCAGACCATCCTTCTGAGTGTATTCACTGTTCATGGCAGTCAGAAATTCAGCACCGATTCCAAACACACTACAAACAAAGAGTTCAAACCACAGTGAGCCACCAGGTCAGGTTTGGTTGGACATTCACTGACTGTTTTCTACAACAGGATCCATCATTAAACTTTAACACATTCTTAATGAGCTGCAGGAAGATACTTTTTTGAAATAAGTGACTCAGTAAATAGAAAGTTTTGAAAAAGAATTGAAAATGGTGCTGCCATCATAGAGAAGGAGATACACAACATTTTTTTTTACACTTATAATAAAATAAGTTGTTGTTTGTTTTGGGGGTCTTCCTACGGGGAAATAGTTTTGTGATGATTTTCATTATGTTCAGCAAAGTCTACAACAGTCACTCATTGTAGCTATGGTGCTCTCTTGAACCATCTGTTTTTGCCATGTGGATTCTGTAATCCCTTCTGCTGAGCTCAGACAGTGATAACTTATAGTTATACAGAGGGATGTGGGTGTTTAGTTAACTACATATTGAATGTTTCGCCCTTGTTAGTTGGTGCCACAATCAGTTCCTTCTGCCATAATGCTACATAATGCTGTACTACCAGGATGTAAACAGACACTGGTGACAAATGTCATCTCATAGTTTGGTTTGATTTAACAGTATTCTGTAGCAGAAGGCTGAGATGAAGTTGTGTGTTGGTTGTATCTGGTTAAACTGGAATAAAACCATTCATCCATGACCATGTGTAACAACGCAGGCATGCAGAGGACTGAAAGCTGGTGAAGCTAGTTCTGCTAATGTTAGACACACTCCCTAACCTGCCTGCCTAGATTACTCGCAGTTTGTGTTTTAAAACAGCTGAATTTTTTTTTTTTTTTTTTTTGCCATTTTAAGTGTTTTCAGGGTGACTTCTTACCTTCAGAATTTGAATTTCGGTTTGAATTTTCACATAAACCTATATGCAGATGATATCTTAATGTTCTGCTGTGTAGTATGGTGAATAAGAGTAGCTTTTGATACGATATTTCTTTTTGTCTTTCTCTTTTTAATTCAGAGTAGCTTTTGATCAACATTTTTTATTCTTAATGATTAAATTTTTCACTAATTGATAACATTTATACACTTATACCAATTTAATAGCTTTGTGATTGATGTCAGGTGTACAGACTGTGCTCAAATGGAAATGAAAATTGAAAAACCCCTTAGAAATGTTGTAACAATGAGCTCAACTACATACTCAGGCACTGGTGGGCGGTTTCTGCTGCAGACTTCAAAGGGTTAAACGATGTTTGTCCTGGCCAAATGACATTACAAGCAGTGTTCACCATGTGATGAGCATTGTGACGGCAGAGGTGTGTGGTCTGAAGTGACTCTTGCAATCATCTGACATGAACCAAGCCTCAACCAACCCACCAGGACCAGTGTATGAGTGTGTGTATTTGTGTCTGTGTGTGTGTGAGTATCCACGTCTGTCTGACCCAATGACAGCAAGGTCTCGCTCCTCTTCCTGGTCTTCCACCAAAGCGCAGGCTGCCAGCCATGTCACTTAGTCTCAGTGTATTGACCCATTTGTGCGGCTGATCGGAGGCACTGCAGCTCTCCGATCATTCAAATCACTTAAATGGAACACTCGTCTGCGTGATTGTTTCCCAGCCCTCGGGGGCAAATTCACTTTATGTGGGGCATTTAGCAAACTCAATAGACAAGAGCTAATGTCATTTTGCTTTTGGATGGAGGGCAAATGCTGGCTAGCAACTGCTTTTTTTTTTTTTTTTTTGTTGACGTTTCACATTCGTCTACTGAGGCGAAATCAGCCGTGTCGAAATCTATAGCAATCTCTTAATTGTCCATAAAGGGATCTGCCGCGAGCATGCTTTCAATTGCGGTATATCAGTGTTTCCTGTGGTGTTTTCTTTATTTTGAATACAGTAGCGTGTTTGATTTATCACTTTATGATCTTTTTGTTAAAGAGTTTGTATACTGGATGTTTCTGAAATTTTAAAGGTGTTTTAAGTTCCAACACTTCCAACACAAAAGTGTTCATCTCAAGCAGTAAAAATCATCACATCTTTCGCTGTCAGCCATGTAAACGCTGTCAGAAAAATCATCCAGCCACCAATCCACCGCTCTCCTCCATGTTAAATAATGGATGACGGAAGCCTATGAATCCATGAGCAAATGGTCTTTATTCACGTCTCAGTGCACGCATCCAACTGACGCACCGTCCATTCCCCTCATCCTCCCCTACACACATTTTAAGTGCACTTTGTCTATGTGGATCCATGGCCATGAGCCTATATGCACACTAACTGACAGCTCCCTGAAAGATTGCTGAACCCCGCGTCTCGAAGGCCGAGCTTTGACATTTTAATTTTTAATGGTTAAAAATAATATCAACACTTTGACTTCAAACAAAAAACTTTGTGAAATGTAGCTTTTCTGTATCTGACATGAATAATTTAGCGAGCTCTCCAGTTGTGAAGGTGTAGCATGATGTGAGACAGGCCTTCTGGTAGTCTCACCGGACGAAGAGCTTTTTGAGTCGGCTAACAAAGAAGCACTCCGAGATGCCTGCCGTCCATTAGAAAAGAATGGAAGATTATCGTGAAAAATGCATTCAGTCGTCCAACAAAAGTAACATCACAGATATTGCAGCTGTACAGGTTTTAAAGTGATCCGAGGTTTTATAAGAACCATAGATTCTGATTTATGAATGAATGAAATGATTATTCATTAGATTTTACTAGAGAAAAAAAGGTAACATCTGCTAAATCGCATAATTTTCTGTTTTCTTTCATTCGTTTTTACATTACATATGTTCTTGAATCATAAACTTTTGACATTTGTTTGCCTTTTTGATCCTTGCCTTCTTTCATCAAACTCTAATTTCAAACCACTTGTAAGAAGTTATACATGAATGCTAACGTTGCACCGTTGGATTCCACATTTTTTTGTTTCTTTTTAAGTAGCAGGCAGGTATTACATGTGGTAATTGATTGGTAAAAATGCCTTTGTTGTGATGGCAAACGTCAGCGCATCATGTTTGGGCATGTCATGGTTGTAAGTGACTTTGTATTCACTTTGGCCAAAGTAAAATGCAGAAAAATAAAATAAAATCAGGACACTCTGTATGAGTGAACTTTTATGTAACTCATTAATTTTGAGGTTCTAAATTACAAGTTTTTTCCAGAATTAGGGGCAACTGACTTCACCAACAGGCAGCCACACTGTGGCTGTTTGGTAGGAAATGAAAAACCCTCCATCTACAATTTCCAATCTTTTAAACTCTCCCTCATAAACCAGTGGGTGATGGTTCAGAGAAGATTGCATGCTTTTTACAGTTTATGTCAACAACATGCATTTGTGACAAGTCAGGTTTGATTACCTGCATCGTGACTCTTAGAGACAGAAACACTTCCTGACTGATGAGCACACATTTCCAAGCAGGTGATACAAACAATGACACCTGCTTCATGAAGCAACAACTGTGTAAGAACATAGTTTTAGTTTAATGAATTTGCTAAACAAGCTAGCATTAGCTTAATTTGTTGAGTTGGCAGCCAGTAACTCAGTACATTTTTTTTAGCGTGCTCTACACATTTGAAGTAGCCCTCTTGTTCTTCACTTGGGTTTATTTAATTGCTGTTTATTACCTCTATTTAAATTAATCTCAAGGGAACAAAAAATCTTTTGACTCTAACAAATTCATGCAACAGCTTCAGTTTGGATTCCAGTGACTTTTCATTATTCAGACGACCAATGCAAAATACCATAAATAAATAAATCATAACATTTTGACCGTATATCCTCATTGTTTACTGTAGTTATTCTCAAGCAACCCAGCAGTGTGTAAATAGACATTTAAAAAGCTTAATTAAAATAAGGTCCAGGGTGCTGATCTGCAAAGGTAAAGTGATTGGCACACTAATGTATAAGACATTACAATTCAATAATATAAATAATATCCTGAAGTGGGAGAATTTCCTGAGATTTAAATAGCTGTGTGTTGTGTGCAGCCGTCCTGAAAAGATAAAGAAAAGAATAAACTTCATTGGATGCAGAATTTGTTTATAACTCGATGGATGAGTTATTGAATTTATTTAATTCCATTCAAACGGTTATGATGGCTGATTGTCTTTTAGTCATCATTTGAACAGTAAATGCTCCATGGATGATGTTTGGTATTAAAATAGTTGTTATTAATAATAATAATAATAATAATAATAATAATAATAATAATAATAATAATAATAATAATAGTGAATGGGATTTAATAAAGCACCTTGAGCTTCTATGCCTTGTGCATTCATTCTGTTTTGTCTTTTTGGTAAAAATTATGCTCCTTTTTACATCCTTTGCAGCAGCTTCACCAAATGTTTGGTAGCAAGTATTACCCTGAAACTCCTCCAAGCCATGACCTGACAAACAGATTCTTGGACTCAGTTCAAACTCTGCACAATGTCATTATGAACCACATTCAGCTGGAACTGAGTCAGAGTACAGAGCAGGAGCATTTCTGGGTTCAAAAGAACGGCCAGTCTCTCTAAGCTGTGTCTAACTGTGTAACCAGATGGGAGTTATTTCTTATTTCAACAATACAAAAGCCTGCACGCACTTATTTATCTGTGCATCAATTCAACAGCTACTAACTCTCCCAACTAAGAGGATTTGAGTTATTGTTTGGCGAGGAGAACCAATCAGGACCCAGTTTGATCATGATGGGTTTACTGGTTACAATTTTTGGACACAATAGTTGAAAAGCTGTCATTGTTTAATTTAGCTCCAACAAAAGGGGAGCGGCTCCTCCAGTGTGCAGGGATAAAAGTTAGCCACAGCCGGTGGTCAGTGGTTGGTTGTTGTTTTCTCCACTGATGCTGAAATATTCATTTAGTTTCTGGTATTTTCTGATTTCATGACATAAGTGTACTTTTTCCTTTCTATGTCTTTGGTTTAAACATGGTGCAAAGTGAAGTTTTGTCAAGGAGCTCTCTAAGAAGTCAAGACCCAGAAGACGAGGACTCAGTGAGGAAAATTAAAGATAGATTTCGAGGTTGAGGCTGCTTATGCTTAGAATTTCCCAACTGTATGGACGGGGATGTGCTGATGGAGCTCTCGTACTTTCGTAAAATGAGTGCTTGTTTTTCAATGACCTCTGGGTAGAAAACAGCTGCACAAACAGCCTAATGGCTCACAGCAAACAGTAACACAAAAGAGGAATGGTAATATATTGTTTTGAGTGGAGATGCAGGTAACAATAAAAATGGGAAAAGGGATGGTTTTTGAGATATGAGGAGAGTAAACAGGCTCCCAGTTCGCTCTGAGATTAGTGACAGAGCGGTCAGCTGGTTGAACAGTCATGTTGGTGAGCTGAAACCCTTTCTTTAAATAGAGAAATGTCATATTCCTTACCTTTGAACTCAAAGTTGACACAAGGTGAGTCATACTAACTTAATTTAATTACTGAACAAAAACAGAAATAGCTTTATATCATTTGATTATTTTAACAAGAATATGCATGGTAAGTGGTCTTGCTGTCTGGTCGCTGAACCTGACTCTCCTTTAAACAGCATCTCCTGTCGTGTCATCTGCTTTCTTGTGATGCGGTAGCCCACGTTATCACTTTGACTACATTTTGAGTATCAGCACTAATCAAGCTCAGGAAGAGATTAAAATCCACTCCAGAAAAGAAACCCTGTGCTTTGAGGACAGAAACAGAGCCTGGTGTTAAAGCGTGCACTTCCTGCAGTGTAGCTTCATGGGATGCGAAGTGATGGACTGTGGCTGGCTGCGGCTGTTTCTCAGTGCAGGGCCATTCCCCAGGTGCAGCCTGTGCTGCAGTCACTGAGGAGGCCTTGTAGTCATTTGCCTTGGCCTGATGCTGCCTGCTCTGCATTCAGCACCAGTGAGGCCGAGCGGGGGCCGACCCCCCAGCACTGCTGCAGAGACTCACACACACATACACACACATGCACCCACGCTGGGGCTTCTTTTCATTCTGCACACGAGCTAAAGCACAAGGGCCGTCGGCCATCACACTGATTCTCTCTGCTCTGCTCTGCTCAGCCCTTCCTCATCCCTCCCCTGTTACAGTCTCCTCTGCTCATGCTCCCAGTATGCACTCTGTTTCTATCACTGTTTCATATTTAGAGATAATTAAATGGTTAAATAGCAGCTAATCTCCTCCACAAAACCAGTAAATAACCACCAGTGATTGAAGCTTATTATTATTAAAGGTTGACCTGTTAGTATCTTGTATGCAGCATCACTCAGTGCCGGTGGGTTTGGTAAGATGTAGAAACAGTTGTTTGAGGATTACACAGATTGTTCCAACACTCTCAGTCTGGCCATTTGCTAAACCATCTTGAGCATTTCACAGTTTCTTTCATGTTTGTTGACATTTGGGATGTGTGTTGGAGTTATTTCTGCAGCCAGTCTCGAGCCCTGCAGCCATTGCCGAGAGGGAGAGGGAGAGGAGCCAGCCTCACTGTTGGTTTAATTGGCTGTGTATAATAGGCCTTTGAAGAAAATATCAAGAGTTACTATCAAAAAGGCTGCTGGACATTATCATGAGACACCCAGTGCTTCTGTTCCATCAACCCTTCCCCCTTCATTTCAAGACCAATACTAGTGTCTGTGAGGAAGTGTGCACACAGTAAGCTAACCTTTGTTTTCAGCTTAACCTTTGAGATACGATAACTCTGATACTTCCTGTATAGGTCAGTCATGATATTTATGCAATATGTAATTTATAACCATGTACATCTGGCCTGAGACACCAGGAGACAAACTGAACTGAAGAATACGTCTAATAAGTCTAATTGTGTGCATGAGTTGTCAATCAGACATTATGAGGTAGTTTTTTTGGTATTAACAATAACTGAAAACACTGAAAAAAGCAGATTCAGGTTAAAGACTGTAAGAGGGGTAGGAGGAGGCTGTGAGCTGAGCTGCTGTTTGTTTTTGTCAGTCTTTTTCTCTAACCATTTTTTAGGCTATGTTTTTGGTTGTCACAGCTTTTTTGACATGACAGGGAAGTGAAAGGAGCCAGAAATCAAAATCGAGGTCATGGGGAATGTGATGTTGGAGTTGATCCTGGGTTGTTTTTTCAGGTTTGTTGCCTCTGGATCATCTTGAAGGAGCTTCTTGCTTTGATTTTCATTATCGGCAGACTCTCATTATCTCATCACTCAATAAGCAATGGATGTAGTCAAAAAACAAACTAGATAACCATTGAATAAAATCGCTCTTCCTTTAATTCTCTTTGACAGGGGTTTTTGTGGGCTGTGAGTTGAGTCGCAGGTTTCTTCTAGCTTTAGATTCTTATCACTTAGAGCCCAATAATACTGTAAATAAAGTGTTTCAAGTTGTGACTCCCTTACGTATAATTGGTGTTAAAGGATGTTCATAGTAGGGATGAGTTGTGATTTTCAAATATTCTAAAATTATTTCATAATACAAAACATTAAATAGTTCATGTGGCTATTATCTCATCTTAAGAATGTTTTACAATTTTCTTTGCTTTCCCCTGGTTGTGATGTGATAAAATCTCTGATGGGGGTTTGAGGGCATCTGAAAGCTGTTTTTTGTTTGCCACTGAACTAAAATATTCCATAATATCATAAATAATGGAAGGGAAGGGAAGCGTATTTGTTGGTTGCTGGTGAAAGTGGTACAGTGGAACTTTGAAAGGTAAAACTAGAATATAAACATAGATCATATCCATATCTTACTAACCTACCACAGCTTTGCACAGTCATTAGGTGGATCTCTAGCTTTGTATGTCTGTATTGATGACAGGGAACTGTTTTTTGAACAATCTGTGAATAGTTAGCAGTGACATCAAACAGGACTTTTGCTTCAAATGCCCATCCCCAGTCCACAGTGAAGGCTGCAGGCAGAGCTGCCACTTAATGTAGCTCATCTTGTTTCTCGAATAACTTCCACATCTGGAAGATTCACGTGTTTGTTTGTTGCATCTCCAGCCGATGTTTTCTGATGGTAACAGTGACTAAAAAATTGTTCTGGGACAAGAATTGGCTGTTAGTTTGACATACTAGTTTGAATGTTCTCTTTAGATTCGTCGTTACAGTGATCATCTCAGCATCTTAAGTCAAGTGTAGACCTGTGCCCAGTACAGATACACTCAATCAGCTAATTCAAAGAGGTATTTGTTAACATTTCAAAGGTTTCTCAGTTTGCATTATTGTATTATTAACATGTAAGAGCATCATGAATGGGATTAGGAGAGAGATTATGTCTGTTGGCCGTTGCCGTCTTGCATCAGAGTTTATTTTTAGATCACCCCCCTGGATCTCTGTCCTCGCTGTAAACATGAGTCTGGAGAGAGGCGGTGATCATTCCTCATATACCGTGTGGTGGAGCCCACAGGTAGCGTGGTGTAATGAATGTCTTTTGGTGGCAGCAGCCTTGCGGCTCACATGCTGATGGTTTTGCCCTTTTCTTAGATTGTGATGTAGGAAGCGCAGCCATTGGCGCAGCACAACCTTGAGCTGGGGGCTGGGGTGGCTGGGTAATGGTTTTACTGGTCCCTGTGTGGTGGAGATGTGAGGGGAGGAGGAGGGAGGGAAGGTAAGAAGGAGGAGAGAGGATAGCTAACTCTCTCTCTCTCTCTCATCCCTTGCTCGCCCGCTCTGTCGACAGGCAGGGTTTGGACTGTGACGTGTGACAAGCTGGATGTTGAGTCTTTTTCCAGCGTTGGTCGTTCTGTCTGCCCATGATTGGCTGGAGTATTGTTATTCACACAGAAAAATGGGTCAGGTGGCCTGTGGAGAATGGAGTGTTTGTATGGATGGACGGACAGCACAAACACACACACACACACACACACACACACACACACACACACACACACACACACACACACACACACACACACACACACACACACGCATACCTACACATGCATCCCACACGGCAGCAGGATTAGACTCTGCAGCAGAGCGCTGGTGGCAGATAAATAACAGATAAATGAAAATAAATCCAGGTTATGTGTTAAGCGTCTCTCATGTTGAATTCAGCGTGTTCTCTCACAAGCTGCGAGCTGGTTCTCTCTCCTCACACTCTGTGGCAGGGGCTTAGCGAGATAAATAAAGGGTTGCACTGAAGGAAAAAAAAAGTGGAGAAAATCAATACCTGTGTGCATGAATCTAGCTGCAGCTGCCACAAAGCATTATGGGAACATGACGGGTAGATACACTTGGGCTGGGCAACGTGCGGGCAGTGTGATTGGCTGGAGGGTTGAAAAAACAGAAAAGGCTCCAGAGCACCAGCAAAATATAAGAGTGTAACTCCAATGAAATAATGATAACAAACAGTCTGTGTATACACGGCCCTGATCATTGATATACATTTATTACACAGTAATAACTTATTATATAGGCATGATGAATTTTTTTTGAGAGCCAAACCTGAAGCAAGTGTTATACATCAGGATGAGACTGTGAATCTGAACAGTCGTTCAACAGGCACAAACCTGAAGTGAAAGCAGAGTCATGGTTGGACAGAGGTCTAAAATCTGCCATTACATCTGTTGTCTTTCCATAAAGCTCTTTGAAGATTATTTTAACTTAATTATATTATTTATCTAGTTAGTTTGGGCGCTCTGATAATGCCAACAGTGACTGGCTGTAACGTCACACGTGGCATGCAGGACAGTGTTGCAAACGCCCCATTTAGTGACTTTTCAGGCCCTAGTGACTTTTTTTGAAAAAATAAAAGTGACAAATCTCGCAACTTTTCTGGAGCTTGGAGACGGAGTGAAAGCAGGCATTGATCCACAGCCACCACTGCTTCATGCTTTTCACTGCTATCCATGCTTTCATGTTGTTGATGCCAAATTCTGACCCTACCATCCTAATGTCACAGCAGAAATTGAGACTCATCAGCCCAGACAATGTTTTCCAATCTTCTTTTGTCCAATTTTGGGGAGCCTGTGCGAATTGTAGCCTCAATTTCCTGTTCTTAACTGACAGGAGTGGCACCCGGTGTGGTCTTTGACGTGTTGTGCGTTCAGAGATGCTCTTCTGCATACCTCAGTTATAACGAGTGGTTATTTGAGTTACTGTTGCCTTTTATCAGCTCGAACCAGTCTGGCCATTCTCCTCTGACCTCTGGCATCAACAAGGCATTTTCACCCACAGAACTGCCGCTCACTGCGTATTTTCTCTTTTTCTGACCATTCTCTGTAAAAAAACAAAAACAAAAAACACTAAAATCTTGAGCATAAAAGTGCACATGTATGTAAGGGGTGTAAGCATGTTGCTGTAATTTTAACATTAAAGCTAAACGTGAGTGCATGTATGAGTTAGCCTCTCAAAAACCTGCTTATCACAGCTGTGTGTCAGGTGTCCAGCAGCAGTGTAAAACATGACTCTTAGATTATTCTGTGTATGCTCACTACATCTCTCTCCTCACAGCCTGCTGCTCCAGCCTCAGCTCAGACTGACAGAGATATTAATTAAATTGGCTGATGCCCTTTCCCTCTCTCTCTCTCTCTCTCTCTCTCTCTCTCTCTCTCTCTCTCTCTTTACTGCACCGCCGCTGCAATGATCACACTCCCACCTCCGTACTGTGCTGTTTGCTCACCAATAACCGCAATTTGTTCTTTATTAAACTCTCGGGGCTGGGAACAATTAGGGTGTGAGCTGGAGGTGGTGTGTGTGTGTGTGTGTGTACGCATGCGTATATTGGAGTGCAGGCAGGCAGGCAGGAGGAGGAGGAGGAGGGGTAGGAGGAGGGAGATACTAAACACTGCTTAATCTTTGATAAACAGTGAGGCCTCCTTTGTGCCGCTGCAGTTTGGCACATCTTCTCCCGGCATCTCAGCTCAGCGCTGGTCTGTTCTGGGCTGTTCTGTGCTGTGCCGGGCAAGCTCATGGCTGCTTCCTCCGCTGCTCGCAAACCTGGATGTACGCCAGGTCATGCATGGCTCCCTGCCAAGATACAGATTAGCTATAAGCGCAACATGAGCTAATCATGGAAGGAGCCACCAATTAATTGGCACTTAGACATTTTGTGGACTGTATGGATTTGGGATTGCATTATCAGTGGATCACAGTGACGGGCATGTGTAGATACTGTATATTCACAGGTCACATCAAAAGGAAAGAAATGTTGAGTGGGTGTTTGTATGATAAGGTGATGAGGTTTCAGCTACACTGAAATAACATGCCTCAAGTTGTGTGTGTGAGTTTTTTCATGGACTGGAGGAAACTTAGAGAGCTAACTAAAAGAGGACTTTTGAAAATGTACACCGGAAAGGATGCTGTTGCAGTGGTCAAGACAGTATATGATAAACATGTGCATAAGTGTTGTGGCAGCAAGCGAGAGTAATCAAAAGAGGAAGGCTTGGCTCGAAGATGGTGGAAGATGGCCGTGTTCATGAGATGGGTGACATGCTGTTGAAAAGAAAGATTGCTGTTGAAAATAATTCCAAGGTTGCGGAGGTGAGGGTAGGAAGATCGAGTTGAGTTTTTGATTGTGAGACTGAAACTTCTGAATGGGATTTGCATGCATCCATGTCTTTATTTTGGTGAGCAAGTTATTGTGGAGTGGTGTTCTGTGGAGGGGGAACTGGTAGAAATATAGATCTGGATGTCATCAGTGTAGCAGTGAAAATAGAGATCATGTTAATGGATGATGTTGCCACAGGGGAAGAAGTATTTGATGAACAGAAGGGGACCAAGCACCGAACCCTGGGGAGCGCCTTCAACTATAGGCGCTACAGACGAGTTGCCGTTATTAATGTAAACTGCTGACAGTCAGTGATGTAGGATTTTAATCCAGAGAGTGCAGTTTCAGTGATGTTAGTTGTGTGTTCTAGGTGGTAGAGAAGAATAGTGTTGTTTATTGGACCGAAACCAGCATTGAAGTCGAGGATAATGAGGAATTGGTGGTGGCCAGAATTGGAGAGCAGGTGAACATCATTCATGATTTTAAGAAACGCTTTGGGCTGTTAACATATTGCCCAAACTAAAAAGAAAAAAAAGGAACTAAAGGTTGAGAAAATGCAAGAGACGAAAAAAAACATGAAAAAAAAACATGGGTCATATGATACGAGTTGTAGTTTTGGTGCAGAGACTCATTTACTTTGCAGGCTCTAGCACATGGTACAAGTCTGACAGAGCCTTCAGTACAGGTAGGGATGCACAGATCCAGCTTTTTAATTCCTCATACAGATTCCTGAGCTTTGGTATCATCCAATACCGATACTGATCCGATCCCATACCAGTGTTCATTTCACGTTCTCTGTTCTTTAAAATGAGGATGAGACTGAGATAATGTTATGAGAACAGAGTTTTCCAACCTGAGTTAAACAGATAAAGCAGTAGATCGGTCCTTTTCCACCAATAGCTTATCTAGCTTTTTGAGCCTATCCTGGACTGATACCGAATACCAGGACCAGATCTGTTCTTCTGTAATTACAGGACAGAGATAGTCAAAGAAATAATTCTGCTGTCATTACGAGACCATCATTAAACCATTCCTAGTGACAGATTAACACAGGAAATATAAGCAGGGGTGAGGAATCAGACATCAGGAATGGATGGTGGATTTGGTGGTCAGCTGGTTAATGCTCGCTCACAACACTTGAGAAACCTGGCGAGCTGGACATGATTGCTTTCTACCAGTGACAAAAACAACCACAGGTGACATCCTTGACGCTAACTCTCTCCACTTGAGTCAGGTTTGTGTTTATTATTCTTTGACGTCAGAGAATTTTAAAAAGAGAAACGAACAGAATGATTCCCAGTGATGACCTCTGACACGTGACAAAGACTGCTCTGTATCTGTGTAAGAGAGACTGACGTCCATAAAAACCTGTGTGTGCGTTTATTTGTCTGGCTTTCTGTGTGTGTGTTGTAGAGAGACAGAGAGAGTAGCAAAGTATCGGTGTGTGTGTGTGTGTGTGTGTGTGTGTGTACTGCTGTGTGGGAGGAGGAAAAGGGGGGAGTCGGCTGTGAATGGTTGCTCTTATCGCGTGCATGCAGCTGCTGCAGTGTCTTTGAGAGACAGAGGGGCTGTCCATGCATGCCACTCACTCTGCCTATTCACCGCCGCCCTCCCTCCCTACATCCCTCCTTCTCTCCCTCTTTCTCTTACCCTGTCTGTGCTGCATTTTTACAGCACGGAAGTGAACAAAAAATAAATAAAAGAGAGAGAGGGACGAGGGAATCATGACTTGAGCTTTAATGCAGACTCATGACGTTCAGGCCTTTAGTTTCAGAATCATGATTTAACAAAAAAAGAAAAAAAAGAAAAATCAGTTGTCAGAGGACATCAACACATCACTCGACTGGTGTTATTGTTTGTGCATGCTGGTGTCTCCCTTTGTTGATATAGAGTTAGAGATTTTTGTAAGGCATTGTTTGCAGGCCTCAAATATTCCATGCTCGGGTTTCCTTGTAAATAATTTACAGTACATGAAAACAAAATTTGTCAAAAGAATCAGACGAATGTGTGATTTTTTTTTTTAAGATAATCACACAGAAGAAGAAATCCTCCCAACCTTTACCGTCCTACAAGTCAGTCAGAAGATAATCGTAGCAAAGATTGTTCCCTCAGCTCCAGCATGCAAATCAAAAAAAGTACCAATTATGAAGTGAATTCATTCAGTGAGGAGTGCAGGTAGAAAGGTGACCTGTGGAGAGGTAGATCCAAGAAGAGCTGCCAGGGGAAATCACCTTGATAGATGGACGTCTCAGGCGGCGAGGGAAGTGATATCCCTCAGCACTGCATGTAGCATGCAGGGTGCATTCTGGGATTTGTAACAGTCCACCCCCACCTGCCTCAGCCGTCTTTGCACAGGTGCCCTGTCATGTATGGCTTCAGTCCTGCAGCAGTTTTTCTCAGGCTGTGATGTGTAACCTTGAGTGTGAAGGAAGAAAGAGGAGCAGATGGTGAGAGAGGATGATTAACAATCAGTTGACCAGAGCAGAGAGGCCTGTGCGGAGACACATCAGGGATATTTTTTTTTTTTAAGAGATGGAAAAAAAAGAGAGAATTTTATGTCTCTGTTTGAAACATTTAAACACATTTTTGAAGCTTATTTTTAACCACAACAGGTTGAGCTGACACATCCAAAATGTGAGTTTTTGCTATTTACATCAATTCAGTAAATGTGCAATACTGATTGATTATAATTAGATTTATAATAAATAAAGATCTTAATAAAACATCAATATTTGTTACAAGATTAAATGAAAATTTTGTGTTAAAATAAAAAAAGACCTTTTTTAAAAAAAAAAAAAAAAAAATGTAATCGCCAAAAGGGGAAATCCAAAACCTGCTTCATTTCACTTTTCTCTGAAATCTTTCCTCAGATTTATGCAAACCAAAAATCGAATAATGCGAAAAAATTATCGTCTAGTCTTTTTTGTTTTTATCTTTTAAAAACTTCAAACATGACGTCTGTTTTTATTGCAGGTTTTCATTATTGTGACATTAAATTTCCAGTAATTCAAACTCAACGTTAAAATAATTATGCAGCATTTTGTTTGATATAAATTAGCATATTTGAAAGCCGTTAAGGAATTTCGTTTTCAGACTACGACCGGAGACATCTTCAAAGAAACAGTTTTATTGATCTTTTCAACGAGCGCTCACATCATTTTGTTTTAGGTGAGAAAAAAAAAATCCAAATGATTTGGAAATGCCTGCGTAATCCTTTCGTTCCACTCTGCAACTACAGAGAGAGAGAGAGAGAGAGAGAGACAATACGCAGGGAGTGTGCGTAAAAATAGTTCAGAGGACAAAGAAATTAAACTGATAAGTGAACGCAAGAAGGGTTCTTTGCATAATCCCTGTTAATCCATAATGCAGAATACAGAGTGAGAGGTCTAAAAATATCTCTGCCTGCTTCCAGAAAGCAGAAGAAACATGTTTGATTTGCATGTTTGGTGTTTCTGCTCTTTCTAAAATAATCTTACATTTGCAGCATTTCACATCATTAAAGGTGATATTGAAGGGGAAAAAAAAAAGTATCATAAATCAAATATTTTTTTATCTTAAATTGAGGTGAAATAAACTGCTTTTGAGTGTTTGGTTTGTTTGGATGTGCAGTGATGAACTCCAAATAGATTTCTCTCTTGCATACAGTAAATAGTCATGTTGTTGCTGAGGGCCTGAGTTGACGCTGTCAGCTCCTCCTGATTGGCTGCAGCCGGCTATGACTCGTCATGCGCTTGGCCAATACGGTTTCCTCGGCTTCCTCTCCTCTTTTTTTTTTTTTTTTTTTTTTCTTCTTCTTCTTTTTTTCCCCACCCTAAATAAATTGCCTGGAGAAATTGAACAAAAAATTAGAGAAAGGGAGAGAGCCTTTCATCTAATTGAGAAGCTCATATTAGCTGTGCTGGGAAGATAAGCTCTTCTCTCTCTCTCTCTCTCTTTCTCTCTTTCTCTCTCTCTCACCCTCTGCAGCTATTAAGCTCTCTGTATGTTAGCCAGTATCTGCTTCTTTTTCACTACAGCTCCCTACAGTTTTTATTTTTATTTTTTTCCAGCTGTCACCTCGGCGCTCTCGGTGTCATCGAGGTGCAGGTTTAGAGATAACCGTGTGTGTTTTTTCCCAGGTGTCTGCTGCACCTGCACCCACGCATAAGACTCCAAAATGGGGGCCAAATCATGTGACCTTGTGCAGAAATTAAGGCCTACAGAAAGCAAACAAATGTAGCATTACCCCCTTTTTTTTCTGCTTCTCTGTAAACCTATTTAGGCATCCTGCACAAATACATGATGAGTAAATATTGTTTTTGGAAAAAGAAGCAGTTTGAGATTTCGTGAAACCAGAAAATACAAAAATAAATCAAAAAATAAAACAGATTTTCTTGATTGCAGCTACTCTGTATTTATTTTTCATGCATACAAATATAAATTGTGGGCATAAAATAAATGATGATTTGAAATAATGTGTGTTTGTCTTGGTCCTTTGCGTGTTTAATGGGACCAACTGTGTCAATGAATTCATCTTAACATATGCTCTAATTGATGTTGTGGATAAACTCTGCCTGGATTTATCCCGCAGTCTGATTCTTGGGGTGTAGACGTTCTCTTTGATTACAATGTGTCTTCTTGATCCCTTCAGCCCCCCCAAACCAGGATTACAATCCCACTATATAATCCCGGTTGGGGTGCCCCCCCCCCCCCTCAGAGGTCACACTGCAGTCCCCAAATGTCTCAGCGTGAGGGTGATACCGAGGAGGGGAAAAAGCAATCAAGTGTTGGTTTTACAGACTGTTTGTTAATCTTCTCAATAAGAGAGAGGAGCAAAGAAGCAGAGAGGTAAAAGGTTTCCGTGTCTCTGCTGCTGCTGCTGCTGCTGCTGCTGCTCTGGCTTACTGCCTCCTTCAGTCCAAGGCAGCCATTTTGTGTGAGCCTGTGCGTGTGTGTGTGTGTGTGTGTGTGTGTGTGTGTGTGGTTCTCGTTCACAACACAGAAGCAGAGCAACACTTTCAGACTCATAACAGAGGCTTTCTCCAGCTTGGATGTAGTAAAAACACTGTAGATACTGATGCTTATTTCTGTAGTTCAGGCCTTTTAGATACAGAAGAAGATCGGAGCCAATGAGTGTCTGTTTATTAAGCACATTTAAAGTGTGCATCGTATTCACCTGCCTATTTTGCAGGAAAAAATAACATACATTCTTAAAGAAGTAGAGTGCAGATTCAGGTATGTTTTCCACAAACAAGTTGAACATGTAACTGAGTCTGGTTAGAGGAATCCTTTTAAGATGTTTATTTGAAAGGATTTTTTTAAAGAAAGAGGGGGGAATAAGAGGCCGCAAAGATTGAAACTGAGGGGAAGGTTTGAAGATGGGACTCAACTAACCACCATCTTCACAGTCTCCACTCACTGATTATTGAAAACAGTTGATAGATTCATCAAATCAGATAAAAAAAAAGTGTCAAAGGAAAAAGAGTTCAGACGGATTTAACGTGTGTTACAGTTGATTCTTTAAAGAGACATGGTACGCATGTTTCTTTCTGCAGATCTTGAAGACAGCTCTTTTCTTTTATTTATTTACTTGTTTATTATTTAAGTTAATTCCATACACACAGGCGTCTCTCCTTGGCTAATTTGCATCTCCTGTCCCATGTTTTGCTTCCAAAATTAAAACGGAAAATGCAAATTATTGGGTTTAAAATACTGCTAACATTAGAAATATCCAACAGGATCAATGAATGTAATAGAATCATCAATAAAACCAGAATAAATAATGTTAAAAGAACAAACAGTACAACGATAAGCACATTCTTCATTTTCAGTCATTTTTCTTTGCAGCATTTAAGGACTTTAGAAACGATCAGACAGGAACCGTGTCATTAAACCCACACACAATGACGTCACCAGCTAATTGTCAACAATTAAATTCACCTGCAGCTCGTTTTGTCATTGATTTGTTGGAGGAAGTGCAGCATCTCGATTTAAAGACTCTCAGTTGACGTATCGCAAGATTTTACCACAGAGTCGATCTGATGCTGTACAAAAACATTTTAAACCAATGTTTCACCATGTTTTTTTTTTCTTTTAATTTATTTTTTGTGATTTTTTTCTGTTTGTTTCTTCATCTTTCTCCATTGACTCCAGTTTTTGAATTTTTTCCAAGTCACTTTTGTAATATCCTAACAGATAAACTGCAAAGAAGGACCCAAAGGTTAAAATGATTTACCATAAAAATAATCATCATGGAGTCAGATTTGCCTTTATTAAGGCGTTGCTATGATTTATCATCTGCCACAGTGAGAAGTCCTGAAAAATCTTATGTCAAGAAATTAAAAACAAAATGTGATGCCAGAGTTACTTTTACAGAGTAAAAACAGGCTGCAAATGGGGTTAAAAAAACAACATGTTTAGTTTCGTGAAATAAGAATAATTCATACAAAAAAATGTTTTCTGCAAGCAATTTAGGCGTAATTTAAGTCTTATAGTACCTTGAATTAATTTTTCTGGACTTATCAAGTGAGTGTGACTCACTCAGTCTCATTTTAAATTTTTTTTTACTCAGATTAAGACACAAACACCTGCTCAGAATTCCATTTTTTGTAGGATTAAGTTAATAAAAATTCTGTACATGTTTAGAGGAGCCATTAGAATAATATAAAAGGTAGCATCTAATTAAAAGGAAGTTTAAATACATCAAAAATATCAACTGAATTTTTAAACTGAGGTAATTTTTAATAAAATGATCACAGTTTAACAACAATTAATTAAAGCCACGGGAAACGACAGATATTTTTAACCTGGATCTGTTAACCTGGATCTTCACCCTGTTTAGATCTCACACAGGTTACTGCCTCTCTCATTACAACTCTCCTCATCAGAGGCAAGAAGCATTTCTCATCAGCCTGGGTCAACGGCCCTCTGCTCAAATAGTTCCTTATCTGTGTGGAAATGTGAAACGTGTGTCCTGTGGCCTCTGAGCAAACACAGCCTCCATGTTAAGTGATCAGTCAGAGCCATAACGACCGCTTCTCTGCAGGCCTTGTTTGCTCCGTGTGTTTTGCGGCTTTGGCGTCTGGCAGATGGGCCATTGGGGATTATACCTGCTAATGAAGAGAGGTGGATGAGGTGGAGGGTCGGGTGGGGGTGAAGGTTTATTACAAATTGGTTTGTGACCAATTAGGCATCAAAACTGCTGAAACTGTTGATAGAAGAGTCAGTTTGTGATTCACAGGGTACAGACTAATCGCTGACATGTTACTGTGAATTTTTCCCTCTCAGTTGTCTTAAAAAAGCCTTTTGTTGTCTTGTTTTTCTACATATTTCTAATGGCTTTGTGTCGTTGAAATGCTGTGGAAATAGATCAAGCCTCACCTTCTTGTGTTAACAGGTTAACGCAGCAGCTGTAGTCAAATCCAGTGTGTAGTTAAGGGAGGGGGAGACGAGAGTGCTGAGGGGTTTTAAACTGGGCGCTGGGTATTGAGGCTATGACGGGGGGTCCTGGGCCCCACAGAGCCACACCGGACTGGACTGTTCTGTACAATGACCAGCCCTTCCAGTATGATTACACGAGGCGTATGTCCAGACAGGATGGCCTAATCCCTGACACCCCCCACCTCTTCACGCTGATACACACACTGCATGCACGCACGCCCCTCCTCTCTCTGCCCCTTAACATATGGAGATGGAAGGAATTAGCGCAGTGGAAGAAAATAAATGAGTTAAAGCGGCCAGCAGCTTAGATCGGACAATATTGGTTCTTGGGTGACCCGGCTGCGAGTTTCTTAGAAGTGATGACAGAAAGCCTTTCTCTGTTGTTTTTGTTCTCGATGTTCAGCAACAAGAAAACAGATTCAGCGTGAACAAACTGCTCATTTTGATTCCTTTCTTCACATGCTTGGTGGTCTTTTATTATTTCACTTGCAGAGATATGTGCTGTGTGTTAGTTTTTAGGATGCACAATGTCCGAGCAAACACCTCCCCAAAAACCCACAGCCTGACCCCGCAGTGCTCCTCGTGTGACCCCACCAACACGCCCCACCCCACATTCAGCCCAGATCTTGTTAAATAGGATTAAGCTGGCTACCTGCCATTCAGTAGCTTGGACAGGACCTCTTATCTCCCGTCTTCAGACGCCTGCCAACAACAACATAAAGCACAGCGACCTACATTAAACAATACCACACGCAGGTTTGGTGCTATCTCATGGTCACTATTGTCTTCACACTGCTGGCCTCCATTGACTGAGTGTAGGTCACCAGGCCACTTACATGGCTAATCAGGAGCTAATGACAGGCGTCCAGGCCCAAGCCAATTAAATGTCTGATGCTGGCCATGGACACTCGTGTGTAGCTTTTTTTTTTTTAGTCTCAGCATCAAGAGCTCCTCTGATGTCCAAATCCGTTCATTTCCCCCTTTTTTCCAAATGATGTGTGTTGTATTTTTGCTCAGAGTTCATTCATGAAGTTTCAAGCTACACATACTATTTAAGCTCAAAAATGAGATGAGAATCTATTTTTTATTTTTTTTTTCAACATTTCAACATTTGACCATTACTGATATTTGATTTTGTCAACCTTTAAACCATGAAGCCAAACATCCCCCTCTCTTTTCTGTCTTGCACATTATTTCAAGCTGCTTTGAGTTTAAAAAAATAAAAGTGTTATATAAGTCCAATTGTAATAATTATTATTTTTATAGTTCCGTTTAATCCAACCCAACAGACAGAAAAACATTTGACAGTAGTCTCATTGAGATCACTGGTTTGTTTCTGATACAGAGTTTTAACCCTACAGTCATTTCCATTATGAACTCAACCAAGTGTCATTCAAGTAACACTAAGGTAAAGGGGCGGGCCTTAAGCCTGCTCACGAACAGCTACATGGTGCCCGCCTGTCAGTCAAGTGAGCCATGCCCTTATATGGGCAAAACTCATTACTTTAATAACTTAAAAATATCAAGTTATGAAAAAATTGAAAACTTGAACCATGCAGAGAAAAATTCTTCAACATTTTCAGATTTTGTTAAAACTTGAGAGTTAAGATAACTTTATATCAACTTTATATAAATGGAGGCCAAGACCGGCAAAGGTTCTTGTCCCTGCAGGGCTCTATGTCAGCCATCACATGTCCCAAATCCTCACCCCCTCTACTCCTTCCAAATATACTTTCTGCCCCTGTTTTCAGCTGGTCAGGGCCTCTGGTGGAGACTATCAGTGGAGTCTATGTCCTCCAAACCACATGTGACTTGTCTCGAGCAGCCTCCCGTACTCTCCCTCGAAGCAGGGACACCAATTCAGCGGCGTTAAGAGGCTTTGTGGACAAATCCCCAGTTGATCTTCATAAAGTTTGTGTCTTACAATTAAGTACAGATGGTTTGCAGCTGGTTGTAAGGCTAGTAAATAACTCGGGCCCTCTATTTTCGCCGGGGATTTGGTGGCGTAATCCCTCTCTCTGACAGTTTACCAGATTCAAATCAGTTCAGGCTTTGCTTTCCTTCCTCCACTTCTTCAACCATTTTTCTCCCTCCTCCTCCACATCCCCCCTCACACACACACTCGCACTCTATCACAAGCTCCTTATCCTCATTTGAATATGCGATCATTTAGCGAGAGCACACACACACACACAAACACACACTCACACTCACATGACCTGAGAGTATCTAAGAACAGGGATGTGGGTGATGCAAGAATCTCACTCAATTAGCCCTTAAACCCCCGTCGGAAGGGAAGTCCACTGTGTAGGTTGGAGTCACTGATCCTGGATGTGTTGAGGAATCACAGCGTAGATTTCCAAGAAGATTATCCACAAATACAGTGTGACAAATACTGATGGAGGCGTACAAAACAAACAACACACAAGCTGCTATCATCACAGGTACTCAACTTAACTCTCCATTCAGCATTCTTCTATGTCTTCATTGCTCATATAATGAATGTCAGTGTGCATACAGGACCCCTGTTAAGCAGATCTGTCTCCTGGGACGGTGCCTGGCCCAGAGGAAGCAGATCCTAATGAGGACATAGTTAAAGCTCTCACACATCCTGAGAGAGCTGTGATCAGTGGATGGTAAAAGCAAAACGCTCCCCAGGAAACAGCTTGACCCTGCTGCTCCTTGTTTCCCCATCCTGCCATTCCTGTTATTCAAATATATTTATATCATTATTTATCCGCTGCGAGTGGAAGGAGTCGGAGCAGCAACACCTCATCTGCATAAGACCAGAGCTAACTGTCCTCGCAGCGCCTCGGGATACGAACAGATGGGAGTGTTTAGCAATCTTACCCAAGTACCCCTCCCACCAAAACACACACACACAAACACGTACCAGAAACCACACACACCTCCACCTCTCCTTCCCCACCCCACCTCTCCCCTTTCTTCTCCCCGCCCACCCCCCAACCCCTCCTTGCCAAATGTTCAGTTAACCTGTCACTTCTCATTGCCTAAAATTCAAGATGCCATATGCCGTGCTCTGACTCCTAACCCTCCTCTGCCGCTCCTCCCTGTCTCCTTCATGGTGACATGAAAGTCCCCCTCGAAACACGAGGATGTCTCTCCTCTGCTGTTTGATTCCCAACGGCTGGCCGAGATCACAGCCGTCGCAGGCGCAGCTTGTCGTGTATTATAAAAGCGGTCGCTTAGCGCTACAGGACGCAGCGGGAGCACATTTACATCGGCAGCGTAGACGCCACGTTTGATGAGCTTACCTGGACTGAAACAACAAATACCTTTGATATGTCACACTGAGTTAGGAGAAGGAGCATCACGTAGTCAGTTTACATGATCATGCTCAATCAGTCTAAAATCACAGCTGTCGTAGCTAAAAACTTCAATTTTTCCTGATTTCAGTGCATTTCATAACTTAGGGTGAGAAACATGGTTAAACTGATGCAGCATGGAAGGTCTGACATGGCTGTAGGAGATAAGGATTTAAACAATTCTTTGAAAAATAAGAGTACCTCGATTACAAATATGATCGAGAAATTTCCTCTGCCCAGAGGAATATTTTTTATTTGTAGTACATAATAGTACACTGTAGAGCAGCATTATTTCATAGGAAGAGCACAAGCATATATATATATATATATATATATATATATATATATATATATATATATATATATATATATATATATATATATATATATATATATATATATATAGACACACACACACACATATGCACACGTATAAGCATGTATATATATATATACATGTATATGCTACATATATACATACATGTGCATATACCAACACGTACATGCATACACATATTTTTTCACATTAGGTCTAAAGGACATTTATACATATACCCAGAACTATACGCACATATACTTATATACGCATATAAAATATACTTATCTTTAACTCTACTCTCGCAGTGATACTCTCCATATAGAAGATGTCCATCATTTTATTCCTCCACTGTATGACTAAGGGAAGCATGGTCCTGAGCAGTGCCGCCTGGCTATCATATTCTATATTCGTTGGCAAAATTCCTAAAAGACAACAGGATGGTTCAAGGGTCAATTCGACAGCTAGACATTGTTTCATTTTGGAATCGTTCAGTTTTTTACAGCTCAAAGCAGAGTGTTCCACCTGGACTACTTTTAATGTGGCACATAGCACTGACATCACACACTTGAAGAAGAAGAAGAAGAAGAAGAAGAAGAAGAAGAAGAAGAAGAAGAAGAAGAAGAAGAAGAAGAAGGGGGGCCAGTGTTGCCAACTTAATGACTTAAGACCCCTCAAGCAACTTATTGTAATTTTATTTTATTTTTTTAAACAACAAGTGACAAATCTAGCAACTTTTCCGGTGTTTGGGGACTGACGTGAAAGCATGTATTAATCTCCAGCACCCTCTGCTTCTCAATGAGCAGCGTAGGCTGAGCCCCTCCCCTATCCATAACACTCACAGGCAGACTCCGCACTCGCAGCAGTTCCTCCAAGCAGCAGCCTGAGGAAGAGACTGCGTACCAGAGCTGGCGACATGGCATTTTATTCATATCTCAATATTTTCCAGCCATATCACGATATATAGTATATATCTCAATATTTTGCCTTAGCCTTGAGATAACATTTTGATGCATACAATGAAACCAAAATTTCAATACTTGATATATATTGATATCTTTTTTCTGTGACTGTGTGTGTGAGACATGGACAGACAAAGTCGATGCTGCTGTGCTCCTCTCACTCTTAGACATTGATGTCATGTACGCAGTAGTGAACGCCATATGACTGTGTCATGATATGACAGATTTTCATCATCAAAAAACATATACCGGTATTATCGTAGACAGTATGATATGGCACACCCCATACTGGATACAAATGAATCACGCCTATTTTTGTCCCTTTTGGGTCACTTTTTCTGGTCCCAAGCCTGGATGAAGGAGGAGGGCTGATATTTTGACACAGACAAAAAAGAGAATCAACCAGAGAAAGTTCATTTGTTGTTCTAAAGATATTTACAGCATGTAAATGCATGCTCTTCTATGAAGTTATTCCTCTCTCCTTCAGCTTCCACGACAATTACATGCAAATGACTTGTTATGCAAATTAGGCGATGGCGTCATTTAGTGACATATTTAATCTGTATAAAAAAAAACTAAAAAAAAACAGCACTGTCGAGTGAAGAAGATGGAAAATAAAAACATAATGGAGCCAGCTGGGCAGTTGTCAAATTTAGCTCAGTAAGTGAGTCATTGATGGATAAAATATCAAGTAGCACGGACGTGCCTGATGTGCTCCAGTACTGCAGCAGGTATCGTCATTTTAGTTTGAACACCGCAGAGATTAAAAATCTTATCAAGAATTTTTTCCTATTCCATGTTAAAATGTCTCATTTCTAGTCAGATATCATTGAACTTAAAATATACCACCAAGAGTCACTTGTTTTTTATTTGTTTCAAACAAACGTCATTTGAAAAATAATTGCTCTTTAACTAAACACAAATGTTTTATCTGATTAACTGATGTAATTTCCAGTAGAATGCGTGAATACTTAAGTATTCTGTAGTTGCAGCCCTATAGGAATCAGTGCATCAGCGATTTCATGTCAATTGCAGATTTCAGGACGTTAAATGTTTTCCTTCTCACTGAACCCAAGCAGCCTCAAAGCTTGCCCTGTGTTATAAAATCTCACAGCACTCTTTGGCAGTCCTGTCCAGTGGATTCCAGGCCATTTGCCCTTGCACAGAGGGCAGCTCCCAGCAGGCCCGGCCATAGTGACAGTTTGTTGTTGTTTATAAGGTCATCCCCACCATAGGGGGCAGCATATTCATTACACCCACCCCATGGCTCTGTTTGTCTCTGGCAGTCTGTTTCTCTGTGGGCTCCTGTCATAAGGTCAGAGGGTTCTTACTATCACCCTCCTCTTGTCTTCACAACAGGCCCTGAAAGTCGCAACGCCCCTGGAAAGAGTAAAGAGGTTAATTGGCCCAAATTTAAACAGAAACTGCAAGTTTACATTCAGAAACAGAGGTAAAAGGTCTAAAGAAGAGACCCCGCGGCCAGAGAAAGGCAAATCCAGGTGGATATTTTATATAGCAGCTGTGATATGACTGTCACCTGTCTAGTAGATTGTTTAGTGTGCTGTTAAAACAGTTGTGTTTTATCATGATTCTGGTCCACACACGTAGCAAAAATGGAGTTTCAAAACAAGATTTATTGACAGTTAGAAAACACATTAACCATCACAAGCTTCATCACTTTATAATGAAGTTTAATGCTTCGTGTGCTTAGAAGCAAGTTTAGAAGCAGCTCAGTCCAAAGGAGGAATGAGCAAATTTGTGGGGGGTGTCTATCTTTTTCTTTTTTTTTGTGCTAATTCCTTCTTTCTATTCAAACCAAATATAGAGAAATGTTTTCAGTGTTTGGTGCACTCTGTGTCTCTGCATCCATCTAGTTTTGATGAATAAAGTTCTCCTTTTAGAACACTGTCATGCTTGTCACCGTCACTTCCTAATCACCGACCAATCTATACTAAATATACTAATATCCTACAAATATACTAAATATACTACCTATATACTAAATATACTACCAATATACTAAACCTTCACTGCATCAATTGCAGGGGTTGGAAGCTAATCTCATCCAGTTTTTGAAATTAAATATAGAAAATAACAAAAAAAAAAATAAAAACTACATCACTGTTGCTACTCTTCACCAAAGCTTCAGGTCATTAACAAGTGAGTGGTATTTTTTCTTGCTGCTCATAAGCTGTCTAAACTGTAATGTAGCTGCTCTGTGTTAGCTGGGGCTGTAGCAACAGTTAGTGGCTTATTCTACTGTTGACAGATGGTTTTTCAGTATTTCGATCTAAAAAATGAAGATGATGTATGGATGTAAGATTTAACCAGACACACGTGTAGCCAGTAAAACTGGTGGTGCTAGCTCTGCTAAGTCTATGAACCTGCTGGTGCTGTGATCCATGTTAATCATGTCCAGTAGATTGTTTTTGATTTTGCCTCATTTCTAAGTGCTTTAATAATTCTAGAGTAGTTGGTCAGCTGAAATTGTACTTTTGGCTTAGGTTACAGAGGAAATCAATTGTTTTGGATCATCTCTAGTCCACAGACATGCTCTTTGGATTAACTGGTGGCTCTGAATTGCTCAGGTGTGAGTGTGTCTGGTCGTTGGTCTCTCTGTCAGCTCTCTCAGAGACTGGCGACAAGGGCGTGCCCTGCTTCTCGCCCAATGACAGCTGGGATACAGGCTCCAGCCCCCCACAACCTTCAGCAGAATGAGCGGTGTAGATAATGAACCGATGGATGCAGTTTGGTGTCACTGTGTCTTTTATTTCCTCTTTGTTGCACTTGCTGGGGACTAATTTTACATTTTCATCAAGGGAAGTCAAATATTTGATGAAGGAATTTTCTGCATTTCTCCATCCAAGCATCACAGTGAACTAATATTGCGTATGGTAATATCAGTCAAACAAGAAAAGACTTGTTTTTGTATGTTTTGTAAAAAAGGAGAACAAATCTGTTCATGTAAGACAAGTATGGGTTTTATCTCTGAAATGCTGCAGCGTGAGTTAAACATTAGTCAGTATTTAAGTTAAATCTGAGGATCACCTGCAGCAGCATGTGGCATTCACAGAAAGACACCGAGTAAGGAAGTGTCTGGGAGTGCGAGCACAGAGCTAAGTGAGCTTGTTAGGAGGGAAGCGCTGACAGTCCAATCCAGCACAGAGACCATTCAAAAGACAGCTCCTTTTGTTTCTGCCTCCCTTTCTTCTGCCACACAGGGGAGAAAAGAGAGGGAGAATCTCTGTGTGCGCAGTAACCCACTGACACCTCCCTCTGATCTGCCTCCTGCACTCTACCTCCACCACCACCACCGCCACCCTCCTCCCCCCACCAGCACTCTCCCCTCTCCACACCTCCTCTCCCTCCCTTTGCATATGCCATCGCCTAAGAGTCACTCTCCTGGTTGCCACAGTAACAAGCTCACCTCTCTCTCTCTCTCTCTCTCTCTCTCTCTCTCTCTCTCTCTCTCTCTCTCTCTCTCTCTCTCTTTCTGTCTTTTTCCCCTCTCACAATGCACCTTAACAGAAGAATCCATCTCAGTCTGGCGAATAGGAAGAAAGACATTTAGGAAGGCAGGAGAAATTTCACAATTGTCTTTCTTTCCTGCAATTTGTAATTTTGCAGGTGCAGACAAAGCGGTAAAATCAGCAGAAAGGCAGACATGAGGGGATAAAGATGTGCTGTTCAAGAGAGCTGGGAGGCCACATGTGTGCAGACCTCCTAGACTGACATGTTACATTTACAGCACTGGTTAGCAGCATCCTCCACCTGCTCCAGACATGTTTACCCATCCCCCTCCTCTGTATCCCACCTCCTTCATCCCCCTCTCCTCTGCTGTGTCGTCTGTGAGGGGGCAGTCAGGGTGGAGGTGGAGGTGGAGTGAGAGACTCTGCCTTTACAGTATTGTCCGTATAAGACAAGCAATTCATCCCCTGAAATCTCTCTCTCTCTCTCCCTCTCTCTCTCTTTGCCTCTGTCTGTTACCGTCTCTCTGTCTTTGAATGTGCCCAAAGCCCAATTACGCTCTCATTACCTCCTAATCACAGCGCACACAACAGCAACTGGTCGCACAATCACAAAGAGAGCTCAATGTAAATCACTTACATTCGTTCTGACATTATTTGTGGGACTTTTTTTTCTCTGGGCTGGGGTGGTGGCATGTTAAATGTTCCCCTGATGATTGTGGTAATTTAGAGCAATATGGTAATAGGGGTGCTGATGGCTATTTCTCCTCTTGCCAGACGCCTTTTTTGTCCTTTCATGAGCCGTCGTCGGCTAAATTATACTGAAGGTTTAATTGGCTAGTTTAGATCACTGCCATAACAGTTGATGAATGATAAAAATCAGCTCGGTGATCATTGATTATTACTTTTCAGAGCATGCACCATAAATTAGGCCTTCATTGGCGCGCGCTGTTTTATTCATATAAGCTAAACAAAATAGCAGGCCTCAGTATGTAATCTGCTGCTGAGCTGACGCATTCTGCTGAGGGTTTATTTAGACTTTTTTTTTATTTTCTTTATTTTACCATTGAAAAGAATATTTTACAATTTGTCATCATTTATTTGTAAATCTTACACGTTATGATTTCTGATTGCCTTCACTGCTCATGAGTTCATCTTCTCTTTGATGAACTTTTAATCTGATGTTTGTATATTTTTAAGTATATTTTTTATAACTTTCTGCTTTCAATAAGTTCAAAAGGAAATTAATTATGATGCAATGCAAAAACATACAATTCAAATTGATTTGACATTGTTTGATACAATACAGCCGGATGCATTACGACACATTAAAATAAGATGCGATATGATACGATTCAGTACTTTATGAATGATATTATTCAAAATTCAATACGATGTGGATTGACCAATTTTCAGTCATGGAAAACATTGGAAATAAGAATAATTGTCAAATCTCCTGGAAATGGTTCATTTATCCAGAAAATGTATTTATCCTCCTCCTGCCTCGCGAGTGAATGCAAACAGGTTGAAGTTTTGCATCTTCTGGGCAACATTCAGTCACAGCGCTTCTCTGCTTTCAGCCTAGCACTGTTTGGTTAGTGTTGTGGCCTCACAATATGAAGGTTCTGGGTTCAATCCCAGGCTCGTGTGTCTTAGTGTGGTGTTTGCCCCACGTGACGCTACCAGCCAATCAAATTTGCATTTCCTTCCAGAGCGGTTCTGTTAGGCAGTGAAAGCTTTCAGAATTAAATGTGGCATTTCTCATCTCCACTGTTGTTAGCGTAAATGAATGTGATTTAACTTTGCTGAATTAGCATTACAGCTTTCAATCAGCCAGTTTGTCTATTTTGGAACTTTTAAACAAATCAAATTCAATTCAAAGGACTTGACAGGTTGTACCTCCAGTTTGTCATGCTAATGGAGTAGCATGTGGCTTATCATAATTATTTTTTATTGATAAAGTATTACCACAGACTTCACATCAAATGTCTGAGTAATAAACAGAAAAAAATTCTGGGTAAATTCAAGTTACAACTGCAGAAAAGAGCGCTTCCAAACAATGAAGGGAAGAGGGGAATGTTACGTATGTGACGTTATAACTTGTGTCTGTAGCGGCTGGAAAAGTCCTGGAAAATAACTGCAGGGAAAGAGTCTGATTCTTGTCGTTATGTTTTGTTAAGATTTAATTCCGTATGAAGCCTTGCAGTCCGATCAATACCGCTCAATATTGTACAGTATGATAATGATATGATGCAACACGTTAATTATGATGATAAGACGAGAAAAGTTTCGATAAGATTTGATTCAGTTACTATTTTGCTGACACATTTCAATACGACACTTTTGATGCATATCAATATGACACGTGATGGTTGGTTGCGCACATAAAGCTCTAGTCTACGACAAATTTTCCCACTTTGTAAGAAAATGTCATTTGTATGACATTTGTATGTCAAAATAAAAGAATGAAGTTGACAATAGAAAACAATTGTCTGCTAATATTTTTTTGTTCATTTACCCACCTGACTGATACCAGTTAGAGTTTGTACCTGCCTAACACGCTTTGTCTGTCTGTCTGCCTGGCACCACTTCTTTCTTTCTCTCACTGACAGGTTATCAGATCTCTTTAGTGAATTAGTGTAAGTGGTAGTTGTTGTTGTTTCATTGAAGTATCTGTGGTGGTAGCAGTAATCATTTCAATCAGACAACTCACACTTGAATTGTTTAGTGTACATGTTACATGTTTGGCGCCAGGCTCCGACCTCATCACTCCTTGCAGATAAGTTTACATGGTGACATTGAGGAGGAGATACATAACCCCCACTTGGTGCATGCAGGTGGATGCTGGGGTGGCGGTGGGGACGAAAGAACATGCAGCAACACAAACGCAGGGCAGCAGCAGCATTGACAGGCAGAGGGAGAGATGGGAGATTTTTCCAGTTTAAACAGACCGCTGAATTGATGATTGGAAGATGGTTATGATGAGTGGGACATGTGACGTGTGCAGCAGCGCAGCTTGAGTTGTCAGGCGTCGCTCCGTATAATAAAAACAATAAATGGGGAACTCTCTGTGGATCCTTATGCTTGGCTCTCATGTACCACTTGTATAAGAGCTACACCAAAACATTTACAACATCAAGTCTCAACCCAGAGATTTTGTGATTGAACGCAGAATCCATAAACAGAGATCAATAGCAGGGATATGTGGCCTGCTGAGAAAGAACAGCTGGCCATGTCTGCCGGTTTTTCGCTGAGTCAGTAGCTGTTATATTGTGATGAGTCACAGATATTTAAAAAGGCTTTTCTTGGTCCAAAATAAAGTTTGAAATAATGAAATCTCAACAGATCCAAAGTGTCGCACTCAGGGGCTTGAGGTGTCTTGTTACCTGTTTTAAAGTCTCCTGTCACAGTGGTCTATAAAAAAAAACAAAAAAACAACACTTTTGGCATTCAAAAATTAGTCACTGCAGATGAGAAGTAGCTGCTGGATAAAATTAAAAAGCAAGGCCAAAATGGGATGCTGGAGCGTCTGTGGTTTGAAATTTGACTATTGTGTTCGACCCAAAGCTCAGACAGTCTTGTGTAAGTGTTTGTGTCATAGCACCACGTTTAAGAAAGCTCAGCAGTCACACTGCTTTATGTCGACAAAAACTTTGTAGAAACATCTCTGCCTCTCTGGGCCCATCCATCCATCCATCCATCCTGTCCCCTCTCCTCCACCCATGCAGGCTGGTATCTGGTGTTTATGGGCCTCCTCAGCAGGCGGGGCTGTTTAACGAGGGCAGGGGGACGCTGTGGCACTAATTGCAGCGTGTGATTTATACCAGGAAGGAACACAGGCAGACGATGGTACTCTGAGAGCAGCTGCTTCACCCAATATTTACTTAACCCTCCGCTGGCGGGCTGGCACTGGTGCCACAGACGATGGGTCTGTGGGGAGTCATTTCGCCGCTCAGTGTTATGTTTAGCAGCTGGGCGGGGCCATGTTTGGAGACGCTCTCAGAGCGGGGACTGTTTGGGGATGAAGATCAAAGCAATTAGAGAGAAGAAGTTGATTTGTCTCCTGATAGTGTGGAAACCCAGGAGGAATTATGCTAGGCTTCGTTTACGGACGGCGCAGAAGTGCCACAAACTGCAGTTCCCTCGGTGACCACTTGTACTGTCTCCATTAGTGAGTCTGAAATTTAAAAGCATGTTGGCAGTCTGACACAAAAATTGTCTGGTCTTGGAAGCTGATTGCCTCATTAATGGTTTTTTTAAGTCATGCAAAACTTGGGGCCTCATCACATTGAGTTACAGGTAGACTCTGTAATTCTAAAATACCTCTAAGCCATTTTTCTGTCACCACGCATCGTGCACAACAAGGTTTTAGTTTTTACACTTTCAGCAGGTTACTCAGGAAAATGTCTTGACGATTGACGGTTGGGTGTTTGTGTATATGTTTGTAAAAATGTGTCGATAAGTTCTGTCCAATTTGAAAATAATTATTTAGTTACTTGATGAAGGGATTTACGTCCAACTGCAATGAACTGCAATGTTTTTGTTTTTTTTTGTTAATTTGTTTTTGGGTTTTTTTTTGTGTCAGTTTATGCACAGACATCCTTAATTTTATCAGATTTGTTTCCTTTTCTTTTTTTGTGCAGAGAAAATGAGGGGATGTAGTGGTTTAAACCAGTGCTTTCACTTTTTCAAAAAGGAAAAAAAAAAAAGTCCGGTACTTTGTTGATTCGCTTGTTGGCATGTGGAAAATATTCAGCCAGTATCAGTAAATTATAAGCATAAATTTCCAAATTCCTACAGTTCATAAAGGTACAAGAAGACATCACAACCGTTAGTTTGTCGAAAAAAACTTCTCCTGTGAGTCAGATCTCTGCCTCTCAAGGCGGCTTTCCAGTTTTCCAACAGGCTGAAAAACTACAAATGGAACCTGATAGAAAAATCTCTGAATGATGAACAAAAGATGCAAATGGATCAGTTTAGTTTTTAAAGTTTTTACTTAATTCTTGCAAGAATGGATTACAAACATGCTCCTCAGGGGAAACAGAAGTTTTTCTCTGAGGGGAGACACAGAAGTGATGGTCAAATAATTCTGCTTTTCAACCTTCTCCAGTTCCCAGTTCCTCCCTAAGAATGCATCTTTCTGACCAATAAATCTAATTTATATTTTTCCAACTGTGGCTTCAGTTTTTCAACTGTGAAAACAGATAAGTCAGCAGCATGAAATGCCTGTAAAGGGATGTGAGCTTGAAGTAGTGCACCATGGGTAATGTATTTTGGCTGCCATTATGAATCACCAATGAAATCTGTCACATGGAGAGGAATGGGAAAGTTGCTTGCGGCTGGTAAGAAGTTCCGAGTTCATGAAAAAGTCCTGATACACCAAAGGGTTAAATCGAGAAATAGTGGGACTGTGTGTCAGAGCATAACTGTCTACTTCAAACGCCAGTTGAATATGTATAATAATATATATTATGTGTATAAATGTCTGTAATTACTCAGATTGTGTTGATCACCTGCTGGAAGCTGCACCACAAGAGACATTTGTAGGTTAGCAACAAATCATTCAAGTCCACTGTTTTTCTTAGACTTTTTTCTGCTTTTTTTTTTTTATTTTTTATTTTTTTAGCTCCTGCCCCAAACAGAATCTTATTTTGGTGGAAAGACTGTTGTGTATAAGCTCATTGGATGCATATGAACCAGAAAGAAAAAGGAAACGTGTGAAACTATAAACCACTGAAAGCTTATCTCCTGCAGTCCCCTCCCTCCTTTAAAGCTCCACCTTCTCATCCAAAAATTTTTACGTCTGGATTAAAACAAAAAAAAATGGAACAGTCTAAATCCTGGACCTTGAGCTACCTCCTTCATTATTTTGGCAATCTACAGTTTCAACACAAAGTCTTTGCTGCATGAATGAAGTGAGGAGTTCTTTCTGGTGGTTAGTAGCTCTCTGAGTGTGTTTCCATATTGAGCAGCATGATTTGTACAGTGCTCACTCCTCTGTCATGTGTTAGCAGTGATAGACACTTCCATCCCACGCCTGTCTGCCTGCCTCATCTGGAGTGATAGCCTGAGACATCGTGGGGTTTGCATCCGCAACTCAATTAGTCACACCTCAAACAAATTAGCAGCAAAAGGTGCTAAAGTGTGCCTCCGTAATAAATCAGCTTGAATTATATCTGCAGATCTGTTTACGCTTTGGAAAAATACAAACAAACTGACACAGAATCAGAGCACGAGCAGCCACTGTAAGACGGTGGAGGGAAGGAAAAGCAGGGTGGAAAATAGAGGAGGGGGGCCTGATTCTGTCTCCACAGCAACATTGATTGATATTCTTCAGGTGGAGCAGCTGTCAAGCGGCCTGACCACTGCAAGCTAATACTCTGCAGGGAGAGAGAGAGGGGGGAGGGGGCCTGGGGAGGAGAGGGAAACACCGAGGAAAAGGCAGGAGATGAAAAGCAGGAGGGGAAGACAGAGGGGACAGCGACAAAGACAGAAGGAGATGAAATTGAAAAGCAATGGCATGGAGGGAAGAGGAGGTATTTTTGTTGTGATTTTGAGACATTGCGGGAAAGCTGGAAGCTGCTGAGAGAATCCGATCACATGGTCGTCCTCTTGTCCAGTAAATGAAGGGCGTGTCTGTTCTGTCTGTTAGGGATGTAGAAGGATGAATGTTGAGGGAAGTCAGATCTTTAGTCCTATGATGTTAGATTAGTCAGCTGATATGCGTTGAGTTTTACCTTCATATCAAATATCTGAAAACAAGAAACAAGACAGATCAGAATCTGCAGAAATAACCTCGACTGAGCTGGGATTATGCTGTAAATTTAGACTGTCAATAAAAAAACAACAGGTGGCAATCAAAACCTGTTGTTTTAGGTAATTTATATGTGTTAACCTGCTCAAGAGCTACAGAATAAAACAGGGAATACTAAGAAACAGATGAAAATACACACACACACACAAAACGAATACAAGAAGATGAGACGTTGTGCGCAAGTTAAAACACTAAGAAATAACAGAAATTAATAACCAAGATACAAAACAAGAAGGAAACTTAATGATACAAAGTAACTCATGGCACATAGAGCTGGAGGCACATTCTGACATGGCTTTAAGTTGACCGTTATGCTCCAGTACACGCTCCCTTCACTTCTAAATTTTATCACGAGGTTTTCCAGACTGTCTGGATGTACTGGGCTTTTGGTCCTGCTGCCAGCAGTAACACCTGGAATACACAACTCACATCCTTTTTAAGGGCATCACATCACTCCTGCTCGTCAGTTCTTGACGTCAAATCAATGCAACATAAAGTCTATTTATTTATGATTTATTTATCATTATTTATTTAGTTTGCACGATAAGTGATTAAGATCAAAGTGGAAATGTAGAAAAAAAAAAAAAAAGAAAATGTGTCAGGAGAGGTCAGGAAGCCAACAGGCTAATGCAAGGGACGTCACCTTTCTGTGAGAGAGAAACAAAAAAGAACAATCAAGATTTCAGTGAGAACACAAACTAATGCATGGATGTAGAGACATGTCTTCATCCATGTTTTAAAAAAAGAAAAGAAATAATCAGCAATAAAACAAAAGTTCAACAAACAAACTGAAAAGACGAGACTATGAAAGAGTTGACAGAATCTGAACAAATATAAGACATAAAGAACTACGTCTCATGAATTAAATGTAGAGACAGCTTCTTTTCACACAGAGAACTATTGAGGAATATATGTGAAGGCCTCCAGTCAGCTTACATGTGTGGGTTATATTGTGTATGGAGTTTCTATAGCCTGATGGAGAATTGAATAGGAGCATGGTGATTCAGAGACACAGAGTTTGTCTTTGTGACATATCAAAGTGATTTATTAATTAAAGGTATGCCTTGAGAATTCACTTTATCTACTGCCATCTTTTATTAACTGAAAAGTTAGAAAGAAATGCCAAAGATTGATTTACACCGACCGCACGATAACCCAACATCAGTTTCACTGATGAGTGAAGTTTTTCAGTGAAATATGGCAATCTAACTGTGGCAGTCAGTAGTGCTGAGCTTCTGTACAAATCAAGTTCAAGGAAGTTTCAAACTGCCATTAAAATAATAATTCAGCAGATTCTCATGTGTATAGTGTTTTATACAAACAGCCTGTTAAGCTTATAAATCAGGTGTTGAGTGATTCCCATCTAGTTACAGTCTCTCTATATTTTTCGTAGTCACTGAAGCTCTGCAGATTTTAAATAACAGTGTAAAAAACATCCTATCTTTTAAGTTTATTCAATACATTAATCTGCCACTCCTACTGTGAATAACAGAACGCTGACTTCACTTCAAAGGAGAAATAAAACATGAAACATGGTTAATAATATAAAAATATTCAGCGCTCTTCTGTCACCAACTAAAGGAAGATGTGACTGAATATCTTTTCTATATTCATATTTCATCTTCACTGTGCACTTTCTGATTCATTTGTTTTCCATGTATAACATCATTAAATCTTTATTTTGTAGTTCCAGTTTATGCTTCAGTCTGTGCCCAGCAGTGTAGTTCAGCACCATGGAGAGTTCCTCTCCATTTACTACAACGTGTTTTTTAGTGCACTGCTGTTTTTCCTCAAATGTTCAGGTCATAACAAAAAGACCTCTTTACAAAAACCTTTTCTGGAGAAGAAAGATTTAATGTATTTTTTGACTCACTTAAACTTTGAATCTTAACTAAAACATTTAGAAGGTATCTCAGATTGGGATTCCCTGATCCCCAGCCTGGTATCGGTGGGAAAGGAGGGATCCATGATCCATCTGCCCTTGGGGCGACATGTGATACATGCAAAGTGAATATTTCGATAGGATGTGGACACTCTCCAAGATTCAACACAACTAACTCAATTAAGCATCTAAAGAAGCATCACGCCAAAGAATGTGACCAATATGATCAAACAAACAGACAAACGAAACAAAACAGTTAGCATTGTCGGCAGAGAAAGTGCCAGAATTTAGTTTTGGAGGGACAGCCTCTGTAAGTGATTGAAAATGGGGGGTTTCGTCACCTTGTTGAACACTTAGAACCGCTGTAAATACCTTCCCGAGAAGACTCTTGTAAACGTTAACAATTAAATAATAACTTTTGTCGACATGACAGTCAAACCAGGCTAGGCTGTTATGCTAACGTGTGTTTGATCTAGTTCCCTCTTTGTAGTTTAAAATCAACATTATTTGGCACAGTTCAGTAGTTTATCCAGTGATCACACCCATACCCAGCATCTGGTCATGTGAGGACATCAGTAATTACCTGCACATCTGTTCCCATCACTGACTTTGTAAATGGAAAGAATAGCAGTTTTTCTTCACAGCATGGATCAAAGCATCTCAGGGTCTCAGTCTTTGTAAAGCTTTGTGCATCTTTCTTGTCCTGCCATGACTTCCTCCCACTCTCTTCCTCTCCCTCCCCTGTACCTTCATCTTCCTCCCGCTGCTCCCTCCCCTCCTCTCCTCTCCTCCCCTCCTCAGTGTGGCTCCTGAATATTTAATAAGCCTGAATTACTGAGGCCCTCAACTGTAATGACGGGGAAATCAGACAATTAAATCAGAAGGGCTCCGGCTTTAAGTCTCACCTCCCCCGGAGGAGCCAGAGATTATTTAAAGTGGCACACTGTTTGATTATCTAATCCTCCTCTTGCCCCCTCTGCTTTACTCACAGAGCGGCATCGCCTGCTCCACTTGCCACCACAAATTACCATGAAACACCAATGAGCACTGTATTTAAGTCCTTTTCCATAAGCAGCAATGTGGTGTCATGGAGTCTCATGGGAATGGCGCTATGGGAGTAACTCTTTATCACTCAGGTTAGTACAGTTTAGGAAGGGTTGAAGGGTCGTCTCCTCCTTACTGAGGAAATGTAATTAAGAACCACACAGAGACGTGCACAATGAAACCACTTCAGGTGGAAAACACCTTCTGTACAGACTTAATTTACTGGTGCTCGAAAGAGAACTGGTTGCAGATGAAGTTGCTTTGCTCCGATGCAGCAACATTAAATATAAGCTCTTCAAGAACAGGGTTTGAAGACAGAAGTGTTCAGAGAAACCAACAAATAACATTACATTCAGAAACATGACAGAAGAAGTTAATTCTGACATTTTTTCCAAGTTCTAGAGGAAGACAAAAACTCTCAGTGGCTGTGGGAATCATCTTCTCCTTTAACGCTTGTTTTTTAAAGGCAAAACTTTATGCAGTTTTAACGTCCTCATCACAAAAATACTCTGTGCACTGTTTTGTCACTGCACTCTCAGCACTTTACATGAAAACCATTTTACTTTTCGTCAAAATCAAGCAAGGACGGGCTTTTAAACCAACTTTTTTACAATAATGGAAAAGAGAAATGGAAATTATTTCAGGGTACATTTTTCTGCTGCTCATGCCATCATTCTTTTATTTTACATTATTTTCTGTCTTATTCTTTCTTACTTTGCCTGATTAACATCCCTCATTTGTTAAAAACATCTAAAACATCTTTGACATTTTCACTGCCATCACAAAGGGCATTCAGGTCCCTACATCTCTTTCTCCATTCTGAGCGTTTGTCTTGAGAGAAAGAAGAAGCATGAAGTGTGTCCAGATAAACACAACACAGAGGAAAGATTGTTAGATAACCTTCATCTGCTCACATGGTTCCTGAGAGTTTAAAGCTGCAGAACCAGAAACAGACGCAGCTCCTCTTCCTCCTCGAACAAAGCCGGTTTTGTTTGTGTTGGGCGATAAGTGGAATTGTTGTCAGCCTGACTTATTATCCAGACAAAGTGACGGATTGTGATTGAGTAGATAGTAATAGCTTCCTTAACGCCTGCCAATGCAGAACACACACGCACACACGCGCACACACGCACAGAGGTCCTCACAGACAGAGCAATGAATATTCATGATTATACAGCTGAGGCTCAACACTGGCTCATTTAGTGTTGGCCAGAGAGAGGCCAATGATAGCATTGTAAACACACAACCATCAGGGGTTTAATAGCTCGACTCCAGTACTGTCTAATTACACACTCACACACACACGCGCACACACACTCAGGCACAGATAGAACCACACAGATTAGATTGTGAAAGAGACTCCCCCTCCTCAGCTCTTACTTCAGCAGACAAACATTTGTCTGATACAGAAAAACGAAAAAAAAAAAAAAAAAAGAAACCACCGTAAAGCGTCTGCTGGAGAAGAGAGACGTCCTGTCATAGCACGTCACTGTCTGCTTCCTGAATCCAGTTAGAAAATCCCAACTCTCACACAGAACAATGACTGATACAAGTCAACAGTGCATGTGCAGTGAATATGTGCTTCATATACACTGATGATCAGTTCAAATGGGAATTGCAAAGTTTTCTCCACCTCAGTGTCCGCTAACATTTTTTTGTAGTATTTCTGCAGAGCAGACAAATTGTCACTGGAATTGAAGAATTGAGAAGGAAAAAGTCAGATGGGCACAACAACTTAGAGCCTTGTTAACTGTAAAGTTTTTGTTGATCTCTTTTTGCATTTGATAAAATACACACACAAAAAATAGCGAACTTAAGACTAAGTAATTGCAGAAGTCTCTGACAAGCTGCCATCCAAGCTCTCTGTGTATCATGTTTCATATCATATTATATGATTTTTACCCATCCTCCCTTGTATTGTCCCATCTCTGATCTGCAGACCATCACTGACAGACAGAATCTAAAATCTCTCTTCGTTTTAACACGACAGAGGAATGTGGGGCAACGCTGAGGCCAAGCGCCTCAGGGTTTTAAGCTTCCCTGTTGCCTCCTGATTTAAATATCGTTCAACGTCTATTTGCATCTAGTTTTAATAGCGGTTTATTCAGTCAAGCAGAAGATGACATCTTTATCCGTGGTTGACATATGAGGCTGTTAGCCTGGGGCTAGCGTGTGTCTAGTTAATGAGCAGAGGGATGCTGCCGCTGATTAGGAGCGGCAATAAAAAAGCTCAGCCTTCCACTCTGACTCAACTCTGAACGAGCAGACAGACTCGAAGTCCAGACAGGAAGTTCAGGTGTGACGAGGTATCAAAGCAGGTGCTCGATGGAAAAATGAGGGGTTTATTATTTTTTGTAACTGTAGTCTAAACAAAAAGTTAAAGTTTTTACAAGCTGAGTTCTTAAATTGAACTAGACCACAGATTGTATTTTATTTCATATTTACTGAATTATTTATTTGTTGTGCTTTGATGAGATTTTTTTTTTAATTGAGCCCCATCTTCTGAGTGAAATACTATAAAACAACTTTGATAAACTAAATATATTTATAAAAAATGTCTTCAACAGTATTTTGCAGTATGTTAGGACTACTGATGGTCTGTTTTTTTTTTGTGCAGTGTTGGTTACATTTTTGTTCTATCGAAAATAAAATGAAGAGGAAAAAACAAAATCTGGCTTGATGCTGCTAAATGTTATATATTTTTTCAAAAAACCCTTAAAAGGTACGTTATTAAACAGCAAAGCAAAAGATCAATCCCTCACATATAAGGAGCTAAGAATGAAGTATTTTGATCCACAAGATATCTTTAGAAGTCGTTAATTATTCTACAGATGTTTAAGGAAAATAGATGATCATGCAAATATTAGATCACATCATTCAGTATTGTTATTGTTCTGGGGTCTTCTACTGTGACTGCATGCAGCCTTACAGAGCATTTTTCCTGATATGTTGAGGTATGTTTTGGCTTCAAAAAATGTCTCCTGTTAATGTTGGACTAAGCGAGTGAAAGCATCTAAACCAAACCGTCCTAATCTAACACATAAACACACCTCAGCATGGTCAAACAAAACACGAATCTGTAAGCACAGAAACATTTGACTGGACAGTAAACGTGCGCATGTGTGTGAGAGGGAATATTGCTTGCTAAGCGGATGGTGGGCCAGTGTGTTGCCATGGTAACCCCAGCAGCTGTCAGCGCTGCTCCTGTAAGAATGACAAATGATTTTTATTAGAGGGGCTTTAAATTGGTGGGATCCCCCCTCTCTCCATAGAGATGCTTATCCCAGCCTGATCAAACCGGAGTCAGTCTGCCAATAACTGTGACCAGGTCTAATTACAACACGGCCCTCCTGGGCTCATCATACACTCGTTATTACTCACACACCACACCGCCGTTCTGGCTCCACTCACTGGGCGACACTGTCACAGCGGGAAACAATGTGGCGTCGCATATGGCAGGAATATTACATTTGGCACTGCTTCTCATGGATAAGCTGAGTGAAATCTCACCCCCAGTTCTCATGCCGACAGTTATTGTCCAGTTTTTCTGCATTTATTCCTCCCAAGTGTTTGATTTCATGAATCAAATCAATACAAATCTAAGCTTTGGAGGGTTTTTAGGACTGAGATTGCAAACTCAGTCTGCACAATTTAAAATCTTTTTTTTTTTTTCTGTAATTTTCAATGTTTTTGATTGTGGCATTAATATTAAAGAGAGGGGTATTGTGCTTTTTTAACTTTATTTTCTCCTTTGGTACCCTGTGTTAGCTTTATATGATATTCAAAAATCATTATTGTCTCACACTGGTTTTTAGAAAACCCTTACTCAAGGCCCTGTCTGAAACACTATGTTTTAGCTGCTGTCTCTTTAAGGCTCATCGCTCCACAAACCCCCTTCCCTTTGATTGGCCAGCCTTCTGGAGGAGCAGACCTCGGTGTTTGAGGCCTGCTCCCCCAACATGTCATGAACTGATAGGAGATCCTTATGATGACGCCATCATTTTAGCAAGTCTCATGAAGACCTCGTGCTATTTTTAGAACAGACCATTTAATTTAAAGACAGATTTAAGGATTTCTGCAACATACAAACATGTAGCGGCTTAAAAATCTGCATGTTTAGTTTAAACATCCAGCATTGTTACTTCATGTCCATTTTTAAAACATGGGAAAGCAGAATACCCACTCTTTAAATAGGGGAAGCATTGGTAGCAAGTTTTTCTTGGTGGAAAATTAACGAGTCGTGCTTTTGCCTTAATAAAGATCCTGAAATTATAATCATACATGGGGAGAAAAAATCATTTAGGGACACATTTTGAAACCATTTATTTTGGATATGGTCGTTTGAAAGGAATGTTTTGAAAATGTAAAACCAGGTCTGTAAGTCAGAGACTGAAACGGCTGAATGTGTGGCAGCTTTGTTTACTTAAGCACAATATTTCTCAGTTTTCTTCAATCTTTGGCAACATATTCAGAAACCTTTAACACACTCGGAGGCAGACTTGGCTTCAAATGAGCTGAAATCTGATGCGTTTTTTTAATCAGCTCTAGATGCAGCTCTGAGTTGGTCTGTTGGTGTACACCTGTGCACACAGCATGGATTATCCTCTTTTAATTTATTGTGTCAAGCTGTGTGACTTTGAGTGTCCAAGGTTACTGTGACACCAGAGGCCCCGGCTGTCTCTGGGGACGGCGCTCTACTAATGCTAATACACTCCAAGACAGTCGCACAGCAGGGACGCTGCCAGCAGAGTGATGAGGAAGCAATTTTTATCTGCATTGTTTAGCTGACTCCACAGCTTTCCTGTAAGTGGTGTCCAGACGGTTGGTGTTGATAGGTCAGACCGATCAGAGTACCTCAGAGTCAGAGGATTTCAGGTTGAGGTGTTCAAGGTCAAAAATGAAAATGTGTCTTCTTACATTAAAATTGACAATAAAGGAGTGAAACTTGATCTTTATGTACACTGGAGCAATGATAAAATTTGTTATTCTTATAATGTGACGGCATTATCAGGAGCTGTTTCAATTTTTTCCACTCCTGATCCAGAATCCAGTCTTTCTGTTGTAAGGCCAAAATATGACTGCTGAAAATAATGTATGAATAAATGGAGGGCATGAAAGGGCCCCAAAAGTGAAACCAAAATATTCAGAGCTCCCCCTACTGGCTGGATGCAGTTATTCTCAAAAAGCCTACTTCCTACATGTTGACAGAAAAAGGCATGAGTCAGACTTTACCAACGTAAACACAGGTCACGAGATGGTGTGCTCCAACATGGTTTCTGCCACATTTTTTTTTTTTTTTTTTTTTTTTTTTGCTTTCATCATGCAATAACAACCATGAATCAGTTCTTGGCTGCTCTAAAACCAAAATCACTGGTTGCAGAGGTCTCAAAAGAGATGTGGGCATTATGTCGACTAAATGTTACTCTAATTATTAATATTTTTGTTGTGATTAAGCTGTAGTGCAGTTAGTTTGAACAGCAGTGGTAAGTACCATAATGCTAGTTTTCTCTACATGGATGTAAACGAGCACAGATTATAAATGGCGTCTCATAGCGGGGTAGTTTGTCAGTACTTTGATCTAGAAAGTGGAGATGATGTTGTAAGTAGGCAGAGTCATGTTAAACTGGTAAATATCAATTAAAAAGTGCAATGTGTGACCAGCACAGAGATGAGGAAGTTAACCTGCAATTAGGCTCAAAGGCTAGTGGGGCTAGCTCTGCTATTGTTAGCCACACATGGAAAATTGTTTGATATTGTTGACCCACAATTTCTGCCAGTTTTGATCATAAGAAGGTGTGTGGCTTCTTGTCTGGTTGGCTACCTTTAGCACAGCTGGCTAGTCAGAATTGAGGTTTCTGTTTAAACGTTTAGTTGTATCAGAAAATCCAGTCTCTGTAGTCTCTGTAGCCTCTGTCGTGCATTTGGATTTGTTAGCTGCTTTTTTGGTCCAATGAGTAAAAATGTTTATTTTTTCTTAAAAAAAACCCATGATTTTGAAAATCATAGATTTAAACTGGTGCGGTAGACTACATCCGTAATCTTTTTGGAGGCACTGACAAAGTATTCATGTTACAGTTGTTATGTGCAGCGTTGCTTCTACAGCAGAAAGAGTGATTGGAGGAAGACACAGAGGTAGAGGATTCCTGTTGAGATCTGTAGACAGACAGGGCTGACACTTTTTTTTTTTGATAATTGCTCTCCCTAGCCATGATCTGAATTAGCATATGAAAGTTGTGTCTTTTTTTCCCTTCACTGGGAGCGCAAAGCTGTAAGCTAATTTGTAAGTCATTTAAGATGACAGCGAGTGGTTGTATCCCAGAGGTGCTTTTTTTTCCCTCTCTTGATCCTTTATTTTCTCTCACTGTCTTTTTCTTTCCATCTCTCTCTCTCTCTCTCTCTTCTTTACCTCCTCCCATCCCAATCTTTTCATCTCCTCAATGTCTCAATTACGGAACAGTGAAATGACTCAGGATGCAGAGATAACACTTTCAGAAGATTTCAGGACAGATGGTTGCCTGGTGAGCTCAGGTCAAAGTGCTCAGCTATGTCACCATGTTTCATCTTATTAGAAATCCTCTCTTAGTCCTTGTCAGATCTTCACCTCTGTGCATGTGACAGCACATCCACAGGAGTGCAAACTGTCCTTGATGAGAAGTGAGTAAACAGAGTCACAATGTTGACATGATGTAGCTTTCTCTATTCTACCTTACAAGCACCTCAGGTTTCAGAGTAAAAAACAAAAAAAAACAAAAAAACACAAGGCCTCCAAATTTGCATGAACAAAACGAACCGCTAGCAGCTCAGTGTGGCAGAAATGGGGATTAATTGAAGCTATTGAATGTGAATCCAGAGAAAGAGACTTGTGTTTGTCGCACTGGCGATGCCAAAGCAGCTGTGCAGGCCGAGGAAGCCAAGAGAAGACGACTGATGGTCCAGCGAGCCACCTGGTGTGAAGTGAAGCCGCAGTTTCAGAAATATACACCCTCATAAAGCCAGGTGTGGACACAACACGCATGCTCATATGTCAGCATGCAGAAACACACACACACACACACACACACACTGCAGGAACAGTGGAGGCTGTCTCTCAGGCGCTCTTAGTATGCAGTAGGTGGAGCAGAGAGGAGCAGGGAAAAGCGTAGTGAAGCGCCTTCGATCGTTATTATTGACCATTCCTCCATGCAGCTGTATGCTGCATCAACACATTCACACTCACTCGCTTACACGCGCGCGCAGAAACACATGCGTTCACACACAAAGGCTTTAATATGCAGACACACAAGCCAGTGGGATTTGAGATAACTGCAGTGGTTGGAGCATACGCAGAAATGCCCTCAGCTTACAAGGACATGCGCACACAGTACAGTATGACGGCCTGCAGCTCTGTGAGAGACAATCAATTCTGTTTGTTGGGTGAGAGCACGAGTGCTTCAGGAAAGAGAGAAAGAGAGAGGGAGAGCTGCATCCAACCAAGGATTACAATGCTGCTTGTTTTTCAAATTACTACTCACATCCTGTTTACATGGCGATGGTTTAGATTTACCCCATGTGCGCCATTTTTTTTAACCTTTTTTATAAGGTAATCTAATGAAATACATCGTACCTCAGAGTACTGGACATGGATGTCCTCTCTGAAATCTGGACAGTCCTTCAATGAGGTGGCATTAAAAGCTGTCTAAATCTTCATAAAAGCTAAGATGCAATGTTACTTTGCTCCATACATTAGTAAGAGTGAAAGATCCTGTGTGGAGACTTTAGCAGCTTCATATAAAACAGACTATAGTTAAAACTCAGTCCCTACGAGCAGACAGAGGCAATGTGGACATATATGGGTGAAGTTTTTAGGTCCTATATGCAACATTTTAATGTGTGTTACTGCTGAAGCCCGGCAGGTGTCTGATGGTAACATCAGGGAAAGATTTGTCATTAGTAAAAACTTTTTACACATGCACACAGCAAAAACTGAAACATAAGCGTTATTTTCCATTTATATTGAAAAAAAATATGTTATTAGACCATAAACTGTATAATAAATGGAGGTAGCCTCTGTGATTCCACCCTTCTGTTTCTGAAACGGTCTTGAGGCAAATCATTGTGGTTCAGTTCATTTTGTGTCAGTGTTTTGTGGTGTTTTCTTTGACTAAAACCAGGACAGGTCCCCAAATTACCGACCCATACCATCACACTTTTTGTTACCCTTTCTGTTAGGATGCCCAACATACCGATCCGACAACAGAAAGTTGAACTAGAAACACTGCAGTCCGTTGATTGGTTGAAAGAATCGACACTTCCTGTGCGACAGCAGTAATAAAGAACAACACAGAACCCTGCCCTGAAACAAAGCTTGATTGCGCTTTTTAACAAAGGGCTACATGCCAGTCACAAAGAAGACAAACTGCTGGATGTCTTCTATTGTCTTCCAGCTGTATTAGCTATGTAATAGCAGTCATGCTATTACATAGCTAACGCAGCTCTCGGCATCCAGCTGAGGGGCGCGGTTGGCTGTGGAAACGCAAACAGGATCAGGCTTTACCAATCCAACCTCTGCCAAACTGTACCGATCCGTACCAGACCACTTGGTGGAAACAGGGCTTTCATTTGTTCCAGCTCCTCCCAGTTGCTGCTGTCTCTTTTCCAACAACATAAATACCTGCTTCCCTCACCAGCATTTTGGGACTGATGAAGCTTCTTGGATGAGAGGCGAAACGTATTGCTTACTCCCTCTTTCCTCTCCTGGCATTTTGACGCCATGACGGTCTGCTGTAATGAGAACTTCTCACACTGATAAACCTGAGCTGTCAGTGTTTGTTGAGAGGCTAGTTTCAAAGAGAGAGAAATAAGTGGGTAGAAAATTTACAGATTAGACAGGAAGGACATAAGGCAGTCTGATTTGCATTTACAGAAGGTTTCCTAACACCAGAAATGCATTTTAAACATAAAATCCACATAATATGACACATTCTGACTTGTCTCTGTGTATATTTAGTCTAAGAAGGCAGGCAGACATTTGCTGGTGTCCCTCCTGCCTCCCTCGTTTCATCGCTGCTTGCCTGTCACACACCAGAGCCTCTCGACCACAAGCTGAAAAATCCCTTCAGGATATCAAATCCGAGGTCTCTCACTTCTAAGTAGGTCATCACTTGCCCACAATAGCATCCTCACCACACTCCTTTGTGTATTCTGCCCTCACCTTCCCTGTTGTTTCACACTGTTTCCCTTCTCCATCCACCTGAGCTTACATTTTGTAAGTCCTTTGACATTTACTCAATCGACTAGGTGAACTGACAGAAGTGAAAGTCTTTTTGCCCTGAACAAGTTGTTGTTTAAAGATTCTTGTGATGTTGGAAACTAATTAGGCATTTTTAGGGTTGTTGCACCTTAAACACAACAATCACAGCTTGCACTTTTATGTCTCTTTCCATTATTTCACTCAGTACTCCACAAGAGCCCATACCAGCAGTCTTAATCTGTGTTAAACTGTCATGGCAGGGCTAAATGAGAGTAATTCAACACCTCGTAAAGTCTGCATTATGATATCTCTTCCAATATTACCAGTCTCTCACCGTATGGTGGCCCCATTTGATCCCCTTCTCAAATAGGCTCCTCCATCATCCCTGACATGAAATACCCCAGCAGCCACCGGCTCCAGCACACATCACTCCTCATAAACACTGACTACCTCTCTCTACCTTCATGTGTTCCCACAAATTAGCATAACATCAGCATGATATTAGCACATCCGACCTGCGCAGCCATGCCTTATCAAAGCACTCTGTGATCCCTGGCTCCCTGCGCTTTAGTCTGGAGCAGAAAGAGAAACTGAGAGAGAGAGAGAGTTTCCCCCAGAGAGAGAGAGAGAGAGAGAGAGAGAGAGAGAGAGAGAGAGAGATGAGCTACATGATAACGAGCTGTGTTACACAGCTACACAACACAGCCTTGTCACAGCGCCTCAGAGCAGTGCCGAGCTAAATGGGCTGCAGCAGATGTTTGGTGACTTACAATCACACAGAGCTGCGTTCCTCACTTGACTTGCAAATATTTGCTAAGAGACTTTAAAATTGGATTCTCTGTATTTTCTTCTTTGAGGACGTCTAAGGTGGTTATTTCCAGTGCATATGAATGAATACACACAGTGGGCTTGCACTGTAAAAGTATTAAATATTAGTTCCTATAAAATGCAGGTTTCCTGAGATGAAACCTTTGGACAGCTGATGCTGTGTTTGCCGTGTGTAACACATAGCACACCAGTGGACCAATACATAGGAAAACATGGAGAGGTGTGCGTTTCCTTCAGCTGAACATTGTTTTAGGGTTACAATGATTGATTGTGAGGGGGTCTGTGGTTTTTTCAAAGATATTTTTTGGGCTTTTAATGCCTTAAATCAAAGGACAGGTGAGATGTGGGAAAGAAGCCACTGGCTGGATTCATACCCAGACCACTTGCTAGGTCATACCCGCACCCTGTTGGTTGCTTCAGTAATTATAAAAAAATGACCACTGCAGGCCCAAAGTGCTTATCATATGTCATGTCGAAACTGTCATGTAGCCACTTGCCACTAGCAGGAGTGTAGCTCCAGCTAACAGCTACGGGCATAATGCCTTAATGCTCTACTACCCAGATGCAGACAAGCACAGACGTTAGATGGCATCTGAAAACATGCAGTTGTTTACGATATCTTGATCTCTGTCTGATTAAATGGATAAATAATAACTCCAGAGGAGCTTTAAACGTAAGCACAGGCATGGAGGACTGAAGGCTGATTACGCCACAGTCAGCAAACCGATCTGACTTTTTTTGACCTGCAAACTCTGAGACCTCATATCATTATCCTCATAGCATAACTACCCAAGTCATATTTTATACACATTTAAGTCTCATAACAAAAATGCATAAGAAATGTTTTTTCTTTTCTTAAACTTTGAAGCATGACTTAAAGGATAATGCTATGAGGCTAACAATATGTAACTATGTTGACTGTTTGCTGAGTTGCCCACCTTCAGACTGTTTGCTCAGTGTGAGTTTCTGTTTGAATGACATTGACAAGAGTTGCTTGATTACGTCCTTAACCATTATGCATATTTGTCTGCTGGCGCCAGTGGGAGAAAATATTTTTATACCAGTGTTTTAGCACATATTTTGGTCATATTTGTGCCTTTAGTTTTTATCTTTGTCATTTTACACCCAGTAATGCAGAAACAAACTTTAAAAACTGAGTCCCATAATGATGACTTCTCACAGCTTTAACTATATGAATCTGTTTCATGTGGAAAAACTGACACAGGACTCCAAGAAGGGCTGCAAGCAGAGCTGCTGCTCGTAGGCTTCCTGTTTGTTCTCTATTCAGGCTTTATTGAGTGTTAATGGTTGATAACCAGGCGACAGAAAGAGGTGAAATGCTCAATAACCGAAAGTTCATCTCCAACAATCTTCAGGAAGACACTGGGGGCTGTTTGCCGAGCTGCCTCTTACTTTAGCACATCAGCTACTTTGAAGCTGCGAAAAATAATTTCTTTGAGACGTTTTAACTTCCACTGCAGCGACTTCATTTGTCGTTTCCCTTTGTTTGTTTACAGTGTCACGGTTTCTCATCACATCCACGGGAGACCTGTATATCCTGGATGTGCAAATGGAGGACGGGCTGTACAACTACAGGTGTATGACACGGCATCGGTACACAGGAGAGACCCGACAGAGCAATAGCGCCCGCCTCATCGTCTCAGGTAAGAAGAGGATGTAGAAAAGTGATGAAGCAGAAAACTGTTTGTGGTGCTGGTATGCAAAACTTTAGACAAAGATGCAGAATCACATCACATCCTGACATTCCAGACAAAGTGTCACTCTGTGCGCTTGCTACTGTTATCTGTGGGTGGAGGGGACATCGCAAAGATTCAGTTTGCTGTTTTGCTCTGTTTCACCGAAAGCGAATGACAGCACCATATGTACCAAAATGTGCGCTTGTTCAAAAGGATCCAAAAAAAGTGAACAGAATAGAAAGTGACAGGAAAAAAACACATGAATTAAAGAGGGTGCGACATGAGATAAAGGTCATTAGATCCGTGCCAGCAATGTTAGAGGGGGAGGGCTTCAGGACAGAAAGTGCCCTTCTCTCCGTTCAACCGTTTAAAAAGGGGCACTGCAAACATGAAAACCCTTTAGCTGGTTGAGTGGAGTACGACTCTGGCTCTGAATGCTGTCACTGTGTCCTCTGCAGAAATAACCCTGAATGTTTAATTTAAGATGTTAATACAAACTCTTTGATGATGTCTGTTAATAAACAAACTAATACAAATTAAATGACATTAATAAGGCAGGAGTTTTTGGGCCAGTTGAGTCACAAAATTTGTGCAAAAAAGTCTAAACACTGTAGATTGTACCTGTGGACTGCTGAAAAAGAAAGGTAGTTGTGTTTCTTGTTACATTTTAAAACTGTGTTACACAACTGTTTCTAACCACATACTGTAAACAAAGTGACAAAACAGAGTGAATAACCTTCTTTGATTTAGTCATATTTTAACCTTTGTGTCAAGTTTTTTTAAGTGACAACATAAAGAGAGACAGAAAAAAAAAGGGCGTAGAGCTGGTTGCCTAGATTGGCACCACGGATCGGCCCTTTCCCTCAGATATCAGATACCAGGATCGGATTGGTGCATCCCTACTAAAGATGTACTTGAAGGAGGTTTCCAGTATTTCCAGTGGCCTCTTGTTGTTGTTTTCTTTCTTGATTTATTTAGATCTAACACATCAAACAATATTCACATGATTTATTTTTGTCAGTGGATTTTGGCAGCTTTAAAGAGAACAATTAAAGCACATGAAATAGATTGAAATAGGTTCCTTCACTCAGAGAAAATGCTTATTCTTGAAGGAATCTATGCTGTCAGACTCTCTGAGCAACAATCAGCGTCTGTTAGAGTGAGAAACAAACACTTTTGGAGCAGATGTTGCAGTCAGTCAGGCACAATGAAACATAAACTATCAGCTTATTTAGAAACCACAATACAAGAAGCACAGGGGGCAAGGTAAAGAAAGTAACAGATAAGCCTCTGGGACACATAGCTGTTGTTTTTATAGAATAATGAGTTGAGATCTCAACTACTCAGCTTCTTTCATGATGTGCATCACAACTTGAGATCTGAACTTCTTCAGAAGTTCTCAAACAACAATAACTCAGCAGTCTTACTTCTCCTTGTTTCCCCTCCCTGCAGACCCCACCAACTCAGCGCCCCACATCCTGGACAGCTTTGAGCGTCGTGAGGTGATGGCGTCTCATCGAGTGGAGCTGCCCTGCAAAGCCTCCGGTCACCCAGCACCCAAATATCGCTGGCTAAAGGACAACCGGCCGCTGGAGCCCGACACACGCTACAGACAGAGTGTGACAGGCCTGCTGATAGAGAGAGCGCAGTCCAGTGACACGGGGACGTATGTCTGTGAGGTGTGGAACGGATACGGCAATGCTGAGGTGGTTGGCAGGCTGCTGGTTAAAGGTCAGTGAGGTTCATTTATTATTTTGTGTTTATTTTGCCTTAAAACAGAAACAAGATGCTGTCATGTTGCTTTTAGCATTTTTATCTGTAACTGTTCATGAAAAAAAGATCATGTTTCTGTGTTGAACTCACTCCCTGAATTCTTTCCTCTCTGACCCTTAGAGCCCCTGAAGGTGGTGGTGAGCCCGCGGAAGGTGAAAGGCAGTGTGGGAAGTCAGGTGTCTCTGTCCTGCAGTGTAACCGGCTCAGAGGAGTATCAGTTGTCCTGGTATCGAAACGGAGAGCTCATCTACCCCAGTAACAGCGTTCGTATGACGGGACAGCACAGGGAGAACCTGGTCATGGCAGGGATGGCTAAGAGCGATGGAGGAGCCTATCAGTGCTTCGCCCGGCACGGAAAGATGTCCGCACAAGATTTTGTTCAGGTCATACTAGAAGGTCAGAATTTACATTTTTCTTACTGGAGATATGGAGGGAAAGTTTTCATGAAGCCCTTTGCATCGATAGTAATTTACTGTTTAATGTGTGTTTTTCCTGGAAATCTGTGCACATTGAGAAGACTCTCAAATAACTATGGGCTTTTAAAAACCCAAATTTAACACTGTCCAATCCAAAGATGTTTAATGCCAAGATAATTCAACGACTTTTAAAGAGACCACATACTGACTCCAGTTAGCTTCATGTCTCAAGAATGAGCAGACTGATTCGTTTATTGAGCTCTTGATTTTGAACATGCTTATGAGTCCAATTAATAGAATAGAATAGAATAGAATAGAATAGAATAGAATAGAATAGAATAGAATAGGATGTACTGTATTCATCCCAAAGAAAAATTAAGGGCTCAGGGATATTGTGTTAAATGTTGCATGCTGTGCAACTGTAACATAACATTGATTGAAAACATCATTAATTGACATTTATTCCCTAAAGTTAAACAGGCAATAACTAATAACTTTTTAACTCTTTTTATTGCAGAGTATCATATTTGACACATGAGTTTCAAAGGCCTCTGTCTCACCAACATAATAAATATTTTCTTTAAAAATCTGTTAATATATGTTTTAAAACATGTATTCTATCCCTCTGAGGATTATCATTCCACACCACAGTCAGCTAAAGTTATATTTTGGCTTCTTTTCAAAATAGTTGCTTTCTGGGAAATATCCTCACTTTTTTTTTCATGAAAATCATTGCTAATTTCAAGCAGTTGCAGTGATAATATCATCTGAGTTATTACTCATTTTTAGTTATTTGGTATTTTCTGCATTGAATGAGTGCATATTTACTAAAATGTTACGAAGGTCACCAATACTGCCAAATGTGTCAAATATGATACTATTGTGGATTTTGTTGAAAGGGTCAATAAACATCTCAGTTCCAAAACATTTTCTGTATTTTGCTCGGTCAGGCTTTTAAGGGTTAAATATTGGTCAGCAGGTTGTAATTTCTTGCTCTGTAAATAATTAATGCTGTGTAAAATTTAACTAGATCACAGAATTTTTTGACAAGTAAGAAGAAATGAACAAAACAAAAACACAAAAACAAATAGAAAAAACAAAACAAAAAAATGTAGCAGTAGAAACAGGAAAATTATCTTCAGTACTTCCTTTCTGTACACAGTTGTTTAAGTTAACCATTTCATCAAATGGGTAATTGTACCGGGGTGAAAGTTATTTTGCTTTCTCTTGACTCCAGTCTTTCCAGCTTTAGTTGTACCGTCTGTGAAGAAACTCGATTATGTCTTTGCTTTTTGTTTGTTTGCTGCTTGATCAAGAACGCATTAATTAAACACTTTGTTTGCATCAGCCAAGATTAAAAATTTTTACACAGCACAATGTTCAGCAGAACATCAAGAGCAGACAAACACTGATTCAAGGCTGACGCTTAAGTATTGAGACAAGGGAACACCTCTTCTATACAAGATGTCACATTATGGGTCAGCTGCAGCCGACCTGAGACCTCAGGCCGGTCGACTTATGAAGATTTTCTGAAAGTAGGGTGGCATACTGTTACATAAGCTTGGTTGCTGCACTTTGTGCCTTCTAGGACCACATCAATAAAATGTGGAGTATTGATAATCAATGATGTTGTGGAGAAAGAGAAATAAGCTTTAATAATCTGCATTACAAGCCAACTCTGCTCTTTATACGGTAGCAGTATGTGGAATTATTGACACAGCAGCAAGTTGGTGTAGATTCTCTATTTAAAAGATGTTTGTTTGTGTAACTGTTGGTCTGTAATCAGTGCTGATCACAGCACACACACTGCGGTGTGTCCTGCTTGTATCTCTCCCTCCACTGCTCAGATGGCACCCCTAAGATCCTGGCTTCATTCAGCGAGAAGGTCTACAACATCAATGAGTTTGTGTCGCTGTCATGCACGGTCAAAGGCACGCCGGAGCCTCGGGTAACGTGGACTCTGGACGACGAGGCCGTGATACGAGACAGCCGCCACCGCATCTCCCACTACAGCAACACAGAGGGCCACGTGGTCAGCCATCTGAACATCAGCCAGACCCAGGTCCCTGATGGAGGGGTGTACCGCTGCATCTGCAACAACTCGGCCGGGACCGTCTCCTACCAGGCGCGAATAAACGTAAGAGGTGCTTGTCAGATCAACTCTTCCAACACACCATCACATATACACATCAACATGTCTTGATTTATCCTGTTTATTAAAGTATCTTTAATTGGCTCCATGTTTAATGCACCTTTCTGTGCAGATGTTCAAAGAATGCCTGACTGAGTTTGTCAAGAAGTGTTCAGTGTCAGTCATTAGACGTGATTCAGGTCCCCAGATTTTGGAGCTGGATTGAGTTTCTGCTGCGAGGTGTTGAACAAATTCTTTAACAGCTTTCTGTTGTAGGTTGTCTTGTCATCTTCATTAGAGAGTCAGTATTTTTCAGTGTATTAAAGAGGTCAAAACCAGAGGGGATTTAGCTTCGTCTTCAGGCCAAGTATTGACCAGCATCACTGCTATGTGTGGATCACATACGTCTTCTTCCAGCTGCAGGACACATTTAAGGACTTATGAAGAACTGTTTTCAGTAGAGGTTGTGTTTCTGGATTTGTCGGGGAACAGTAGAGAGACTCTGGCTTCGTAAAGATACAGCTCTACCTTAAACTAAGAGCTCTTATTGGGTATCACGTTCATAGCCCTGGAAAGAAATATACGCATCTAAATAAATGCAAGTCCAAGATGCTACAACACAAGCTAAACCTCGAGCCAAAGGCTAAAACACAAGCTAAACCTCAAGCTAAAGACTAAAAACAGGCTAAGCCTCAAGCTAAAGGCTAAAACACAAGCTAAACTTCAAACTAAAGGCTACAACACAAGCTAAACCTCGAGCTAAAGCCTGAAAACAGGCTAAGCTGTTAGTGATAATGTTCATTCCAACCCACATGCAGCAGTTTTACTGCAGTGATCGGATCGAACTTGAGAGGCCGTTGATAAAATGAAGAGCGAGGTCACGTTAGCTCTGATTGGTTGACAAGCAGGACGTAAAGATTTGCTAATATTACACATTAGCCTACGGACATGTCTCAGAGCACCAGGCTGCGAGTAGCACTTAATATAGCCGGCTAATAAACTTTGGTACAAACCGACAAAGTTTACTTGTTGTCCCATTTCAAACAACAGCGCTGTGTAAATGTTGATAAGTACTTTACCTTGTTGAGTCGTATCTGGTAAAAAGTTGTCTTGAACAAAGAAAAATAGTGTTAAAAAGTAAATCCAATGAGGGGATGAAACAGCGATCAGATCCACTATTGAAGTACACGCCACAGGTGACATTACTCGTCACAATTGTAACATGCTAACTGCTAACTGTTGTATGATATCACGCTATTGCTACATTAGTTGTTGAATGTCTGTCTGTTGTATGTGGATTTAGACAGACCTCAATAAAAATATGGCTTTGGAAAGTTCTCAACAGCAAAATGAGGTTTTCAGGATTGGTTTTCTAAGTCACAAACATTTGTGCGAACTCAGGTTTTGGAGGATATAGAGTACATCTAACAAGACCATCCACTTTGATCTCATGTATGAAATGTTACTGATTTCCAGCACCTGCTGATAGTTTTATATCAGGACACCATTACGGGTGATTTAGCTTTCTGCTCCAGTGTGTGAGCGTGCTGATATCTGCTCTCTACGGGGACATGGTCTGCTGCTTCTCTGGTGTCATGTAGCGGTGAAGCTTTCCATGCTTGGTGCAAAGGCTCTTAGTATTTCTGTATTGCAGGGAGGGAGGGTTATTTTCTGCACACTGATTGGTTTAATTTGATTGTGTTCGCTCTTGCATGTTGTAAGGCTAAATAGGGCGATCCTCTAGCCCTTAAGCGAGGGTCTGCGGATGCCGAATGCAGCCAAGCAATGAAGATAAATCTCCACAGGTGCCATTGTGGAGAAAGTGTAATGACTGTTTCTCACATCGTTGGCTCCTTAATCGCGCTAAAGAGGGTAGCAACCCACGTTATGCTTGTGCTCAAAGCACACTACAGAGCCCAGTTAAACTGTCTTCTGCAGTGCTTTGAAGAGAAGCCTGATAGTCCATTTCCCTGATAGACACCCAGCGATGGAAGCCCATTGGTTATTCTGTTGGTTTTTCACAAGTGTGCGCGAAAGCTGGGAACATGAGTAATGGTTTTGATAATAGCTTCATGAGTGGGGAACGGGAACATTCCACTCTAGTGCTTGTCAGAGGCAATCACAGCAGCATGGAGGAGGTGGGAGCAGGAGGTAATACAAGGGAACATGAGTCCCTGGTTCTGACAAGGTAGAAAGCACATTAGGTGTGAAGGATGAGGAACTGAACTGGTCTGAGCCTAATTTTCTGTTATTAGGGTTTTCTTTTCCCTTTTTGAAGTGATTGTGAAAATGTCTTGGTCAGGCAGTCTGAAACACCCAAACAGATAAACAGTCTGTAATGATAAGAGCTTACCGTCAGAATAAATCAAGGCATGTCATCTTTGTGGTGTCTTAAAAAAACACACACAATACAGCACAACCTTTCCTTTATTCCACCACCTCCGCCTCAAAATCATTTTAAGAGAGTTGTCTCTCCAATGTGTCCCTCAAGGGCCTGCCAGCATCAGACCAATGAAAAACCTCACTGCCATCGCTGGTCGGGACATGTACATCCACTGCCGAGTCATCGGCTACCCATACTACTCCATCAAGTGGTACAAAGACTCAAACCTGCTGCCATACAACCACCGGCAGCGGGCCTTTGAGAACAACGGCACCCTGAAGCTGTTTGACGTGCAGAAGGATGTGGATGAAGGAGAATACACGTGTAATGTGTTGGTGCAGCCTCAGTTGTCCACCCACCAGAGCGTCTATGTTACTGTGAAAGGTAAGAGCCCCAATTTAATCCGTCTTCAGTTTCTCTTCATGGCTCCAAGCTGGATCGATGCTACTGCCAACTAGAAAACCTGACAGTCAAACCAGGTTTGCAAGTTCAGCGTGAAGCTTTAACTCTGTGTTCCTCAGTTTTTAGTTTAGAGTCTCATGAGCAACCTGTAACACACAGGTTAGTTCAAATTTGTTCCTGTTGTTTGCTAGACATGTAGTTATCACTAATAAATTACTTTCTATTAAATTACTGTTAACTGCTGCAACAAGGACTATATCTCTGTACAAAGGGCCAGGCATGTCCAAAGTCAGGTCAGGGGACCAAACATGACCCAAAGTCCTTTTTTGACCAGCCTACAGCTCCCATCTTAAAATGTAATATGTATTGCACTGATAAAAATCAGATCATGTGTGCATTTTTATTTTCTGTTGAGTGAAAAAAAAGAAAGAAAAAAGAAAAACTAAAATACATCCAGTTACATCCCACAAAACGGGAAACAGGCAATGCAGAGGCTACTTAAATGTGAATTTTGCAAAACCAAGCAGAAACTCGTGAACTCTTACAGCTGAGGTGTTTAAATCAACGTGTTTACCATAAAATTGTGCGTCATGAACATCCAGAGTTCAAAGAGTTTCCTCTAAAGTTTGGACACCCCAGCTCCAGGCCAACCAGCGCCCCTTAATCAGTGGTCTAAACGGCGTCTAATACCTAAAGAGGAGGGATATTCTACCAGTGCGTAAAAAAGTGACTCCCTTTATAACTTAGAAAAACAACAGCAGGAGACAACACCATGGCTGACAAGTTTAGCAGTGAGGAGCAAGATATGTTCTTTTTCTTGGATTTACTTCATAGTGATGGTGGACACTGGAGGAGGACTGGCAAAAAGAAAAAGGACAGAAGAGCAGGAGAAGCTAAACAGGAGAGTGATGGAGAACAGGCTTAAACACGGATTAATCTGTTAGTGATAATCTTCATTTCAACCCACATGCAGCAGTTATTCTGCAGTGATCTGATCAAACTTGAGAGTCAGTCAATAAAATGAAGGGTGAGGTTATGTTTGCTCTGATTTGGTGAGGTTGGAGTTGGTAGATGAGCTCTGGTAGGACATAACCAGGATTCACTAACGTTACATGTTACGGACATGTTTCAGAAAAATGGTGTTAAAAAGAGTCGCATCCTTATAACTGTGGGTGCAAGTGCTTATGGGAAACGGAGTCTTTATCCCAGCAAAACACCAGCTTTTCCAGATAGTCCTCATGGCCTCTTTAAAGTAACCTGACTTGAAAAGAAATGAGCACTTGTTTCATAAACACAACTTTTTTACATTTAACAAATTTATTCACTAGTTTTACTGGTTTCTTACACGCGTGTTTGTTTACAAAGAAATGGCTTCATGAAAAAGATGAGACCTTTTTTTATAATGAATATAATAAAATTATATTTATTCATAATAATATAATTAAGAATTCACAGCCGGAAATTCTGCTGAATGGATCTAAAAAAAACAAAACAGTAAGTTTAGAGATTTGGATAATGAGATTTGATGATGTGAATAAATAATGTTTTTGTCACAGACCTGCACAGGTCAGCTTTCACTTTGTATCATCAAATTCTTTAGATCAGTGGTATCTGACTGTATTGATTTGTATGCCATCTGAGTGATTACCATTTTGATGTTGTGGAAATGCACAAACACATTGTTTTTACAGCAGTTTAATATGCTGTGATATGCTGTTCAGTTTGTTTATGGGCACTCTAATAAATCTCTCCTCCTTTGGCCTCCAAAACAAAATCACTTTATCAGTCTGACCCCGTGTCTCTTCATCTGGAAACGGAGCTACATGAAAGCATCACCTCAGTATCTACTTTTCTTCTGGCAGAAAACACAGATATGCAGAGCTATAGTTGTAAGTCACAACCTGTAAAAAATACAGACTCACATCACTGATAGCGAAGCAGCTTCTCCATCATCCCATCCCGGCCTGCTTATGGGCCTCATCTGAATATGCAGCGGTGCAGAGCCGAGCCACATGATGATAACCTCAGATGGCTCTCTTCCCTCAATGACGCTGCATAATTTGAGATGTCGGATGGGCAAACACCCCTCCTCCCTGTCTCTCTCTCTCTCTCTCTCTTTCGCTCACTCTCTATGTGCTAACGAGTGCGCGAGGGGGAAATCACACAGCGTAGACGAAGCTATGCCGCCATTCCGCCTCGACTAATTTGCCTCTCGGCTGCTTAGCATTCCTGCGCTGCTGAGAGGGAATCCCCAGGAGCCTATTATGCCTATTTTGTTGTGAATTAAATAAGCGCTGAAGTGCCGCTTATTCCAATGTTATTTTAAATCATTAATTTTCCAAAGCATCTGGTTCTCACGATGGCTACAGTGTCCCTGGAGAGCAAACCAGAGTGAGGGTGAATGTTATATGCGTGTTGTTTGAGAGACAATTCAGCCGCCCTGTGAACAAAGAGGTAATAAAATATTTCTCTCATTCTGGCAAAATCACAGCCTAATGTTTTATATCAGGAGTGAGGCGCTAGAATGAGAGTTGTGACAGATGACATGCTGTGGGAGTGCATTATAAAGCAGCTCAGCCATTGCATATAGATTAACCGGCAGTCTTTTATCTGAGCTGCGCTTTCTGCTGTTGAACCTGATTTTAAGGGCGTGTAACCTGAAGGCCTCGCTGCTACACTGAATTTTCCTGCCTCTTTTTCCCAGTTCCACCCACCATCCATCCATTCGAGTTCCCCCGGTTCTCCATTGGCCAGCGAGTCTTCATCCCATGTGTGGTCATGTCCGGCGACCAGCCAGTCTTCATCACATGGCAGAAGGACGGTCGGCCGATCCCAGCCAGTCTGGGCGTCACCATAGACAACATCGACTTCACCAGCTCCCTGCGGATCTCCAACCTCACACTGATGCACAACGGCAACTACACCTGCATCGCACGCAACCAGGCCGCTGCCGTGGAGCATCAGAGCGAGCTCATCGTCAGAGGTAAGAAGTGGTGTTACAAAAAACAAAAAAAAAAAAAAAGAAGAGTTAAAGAGAGGGGATGATTGATGACAGCATTAACAATTGTCATCTTCTTTTGCAGTTCCTCCCAAATTTGTAGTGCAACCAAAAGACCAGGACGGCATCTACGGCAAAGCTGTGATCCTGAACTGTTCGGCCCAAGGTTATCCTGTTCCCACCATCCAGTGGGAGTACTCTAAAGGTAATGACACACACATTGACATGCATGAGCATGTACGCTACATAAACACACATTACATAAGTGAACACACTCTGTACTGTCCAGGACCGGTGGAAGCGGTACTGTCCTCTCTCCTCCTCTGAAAATCCTGCTGGATTGCTTGTTAAGATTTTTGTATCCTGCAGCGAACTTTCTTTCCGCTTTGGATGTTCTTTTTACGAATGCCAACACAACAAACACGGTGTCCACAGCCTTGAGGTTGAATGCATAATAACACCCACCTTAGGTCCAAACAAGCACTGTGAGATAAAAAACAAGGGAAGTTCAAGGGTAGGCCGTTTTATCTCTGGATGTAGGATATAGATGTAAGATTATGTAATGCTGTCCTGGCAGGACACATACACAGCCTTCTTGAAAACAAACAGGAGCAGTATTGACTTGAGTTTGCAATGATTTTATAACAGTTATGACATTTCTTACTTATTATGAAACTTGACCTGGATGACTGCATTGGGTAAGATTCATATGGAAGAGATGGAAAATGAATCACAGCTCCGTCTCTTAAGCAGTCTTTTCTGGCCTTTCTTGATTGACATCATAATGTGTCTTAGGTCTGTCAAAGGACAGAGGCAGAAAACCCTGGAGCCTGTTCACACTTAAGTTAAAATCCGGAGGCAACCTCTGGCCTTGAGACATGAAGCTGCAAAAACATGCAGACAAGTGTCCACTTCAGGCTGTTTGCAAAAGTTCTAGAAGAGTGATTCTCAACCAAGAGGCAACGTCTGGTAGAGAAAAAAGAAGCCTATGTGGACGTGCTACAAGTTGCTGTTTATCGAGAATCTGCTAGAGGCTGGCTGCAGAAAGACCGGAAGTCACAAACACACCAAACCAAAAGAACAACAACAGACTTTTAAAGCGTTAAAACACATTTACAGCCTGGTTAAAAAAAAGCATGGGTCTGACGTGCACCCAAAGCCCGAAGCGTCATATCCAAGATGGCCCTGTCCACCAATGGGCTTCATCTGACTGTATCAGGAACAGACGGGTGACGTAGCGGAGACTACGTCCATATTTTATACAGACTACATTCTCAAATGGTGGGTCACAGACCTATTTTCAGTGGGTCGTGGGCCTTAAAGCAAAGAAATAGAAGTTAAGAAAAATCCTGTGCTTTTATTTTGAAGGGAAATTTTTAAATGCAGTGGAGTGGCATCTGTGAATCTGTATCCAATAACTTTTTAATAAACTGACAGTTCCAGAATATGTGGAAGTGATCGGCTCCTTTAAACCCACTTAATCTCCAACAAGCATCGCCACCTGTTCTATGTTACTTTTTGGGTTTTATTACATTTCGTTTTATTAAATTACAGGTCGTTGTCACATTTCAGGTCGTTGCTACATATCGGGCTGTAAATGTGAATGTTTATCCCTGTATTTGACTCCACGCTGGTTGAATCTGTAGTTAAAGCTTTTATTATGGTTTTGAGATGAAACACATGCAGTTAAACTTACTTAAGTGACACCTGGAAGAAAGTCACTTCATAATTTGCACCAAAAAAAAAAACAAAAAACAAAACACTTGGACCCAAGATGAAGAAATTAGAACACGTTGATCAAAGGTCAAAGATCTGATTTAACCAGATTAGAATATGTTTAAAACAATAACATGGGATCATGCAGCTGATAAAAACAGGTTCATTCCTCTGGAGTAAGGGTCTAACTGCATGATATCTCCTCATTAAGCTATTGTTCTTCAGTTATCCCTCATAATGTGTATTTTTCAAATGCTAACGTAAGCCCACCTGTTTATATCTCATATTGAATGTCCTACATGTTCCTCAGCAGACAAGATGTGGATAGATTTGAGTTTCAGTCACAGGTTTTAGCTATTTTTTTGGGATGAGGAAGTTAAATGAACTCACTTGTGATTCTTCTTCAGAACCTTTATTCATTGCTCTCTCTCTCTCCTCTCACAGGTGCCGGGGTCCCTCAGTTCAAACCCATCGCTCTCAACTCAGGCTTCAGGATCGAGGTGTTGGTCAACGGCTCTCTGTTCATCAAACACGTTCTGGAAGAAGACAGCGGCTTCTACCTGTGTCGAGTTAGCAACGATGTGGGAGCAGATGTCAGCAAGTCCATGTACCTCAACGTCAAAAGTAAGTCTCGTTAGACAGTAGGGGCTGGATGTTTCCACTGTTTGAAACTTTTATCCAGTCAGCTCACCTTCCTACAGCTCGGGGGTCTGGGTAACATTAAAGTAAAGTTTAACTTCAGCACAAAGGTTAGATGAGTTGAACTGGACCTGGCCGTGACTGTGACAGTGAAGCCACCAGCAAGATGCTGTCATGGTCGCTTGCTCTGTGCTTTCTGCCTGAATGAATCCCACGAAAGCAACGCACAGAGCCACCACCACAGAGCGCATCTTCTGGAGAAAGTACAGCATTTATCCGCTGTGTGGCCAAGGACTTATCTCCCCTCCATTAAGCTCTGAATTCTGCATGCCGGCAGGAGCTGCCATGTGGAAAACAGGGCTGAGATGTGGAGGCAAAGGAGATGGAGGAAGAATAGTTATCCATATTCACAACCAGTCCCTTTGTTTGTCTCTGTCATTCATCTCTTTAACCACCATCTAATAAATCTGCAACGTGTCCCCTCATCATCCTACTGATTATTTCTTCTACTTCTAATTTTTGTAAGAAATGCAGACTTTGGTTTAGTTTGAAAAACTATCATCAGCAAAACTTCTGTGGAGGATCTGAAGCCTCTCAGTTTCTAACCACATTATCCAAGGGGAACGATCTTAGAGGACGGGCACACTACGGTAACTAGAATCTGTGCTGATTGGCTGTTCGAATGTCTGAGAGGAGATGGTGCAGTATGTAGTAAATACTGCATACTGCCTGCTGCTTTTAATGACGTATGACTGTTCTGTTGTCTTTTTTTATCATGCTGAGCTGGTTTTTGGTTTAAAGTAAAGCTGATAGAAAAAAAAACAAGCCTGTAGAATCCACGTACAGGTTTAAAAAAGGTAATAAGTGATACTTAATTGTTATTTCACGTAGTGCTAAACATTAGTGCTGTGCATTGTGGTGAAACAGTTTGGAATCTAGACTTGCTTAATGCATACTGACAATTTTTCCAGAATCAGTAGGACATCTGGGAATTTTTGGCATCTTTTCGCTCTGGCTAAGCCCCGCCCCCCTTCACTCACTCGTACAAACAATGAACATTCAGTGACAGGCACTTAATGAATCCAGTGATTTTTGGAGACAGACAGATCACACATCATCTAATATACCACACCACTTAAGGAGTGGTCACGCTGGCCAACCTTACCGTGCTCAAGCACGCTTCAGCCCTAAAGCCCATTTCGTTTAGCCAGTGTGAACCCAAGTATACCGTGCTCAGGCACGGTTCACTTCTCTTCTTTGGCATGCTTTGGAGAGGTGGGCTTCAGCGTGGACATGATTGCCGTGACTGCTCCTCTCAATAATCATTTTAAACAATAACAGGGCTGTTAAAGGGCTGTGTTGGAACAAAACAACTTAACACTGCAAAAACTGAAATCTTAGGAAGTGCTTTTGTCTTATTTTTAGTAAAAATGTCTTTTTAGACGTAATATGAGCCTCATTCACCAGACCAGTCCAGAAACACGTCTCATTTAAAGATATTGAAAGATAAAAATCAGCTCTGAATTGTTTGTAACAAGTAAAAACTGAACTGTCACTGAAGTCATAGTCATGTTCTCTCTGTCTCATTGTGCTGACTCTGATGAGACCACACTTTTTGTAAACGGACGCTTCACGATGACGTAGGCCGGCTATGCGTGTGCCTTAAGTCTTGTTTATATTGGAGTAGAGTTACTGTGGGCAGTGGAACGGTTCTGCAGGGGGCCAATCGTGCTTGAGTACAGCACGGTTTGGATGGCCAGTGTGACAGTGAAGGACCATAGGAACATTTGGTAACCTTAAAACCGTAAGTCTCAGTGAAAAGGGCTGTAAAATAACACTGTGGGCCAAGCAAGTGCAGGAGATGCCTTTAGTTCACATAGACCCTAATAAAACATCTTTCTATGCACAGAATGAGGAAGTCAAAAAACTTTGATGTGTTTTAAGAGTTGCTTCTTGAAGTATGCTCTTGTCACATGTTTCAGTTATGGGGCTTGTTATTGTTGTAACTATTAAACATTAAAAACAGGAATACTGTCCTGTCTGGATGAGAAGCACTCAGTAAACCATGTTACTCTAATACATGATTTAACTCGAGCTAGCCTCAAGAAAGAGAGACGCTAAAAGCAAGGATTTGGGAGTCTGCATATTTCTCCTCGTACACCAACAACACGGCGTCACAAATAATATACATCTGAAAATCCACAGAAATCCAGGAGTCTGTGAGTTTGAGCTCATGGTAGTGATTATGGATTTGCATGTTTGTGTGTCTGCAGTGTCTGGGTGCTCATTTTGATCAGTCACTGCTGGATGTGGCTTATGCCCCCGTGGCTCTTATCAAGCTTGAGCAGAGTGCTCCCTGCTGTGAGTCTCACTGTCTGCCAGCCTCAGCCAAATAGGCTACGGCTTCGTCATGACCCCTCCTGTCTGACTGCAGCCTTCATGGACCACATACATGAGACACAGAGACACCGAGACTCCAGTCCTCCGCTGTCTGATATGTTCCTCCAGTTTCATTTATAATTATTGAATTTTCCTCTTTTGAAGATACTCTGGTACCTGCTGTAGGAAACATCAATAAAAAGTTCCTCTTCTTTTAAACTGTTTTGATTTTGTTCATACAATATAAGGAAGAGATTTTCACTTTTAAGATTTATTCGAATTTCATCTGAGTCCTGTGTTACTGTTAGCCATTAAAAAAACATAAGCACAAAATGTATTTTTTTCTACTTTGTGGGTAGTTTTTTTAGTTCTGGACTTCAGGCCTAAACTCTTTTATTAAGAAATTAAAATGCTGACGATAAAAATAGAAAACGGCTTTAAGATAAAGTAAGGCAGTTGATTCTGGATATAATGATTCAACTTTTAAAATGTGCAATTTACAAAATTTTCTGTTCTTTGAATTTTTATTTTTTATTAAAAGACTATTTTAGCAACCTTTTTGTTTTTATTTTTTGCAGTGACTTTTTTTTTTATAGTTATTTGTGTATTGAAAATAAGCGATATCCTTTCAGTTAGCGTTAACTGTCCAATAGAAGTAACTTTTAAACAGCTTATTTAACAGTTCTTTGGCAACTTAACAGATTCAGCACAGATTTTTTTAAGGCATCTTAAGGCAAATATTTACAAAGATGCAGAAATCCTTAACTTCATGTTATGTTAATGTGTAGAAGAAGCGCTGCATGCTGTAAGTAACGTTACAGAAGACTGAGCACTTCATTAAGTTTTTTAGTAACTTAGTTTATTTCATTTAGAGAGTGCCTTGATAGCACGTATTTATGGAACATTTTTTCCTGAATAAACAATGACTGTGCTTCATAGACTAATTTAGAAGATCAAAATTTGTATCAAAATAATGAAATGGAGGACGTTAAAGAAAGGAAACAGTAAATAAGAGCGCTGAAAGGTGATAAACCACAAAGTAAGAACAGAGGCTGTTTCTGTGGAAAGAAAGTTTTTGTTCTCCACTCACAAAAGTAATAATAAACCTCAGAGAGGAGCCTTTAGGGAATCAAATTTGTTTGCAGAATTTGGCCTTTAGAAAAGTAAGTCACGAAATCCCGCAGATTTATTCCACTGAAAAGCAAACATCTCTCGTCTCGTACCTGAGGGGTAACTCTTCACGTTTACAGTAAGATGTTCATCTTTAAGAGCTGTCAGGGTGGCAGCAATTTAGTGAAACAGTTACTCTACTCTGCACGGACATATTTGTTTTAGAACAAATCGTGTACACAAAATTGCAAGCTTCAGAAAACTCAGTGAACTTGGGGCTTTTTTGGTGAGAGGGAAATCCTCTCAATTATTTTTGTCTAATAAAGAGTTAATTCTCTGTTTGTGTGCTTTAAAGCAGCTTGTTAATGGTGAATATTTGTACGTATCAAACAATCACTAAACAAGGTTTGGTTGTTATTGATCTTCTTTGTGTGTGTGTGTGTGTGTGTGTGTGAGTGTGTGTGTGTGTGTGTGTGTGTGTGTGTGTGTGTGTGTGTCCCTCAGGAGCTCCTTCAGTGTCAGGCTGTTGTTGTGATTATAGTTCTGTCCTGATTTGTGACGCTGTGCTCTGTAGTAACCCGACTCCCCCTGCGAGCCAGGAGAGCCACACCTCATCAACTCCCAAATGTGTGTGTGTGTGTGTGTGTGTGTGTGTGTGTGTGTGTGTGTGTGTGTGTGTGTGTGTGTGTGTGTGTGTGTGTGTGTGTGTGTGTGTGCGCGACAACAAGCTCATCAACCCTTTCAGCATCTCCTTGTGTTTTAAAGCGACAGAGTTTGGACTGTGTGATCTAGTAGGAAGTCTGAGACTTTGACTGGGGAACATTGGAGTCTGCGGTGCTGGGCACGCTCTGTGCTGTTTTCATGTTGTTTATTCAGGCCAGCCTACACCACTCCAGCTCCGGCAGCTACTTAAGAGGCTTAGGAGCCAATTAGGGAAGCACACAAGCTGACGCATGCTGAAGTGCTCACGTGATGCATAGTATGATCTTCACTGTGTGTTATTGGCTGTCCGAGTGTAGCTTGATGTGTCAGTAAACAAACAGAAGGAAATCAATAGACTCAGTCAAAAACCTTAAGATGTATTGTGCAGACGTGCATGCAGTCAGGTCATAAATGTAGCACAGGTGAGCAAACAGGCACACAAAGAGGGATATTTGCACACAAAGGCCTGTGTGCATTAATGCAAAGACAGAATGCAAAGGCTCAGACGGAGCAGCACAGTGCAGCCATTACAGAAGAGTAATGGGAGAGCAGCTAATGCAGTGGTTCAGAGAAAGCCCGCTCTGCCAGGCTATTGTGGTGGACTCCTCTGGAAATGAATTGCAGCTATTCTGGTGTCCTAGCTTGGCACTTTCATTGTTATGAGTGTCTGTGCATAGGCTAATGTTCCGTCATAATACTCCATGCATCATCATCTAGCTCTGCACTAACAGCCTGCAGAAATCGCCTGCACTCATTGCACCAAGTCCTGCATGTGCACGACTGAGTGGATGCCCGAGTGTTTATGTTTATTTTCATAGTTGTAATCAGTTTTGTTTGTTGTGTAGTGATACCGGCTGCAGACGGAGGCTTAAACAAATGGTTTTCATGCAATTTTCCAGTCAAGCATCCCTACCTCCAAAACAGATGCAATTCAGTCAATTCATTACCAATCCACAGCGGATGCTATCAGAGTCAGTCAACAGCCACTCAATGTTTATCAGGGCCAATTAAGACCAATCAAGCCTATTAGACATCATAATGTCGGCAGACGCAGCGATGAGGGCCGAGCACTTAATGAGGCTTCACTGAAGAGAAGTGGTAAACGGTCTTGTGGTCACTGAGCAGTCTCCCAAGCACAACATCCTTCACACAACCAGAGAGGAGTCCCCTCTTCCTCTGATCTCCATTTCTTTCATCTTATTTACTCATCTGCATCCAAGCCCCCTCCTTCCCTCCCTCCCTCCCCCCTCCCCTCACCTCTGCACAGAAGCACACCCAGTCTGCAGGCATACATTTGGTATCATGCTCCATGTCCAAGCCAATTGTGCAGCTAAGAGAATTATTTCAGTACATTGCATGCAGGCGGCCAGTGAACCAGTCATCTTTGTGCTACCGCCACAGAGCTTCTTCCCTTCCCCCGCACCCACGCCGTCTCCTCCCCAGCGCCCACTTACAGTGTGCCTGCAGGGCAGGGAGCTATACGCATCTCAGCTCGCCCTCTCCTGTCTGGCCCCCATTGAGCGGGGGCGCCCTGTGGGTAACACTGAGCAGCCAGGCAGCCGCAGACACACTGTTATGTTGACTAGCTTCCCTGTGCTCTTAACATGGGCGATACACCAAAGACACGGATCCTGAGAGAAGGTAGCACACAGGAGGTTTATTTCATCAGAATATGCAGCAGTTTAAAAACATGCAGAGGAAATATCTGTTGGTTATGAATCTGGCTATCACAGAGACTCACACAGCTACAGCATGAGGGTTAACAATGTGGCATTAGCACTATTTTGTGTTCATATTTAAAACAGTTGCATGATCTGATAAAATGTAACATGATCTAATTCTTTGATCTGATTAACTTCACTAATGTGATTAGCTGTGTGGCATACACAGAATGAATGAAAACATACGTCTGTTGTCCGACAGTGTTGATAAATAGGGTGGCAATATGGTACAGCACCCCATACTCACAACCGTCATCAACAATGTTATCATAATGTTCCTGTGGTTATGTAGGAACTAATAAATACAGGGAAATTATATAAAAGTACGCCCATAGAATGGCAATATAAGGATGTAGTGCCTGTGATGTCACCCATCTGCTTCCAGTATGGAGTTTTGAAACCTATCGTCGGTGGGAGCCATATTTGAAGTAATGAACTCAGGAGCTTGTTGTGTGTCAAGTGTGGGCTGTCAGAAAGTCGAGCAGTTCAGACTGAAGTCATACTTTTAATCAGGCTTTAAATACATGTTTTTTTTGGGTTTTTTTTTTAAAACACTTTTTTTAAAGCCTGTTGTCTCTATGTGGTTTCTGGTACCCTCAGGTGGACACTTCAGGAGCTGTAGTTTTTATCACTTCCACATGGTTGTCATTTCTACCAGCTGGAGTTTGCCACTTGGATACATCACAGTGTCATTGTTTAGAGTCCCGACGGAGTGAGTCAGATTATAACAAATTTGCTTTAATCCAAACATACATACATATTTAGCACCATGCCATTATTTTTAGAGACTTAATGTGGAAACAAAAGGAGAACATACAAGACAATTATCCCCCAGAAGGAACACAAGATAAATCCACAATACAGATAAACACAAAGAACACACACAACAAAAAAAGCCAGCACATGACAAAACTAAACCAGACACACAGGGAACAAGATGTACAAAATTAAAGAAAACATTATTTTCTGCTGTGACAGAAAACTGTCTGAGACATGGCTGTATACACATAAAATACAAAACAACCTTACATTCATACACACAACATGTTTTCCATAAAGGACAAAGACTGACTGAGATTAAGACAGAGGATACTTAAGACACATGAGACAGAAAACATTCAGAATAAACAACAAAAAGGCCAAAACATGACAGTCCTGCTCTTAACTTGTACACACAACAAATAACCAGTGCGAAAGTTAAAGCTAAAACATGTTCAACAGTTATTGAACAAATCTCTGAAGGCAAGCTATCACAGTGTGAATTTGCAGCATTTATTGCATTGATGGCTGTGGGGTAGAAAAGGTTTCACTGTCTGTTTATGTTTGTTTACAAAAGTGTCAGTGGAAATTAAATATATAAATACTGGTAAAAAGTTTGATTCTTTTTGTCCACCATCATCAAAGCTTGAAGAAAATGGAAATGATTATTTAAAATTAATTTCCAAGAAAAATGAAGATCACACCTCTCCAACAGATTGAAATATGGATTATTTTGGACCGACGTATCCTATGAATAAGGGCTTTATTTACAGCATTTCTGTTTATTCTGGGTTTATAAACCGCTAATAATCTGACTCATTGTTTCATTTTAGGTGTAGCTGAAATAAACATTACTCACATTTTTTTAAATGAACAGAGAGGAGGAAATGGGCAGTTAGAAAGCTCATCAGTCCAGATAACTCATATGCCCTCAGAAAAATTCAGTCTTTATGAACTGAAATCTCAGAAAAGAGCATAAAATTAACCAATGAGACCAATCTCACGTCACCTGATTGGTCCACTGAACCATTATCATCAGTCACTAACTTTCCCTCCAAACTCCAGCTTTCTTTTTCTTAATAAGAATCAATTTGGATGAAATTGCACTCCTAGGAAGCCATTGTTCCTCTCTCATCTCATTGAACCCTCTGAGGTGGTCTCTCTTCTTCTTTTCTGTGACCACACATGAATGACCCCACACTGAAGACACCATTCTGCCACGATTATATTAATTCTCCTGACTCTTTCTCTGTTTGGCTTCCTCTGTTTTCCACACCACTAGCTTCATCAGTTTGGAACATTTTCTGTGTGCATCCTCTTTTTTTGTTCCTGCGCTGCGACATTCAGGCCGTTATTGTGTAATCATCATCATCATACTCCTGTGAAAATCAATGGCAGGTCCATGTTCTATTCCTGGATACTAGAAATGGCTCCTTTTTTTTCTAAGAGGAGTGACTGAGAGAAAGAGAGAGAGAGAGAGGAGAGACTGTCCGATGCTGGTTGGCATGGTAACCTGGCCAGGTGAAAGGGAGCCGGAGAGATGGGAGGGAGGGGAGGGGGGGCTTTTGTCTCTCGGGAGCAGCCTATCAGCAGCCAGCCTTTCCCCCACAATCCCCTGCAGGCTTTAGCGTATCATCACTGCCCTCTGGGTTGCTGTGGAGGAACAGGGCTCTCCTCACCTCTGCATAAAAAACACAGAGCTGTGCCTTTAACACAAACAATGACGACGGTGTATCCTTTATTTTTAAATGAACACCAAAAGCACAATGAAGCATGTGCTGGACTGCAGCAAGCCTGCTGTTCTCTGTGACGATCTTCCTGTCAACACTTCACATTCTGTTAGTTTGGGAAAGGAAGCAGTTTTTTTAGATGTGTCAAAATCCTAGACTTGGACTTGGTCAGTTTATAAAGATCACAACACCGTATGCAACATGTGTCTGAAATATTTTCACTTTTTATGCTGTCTGATCTGACAAGAATCTATCTGGCTACCAGGACAAATGATCTCGAGTTAACATTGAGCTAATTTCAAAACTGCCTACAAGTATGTATGAGAGTAAAACTGATAGCAAAACCACTTCTGTATCATTGATATCGATCATCGTTTTTTTTTGTTTGTTTTTTTTTAAGTTATAAGAATTTTATATGAACTTTAATAATTTAGAGAAGAAAAACCTTGTGCATTGTGGGAAACGGTATGTGAAGTAGACTGGTTCTCCTCCTACTGAGAAGCTTTTCCTGAATCAGTCGGACGAACAGATATTTGCTACATTTTGACCACATCCATATGTTCTGCTACAATAGTCGGCAGTTTCAAAAACAGCCTTGAGCCCAGAAAACTCACTTTTTTTTCTGTTTTCCAGCGATAGATTGTTGTACTCTGTCGCAGGGTATGAAGCAAAATTTAGATTACCTTCCTTCGATTTGCATCTGTAACCTGATGTGTGAATACATTTATTTTAACTTTCAGTTCAGAAGAAAACAGAGTACTTTGTTATTCAAGCGATGATTAATAAAATAAACTGCTCCTACAGAAGACAAAAAAGCCCTGACGTACAACCGTCAGATTAACTTCAGAAGAACATAAAAAATTTCATTTCATCTTCTTCTTTCATCTTTTGGTGTCTCATTGTCAACTTTTCTCCAGTTTGGTGTCTCATGTCAGCATTTTCACGTTTGTATCCATGTGAACAAATGTTAAGGTGTTTGATCCTGTGTCTTGCGGTGAATGAAATGACCTGTTCAATATTAAAAATGTATGTATCAGGATGCCAGTTTGGCCCAGTGGTAAATTTGTGGACCTTATGAACAAGCCATGTCCTATCCTCTTAAAATTAAGGCATAAAAGCCCAAAAATGTACCTTCAAATTAAAAAAATAAATTATCATTTGGTTTGCTGATTTTGATATAAAGATTGTTACTACCATTGAAACATTTTGTATTAAAATGAGGAGTTTTCTTTGCTCTGATTTTTTTTTTTTTTTTTTTTTTTTTACTCTCCCGTTACAGGCGACATTCTTACAATAGACAAACCATGACTGTGCTTGTTGAGGCTGTTGATCGTCTAAGGCAGTTGTTTGCATTGAGAAGAGCAAAGTTAATAAAAACAAAAAAATAAACGTAAGATTATTTCAACAACACAAAAACGAAAGTTTAAAATTGTTGGCCTGAAAAAATTTTTTTGGTAAAGTGAACAAAAAAATGTTCTCGTGTTGCAAATTAAGCTAAAAGCTAAAATCTTTGAGTATGCTTCATTAAAACAACGGGGTCTCCAACTCAAATCTACAGGGGTCTTCATCTCCTTTTTCAATTTCCTACACGTGCCACCATCCCTCCTGTTCTCCTGGTCTGTGTGGATTTTATTGCCATAATGGTGAATATTTTTTTTTTGAGTATTTTATTGAAGCTCGAGCTTTAATCGGTTGATCATTGGGTGATTAGTTTGCGCGTCTCTCAATCAGAAGTTTGGGGTTCGAATCCTGCTCCTGCAGTCACAGACGAAAGACACTAAACCCAGACTTGCTCCTGCCAGTCAGATACTTCTCTGAATTCTTTGTATGTAGATTTCAAAACTTGTAAGTTAAACTAAATGTGAATAATGTTAGCTGACCAAAACCGTATTAGTTGGTTCATATGCAAGATTTTAAGGTTGGACTAAAAACTCAAAAATCCAGTGCCGACTGTTGCCTTAAAATTTTGAGTTTACACAATTTCATTTTTTACAATGAAGAAACTGATTAAAATTGAGTCACAGATTTTTGTCAGATAACACTTCAGATGAAATCAACGTCTCGTGTCAGCTCTGCGTGTGTGTTTTCTGCGTGTTGTGTTCTCGTCTAAATGAGATATCCAGGGACTTGATGCCTAATGAGACGGGGGACTCCCGTTTTCCTCCGTCACCTCTCTTCTTTCACCTTCTGTCTTTTTCCTCTCCTCGCTCCTCCCTGTAGTCTTGTTCCCATAATTCCACTGGATATTAAAGAAATACATCAACACAACAATTACAGGGCCACAGAGTGTGCCTCGGGGCAGGCTCAGCTGCACAAACACACACACACACACTTGCACATTTGCACACATGCATTTACATAGACACAAGCTGAGGCTTGTACAAACACACTCAGGCAGTCGTTCGAATGTGGTGTCTCATCTCTGAGGCCTCCTCGCGGTGTGTGCGGTGTCGGATTGGTTTTCTTTTGTTTCTCTGCCTCTTTTGGCGTTAATCTCAAATCGAGATGTTCGTGTTGAACAGAACGTCCAGTTTGATGTTATGACTGCTGAATATCTCGCATGTCAAAGTAACACTGAGTTTAATCATTCAATCACATGAATTAGAATACAAATGTGAAAATAGAAAGGCACTGTACTGATTTAAGAACCTAATTTTTTTTGTTTTTTTCTCACCCGTGTAATAAAACACCATCATTATGTAGCTTAAATGTCCTTAATACTGCTTTCTTTTGTACAAACACCATCAGCACATGACAGCAGGTGGAGCTGTGTCAGTGTTTCCACTACCTGTGTGTTATTTTGTCACCTCACACAGTATCCCTCCCTACCAGGGGTGTCAACAACACCGTCCTGCACAACCTCTGAGTCACTTACACTGCACTGAATGAAAGGAGCTGTGCGCTAAAACCAAAAACATTTTAAATAAAGCCCGAGCGTTTAGTTTTTCCCCTCACTTTTCTAAATGTCCCTAACAAAAAATTCATACTTGTCATGCAAAATAAATCAGCGTTTTATTCCAGAGCCGAGCCCCAAATGGCTGCGGAGTGAATAAGAGATGAGGCTTAAATGTTTGCAACCTCTTGCCTGACACTTCCCATCACATCACTGAGCTCATGCTCTGTGTGTGTGTTTGTGTGTGTGTTTGTGAGAGCGAGCGTGTGTGAGTGCAGGGGTGTGAGAGCATCAGGGAGCAGAGGGTTGTTATACACTCTGCTGTAGGTGTAATGAGGCATGTATGTCGTTAGTGTGTTTAGTGTTGTGTCCTCAGAGTGTTGTTAGAGCATCACTGTACCATTAAGGACCCTCAGATACAGGATCCTCTGAGAGGCTGCGACAGTGTTTAAGGAAAGCTGTATGTTCAGTTACAGAACATTAACTATGCAAGAATTACCTGGTTTGCCTTAAGAAGTTTCTTGCTGTAGCTGCTATAAAAGATTTGAGTGCGGTCTGTACTTGAGATTAGGGTCTGATGGGCCTATTTCTCTTTTAGCATTGCAGTCGAATGTTTAGCTGAAGCACTATGTAAAGAGGATAAAGATATCTGAAAATGTTGGGCCTTATTTTTTCCATGTTTTGTAACATACCAAATGTTTTGGCAGAAAGTATGGATGGCTGCAGTAATATCTGTGAAAAAATGCCCCACATCAACGTGCTTGAAGAGCTTGTTTTGAATTGAAATTAAAGAGGGGGTATTGTGCTTTTTCAGCTTTATACTGTCTTTCTCGTACTCCTGTAGCAGCTTCACATGATTTACATCTCCCAAAAAATTACTGTTTTTCTTGCACTTGTGTTTTTAAAAATATATGTTTTTAAAAAAATATGTGTCTTTAAAGGAAAACCTTGAGTGTTTTCACTTCTTAATATATTGCTATTTCCATGTTCTTCAAAAATTAACTGTTGGTGACACATGAAATGTCCCAGTTACTTTAAAAACCTTTAAACCTTTTTCGACCTATGGAGGTTACCATTTTTTACAGTGCATTCTGAGACCAGCATGTATAAAGGTGTGTGAAATTTTCAGTGATACCAACTTAGCGATGTTGTTGTTATATTTCAAAACTTTTCAGACCCCTCGGTGACGTTCTTTCAAAAAAGCCACTAGTGACAATCAAGTGACTTCACGTCGTTGCTCTTCTTCTCTCCTGCAGCATGATTTGTGATTTCTTCTATTCTTCTCTGTCAGTGAGCACGGGTTCAAATTAAAAAGGCTGAATGGAAGACATTGTGCGAAAGATCCAGTAGCATGCGACAGGACTGCAGCGACAACAGAGAGAAAAGCACTGACATTACCCAGAATGCAGTGCAACATACAACAGTTACCAGACAGTCCGTAGCATTTTTAAGATCGCGACTTTAAAGCTGGTACAAATGTTTATCAAACAAGTTCTATTGTTCCTCAGAGTCCAGTTTCGTTCTTAAGCTCCCTGTTCCGCACACCCCTTTCTCTCTGATTGGCCTGCCCTCTGGAGGGGCCTGTTGGGGGCGGAGCTATGGTTACCCCTTGGTGTTTGAGGCCAGGCCCACCAACATGTCATGAACCAGTTAGGAGATCCCTATGCGATGACCTCACAATTTCAACAAGTCTCAAGAAAATCCATCAAAAATCATGTGCTTTTTTTTTTTTTTTTTGTAATGGAGCCTCGTGATCAGTTTAGGATTCAAGGATTTCTACAATATATGAGATTCAGTCTGAACATCCAGCGTTCTTACGTCATATCCATGTTTAGAATTCTGAAAAGCAGAAGACCCCTCTTAAAGGGCCACTACAAAAAAAGAAGGTCCTGTTCAAGCAGAATCTGCTGTTATCTTTTATCCACATCGAACTGCAAAATTTGTGATTTTAAGAGTCAAAGAGTCAGATTAGATTTGTCAACACAATAGTTAAAGCAAAACTTTCAGTTTGTGGCCTGATGGGAGAGGTAGAGCTAAAAGCTTGGTTGATAAAAGGTCTTATCATAGTGAGGAGGTGACATCCAGGTGACTCTTTAAACTTCAATCCGGTCCCATCTGTGGTAAACAGTGAACATATTTATGATTCATGGCCATGAAAGCTATTTAAAAGCTTCCTACTTTGACAAACTATAGAAGTAATTTAGCAACTTTATGTACAATTTAGCCATTTAGATTTAGCAGTTTCAGGAGTAATAGTTTCTTAATCTAATCACCTTTATTTAGTCATTTATTGCATTTACAAAGAAAAACAACAACAGAGTCATCAAAAGTGCAAAATTAAACAATAGCACACATAACTGCACATTTAAAAGCATAAAACATAAAGAACAGGTATAGGTGTGTTTGAAAACACACATTAAAGCATCGAAAGTACAGATTAAGAAACACAGAAAGGGAGAGAATTCACAGCTGTCATGCTTGGTCAAAAGAAAGTTTTAAGACGTGATTTTACAGTTTGAAAGATGTGAAAGGTAGCAGCTGATCAGCAGGCTTCAGAGACTTTGATGGTCTCACGCATTCATGTAGAAATGCATGAGGTCATGGATGTCAGGAGGTAAAATTAAAAAGTTCTTTCTTTGAAGAAAGGAGGAGGTTAGTTCCTACATCTGAGAAGTGATCATTTTTGTATTGTTTTGTAGTCTCAGTCTCCAGATTGACTCGGCTTAAGTCGTGTATTTTGATGAATAATTCTGAACATATATGACGTCCTCTGCATAAACAAGCGGAGCAACATGCGCCCTGCCCTAAATGGTTTTGTGTTCCACCGTCACCCGAGGACAAAAGGCTTTTTACTTCAAGCTGAAGGAGTGCCTTGCTTTTTGTTTTTGTCTCTTTTTGCATATTTATGATGCCCCCCCAAAGAGCTTCTTCATCACACTTTAATGAACTCCTGAGTACTCCAGACTCTCTAATGGTTTAAAGTGTTGTTTCTCCAGCTGATGGGAGCTAGTCTGCTACATCTGAGTAGCTTTTATTTTTTACATTGTTCTCTCTCTCTTTCTCTCTCTCTCTTAAATAAACAGAGATCAGTGTCTTTGAAGTTGATGTGTTGTTAGCAGGATGATGTGTTTCATCTAAAAACTTCTCTAACATGACTTATATTCCTCTTCTTCCCCCCTCAGTTCCTGCCATGATCACATCTTACCCCAACACCACGCTGGCCACTCAGGGCGAGGAGAAGAAGATGAGCTGCACAGCCCACGGTGAGAAACCCATCATGGTGCGCTGGGAGAAAGAGGAACGCATCATCAACCCCGAGACCAGCCGCTATGTAGTGTCTGTGAAGGAAGTGGGCGACGAAGTCATCTCCACCCTGCAGGTAAGGGGCTGAGCTACCTGGAGGTGCCAACAACATTCTCAACATGGGTTTCGTCACCGTTTGAGATTGAAAAATCATTCTTTAGTAAACAAGACACTGCTCGGGTCTTCTCTGTGGCCATGATGAGTAACACTGCATCATTTCAGTGTTTGATGTATAGATTACTGGAGGGAACATTAATGTCATGTTTTTGTGCATTTTATCTTTTGCATGAGCTCATTTCTCTCCTCTCCTCTATCAGATCATGCCCACAGTGAGAGAGGACTCTGGCTTCTTCTCCTGCCACGCCATCAACACATACGGTGAAGACAGAGGAATCATACAGCTCACAGTGCAAGGTACAGCTACACCTGCGTCAGCCTCCTGAGGAGAAATAAAACAAACACTGAAATCCTTCCACCTTCACACTTGTTGCTATATAAAAAAAGGAAAGCTGGTATTCTTTCTGAGGTAACAAAGTGTGTGTGTGTGTGTCTTTTGTGCTCTGAAGAACCCCCGGACCCCCCTGAGGTGGAGATCAGAGAAGTGAAGGACAGAACCATCGCTCTGCGCTGGACGATGGGTTTTGATGGCAACAGTCCGATCACAGGCTTCGACATTGAGAGCAAGAACAAATCAGGTATCCACCAGAAAACACTGTTAGCATCTTGAGTCAGAAAATGTAATCTGGAGTCACACTGTGATTGATGCAGGCACATGTTTTAGCAATGAAAACAAACACGAGATACCAAAAATACCATCCTTTATTTGGCTCATTTTCAAACACATTTACAGAGTGTTTCCATAAAACATCAACAACACAACTATTTAAGACGAACAAGTGTAAACTAGGCCTCTGCATGAAGCCAGAAAACAAATGCCTGACACAGCGCTGGCTAAACTGTGCGAGTTAGTGGAGAATACAGTGTTTCAGTTTGATAAATCTCTGTATTCACTTTGTCTAAGAGCTTTAATGTAATACCGCCTGTCTTAATGCACTTAGCTGGATCTGACCTCTCCCCTGACTTATGCAACCCCAATAAAGCTCGCCCTGTCCCCTCCACAGCCTCCTGGGACACGGCTCAGAAGACCAAAGATGTTTCACCTCAGCTCAACCAGGCCACTATCATCGACCTTCACCCCTCCTCCACCTACAACATCCGCATGTTCGCTAAGAACCTGATCGGCAAGAGCGAGGCCAGCAATGAGCTCACCATCACCACTGACGAAGCAGGTGAGAGCGAGATGACGAAGAGTTGGTCTGGGTTCTGTACAGAGCTGGTTTTCACTTTCATTTTCACACACAAATTGTTGAAGGCAGAACAGAAATAGTAGACCTGTGTTTGTTTGTTTTTATTTTAAATGGACGGACAGATGATGTTTTTGTTACCGAGTAAAAAGAGACAACTCAAGACACAGTCCGATCAGAGCATGTGTCAGATTTGAGTGTGTCGGGTGAAATACGAGAGGCCAAAGGAGGTAAAGGGCCAACCGAGTCAATTCATTAACAGCCCAGTGACATCAGCCCCATCGGCTCTGTTGCATTATTGAACACAAGCTGACCCCGCACTAAAAGCAGAACTTTTCAATTAGCAGCCTCAGTAGTAAATGTCACACTCCGGTCAATAGACTGAGCCTGGACCCCTTCTACAAATTAGCCCCCTCCATCCCTTCATCTCCTGTCCCTGCACCTCCAGCAGAGCTCCTCACACTCAGCAGACACCAACAAAAACAAGCATCCTGTTCTCCAACACAGACGCACCTAAGCTGTAGGGTTTTTTTTGGATGTTATGATTAAATCTGTGTGTGTGATGTGATTTCAGCTCCTGATGGACCACCACAGGAGGTGCAGCTGGAAGCCCTCTCCTCTCAGAGCATCAGAGTCACCTGGAGGGTGAGTCCATCCAGCCCTGCTGCTTAAAAGCATCTGTGTGCCTCCATGAATATAAACCCGTGTCCATAAAGTCCAGTCAGGGACGATGGCGCTGTGCTGTGGTTTGTGACTGAAAGACAAACTTGTTAAATCACAAAAAAAATCAGTTTCCTCCTGCAAGTCTGTGAGTTTTTAAACTAAACAGTTAACCTCCTGCTCCTTCAGTCCAGCTGTTCAGCAAATTAAGATAGTACTGGTCGGCTCCCAGGTGCTTCTTTGTTTTACTTTATGAATATAAAGCAGGATTTTAAAAACAAAAAGTATGTTTGCTCATCTGTATGGAAGACGAGAACAGCCATAGATTTTTTTATGCACTTTTTATCTCATTATAACGACTTAATATCTCTATTATCTCGATATAACAAAGATCATTTCCTCATGATAACAAATTCATTAATAACATTTTCGTCTTGAGATCAACTTATAAGAGCTGCCATGAACAGCTTCCAGCCGCTGGGTGTAGCTGTAGCTTACTGGTTAGTTACACTTTAGTTTGTTTACTTTAGCGGCTACCGGTTAGCAGCTGAGAGGCTGGCCTACCGAACTATTATATGGATTAATAAACGTTTAATTACGTCTCACATTACATCACAAAGTTAAGGTTAGCCGACATTTACGTTACCTTAGCTTAGCTGAAGCAGCCGGATAGTTTGTCAGCCTCTCAGCTGCTAACAGTTAGCCGCTAAAGTGTAACTTACTGGTAGGCTACAGCTACACCCAGTGGCTGCAAGCCGTTCACAGCAGCTCTTGTAAGTTAAAATCAAGACAAACATGAAAAAACGATCTTTATTATGTCGAGATAATAAAAAAAAATAGTTTATCACGAGAAAACAGTCGTTGTTATATCGAGATAACAACATAATAAGTTGTAATCATGAAATAACTGTACAGTCGGACTTATATATATATATAATATTTTTAGAAAAATTGTCTTATTACACTTTATATGATGAACATTTACCTTGAAAAGTGTACCACCAGAAATGTCTCATGTCTCAGATATTAAAAGATCAAAAGGATACCTGAATTAAAAACATCTGCCAGTGTGGGGAAAGAAATTAAACTTATTTATTTATTTGTTTGTTTGTTTGTTTGTTTGTTTGTTTGTTTGTTTGTTTGTTTGTATTAAAACATTATTATTATTTCAAGACTTTTGAAAAGTGAATATTTCTTACTCAATTGGAAGATTTGTTACTCTTTACATGCAATTCAAGCATCATCTTGGTCTTTAAATGAAACACTGGACAACAAACATAATTTTAATGGACCTTATTTTCTTGAATATGTAAAGAAATATTTAAATATCAGTTTGATCTCTCTCAGCCTTGATACAAACAAGTTACTGCAATCGTTGAAATGTTCTGATCTGATTTTACACGACTTAAATAAAAACCAACATTAAAATCTCTGTTAGTGGGGCGGCGGTCAGGGTTAGCGGTTCAGATTGTGCGCCACATGAGGCTCGCCCTCGAGCGGTCAGCCTGGTGCAAATCCAACCTTCATGTTACGACCCGCTCTCACTCAAGCCCCAAAACAATAACTTTAAATGAAACAAAACGAATCTCAGTTGGTGCTCACTGGGAAACTGCAACTTCTGCTCAACAGAAACGAGTTTCTCTCAGCCGAGCAGCTGGAGAGGAATGGGTCAGCTGTTTTTCTGTGAGGCCTTAATGATGGCGTATTTGATGTCGTTTCAAAAAGTGATTTATCAGCGAATTCTTCTACATATTTTGGATATATTCTGAACAATTTGTCCTAGTTTAGAAAGTAGTTTTCTGGCTATTTTTGTGTAGATCAAAGCTGAACCGTGATTGGTCAATACTGGTTGGACTGTGAATGGAAGAGGGTTGAAATACTGACGTCAGTATAAATCTAGTCCTTGTGAGCATTCTTGCTTTAATATCAAGTATCCTTTGATGGGGGTTAGTAAATCCTTGACAAAAACAATAGTTGTGTTTTGGTTCCACTGCACTCCACACACACACACACACACACACACACACACACACACACACACAGAGAGGCACAACCAGAAAAATATCTGCACAACACACAATACTTCTCCTCCTTCCTCTGCCTCCTCATAACTGACTGGAGAAGATACACATCTTTGGTGTGTTTTTTGATGAGGTTTAGCTGTGCTGATACCGCTGTGAAGGAAAAACTAAAAATACAACCTAAACTTGACTGTAAGAAGGGCACAAAAGCAGACATCAGTTTTACAATTGTTTTTTTCTAAAGTGTTGTAAAGGTCTTCTCATTTTATGGTCAGATGGTTTAGTAGATAAAAACTGAATCTCTGTGGTAAAATCTGAAACTATCTCTGTTTTTCACCTTCCAGCCGCCCAAGAAGCATCTCCAGAACGGAGCCATCAGAGGCTACCAGGTGGGCTACAGGGAGTACAGCTCAGGAGGAAACTACCAGTTCAGTGTCATCAGCGTGGAGACCACAGGAGACAACGCAGAAACTCTGGTGCTGGACAACCTGAAGAAGTTCACACAGTATGGAGTGGTGGTGCAGGCCAGCAACAGCGCAGGAACGGGGCCTTCGTCCACAGAGGTGGCAGCTACGACACTGGAGGACGGTGAGAGAAAGATGGAGACATCACATTCATTCAAACATGATTAAATGAGGAATAATCTTGATAACGTGATAAAAGAAAATCAGAAAAATTTCCAGAATAGTTTGAAGAAAAGAAGTGAACATCGTTAAATGTTGCACAGAGATAGAAGATGTGATACGTTTCATATATGTGTGTTTATTTTCCACTGATTATGCAAACGCCTCAAAAAACCACACAGCATATTCTTGGTGTAAAGATTTGTGAGGACATATCGCCCTCTAGTGGAGATCAGAGTTGCTGCATCGTGTTGTCGCCTCTCCAGATTTTCAGTCAGTGTGTCATGATTAACTTCTTGGGTCCTCTCCCCTCCTCAGTGCCAAGCCGTCCTCCAGAGAACGTCCAGGCCACGGCCACGTCTCCAGAGGTCATCTCTCTGTCCTGGCTGACTCCTCCCAAAGACGCTCTGAACGGCAACCTGCTGGGTTTCAGGGTCATCTACTGGGCCAACCTGCCAGATGGAGGTACACAACCACACCTCTAACAGCTTCTAGAAAGCACAACAACTCATGATTAAAGCAAGAGTCGCTGAACAACTCCTGAAATCATGTTCATGGTCCAGGTTTGAGTTTGTATCGTTTGTGAAGGAAGTGGTTTATGGATGCACCAAAGGCACTGTTTTATGGAAGAGGTTAGCTGTGGCGTGTATTAACCCAGGTGTATTCTGGGTATCTGTAATGTCTCACTTATTGGCCCTCAGTTTGCATGTTTCAGTGGAAGTCAGACGGCGTGCCATGCTGTTGTCACATGCCGGGTTTGTGTCGGAGGAATCGGTTGTGACAGCACGATTACCTTTGACCTCTGCACTGTCACATCATGTTGGCCGGCTTATAGACCGTGAACGCTCAAGATGTGACAGCTTGGACTAGTTTGCATGGTAACAGTCTGCAGCTCTGAGGGTGAATAATCAAAATCACATGACCTCTTTTTATATAGATGCAACAAATATTAAAGTCAATATTTAACACTGACAGGGTGTAATTTAGTTTGAAATTGAAAGTTTTACGTGTTCCTTTTGTCCTGAGCAAGAATATGAAGGAGAGATTTCAACGTCACTGACCAGAAGAGGGCGATACAAACACTTTTTATTAAACTACTTCAGGTTTCATCAGGTGTTGTTAGGTTCAATTTGTACCACAGAGGTTTTATGGAGTTGTTTATATTAGAGATAATGTGTGGTTTGCTGGTAGGTTTTTTCATGGCCTAAATATAAGATTAAAAACACTAAATTTGATGAGGAATGTCTCAAAACAAATGGAATTATCTGTCCAAAGTGCAAGTTCATGTTACTTATCCAGAAATCCTGAAACAAGAATTTTAAATCTAGAAACAAGTTGTTGAGAAGGATTGAAAAGTGTTAAAAAAGAGAAGAAAAAGCAAACGTTTAAATTAGATACTTAAAAACAAACTTCCTGCAGCACAATAATAAGATAATTAAACCAAATACAAACATAAACTCCTGATTTCCTTCTTTTTTTAAATTTCTATCGCAGCACATGATTGCAGAGGGACATGAAAATAGTAGTTTATGTAAAAACAAATCAAGGCGTATCATTTGAGTGATCACTCAGTATTAGAGAATCATGATACAGGTGTTTTTCTTTTTTTGATGAAGTTTGTGACAGAAAAAAAAAAGTTTTTTTTTATATTATTTCAAATAAAAACTGATGTTAGGATGTGACGTCACTGTTATTAGTCTCTACATGTCTGAGCCATTCAGGTGGTTAAAATGTGTTTTCATCTGGTGTATTATGTGTTAGTCCTAAATGAAGCTGCGAGGGTGTTACTGAATCCTGAAACAAGTTTTTTCTTCCGTGCTTTAAAAAAGAAGCAATTAAGCTTATTTTAATAGTTTATTTTTTTTTATTTATTTATTTTCAAAACGTCAAGACTCAGTGACCAATTGAGACAAAAATTTAATGTTCAATTTGAAATTATACTGTAAACTAAAAGATTAAAAAAACAAGTAAAACAATTTTTAAACAAGTTTTTTTTAAGCATATCTACATATTTCACTTGTCTAAATCTAAGAATTGTAATTTTGGTAAGGATTGAATAATTTGCATTGTGGGTTAGACACACCTTAAAGAAGTGAACAGAATGTCTTCAGCAGATGATTTCAGCAAACAGAGTCCAAACTCTCTGAACTAATTTGACCTGATCAGACTCACACAGAGTGATGTGTGCATGAGCTGCACTGCATGGAAAATAAAATGTCAGCAGGCCTGCGAGTGTGAGAGTTTGCATTGTGTGTTTCTGATAAAGAGAGGATGAGCACTTCAGGTGCTTAAAGAGAAAGAGGGCGACAGTGTTAAGGAGGGATTTATATACAGACTGGATGGACATCAATAAGAGGAGCGCTGTGACAGTCAAGGCCTGACTCTATATGAGGCCTTGGACGCTGGCTTGTTTAAACCTTGTGATTGAGTGTGACATCACATTCAAGGCTGTAATATGACACCTTCAGGCCTGACATCTACTTCAATGCATCTGATATGCTGTATAATGTAATATAACCTGCATCACAGCAGCATTTTGACCTGAGTTTTAGCACATCATCTGACACTATCCCCACACCCTCTGCTCTCTTTTTGTTTTCCGTCCATCAGAGCTCGGAGAGATCAGGAACGTGACGACCTCTAAGCCCTCTCTGGAGCTGGACGGACTGGAGAAATACACCAACTACAGCATCCAGGTGTTGGCCTTCACCAGAGCAGGAGACGGAGTCCGCAGTGAGCAGATTTACACCCGCACCAAGGAGGACGGTAAGACGCCTCAGTCACAGATTCTGAGTGAAAGCTTGAGACTCCCTGCTGTAGGCATTAAGGAAGTATGTTTATTGTGCTCCTTAAAATAGAAGATGTCAGTTTGGCTGAAGTGATAGTTTTTCCCAGCAGTGTTGGACCCCTGTGGTACAACAGAGGATTTCTTTTGTCAAATAAAAACAGCTTAAAGATAGAAAGTCCTGAAGAGCACAGCACTGTTTCTTACACAGAAATGATCTAAACAGCGAAAATATAATTATGTAAGCAAAAAAAAAGAAACCAGCCTCTTCATCTCCTCTGTTCAGTTCCTGGACCTCCTGCGGGTGTGAAGGCAGCAGCTGCTTCAAACTCGGTGGTGTTTGTTTCGTGGCTTCCTCCTCTCAAAGTGAACGGCATCATCAGGAAGTACACGGTCTTCTGCTCCAACCCACACCCCACGGTAACAGTTTCATCTTTTTATGAAGCGTTTAAACAAAGCTGAGCTGAAAATGGACAAATCATGACCTTTAGGGGCCTGTCACTCACTGACATCATTGATGTTGTAAAGCAGAGATTCCCAACTACATTTCCCTGGGAGCCCCCCCCCCCTCTGAATGTCATCAGATCAGACCAGCACACACATGCTCTTTCCAAAATATGTGAGGAAAATTAAGTTGTTGTTTTTTTAACCCCTTTACTGCCAAACAGTTGCTTAAACTATTCTGTGAGTGTGTTTTCATGACTTTAGCAGATCTGATTTTAGAATAAATGGGCGCAGCATCCTTTATGTCAGCCGCTTGTTTTGAAGCCAATCATCGACTAGGGCTGAACTCAACCTCTGCAGACAGCGACAGGGTGTTCACCTGTCAGTCGAGTCAGTCCTGCCCTCATATGGGTTAAACTTATGTTAGATAGCTTGAAAATAAAAAATGTAAAAGAAAATCCACACCCCACACTGAGAAAAGGAATATATACTCATTACTCGTTACTATTTTTAAAAGTAATCTTATTACTTTACTTACTACCCCCTACCAACAATATGATATTAAACTACTGATTATTTTACTTTTCTTTAAGTCCCACAAAATTGGTAATTGTTTCATTTCTCCTCGTGATTCTGAGTTCACACATGGCCTCTGTGTCAACATCATATGTGAAATTACCAGCAGGTGGGTTTTTTTCCTGCTGCCTATGAACGCATCAAAGTTACAGACTATCTGAAATACACACCTGGCTCAACTGAGGATGAGAGACAATTTTTGAAAACCAGTGTAAGTTGAAAGAGACCTCGTACCAGGACACAAAACTCAACAAAACTCAACAAAACTCAACAAAACTCAACAAAACTAAAGTGATGGGCATATTTCCAGCTGCTGAATGTAAACGTGTACTGCTCCATGATTCAAGCTAGCCAGGGTTGCCAGGTATGCATGACAACAATTGAAAAAACAAGACTATCAGCGAAAGAAAGAAAGAAAGAAAGAAAGAAAAAAAGAAAGAAAGAAAGAAAGAAAGAAAGAAAGAAAGAAAAAAAGAAAGACTCTACCCACAGCAGTGCCTAAAAAGATGTTTCAAAGAATTCAGCAGGAAAACCGCATACCTGGCAACCATAAAGCGAGCTACACTTCTGCTCAGCTGATTGTTGTATTTTAAATCATTAGAGGGTTAATAAGAACAGTAAGGGAGTAACATTTTTTGTTTGTTGCATGAGTAACTGTAATATTATTACTGGAATTTGAAGAGTAATTACTGCCCAACACTGGTGTCAGTGGATCTTTTGATTGGATATCCAGAAACATTATCCTGTCCCTTTAAGTGTTCAGGTAACATCACACTGACATGCCTCCGTTACTGTTTTTTCTGTTTTGTCACATGTTAAAGGAAACATGCAGCGTTCAAAAACCTCAATGATAACTATTGATTGACTGGTTAACTGGTTCTTCAAAAAGTACCTCTTCAATCTGGATATGGGTTTGGTCATTTTCACAAAAATAAAAAAAAATACCAGCTGAGATGCTGGCGTTCATAAAATAACTCTTCATGTGTTTGTCTGTGTGGTACTGCCTGTTGACTCGGCTGTTTTGACTTTCTCTTTATGAGATAAACAGAAAATCAGCAGCTTTGCTCCTGTTGCACCTTGTTGAGTTGATCTTCTGTGCTGAAGTCCTGAATGTCCTCTCTCTCCCAGGTGAGCAGTGAGTTCGAGGCAGCTCCAGATGTTTTCTTCTACCGGATCCCCAACCTGAGCAGGAACCGTCAGTACAGTATCTGGGTGGTGGCCGTCACCGCTGCAGGCCGAGGAAACGCCAGTGAAATCATCACCGTCAAACCCATGGCTGAGGGTAGGTGGAGCTACCCTCCTGATGGTTACTGCAGCTCAAGTCCTGTGGAGAAATAAAGTTCCTAATGTCCAGAGTTAATTTTAGATTGTATAGATTAACAAGGTAACTAAATCCTCAGGTACAAGATGTGGCTTTAAAACACGTCTCTTGTGGTAATTTTTTGTTGGTGCAGCACGCTGACCTGTGAATTCAGATTCAAACAGACGACTCGCTTCCCCTCCGAGTGACACGTCCACTGTTTCTGAATGTGAAAGAAAGCCTCATTTTTATACATCTGTTTATAAGAAAGCAGCAGACTGAAAATATATCTCTGTATTCTCACCATGAAGTCTGAACACGCTCGGTGAGAGCTGATAAGCTGATCACACACACTGATAGACCTCATGGTATCTGGAGCTCAGAGCTCAGAGCTCCTCTGAGGATGCTCCTGTCCTGTCTGAGGTGGAGGTGATGGATGTTCCACTTCACCGTCAGACTGTGACCTCTGACCCCGCAGCCTTGACTCAGACAGCTGACAGGCCTGAACTAAAGCTTTAAGGAGAGCAGAAACACCTCTGCGTGCTGATAAAGTGTGTGTGTGTGTGTGTTCCTGCAGCTCCGGCTCGGATCCTGACTTTCAACAGGACGGTGACGACGCCCTGGATGAGAGACATCGTGCTGCCCTGTAAAGCTGTGGGAGATCCGTCCCCCAGCATCAAGTGGATGAAAGAGATGTGAGTGCAGCGCACACAATCACCGAGTCCAAGATAAAAACGTCTTTCACAACATGACAGAAAAAAAACAAGTTAAAAACAGAACCCTCAACTCAAACATCTGCTTTTTTTTTTAGAAATGGGACCCCAGCTCCTGTTGTGATTGACAGTCGGCGCAGTGTCCATGGTAACGGCAGCCTCATTATCCGTACAATTAAAGCAGAGGATTCTGGGAACTACACTTGCGTGGCCAGTAACAGCTTTGGGTCGGACAAAATTGTTCTCAACCTGCAGGTTCAAGGTGAGAAACACGACGTGAGGGAAAAACAGCCTCTCTGTAAACACGACTCTGAACAGGCAGCTGAATGTAAACCTTCTGTTCTTTCACTTTACTTTGTACTTCTTTGAAATTCCTTTTTCCTTATTTAACACAGTGTCTTCAAAAATTAATTATTAATGAACTACAGACACTGTCCTTTATTTATCTCAATAATGTTTGTTGTTTTTCTTTCTTTTTATTTTTTTTCCAGGGTTTTGTCCTGTTGTGTTTCATTTATTGCTGCACAGATGTTTCTTTGCTCCAAAAATAGGATAATTGAACGCTTTGTTTCATAATTGACTTCCTTCATTTCCTTTCAACCATTTTACCCCCACACTCTTCTCTTTTATTAGTTTTTTGCTGCATTTTCAAACCTAGCTTCCACTCCTGAAACAAACTTTTGTAAACATAAAAATATGACTGTTTTCTCCCTCTTACGTGTTTATTGATTGTTGGAGAACCAGCTCAGAGGCTCATTACTGCCACCCTCTGGAGTGGGATGGGACCATAGACTGTGTATAGAATGGACTGTGTGACTCCACCTTTTATCATTGTACAGTTTTGAAGCCAAAAAACACCAGTCAAGGTTTGCGCAGTCGAGACAATGATGGACTCTGAGAAATACTTAGTGGAGCTGGGTGACAAAAAAATATATATATTTGTTTCTTTCGACAGTCTAATCTCTTCTTAACTGTCCTTCCTGATGTATTTTATTATTACCAAAAAACTGCACAAGATTGGCAGCTGTCAGTCATCGTTAAACGAGACATAAAACCCTGTTTTTAACGTATAATAACAAATGCAAAAGAAACTTCAGAAAAAAGAGGACCTGAACATAATGCAGCCCAATAATATCTAAATATCACCACAGCATATGGATATGAGAAACATTTCTACAAGGTGTATTAAAGTTTGACCACAGCCCATCTGGAATGAGCAGGAAGACAGAGTTTTGACCTATACTGCAGCCAGCCACCAGGGGGAGCAGTTTTGTGGCGACCTCAGTTTTTTCCGGTCCATGGATTGGACTGAAGGAGTGAATTTAAATCAGGCGACTAAAGTTGGACACAGGCTTTAGAGGCGAGATTTGAAGTGGGATTTGATTTCTTCTGAACAGAGTTTTATTTACAAGCTTTAAGAGACTGAACTCTCTGGTCACTTCATCTTAAGCTTTTTTTTCTCTCCTCAGTTCCACCTGACCAGCCTCGCCTCACAGTTACCAAGACGACCACGACCTCCATCACCCTCTCCTGGATCCCCGGAGACAATGGAGGCAGCTCCATAAGAGGTCTCAGATACATAGACACACACAGAAACCTGTTTCATTCAACTTTTGTGTCCACACTCCTTTTGAGTGACATCAGAAGAGCGTCTCACTCACTTTGTTTCCCTCCGTGTGTTCTTTGTCGTGCAGGTTACATCCTGCAGTACTCGGAGGATAACAGCGAGCAGTGGGGGAACTTCGCCATCAGTCCCAGCGAGCGCTCCTATCGGCTGGAGAACCTGAAGTGTGGCACCTGGTACAAGTTCACACTCACGGCCCAGAATGCAGTGGGGCCTGGACGCATCAGTGAGATCATAGAAGCAAAGACTCATGGGAAAGGTAGGAAAAGCAAAGTTATCTTTTGAGCGGTACTAGATATTAAAGTGCCAGATTTTACTTTTAGGAGCAACGTGATGATTTAGTTTCAGTTATTCACAGTGAGATCATTGGTTGTCTTGGAAGTCTTTTCCTTCTACACAAAGAGCTGCTTATTTACTGAGTTTCTGCCTGTTTAAAATTGATTAAACATCCTTTAAATCGATGGCTTTCACCTCCTCTCTGAACAGAACCTCAGTACTCTAAAGAACAGGAGCTCTTCACCAGCATCAACGCCACGCGAGTCAAACTCAACCTGAACGGCTGGAACAACGGAGGCTGTCCCATCACCTCCTTCACGTTGGAGTACCGCCCCGTCGAGTCGCCCACCTGGACCACGGCTCAGCGCACCTCCCTCACTAAGAGTTACATCCTGTACGAGCTGCAGGAGGCCACCTGGTACGAGCTGCAGATGAAGGTCTACAACAGCGCCGGCTACGCTGAGAAGAGGGTCAAGTTTGCGACGCTCAGCTATGACGGCAGTGAGTGAACTCAAGACAGAGTTTCTCGTCTTTTCTTTACAGACTCACAGGAATGTATTTATGATCTGCAGAAGAAGGAAGGTAGTCTGCGTGTTTCAGAAACTGCTGCTTACATAAACCAACAAAAATATACAAAAATACAGATATTGCTCTTACAAATAAGAAAAGCAGACAACTTAAATTGTATAAAGAAAGATATTAGTCATCCTGAGGAGGGAAATAAAACTCTGGAACCTAAAGGAGTTTCTACATTTTATCCTGATGATCCCAAACTTTAACACCCATTGGTCTCATTTTGAGTATTTATTTACTCTTAGAACCAGAAGTGAAAAACAAAGAAGTTTTGAGCTTCTAACTTCAAGTTTTAAGGAGCAATAATATCAGAGAGTACATGATGCATATTTTATCTTGATTTAAGATCCAATCTTTGCAGTTTAGAGGCAAAGAGGTTAAAAAAAATCCCTGTCCTGTTAGCAGCAGAGCAGAGGATTGAGTTTCCTTTGATGGATTGTTGAGTGAAAAACTCATTTTGTGCTGATTTCTGTCGCTGGTTTGTTTATTGCTGCGCGTGTCGCCCCCGTCAAAGGCTTTGTCAGCGCCACAGCAGGACTTAAATTATTTCATGAACTCCTTTAAGATAGAGGAGGCTGCCAGCTAGCAGGGCATCCTGAGAGCTAAGTGGTTTCTGCAAAAACATTTTTTAGGTCTAAGTGTAGCTTCCTCTGTCCTGAACACCCTGTGGAGGAATTAGGATGATGATTTAAAGAGAGAGATTCATCTTCGAGTTCTGAAGTACAGTACAGCAGAAAGGAAACCATATTTTACTGATGATTCTGCTCAAGGTTTCAATGCTGACAGAGTGCAGTGGAAATACAGACGATGACATTAAAGATACAGCAGCTTTTATAATAGACACAAATTAAATGAAGTCATTGCGCGTCATTAAACATTCCTCTGACCTCTCCACAGGTACCATTGCCCCCTTGGTGAAGGCTCCTAATGTGAGCGAGGAGAGCTCTGGAGGAGGTGAAGGTCTGAAGATGATGGTGACCATTTCCTGTGTGCTGGTGGGGATCGTTGTGATCTTCATCGGGCTGCTGGTGCTGAGGAGGAGGAGGAGGGAGCAGAGGCTGAAGAGGCTCCGAGGTAAAATCTTACAGATCATCCGAAACATAATTCAACTCAGAGTCCACTACACAATACAGAAACATGTGGGGTTTGACGGGTTCTTGCTAGCAGAGTGAGCTAGCGAGCAGACGCCTACAATCAGAGTTACATTTGAAACACAGAGAACACAGATAGATTGTGCCCTGTTTTATCTCACTACTGAAAAGCTTTCATTTTTTGATTTTATTTTATTTTACAACAACACCACTTCCTCACATAATTTTCAACAAAAACATCCTCGTCCCTGTATTCATGTTAATACGGTAATTAAAACGTTAACGTTCTGATGTCAGATGTTGTCAGTAAACCTGTCTTCTCTATTTTTTTGCACAGATGCAAAAAGTCTTGCTGAGATGCTCATGAGGTGAGAATATTTAACCATTTTATTACAAAATATGTCATTAAATTTACAATTAAACAATTATGTCAAGAGTTTTCAATATTTACTGATTATTGATTATTTATTGATCTGTGCATCGCAGTAAAAACACACGTCCAGCAGAGCCAATCAACAAACAGCAGCAGACTCTCCGCATGCACATCGACATCCCCAGAGCCCAGCTGCTGATCGAGGAGAGAGACACCATGGAGACTGTTGGTAAGCTCGCTGCTGCCGCCGCTGCAGAGGAGGAGGATTTAGAGTCACAGAGACCAGCTCAAAGTGCTAAACTTGTTTTCGTTTCTGTCCACAGACGACAGGTCCACTGTGCTGCTGACTGATAACGACTTCGGGGAGACCCAGAAACAGAAGTCATCCACAGTCACTCACACAGTCCACTACCAGTCCCTGTCCCAGGCCACCGGTCCACTGGTCGATGTGTCTGATGCCAGACCAGGAACCAGTAAGTCCAGTACGGACGCTTTTTTCATTTTAACCTCATCAGCCGTGCTCGTGGTTTTGTGTTTGTGTCTGTTTTGAGTAGCTTTTATCATTTTAAGTTTTTTCCTCCATGGCTCTGCCTTCTGTGTCGTTGTCACCCGCTGGGAAAAGCATGACTGGACTGTCTTTTGTAAATATTTCTGTGTCCCTGTGTGCACAAACTAAACAAGAAAAAAAAAAAAAAAAAAAAAGAACCTGTTGTTATTCTTTTGTGCAACTGGAGGCCTTTTTTTTCAACCACGTGAGGAAAATCTAAATTAACCCCTGAAGTGTGGGTGCTTCTTCTGGACATTTCTATCTGATTCTCTAAAAAGCATCCTCCTCCTCCTCCTCCTCCTCCTCCTCCTCCTCTAATGTTTTACTAAAACACCTTCTTCTCCTCAGTCGTGTTAATATCGTATTTCTTACATAATCAAATGTTTGGAGCTTCTTCTTACTGTTTGATTATGTTGCTGTTGTCAGTCTGAAGCTTCGTCTGTATCATGGGATAAAGTTGCATGACTAAAAAGTTTAGTAACAGTATATAAAACAAAAAAAAATTACTTATTTAATGTTAAAAATATCATCATGACCATTTGATAAAGTTTAGATTTGTTTAGTTTTAATCTGAATTGTCTGTTGTTAAAACTGTTACAGGAGACAAAAGTCAAATTATTTTTTAAACACTTGGTATCATATTTTCAGGCTCAAAATGAAAAATATAAACAAAAGAAATTAAACCATAAACCACAGATGAAAAAGTTTGGAGGGATCAGAAAAACGATCGAAGGTCAAGAAACAGTTCAGATTCACAAATTTTAAAAGAAGACTTAAATTTGACTTGAATGAGTTCGAGAAACGTGAATAAGTTTTTTGATGACTGCATGAATACTCTTCTCTCCTCTCTCTCAGACCCCACAGCTCGCCGCACAGCCAAAGCCGGCCCAGCTGCTCGAAACCGCTACGCCAGCCAGTGGACCCTGAACCGCCCCCACCCCCCAGTCTCCTCCCACACACTCAGCACCGACTGGAGGCTGCCCACACCCAGAGTGGCCGGCTCTGTGGACAAGGAGAGTGACAGCTACAGCGTCAGCCCATCTCAGGACACAGGTAAGACCCACACCTGGAACTGTAACTCACGTCACCAGCGTCTGTCTCCACGTCTCTAACCACAGATCTGTCTGACAAACTTAACAACAACTGTGTCACTAACTCTGACACTAATCCCTCCACTAACCCCGACCCGTGTGCAGACCGAGCACGGAGCAGCATGGTGTCGACAGAGAGCGCCTCCTCCACCTACGAGGAGTTGGCCAGAGCCTACGAGCACGCCAAGATGGAGGAGCAGCTGCGGCACGCCAAGTTCACCATCACCGAATGCTTTATCTCTGACACCTCCTCGGAGCAGATGACGGCAGGCACCAACGACTACACCGACAGCCTGACCTCCAGCACGCCATCTGAATCGGGCATCTGCCGCTTCACAGCTTCCCCGCCCAAGCCTCAGGACGTCAGCCGGGTCATGAACATGGCCGTGCCCAAGGCCCACAGACCGGGTGAGACGTGCTGTCAGAGGCCACAGAGATCATGATAACATTAACCCAGACCCCCCCCCCCCCCCACCCCCACCCCCCAGAATGATACTTACAGCGCTCACTGATCTGCAGCATCCTGTGTGACATTAACCCTCAAACATTAACCCTGACTCCAGCTCAGCCGGTCCAAACCACGTGATGACTGTACGAGCCAGTTTACAGTTAGCATGCACCATCTTTTTATTTTCAGACTCACGACTGTTCAACAGCTCTGCTCACCTTAAGGTGATGGTTTCGTGGTCATAGCGCGGTGATCGTGTGAGTTAATAGAGTCAGCAAGGAGAGATAATGAGAGGTAAAGGTGAGCGTTAAGTTCATGAGGTCAGTGTCAGAGCGAGGTTACAGAGACGGCATGTTGATGTATTTAATCAGCGAGCAGCTCAGTGGTAATCTGAGGGTTGATGGTTCAATTCCAGCGTTTGCAGTCTGCATGCCAGAGTGTCTTTGGTCTCTTGAGAGAGTATCCTGTCAGTGTGTGAACAGATGAATGCAGCGTGTGGTACAAAAGCTCTCTTTAGTGGTCAGAGACGAGATGTGCCACAGCTTTATCAAAAAGTAGTTCCTTTGTTACGCTCACACAGCAGCGGTTCCCAAACTTTTCCTGCAGAGTCCCCCTTTGTTGGATGAGAAATGGCAGTTTTAGGGAGTTACAATATCATTTTTTTTCAACTGTCAATTTGAAAAACACTGTAAAGCAGGCAGACCTGCTGTTATGGACGTGAATCCCTGCAGTGAACGAAGCAGCTGCTGCTGTTTGATTCCCTCAAATCAAAGAGGTCTGATGAACGTTGTTGCCTCTTAGATATTATTCTACTTCGCTACTTTTGTTACCTGCCTCTGTATATACATTACTGTCACATTGGGAAGCTATTCTCTATTGTTTTTACTCTTTATGAAAAATTGAACGTTATTTTAGTTTTTAATATCTTGACATTTTCTTGACCTCTCAGGTGAAGGTGAATGAGACAATTTTTACTAAAAAAATAAGACCCTCAAGTTTTTGATTTGATATCAGTTTTTGCAGTAAAATGCTTTTAACTGAAGTGAGTCCAGCATGACCTGAGTACTCAGAACCAATTAGACAGAAAGCCTCAGCTTTTTGCAGGCTACCAGCCTTTTATATGTGACAGTAACAGCTCTACTGAAAACCGTCGGGATAGCCATGGCTCAGTGGTGGGATGTCTTTCAATTTGATGGTTTACAGTTCGATTCCCAGCTACTTTAGTTCATGTCAGAGTGTCGGAGCAAAACGTTAAAATTTAAACTCAGAGCTGCACCTCACCGTGTGATCAGGATGAGTCAGTGCTGATGATAATTTTGTGAAGAATTTGGCCGTCAGTTTGTCAATATGTGTGTGTGCGTCATAGACTGTATCATTAATGGACGCAGCCTCCATGACGTCACCCGTCTGTTTCTGAAACGGTGTTTTAAAGCAAATCGGCTGGAGCGGCCATATTGGAAATGGGGTGGGCTTTGAGTCTCCACAGTAACGGCTGTAGGGCGTCTGTCAGTCAGTAAGCTGAGCTGTGCCTCTGATGTGAAGTTCATTTCTCAGATACGGTTTGAATCCTCAGGTTAAGGGTTGAGTTTTAAGAATAATCTCTGGAGTTCAGGTGCTGCTGTGTGAGATGATCGTCTGTGTTTTATCTGTGGTCTTACTCTGATCTCTGTGTCGTCCTGCAGGAGGCGAGCTGGTTCACCTTCCTCCGTACCTGCGCATGGACTTCCTGTTAAACCGAGGCATGTCCTGCTCGGGCTCCTCCAGGGGGACAGCTAGTGGGGAGCGGGCGGCCATGGGCCAGGCGTGTCTGGAGCCGCAGAAGAGCCGCTCTCTGAAGCGGCCCTCTCGCATGGCCCCGCCCACGCCCACAGAGGCCCCTCAGGCCAGCAGGGACCCAGTGGCCCAGTGGCAGCCCGGCTCTGCGGCCACACTCCCCCACAGAGAGGGCTCGGAGCTGGCCCAGGCCGCCAAGCTCAGCACCTCCCAGGAGTCCCTGCTGGACTCGCGAGGACATCTCAAACAGAGCAGCAACCCGTACGCAAAGTCCTACACGCTGGTATAACAGCAGGGGCCCCTGGGGCGGGACTAGGACTCACTCTAACACTGGACTTAACACTCAAGTGCAGTAAACTGACTCTCACCACGCAGTTCTGTATATACGCCCCCTCCTGACAGGGCGGGGTCACTTTTACTAATCTCCTTTTATTTATTTTAGAGCTTTCTTTTATCTCTACTTTGTATTTCTTTTTTTCACTTGAGAAAAAATTCACTCATCGGAAACGACTCCAGCCGGAGCTTTGCCAAACTAATTGAGTAACGAGGGAGCATTATTTATTCTTGATTCTTGTTAATTCTTTATAATTAATCAGTGATTATTAATTGTTAGTTGTCAGCTATTAATGATCATTAATTATTGATTACCAAATGATCTTCTACCGCCATTACTACGATGTTTTCATAAGAACCCGGACGTCTTTCTCTTTGTTTTTCTGGAGTGGAAGATGACGATTTGGAGTCATTTTTTTTCCTATGGAATATCCTTCTGAACCACTGAATGAAACTCGGGAGAAATCTTGGAATGAAAGCAATTGACACCAGTCCAAACTTTTCAGCTGCTCTCAAATTGTTACTTTTTTTGAAGAAAAAAAAAAATCTATTTCCTATGGATGCATGGGGACTGACCAATTTAAAAAGACAATGAGGATTACGATCGAGGCTGGACGGCCCAGTCGAGCATTTTGTCACACTATGAAATGATCCAATGTGAAGATTTATTATTCTTATTACTATAAATATATATATAAAAAGAGAAATCACTTTTATTTGTGGATATTACAGGGAAGAATTGATTTGGTTAATAAAGTCCTTAGTCATGTTTGCACATATCTCATTTTAATTAGGAAATGGAGTCTCTGTTGATCTTTCTCTGTGTCCCATTCTCTGATGGTGCAATATGAAAAAAAAGATATGAAAAGTCTATGAAAACTATTGCTCTATACTGTACTGTAATGATGAAAATAACTATGTTGTGAGTATACTTACAGGGCCGGACGCTCTCCAGCTGTGTATTCAGGTGTAGTTTGCCACTGCTTGTTTGTATCAGGGTGGTAAATGATGTTAGCTAGAATAGGGAGGCTTTAGAGAACTGATGGTTTGCACTTCACAACACCCCGACTCAAGTGTGTCCAGATAGACCCCCCTACTCTCAGTGCACTAGGTAGAGTCTTCAGGGCTCTCTCTTCTCTCTCTCTCTCTCTCTCTCTCTCGCTCTCTCTCTCTCTCCTCAGTAGATTTACTGTCGCTGCATTGCAGTGATGCTCCTCTACAGGGAAAAACAAAAAAACAAAAAAAAAAACGTGAGACAATCCAGCAGATCCCCCCTTCAAACCAAACCTATAATGTCTATGGGAAATATCTAAAAAAAAAATAATGTGGATATACGTAAGAATCTGTTTTTTTGTTCCTGTCTACCCTGGCCCGTTTCTGTTCTTTCTGTTTCTTTGAGTTTAGCCTGAAGGGAAAAGAGTTTGATCCAAAATGCTGTGAGGTCATTTTGTCAGTTTCTATGATTAGTTTCTATGATTAACTGTCTTCATTATGATTATACATTTTAACAAAAAAAAAAAAAAAAGGAAGAAAAAAAATGTCACTTTTTATTTTTAACATGAGTGTTCACCATGGTGGCACTGGAATAAAGAGAAACTAACACAAAGTTCAAATTTGATTAATAAAATGGCTGTTCCCCAAAGTGTCCTCTAAGGGTTTGACATGAGTGACTGATGCTGGTGTGGAGGTGCAGAGGAAAACGTGGAGGCTCTGCTTTATGACTGTTTGCTTCATAAATCGGCTCAGGAGACCTGAAAACTTCACCTAACTTTCACTGTGACAGCAGAGAGATGACACGGGGCCCGTCAGCACGAAGAGGTTTTAATATCAGTCCTGTGGATCATCTCCCGTGGCACTGACACCTCTCTGCCAGCAGGTGGCAGTGTTGGATGAAGATGCTCTCTAATGCACCCTCTTCCAGTATTCTCTGCAGCTGACACCAAGCTGCCGGGCAAAGGATGCAGTTCAAAAACTAAGCTTCACAAAGGACACAAGCGATATGAGGATAAAGTGGAGAGTAGAACAGAACCTTTAACAACACTTTAAGATGATGTGGTCTGGGCCTCTTCCAGCACTTATTTATTCCCAGTGCATGCTGGGATTAGCTCCTGCACTCAAATCAATCTGAAAATCTTGCCAGAAATGTTTGAATGATTGAGTAGCTCAGTCCATAAGGACTTGGCTTGGCCGCTGTTTCGAGTCCCAGCATGGACCAAGACTGGGAATGATGCTAGAGATGTGTGAGCGTTATTTCTGGCAAGGTGCCCTTGAGCAAGGCACTGAACCCCCAACTGCTCAGTGTTGTACGCTGCTTTGGAAAAAGCGTTTGCTAAATGAAAGTGCAAATTGTAAGACATTTCAGCTTTAACCATCAGGCTGTGCAGGGGTCCAAAAAGGGGTGTGTCCTGGGGTCTGACATGACCCATGTTGAAATCTTATTGGCCACTTCATCAACCAAGATCTTACAACTAAGCTATTAGAATTTTGACATTGATTTTATTTATTTACTTATTTCAAATGAGACATGACTGTCTGTAGTTTAAGTGGACGTAATATAAGGGAAAAATACATCGAGCTAGCTGATGAACTGACTGCCAGGATGCCGGTAAAGTCTGAGCAGCCTTCACATAAATTTTCCCTGAGTCCATCTCCTGCACACTTAATACACTGATGCTGACCACGGGCCAATCAGGCGCAGTTCATATGAGACGGATGATTGGCTCTTTTACCAAACCGCCCTCAGTTAACTGAAAAAAATCTCCCGCTGCATGTTTAAGGTTTTCATGTGAATTTCCAGTGTTTGTTCACAATGACAGAGCAGTGATTCGTCTGTCAGATGACAGGCCCAGTACTCTGCAAAGAAAGCAAATACACAGACCCATTCATGTTGTAAAGAAATCACCAATCAGAAATGATTACTAGGTCTTAGGCCTGGATTAAATCATTTCAAACCTGGTTGAGAACCAGCACCAGTACCGAAGACATGAGCAGACTGGGGTTTGAACTCTGTGTGATGCCCTTAAACCAGTTCATCATCCATGTAGCTCTGATCAGAGCTCGATGTCTCAACTCATCCTCGTCTGAGCGCTGTAAAGTCAGCAGACAGTATATACCCCTTAAACCAATACTAGAAGTCTGCCAGGAGCCTGATGCTTCAGGAGACGGGTCCTTCAGGAAGAAAATACAATTCAACTGAAGCCTGCATGCCTGAGTATTACACTGATATGGAGGAATTTCATCTGAAGCTTGATTAGCTGTTTATTTCTTCTCAGTTTAAATAAGACATCTACATTTTTAAAGATTATTTGCATTGTAAAAGATTCACTGGATTAATTTTATTTTATCCAATAACTCCATTAAAAAAAAAAAAAAGGTTATATTTGTTTCACTTTGTTGAACTCTGGACGAAGGTCGTCCTTTATTTTAGGGTAAAGTGGTCTTACTGTGAAATTGTGCTTAATTTCTCTCAGATTAACCTGCTTTAAAACCATCTTTAATTCTGGAATAGGGAGAAGAAGATGTTCTGCCTACAAAGCCTCAAAAGACCAGAATGCAACAGGAGAAGATGTATAATGTTCTGAATGGACTGTCGCTTTAAAATTTAAAAAGTGTCTCAATACGTAAACAAACTTAGTCTACACGTTGTTGTTCAATAAGTGTTTTTGAAAAAACATGAATTACTGATCTGTCACTTGGTGGACTTGAAAGACTGATGCAGATTAGCGGCACAAATATGAAATTAAGGAGCTTTTCAGAGGCTCAGAATAATCTTAAAGCTGATGATACCTCCTTTCTGTCGTTTTTTTAAAAGCTGTTTTTGACACAAACTGTCACTTCAAGTTAAATTAGAATAAGCTTTGTAATCTGAGTTTGACTGTTTTCTTCACGACTTATTTTTATCCTGTTGTTTCTTTTAAGTTTTTTTTCTCATTTCAACAAAACATTAACAGTATGTTTTTGTTGTTGTTTTATTTTTTTTTATTTTTGTGTCGCTTGTTGTTTTCTGCTTTATTTACTTCAAAGATTTGACACAGCTTGAAGTCCATGTATCTTTACAAACTCAACACCCTGACAGTGACAGCATGTGGTCAGTGCCATTGACTCACTTTGCACTCTCCCCCTCTTTCTGTGCAGTGATCCTGCTGCTCAACACCGATACACTGCACCCATATTTCCAGCCCAGTCACATCCCAGCATCTGTCTGCGGGATACTTTGAGATATGTCCCACTCACTCTCTAAACTTCTGCAAGAAAAACAAAATGCAAGCAGATGGGAGCCAAGATGCAGTTCTTGATTAATTTTCTGATGAAAGAAACACACACACACAAAAACAAAAAACAAGCTGTCTGATTGAACAATTTGAAGGCTTGTGGGAAACGAAGGCAGAAGTGGTACCACTGAAACACATCGGTGCTGCTGATCACATTTTTATGGTTAACTTTATAAAGATCTGGTACGTGTCACGTGTGGCACCATCAACACACCATCTACTATTTTTAATAAGCCCTGAACTTTGTGAGCCAAACTGACAGGGTCAGCCTGGATGAAAGTCTTAGAAAATTTTGAATCTTACATCAGCATCACTGAACATCTCCATGCTAACACCTCTGTGTTGTAATACCACCTCCCCCTCAGCTCTTGGAAAACTTAAACATTTGAAAATGATGCAGTGGGAGGAGTTAGGCTCAGACATGAGGCTGTAGTGAGACTGTGAGATGAGCAGCTCATACTGACGCTCAGAAGTCAACCACACTATGTTTGTGTCCATTCATCCTTTGGTTCCTTCTTATCCAGGGTCAGATCGCAGAGGCAACCTGACAGCTCAGACATCTCTCTCCACAGCAATGTTTTCATGCATCTCAAAGGAGATTCCAAGTCGTTCCTCGATCCACCTTAAGGCCTCCCTTTGGGTGGAGGCTTGTAGGAAGAATCATTACCCAACACCTCAACTACCTCGACTGACTCCTTTCTGATGTGAAGGAGCAACAGCTCTATCCTAAACTTGCTCAGCTTGGCTGTCCAGCTTCTGCTCCTATTTCTGAGTCTGAGCCCCTTCAGAGGAAAGTCACTTCAGCTGCTTAGACGTGTAATTTACTCTTTCAATAACTAGCAATAGCTTGAAGCAACAGGCAGCTGGTGAAACCAAAGTTTTGCCTTCCTGTTCAGCTCCCCTTTCACCATGACGGTCCCTTACAGGCCCCACATTACTGCTGACATAAATCCACCTGATGATCACAGGATCCGTCTTCCCCTCACTCATAAAGTCATTACTTAAACTCCTTTACTTGGGTCAAAGATTCGCTCCTCTACCAGAGAAGACATTTTTAAACAGAAAAAAGGTGTTTGTATAAATGATAAAAAGTTTTATTTTAGCTGAAGTTCAAACATTTAAAAATCAAATGAGTTATTGAAACATTTAGATTTTTACAGATGCCCTAAAAGTGACTGCAGTGGACTGCTATTTACATGTATTTTTCGCCTAAAGTCAGAGGTCTCAATGGTGGACCTGCATATCAGCCTCGAGAGTGCTCTCTGCTGCCACTCTCCTTTGAGCTTCATTCAGTGGTCAGTCATTGTAACTGCAAGTGAATTTTCTCTGACGCCAAGATGACTGCCAGACAGCCACACCTGTGGGCCGCAGTTGGCACATCCTGTCAGTCCTTCTACTCCAAAACAACCCTAGAGGTTAATAGATATAAATAAATATATAGATAGATAAATAGGATGATATACTGTAAAATGAATTATTTTTTAATAAATTTATTTCAAATAAGCAGTACAATTACGGTTAACCCATAGACTGTAGTCTCCGACTTTTGAAGCAAAAGGTCGGCGCGGCCATATTGGAAATGAGGCAGGCTGTGAGTCTCCACAGTAACAACCATAGGACGCTCCACAGTCACGTGATCTGAGCTGTGCCTCTGATTGGACGAACTGGTGAGCTTAATATTGTGGAAACTGCCGAATTAGAAAAAAATTCACCCCCGTACAGTGCGTGCCGTTAGTGAAATTAGCGATTCAGACGGGAGACATTCTTTGTACCAGGCAGTAAATAGGCTTATTTTGGCCGTGAAAACTGCTTTTTTTTGGCTTGGTGTGTATGTGAGTTCTGGTACTTACGGAGCCAGCCTCAAGTGGACACTTGAGGAACAGCAGACTTTAGCACTTCCGCATTGCCTCATATTTTCAGAGCGGAGGTTGCCGCTTGGGTTAACGATGTGTTTTCTGAAGTGGTCATATGTAACCAACTATATTTCCAAAAGGGAGTTAAAATCTGTGAAAATATGTTTAAACTTTTTGCAAAGCATAAAAGCAATAATTATTCATGGAATTACCACAAAACACAATTTAATTCATTTCTACATTAAGTTCCTTCTGTTTCATGTTGAATGCTGTGGACATGTCTGTAACTTTACGATAAAAAAAAAAATCAAATATTCAAAAAATAAAATAAATAAAAATAAAAACATTTTTTTCATGCCCCAAGAGGAAAAAAAACACTCAAGGAAAAAAAAATGTGACTCAGGCTTTCGTAATTCATGCATCAAAGCATTTTTTCTCTGTTTTGTGGGACTTATTTTGGTTGTTTTCTTAAGATCTTGACTTATCCCTCTCTGTCTTAAGTTCCTGTTTTCTCAGGATAACATGATAATTCATCTGGAGAAAATTGAGCTTGTTTTCCAAAATTACTAGATAATGCTATCATTAACCAAAGGAGGGTGTGCCAAGCTGCCATTCTGCCCCAATTTGAGGAAAGTGAAACCTATTTCCTGTTTCTTTGTGCTTTTTCTGCTTTATGAAAGTAACCTTTTAGGGCTTCTTTACATTTTCACATAATGCTCTTTTAAAACACATCATTATTCTTACCCCACCTGATCAAGGTTTAATGTCATAGAAGTCATCTTCTAAATGCATTAATAAACAGGTGTCATTAATAAGTTTCAGGACTTTTTGACACAGGTTTATCTTATTGCAGTGTGTTCCAAACTGGTGATTATAAAAGGTGAACTTTGTGTGTTTATGACTCACAGGGAGTATCAGTATAAATATCAGTGAGCTGGAGATGTCTTCAGATCACCTTTAATTAAAGCACTGCTATACATTTTACAGCCACCAGATGTCACCAGGTGTCTGCTGAGTTTGATGTTCGAATGCTTCTTAAGGCTTTATCCACCTATCATTGTAAACTACAAACAGAAGTAAGAGAGGGTCTGGAACTTAAAGGTTTAATTCATCCATCATTTGAATGTCTCAGACGTTAATAATAAAGGTGGTCTCTAAAATGTGTCAAAATTTCAAGAACTTTCAATACAGAAATCATAAAGCTCTATAGCAATCTTAGAGATCAGCTTTAAAGACCATAAATGGGTGAAGATGTAAACTTACAAACCATTCTCTGTTTGTGCCTCACGTCTCACCTGCTTCGTGTAACTCATGATGCTCTTCTGTCACAGGACGGGAGGGTTTAGCAGGAAGCTGTTAGTCAGCATGACAACTATGCCTGCCTCCTTCCTCTCAAGTCCACGACAAATTAAGATTTACTCTCTGCCACACTGGGCTGCTGTCATAAACAAAACTGAGGCAGAGTGAGCTCTTCCCTCTGATCAGACAGAGAAATATGAAGCTGTCGCTGGCAGCGCTGGGAAATTATTCTAAAAATGTAAAGTAATAAACACGTCGCGGCCTGGGACTGAAACGATGAGTGCTGTACCTCCCTGAACAGCTGACAGCTGGCTTTGTTTAGGTTTCATTTGTTAGATTCAGAAATACTCCCCTGCTCTCAAACTCATTAAGATGAAGAGGACTGAAGTGATTTCTTCTGCATGTGTCTGAGATGCTTCTGTAGAGATTCCTCTGCAGGATAAGCTCTTTATTATCCTCACAAAGACAACAAGTTTAATCTGTTTAAATGCAGATCTAATGAAGAGATTAATCAGTGACATGGTCCCATAGTGTGGCTCCAGAAAGGATTCAGACTTCATCTGTGCGTTTAGTCACAAAGCATAAAGTTATTTTACAGTCTGATGAATCTCTGTAGAGATGAAGGTGTGACTGAGTGAACCTGGACCCCTGCTTACGGTAGTCAACAATGGTGTTAAAAAAAAAAGCAGATGTGTCTTGTTTTTTTTAAAGGTAAAGAAGTGAGTTAGATCTGTATTTTTACTAAATGTCCAGCAGGGCAGCCTCACCGGCTAGAAAAAAAGGGCTTATTATGCTTTTCACAAGACAAGACACGCAAGATCCACTTGATCCCAAACTGCAGGGGGCATTATATGACAAATGCACATCTACCATACTAGAGAAGAAGAAGTTGTTTACACTGTTTACATTTCTTTACACAAATTCATCTCTTCTGCCAAGTTTAGCTGCAATTTCACACCAAGAATTGTTCATCACACAGTTATCACAGTGATCTGGGCAATGTGATAAATGCCTTTTTTGTACTGTGGACAAGAGGAGCTCCTGTTTGTCCACACGTCTCTCAAGTTAGAAATTAGGAAGTGCATGATGTGGAAATTTTCCACGTAAAAAGGAGCATGTGAGGGGTTGAGGCTGCTAAAACGTCATCATTCGTCCTCACAAAACCACATGGACCCCGTGGATGCATCAAGCATAAATGAGGCTTAACACTGTGTCCAAAATTGTGAAAAAAAAAAAAAAAAAATTTAAAAATGAGCACGCTCTTAACATGATTTTAGAGTAACCATGACCCTAAATCCTAAATCCATTTCATTCATTCAATTACATCTTCAAAATCAAAACTAAAATGAAGAAAAAATTGTCACATTAGCAGCAGCTGTAGGGGAGAGCAAGGTTGTCACACTTATTATATTTCTCCACTGGAGCGTGTTGCCTCTCAAATTGTGGTAGAGTTGAAATCAGAGTACACCTACAGATTCTTCTCTGGGGTAAGACGGCTGAACTTGAGGTAGGAGGACGTTTTATTTTTCATGTCAAATTGTAAATATTCAGTTACCCTTAAAAAGTGTGGAGGGAAAGCTATAGTTAAGATCAGTGTTTCTCAAACTGTGGTCTGCGCCTTGACAGTGAGAACACTTTGTTCGTTTTTTATCGAATGTTTAAAAAAAAAAAAAAGTTTACCAGGACTCACAAAAGTTTCCTTCACCCCCTCCCACCCCCCAGAGAAAACATCAAGCTAACTTAACTCCATTAATGAGCTTTCAGGCAAAATCATCACGTATCAGTGGCTTAAGACCATAGACTAAAAGAAAAAAAATGGACGTCATATTGCTTGGCTTAAATTGAGGTTGCCACAAAAACTGCTCCCCCTGGTGACCGGCTGCAGTATTGGTGGGCTGTGGTCAAACTTTAAAAAATCAATACACCTTGTAGAAATGTTTCACACATCATTATTCTCTGCTGATATGAAGATATTATTGCTCTGCAATGTGTTCAAGTCCTCTATTTACTAAAAAGTTTAATTTTATAGATCAGTGAACAAGAAGTGATGTTGGTGATGAAGATGATAGAGGTGTATTTAACCTGAGAACTTGAGCAGTAAAATTGCTGAATTCAGTTATGAAGAATAATAAATACGGTCTGCCATGTCAAAACAACCAGGCCATGGACATAGTCTCGGTGGTGTTACTCACTGGTTTCTGAAGAGACGGGATGCTGCAGAAATGCTGACTCTCACTTCTGGCTGATGTAGAAACAGACACAGAGGGCTGAGACAGGCCTTTAACTTTGCGCGCACACTGTCGTGATGACATGACTCTAACAAGGCGTGTGTTTATTTTGGAAATGAATGGAGATCAGATCATCTTTTTACCTCTACTTTTCTTTGTTCAAGACAACTTTTTACCAGATACAACTTAATGAGGTAAGTTATTTACCAACAGTTACAAAGGGACAACAAGCAAGCATTGTCTATTTTTACCGTAGATTAGGAGCCTATTTTGGTGCCAGTCGCAGCCAGGTGCTGTGAGACGTATCCGTACACTAGCATGTAATGTTAGCAAATCCTTATGTCCTGCTTATCTTCCAAGCAGAGCTAACATAACCTCACTCCTCTTTTACTGACAGACTCAAGTTTGATCAGATAACTGCAGAATAACTGCTGCATGTGGGTTGGAATGAACATTATCACAAACAGTTTAGCCTGTAGCTTAGCCTTTAGCTGGTGTTGCAGCTTTTAGCCTGTGCTCTATCACTCTCCCGTTTAGCTTTCTTCAGCTCTGATGTCCTTTTTCTGTCTGACAGTTCAGCTCTAGCGTTCATCATCACTACTAAATTAATCAAAGAACTCGTTTTCAGCAGAGAAAAAAAAAAACTAGAAAAAAGTCATAGAGACTTCAACGTGCTATAAATCAATCTGGTCCTGTGTGACCTGATTGGGAAGCTAAGAAATAGCATTTAGGAATAACTTATACTGATGCTGATCATCTCATTTTAAATTGTGGATTAGGACCAGGCAGATATCTAGAAGGGAGACTTTTTCAAGACCACTTAGAAAGACCTCACAGTATGATTAAAACACATGAATTACATATAACTCATATCATGTGCTTCTTTTAGGGATAAAGAAATGTATGACACATATTAAAACCATTTAAATACAAGTTGTAAATGTGTTCAGTTGAAGGTTGCGTCCTGATAAACTGGTGCATGTTACCTCCTCTTTCATGTCCTGCTCTGCACCTGCTTTGATCGATGATTGTCTCCGGCTCAAAAACACAAGTTTGTCACTTTCAAAATTCGCAGGCTTTGAAACCCTTTTGAATAAATCAAACTGACATCACTGAACATATATATCAGCTTTTTAAACAATCTGGACAACATCCACAGACCTGAGCATGACGCAGTGTCCTGATCTGAACTGCATACAGGAAAAGAACAAATATATCTGATGATGACCGCTGATTAGGTCCTGTTTATGGGCGTGTCTGTCCTGCAGGGATTTTAATGCAGACAACCAATCAAGTCCAGGTAATGTTTAATATATATGCAGTTTGCTGCGAATGAGGCATTTAAATATCTGTTCATTTTACGAGGATCTTGTTGCGGCACATTGAGAAAATGTGGTGACCTGGTGGATCAGGGATTGCTCATCACGAGATCATATGAGTTCATTCAAACTTTGTAATGTAAAACACAATCAGCTTACGCTCCATTCCAAGTTTTGTTTTTCCACTACACTGAAGTTTTATACTAAAGTTTTCAGCAGCTTTTGGATGTTGGTTTCTTGTTTCAGCACTGGAGGTACAGCACATGCATCCACTCTTAAATGTTGTAGAAACAATTTAGGTCATGACCACATCTCTGTACTGAAACTGGACCGTACAAGTTGGACGTGTATATCTGTTATTGTACAAAGAGTTGGTTTGAGGTTTATGGGTAATGTTGTTCCTGCAGGGATTTTAATACACCGCAGCAGAACTTTCTGTTTCTTACACCGATCAAACCCAGTAATGTGTAATATATATGCGGTATGAAATTACTCATCAGTTTGTTGGGGTCTTTTTGCTGCATTGAATAGAGAATGAAGTGAGCGTACTGTTGGGTCACTTATTGTAAAAATGTAAAGTGACAAAAAAAAAGCCTCCATGCAGCAAAATCTCAAATCAGGAAAAATATAAACCAGAATAAGTCTACGTACACTTCTTTCCAATGTCTTTATTCATTTCTCTGTTTGTGTGTAAATGCATGTGTGTGTCTGTATCAATCTCTCAAGCTTGCATGCATAATCCAATGTGCTTGTAAGGAATATATATATTTATATATTTATGTGAGCCAACGAAACAATGGCAGAGTTTAAACCACGTTAAAGTCACAGAACAAATCAAAACAAAGAGAGAAACACAAGTCACGAGCACAACGTCTACGATCGCAACCAAAACACACAACTCAGAGAGGTTTGTCTTCTGATGAAAAGAGACACCACAGAGCTCTGACGCTGAGGTACAAATTAGACACTGATTAGATTTTAAAGCAACAGTCGTATAGAAAGAAAGAAAGCTAACTGCGCGGGATTATTTTACCCAGCCAGAGGGAAAGAGAGAGACGTCCAGAGGAGCAGAGAGATGTTTGGATTCATCACAGGTATGCATGTGGCTTTATATTCCTCCTGAATTAAATACAGTTTTACAGTTAATGTGGAGACATATTTTCTTAGTCTGATGTAATAGACTGAGTGTAAAATAAGAAACTTGAAGCTCTACAGCTGCTGAACTGTGAAGTGTCATCGAAGTAAACATCAGAAAAAAGCTGAATTAAAGGTTATATTCAAATACACACATTCAGAATTTGATAATCTTTTAAATATAGTAGATATTTGAATCACACAAACTTTCACAGAGATACTATTTACCCCCAACCTCCACCTTCACAAACCCCCACCCCTCCTTCTCAGTTCATGACGGTGCAGTTTGATCACATGCAAGATTCAGCCCACATGGAGTGAGGACCCAGCTGACAGCCGGTCCGCTCTACGACTTCACATCCTGCTTCTTTTTCTGGTATTTCCTGAACTGGGACTGGATGGCCACGGCAGCCTTGGCAGTCTCCGGGTCCTCCATGTCGATATCGAAGTCCTCCGGGATGTCGTTCTTCTTCTCGTCTGAGGAGCAGAGAGGAAGAGGGGGAAAGGTGAGAGGAAAAAAGGAGTGATGTTAGCCTGTAGCTTCCCCAGAGATCCCACAGTACTGCTGTGGTGTACAGTCATGGCCAAAAGTTTTGAGAATGACACAACTATTAATTTTCACAAAGTCTGCTGTTTCAGTTTTTATAATGGCAATTTGCATACACTCCAGAATGTTATGAGGATTGATCAGCTCAACTGCAATTAATAGCCAAGTCCCTCTTTGCCTTGAAAATGAACTTTATCCCCAAAAACACATTTCCACTGTATTTCAGCGCTGCCACAAAAGGACCGGCCAACATAATCTCAATGACACACAGGTGTTACACACATTAACAGAGTTGTGGGTGTTGATGAGGACATGGCTGGAGATCAATCTGTCATGATTGAGTGACTGGACACTTTAAAAGGAAGATGGTGCATGACACCATTGTTCCTCTTCTGTTAGCCATGGTTACCTGAGAGGAAACATGTGCAGCCATCATTGCATTGCACAAAAAGGGCCTAACAGGGAAGTTTATAGCAGCGAGTAAGATGCACCTCAGTCAACCGTCTATTGAATTGTCAAGGACTTCAAGGAGAGAGGTTCAATTGTTACCAGACAGGCTCCAGGGCACCCAAGAAAGTCCAGCAAGCACCAGAACTGTCTCCTAAAGGCTCAGGAATGGCAGCAGGCTGGTGTGAGTGCATCTGCACGCACAGTGAAGCGAAGACTTTTGGAAGAAGGCCTGGTGTCAAGGAGGGCAGCAAAGAAGCCACTTCTCTCCAGTAAAAACATCAGGGACAGACTGATATTCTGCAGAAGGTACAGGGACTGGACTGCTGCGGGGGAAAAGTCATTTCCTCTGATGAACCCCTTTCCGATTGTTTGGGGCATCTGGAGGAAAGCTTGTTGTGGGACAACGTGGTGAGCGCTACCATCAGTCCTGTCTCATGCCAACAGTGCAGCATCACATCATTCATGTGTGAGGTTGCTTTTGGGTCAAGGGAGAGGGCTCTCTCACCATCTTGCCTAAAAACACAGCCATGAATAAAGAATGGTACCAGAACGTCCTCCGAGAGCAACTTCTCCCAACCATCCAAGGGCAGTTTGGTGATGAAGAATGCCTTTTCCAGCAGGATGGAGCACCTTGCCATAAAGCAAATGTCATAACAAAATGGTTTGGGGAACAAAACATTAAGATTTTGGGCCCTTGGCCAGGAAACTCCCCAGATCTTAATCCCATAGAGAACTTCTGGTCAATCCTCAAGAGGTGGGTGGACAATCAAAAACCCACAAATTCTGACAAACTCCAAGCATTGATTATGAAAGAATGGACTGCCTTCAGTCAGGATTTGGTCCAGAAGTTGATTGACAGCATGGCAGGGAGAATTGCAGAGGTCTTGAAAAAGAAGGGTCAACACTGCAAATATTGACTTGTTGCATGAATTCTGTGTAATTCTCAATAAAAGCTTTTGATACTTTTGAAATGCTTCTGATTGTATTTCATTATACCATAGAATTTATAGAATTTACCATTATAAATTTCATAGAATTTCATAGAATTTACCATTTATCTGACAAAAACACCTAAAAACCCTGAAGCAGCAGATTTTGTCAAAATGTAATATTTGTGTCATTCTCAAAACTTTTGGCCATGACTGTAGTTGTAGTTAAACTTCAACTTCTTTATTTAAAAGGGGACAGCGCAATTAGTTGAGGCAAAGCATCTGGTGCTGTAATGCAGTCACCTCAACAGGAGGGGCAGTGTTGTACTACAGCAGCTAGGTGAAGCAGAGAAGCTCCACTGGAGACAGAGTACCTGACGCAGGTTGGAGTGCAGGGTGTAAGAGCACCTGTAGCTAACTGGCTGCGATAGTGAGAGGTGACACTCTCTGAGACACTTTGGGTCGGTCTCAAACCTCTCTGTGCTCCCTCTCCCCACGCTTTGCACTCAGTTTGCCCCCTCTCATGGAGGGCCGCCACATCGAGTGCTGTCCAAAACCTGAGTGTGGAGTGGGAGTGGGCTGACAAACCCTCCAACAGTGAGTCTGCACTGCTGCTGACTTGTTGAGCATGTACAGTCACACTTTGTGTTTGGCACGGGAGACAACACAAAAATAGACTTGGTTTTATAACCACAAATACTGCAAGCAAAATCAATTTTAATTAAAGAGGGGGTATTATACACTGTCATATTTTAAAACATGGTACCAATACTGCATGTTCATACTCAACGTGAGAAAATTCAAACCTCTACATATCCATATGTTGTAGAAATCCCTGAATCTGTCTGTAAACTGATCAAAACAGTCTGTTATAAAATACCACAAGATCTTCACGAGAAATGATGAGGTCATCATGTGAGGATCCCCTAACTGGTTCATGACATGTTGAAAGGCGGGCCTCAAACACCAAGGTCTGTCCTTTGCTCGGTCTGTGACAGGCTTCCAGAGGGCTTGCCAATCAGAGGGCAGGGGGTTTGTGGAGCAGGGAGCTTTAAAGAGACTGAGGCTGAAATAAGGTTTTTCTAAAACACCAGGATGAGAAAAGCAGGGATCGTCTTGAGATTGTTTATCATGTAAAGCTATTACCAGGTACCAGAGGGACATTATAAAGCCTTAAAACAGCACAGCACCCCCTCTTTAAAAGAGAGGTGTAACATGTAAAACTATACATACATAAATATCTGAACAATTCCATTTCACTCAGGATATAATAACCTCAGTTTTAGTCTTTAAAATGTGTCATCTGTTTATTACTCTTTTACTGACAGAGACACTTCTGACCCGCAAACATCAGATGAAAAATGAAAGGATGCCTACAAAAAGAAATACCACCACAAAGGAAGGTTTTCACTTCTTAGGGTTATTCGATCACTGATGTCTTTGTGTGAAACGAAACCATGGTTACAGAAAGTTCTTGTTTGTGTAAGAGTGAGGAGAGAGAGAGAGTCTGTCTCAGAGCCTGCTGCTGTACCTGAACTCCACATCTAACTGAAGGCTGCTTCTCTCAGCTGTGAGTGTGACTCTAACTGCAGCTGACTCTGTTTGGGTGAGCTTGAAAGGAACCAGTCTGAGAATGGCCTCTCATTTACACACACAGACCTGCGAACCAGCACCAGGTTGTTTCAACCAATTTGACAAAAAAATAACAGGCAGGACTTAAAGCAATATGTATGACACAGAAAATATAAATATTTGTGTTATTTAACAAAAAAAAAATAAAAATTCCCAGATAGTCACACACGTTTATGTTAATGATTTATTTTAATTACTGGAGCCTGTACATGTCTCGTTTATTATCCTCATCAGACTGAATTAATGAGTGTAACAATTATTAAACGTTAACACTCAGAGCTGTGAGAGTACGGGTTGACATACTGTATAAATGGAGTCATGATATAAGCATAAAAGTAATTTCAGGTTTTACTGTCAGTTTTTTTTCTGGATAGTGAAGAACTGTTATTATATTTGTGAGGTATTCAAGTGTAACATTGAATAAAGGGAGAGTTCAGACCAACTGCTAACGATGCTGATAAAACATTATTGGTCTATTAAGGATACACCAGTCTGACTGATACATGGTATACCATCGTAAAACTCAGCACCTAACACAGTGTTGGTAATTAGTATCTCTCACTGTGACCATAAGACAGGAAATTATTATGTATAAGAAAACTCCTCTACAAGGCCAAAAAAGAAAGAAAGAAAAGATTGGATGCTGTCTAAAATATTCATGATAACAGAATTTGATAGTTTACAAATCACAGCAGCAAAAAAAAAAAAAAAAAAACAGAACAAAGATAACAAATCAAATGTAGAAATTAAAAAATCGTATTGTTTTGTAATAAATATCTCATCCTTATTCTGTGTGATGCCTCATTAAGAGTTGGTGTTGTTGGTGTAACAAGTGTGTAAAACATCCAAACATCCTGACCCCGTTTAAAATCCACAGGCCATTGACGACATATGACATAGTACATGACTGTTATTGCTGGACACAGGCTGCATGGTGGTGCAGTGGTTAGCGCTGTTGCCTCACAGGCAAGAAGGTTCCTGGTTTGATGCCTTTCAGTTTGCATATTCTCCCCGCGCATGTGTGCATGAATGGCTGTCTGTCTCTACAGGCCACCTGTCCTGGTTGTACCTCGCCCTGCACCCAGTGACAGCTGGGATAGGATCCAGCACTCCTGTGACCCCAAAAGGTAAAAGCAACAAAGATAACAGATGAATGTTTCTCATCTTGTGTTTCCTGTTTTATTTTGATAAGACCTGTTGTCAGCTGACTTCCTGCTCCCCTGATTACCTCAGTGTGTTGCAACTGTGGCTTGTTTTCTCCACCTGTTGTGTATTTCAGCTCGGTCTTTCATCTCTTTTGGGCCAGTTGGGCCTGTTCCCTTGTGTGATGTTACCAGCCTTGTTTTTCTCACGTCTGACCTTGAGTTTCGATTAATTTAGTTTCTTTTACTTTTCTTTCACTTGGGCATCTTCACCTGAACTGTTTACTAACCTTTGGTCTGATTACATGGACTTTGAACTTTGGATTGTGAGTTTTCCATTCAGGTCTTATTTCTTGGTTCAGTGTCAAAAAATAAAAACAAACCTGGGTCAGTTTAAGACTCATATCTAGTTTCAGAATCCTCTCGGTGCAATACCAAGTTTCTAAGGACAGATTATAATCTTTGGTACATAAACTCACATATTTTCAGTGGTGTATTAAAAAAAAAAATCTTAACCCTCTTTACTGTCTCCCTTCTTCATCCTGTTTAAGGCGAATTAGTCATTTTTAATTTCAAGAAGAAGAAGGGTTTGTAATCAAAAAGACAATTTAACAGTGAAAACACATTTGTGGCACTGAAGCGAACAAAGCAGGTGAAGCATAAATGCTGAAGTGAAGTTAGTACTTAAAGCACACGAACAGCAGAGGTGAGATGTAATCAAAGTGAGTGAAAAGGCTCACAGTGGGTTGTTTATTAAAGCAGCACATTTATCATGCAGTTTGGTGCTCTGTGCAGGACTGCGCTGACCTGCTGTGCCATGTTTGTGCTCGAGCATTAATGAAGATTTTTCTAAACGGCCTACTTACGTTTAGATGGGACCTTTTGTTGACCTTGCAGCCCTTTGGGGACGCATGTGACAGTAAAAACAAATTCATATTTCATGAAGGCAGAAAGCACACAAACCTCTCAGTGTCCTCCTCACACACACACACACACACACACACACACACACGCACACACACACACACACACACACACAGTTTGCTCGTCTAAATTCACACCCTCTCCACAGGACCCGTGCCCTTTACACCACAGAGGACGTAAGACTTTACGAGCCCGGCACAGACCAGCTCCGGTTATGTGTTGTGCTGCTGGATGAAGAAAACAAACCGCCACAATGGATGATGGGAATAATTCCATAGGAGGTTTGTGAAAGGTCATGTTCAAATGAGTTCCTGTGAGACTCAGACGAACCTCATAGTGTGCGGCCAATGATTGATGAAGGCTCAGCCTGAGGAATACCGAGCAATGAAACCTCAGAGAGCTGACCTGAGACGACCAGCAGGGAGCCTGAATCCAAAGCTCAAGACTGAGAAACATCAGCCAACGAAAAAAAAACAAACCCAAACCATTTAATCCATCAGAATGAAAGACAGTATGTGTGTAAGACACTATTGATTCACATAGAGACACCATGATGTGTATAACTCTACAGGTCTGTCACTCTTAGCTTGTGAGTACAACCAAGACAATGAATCGCCCATAGGTGTATTCTGGATGAGAATCATCCACTTTTTTTTATCCACGTTCATGTAAACAAGTTGTTTTTTTTTCCATCAAAGTAAAACAGAATTCAACTGTTATTCAGATATTGGCTAATTAAATGTCATCTTTAGGGCTTTATTTTGCTGTAATCTGATAGGACGGCCAAAGAGAGTAGTAGTAAATATTAAGAGAAGAGAGTGAGGTAGACATACAGCAGAGGGCTGAAGCCAGAAGTGAATTTCTTAAAACAGGTTGTGTGTCAGATTCTTGATTGAAACCTTCCTCTGCTCACCCCATCTATGAGTGTGATCCTCCATATTTCAAGTTTTAACCACTAAAATCTCTCGTCAGTACTAATTACTCCTTCCACTACTTCCTCCGTCTTCTCTTTGTCTACATAATGGATTTCACTCTCATTTAACACAAATTAGTTTGTCCGTTCTGAGCAACAGTTAAAAAAAAAATTTAAAAAAAAAATGGAGGGGGATCTGCTACTTGTGTAGAAAAAAAGTGAAATTAGTAAAAGAACATCTGCATTTAAGTCTAACGCCTGACTCACACAGGGACAGCCACGCCTTATTCTGTCAGTGCAACGGGTTTTTGCTATCCAACAGCGCGCACCCTTTGTAGACTTTTTACTGAGTCTCATGAAGTCCAAAGTCATCACTGCCATCCACCAGACAGTTTTTAGAGCAGGTCATGCTCCTTCTGCTGGCAACTTTTCCTTACCAGGAAAACAGAGCATCTGCCAACAGTGCCAAAACTACCACCAAAACTCTTTTCTTCCAGCTGTGGTCAGACTTTATAATCACCTGTAATCTTTAGTTCTTTTGATTTTATTGTCCTATATCTTCTGAATGGGCAGTAAGTTAAAGATCTTATCTTATCTTATCTTAAATAACTTGCTGACCATAATATTAATTTGTATTAGCTAGCCAACTTTGTCCTGAGCTCTGGTGAGACTCTATAGGACATTTGTTAGGAAGAAGATGAGATCCATCAACTCCCAAAATGCCGCAGGCTCTATGTCACGGCACATTTATACAGGAGTTCAGGGTTAAGGAGCTTCACGTAATAAGACAAGTGTTGTCCTTTTTTAACCCTTGTTTTAAACCCTCTTTTTTGATGAATCTTAGGAAATATAATAATAATTGGGGATACAACATCCCAGATTTTCTTAAGTTATGAGCCAAAATCATCAAATCAAAACAGACAAAGGGTTTAAATGCTTTATTTTACATAATGCAAATATAAGAATTCATAAAAGTTGACTTCATTCTCATAGAGACAAACACAGGAGTTACAAAACAGCCACTCCTTCCACTTTTTCTACGACATCTACGGAGGACAGAGTTTGGTCACCCGTCTGTCGCTAATTAATCTCTATAAAGGTCAGAAAATGGAAAGAGGTAAAAAGTGAGAGAGTGAAAATGAATGCAATTCGCACCTTTATTAAATTCAATTATGCAGCCTCCTCGATCAGTGCCAGGATGTTTCCCTCCGGACTCAACCTGAGCCGAGATTCTCTTCACCATCCCAGAAGTTGGGACAGAGATCATTTTCAGCTCAATCTGGAAGTGTTATCAGCAGCAGCAGAGAGACCAGAGAGGTGACACCAGGTCTCCAGGTACAGAGAGCTGCTGAATGAGGCCAGGGAGCCTTTAAACAGGACTGTGCTGCTGTTAACCTGCAGCATCTATACTGCTCATGAGGACGACTGAGGAGAGACTGCAGTCACTTCAAAGAGGTCTGCTTGAACGGCTGAAACAAGTCAGTCCAGTTAAACAACCGACTAAAAACAACCTGTTTTTATAACAATATCTCAGACTGCTTTTTTCTGAACGTGTGCTGCACCTGTTAATTCTGCTGGACTCAGAGAAAGTGTCAGACTAATTCACACTCCTCTCCCCTGAGCGGCAGGTTTGCTGGTCAGCTGGTCTGGGGATCATTTTGAAAACATCTTTGTTCTCCTAAATCCTTGTTTAACCAGGATGACAGTTCTGCACTTAACTCTGTTCGTAACTCGAGGGATCTGGATTACTGCGTCGTGCCAGCTCCACCACGGCCCGGTTTGAAAAGAAGGTCTTCTTTTGTGTCGATGACAAAGAAGAGAAAAACTGTCTACTGCCAAAAGCACCCTGGTTCTGCCCTGTTTCATCTTAGATTAAAAAAATCAAACCAGGAAGTTTGTGAAAAACTCACTTATTTAATAATAAACAAGTACTTTTTTTAATTATGCGACATTTCAGAATTAACTGCTTAGTCTGAAAAATAATACAGGTAAACTAATTCTAACAAACGAGAAATACATTTCTGTTCTACAAAAGTTTGTTTCACTGCTGAAAGTCATGAAACCTCAATGTTTGGATCAGTCTGAACTCCAACACAGTCTCAGCAGATGTCTGTCTATCATGAGTCTGGTTCTGCTCGAGGTTTCTGTCTGTAACTTCCTAAATGCTGCAAAGGTCTCCACACATGGAGGGTTAAGATGAGGTCAGACTCCTTATCTTGTTTTGATATAACAGAGTCAGATTTTAAACCTGTTCTGTTTGTGAAGAATCTTAAAATAACATTTGCTTGTCCTTCCAGATTAAACTTCACGGTTAAAAAAATGATACCTTGGCCAGCAGATGGTTTGCTGTTTCCAGTCGTAGCTCCAGATGCTTGTCTCTGCAGAAAAAAACACAGAGAAAAACAAAATCATCATCATCATCATATAAGATAAAAAAAGAACACCACATGCTGCAATCTTGATGAAAAATCTCTTCTCAAATTTTATTTTTCCAGTTCACAAAATGCTGAACAGCTGCAGGCTGTACTCGACTTTTGAAGATCATCTTTGACGGAAATATACATATTTTTTGAAGTTTCACATGTTTCTGAGAGAGAGAGCGTCTACCAGGAAGTCTTCTGCACAAAGTCACACCGAACATGAAACGGGGAGCAGCGATGAGACGTGTTGATCTATAATCCATGTTTCTGCATCACAGGCACACTCCCTTTTCCCGCTTCATCGGCTCCCGACTGTTCTCCCCCTGACAGACAGACGGCTGATGCTCTGAAACATTAAGATGCACTCAGCGCTGAATGAATAAAAGCTTCAGACTGCAAAGACAAACACACACAGAGTGTGTGAGAGAAGTCTGCTGCAGCTTCAGCAAACTGATGGGAATTTGTCTGTTTGTTTATCTGAAGCTAAAAAAAGAGGATCTAAGAGAACGACTTGGTGTGTAAATGAGTCAGAACTTTTTTTTTTTCCATATTTTCATTCCAGCAAAGTGATAAATAGGGAAGTCATGTTGAAAAAATGTTAAATTTTGGTCTGGTAGCAGTGAAAATCAAACAGAAATACTTGTTTTGATAAAAGTGCAAAAAGAAAAAAACCTATGCATTTAAAATTGGAGACTTCCTTCAATCTGTTCACCATGCTCCGGTTAAAAAGTCTTTGAATGACCGCTTCAGTGAAATGACTGCCAACAGACACTAAAGGAAAAATGATGAAGAGTTTCCACGTATTAGAAAATACAATAAAATAATAAAAAAAAAAACAGTATTTAAAATCCAGAAGTTGCATCATCAGGAAACATGTCCTCTGTCTCTTTTTTTACTCTGTGTTGCTGCGTTTGGGTCATTCCTCTGTGTCTCTGTGCAGAGGTGTGAAGCTCACAGCCAGCTGTCTGCAGGCAAAGATTAAAAGAAATCCTACAGGGACCATGAGACAGAACTTGTTTTCTCTCCTCTGCTCTTTGTGAGTCTGTAACAGACTTGAATGTAACTTGTGCTCTTTAGTAAGATGCTGAAGGGACTGAATTAAATGCCAGAATCTGCCAACCTGTGAATTAGAACACCTCATGGCTCTGTGTGAGCCAGCGGGGAAACAAAGGGAAGCTCTTCACATCAAAATCAAGATTCTTCCTCCAAATATGAGCAGAAATGTGGGGTGGATTTAACTTTCATACTACTCTGAAAAAAATAGAATAGAAAAAAAGAAAAACAAAAAACCCAACATCTTGTTTTTGTGCCACTACATTTTTTAATAAATGCTCCTCACTGAAGTTAAAACACGACCACCGCTGCTCTGTTTCTCTGACTCGCAGCATCTTGACGTCGACAGGAGTAAAGATCATTGAGGAATTCTTTGATGCGATGAACTACTCTCATGTGAATAAATGGTGTGACAGAAAAAAAAGAAGACATACTTTATCACTGAGGTGAAATTAAATATCCACACTCTCCTTTTTTTAACTTGCTACACACACATAAAAACACAACATGCAAATATGTGTTGGAGTCAGAAGGCTGCTCTTTAGGTTGTTGAGTATTTGATGCCTTGCTCAAGGGCTTTTCCAGCTGTCAGCCCAATCCCCTCAATGCCATCCATACTGGGACTTAACTCTATGACCTTTGGGTAGCTCTGTCCTCATTATCACTTACAGCACCTGGTGTTCCCACTGGTCTCCTGCCCAACTACAAACAAGGTCTGAGCCACACAGCACCAGAACTCAACCAGTATGAGCATGTTAAACCAGTTAATCCATTAATGCTGAAAGGTACATACAGGTTTTGGAGCATCATATGCTGCCATCCAAGCCACGTCTTTTTCAGGGACGTCCCTGCTTATTTCAGCAAGACAATGACAAGACACATTCTGCACGTGTTACAACAGCTTGGCTTCATAGTAAAAGAGTGCAGGTACTAGACTGGCCTGCCTGCAGTCCAGACCTGTCTCCCATTGAAAATGTGTGGAGCATTATGAAGTGCAAAATACAACAACAGAGACCCCGGACTATTGATCAACTGAAGCTGTTCATTAATCAAGAATGGTAAAGAATTCCACCTCCAAAGCTTCAACAATTAGTGTCCTCAGTTCACAAACACTTACTGAGTGTTGTTAAAAGGAAAGGTGATGGAACACAGTGGAAACATGATCCTGTCCCAGCTTTTTAGGAACATGTTGCAGGCATCAAACTCAAAATGAGTGAATATTTGCAGAAAAACAATAAAGTTTATCAGTTTGAACAGTATATATCTTGTCTTTGTAGGGTATTCAGTTGAATAAAGGTTTGAATAGGATTTGCAAATCATTGTATTCTGTTTTTATTTATGTTTTACGCAACGTCCCATTTTCATTGGACTTGGGGTTGTACATATTATTTCATCTAAATAATGTAGCCACAACTACCAATTCAATGACAGCAATATCGTTCAACATTTAACAACATTCAATAATCATTGCTTTAATTCACTAATAGCTGGATCTGAGACATCCTGATTCATTCTTCCTCTGAGGACAAAGAGGAGACAGGTCAGATTAAGCGCCAAAGTGTTCCCTGAACAGGTGAGTTTTCAGACGTTTCTTCGAAGTAGAAAGGGACTCTGTGGATCTTATTGAGTTGGGTAATTCATTCCACCATTTGGGAACAGCAGAGGAGAAGAGTCTGGAGATTGAGAGCCATGCTGGGTTGGGAGCACCAGGCATCACCTGTGTTACATTCTGCTCCAACATAACTGAATGTAATAGTTTGCCTCAGTGTGACTTCCCCGTCTGGGGAGCACGTGACAGCTGCTATAATCACATAAAATCCACTGACTCTGGCTTCATCCTGCAAGTTTAAAGCAAAAGCCTCTGCTGTTCTCAAACTTTCCTCAACTTTCAGCCTCTGCTCTCTGTGCGGGGTCAGGCTGATGGTGCTGGTATAATCAGTTTGAAGGAGTCAAACCAGGGCTCCAATGTTTTTAAAGAGGACCTATTATGTTCCCTTTCAACTTTCATTGCATCAGCCTGAGACACCTATAGAGGAGAAATAAAATCCTCTTTCTTTTTTCTTTTTTATCTTGTAGTAGCGTCTGGGATGATATCCATTCCTGCAGGGTGGTGGACTTTTCTTTTAACATCGTCTTCACAGGACAGCAGAGAGTGTCTTCAGGTTCAGGTAAAGTCTCTCAAAGTTTTCTCTTTGTATCTGATGTTATGAAACTTTGCTGAGGTCTACTTTGGACATCCAGCACTGTAACATTATGAGTACTGAAATATAGATCAGTAAACTCCTTTGTTTCCTGTTTGTTTCTTTGAACAGCCTGTGTTTACACATGAAGGTGGTGGATTATGTTATTTTCTTTGCTCACTTTGATTTGAAAAGGCTCTGTCCAATACTGGCTGAGCTAATTTAGCCCTCTTTGGCTAATGCCTTCTTTGGATGGTGGCGTGTGAGGTGGGCCTTTATGTACATCAAAGAGTATTTTTTTTTTATGCTGCAGTCCTAATTAAAAAAAATCCAAAATAAGATTTCCCCTTTGATTTGAAGACTGACGGTGCGTCTTTCCCTGGTGCCTCAGTGTTTTGTTTATTAACTTCAAATCCTTCCTGACTATCACTTCTGCTGACATCAGCAGATAGAAAATAACCCAAAAGCAGCCCAAGAGGACTAAAAGAGCAACTGATTTTTATTTCTCTGGTGCCAAAGACTTCACATCACATTCACAATTAATTAAAATTTAATTTATTCATAACAAAACTGTTCTGTATGGATTCTTTCCACTACACCTCCAAATCAGAGCTTAGTATTTACCGTGTTATAGACACAAATATTGTGACTAACTTTGTACTTAAATCGTTCAAACAGTTAGTGGTTGTGGATGTGATGTGGAGCATGCTGTATTTCATAGATTCCTCTGCATCTCTCCAATCTGAGTTATTAATCCTTTTAATCATTTCTAAATGCCAAACTATCTTCAAGTATGAGCCAAATGGGAACAAAGCTAATAATCCTGGCAAAATCAAGCCGACATCTTCCTCTCATGTTTCTTTTTTCCCTTCATGAGAGCTGGAGAGAGAGAGAGAAACTTGTTTGGCATCAGCGGCCATCTGTTTTTCTGTTTACACATAGAACTCAAAGAGAGTCAAAGCCGCTGAGACTCCAGCACCACGCTGACGCTCATCTGCCTGACGGAGCTCTGCGCCTCACTCAGGCTCAAAGGGATGGGGCCATACATCACACCTCCACCCACCAGGACGGCAGCGAGCACAGAGGCGGGCAGCATGGACGTCCGGGAGCAGAGCAACAATAACGTGTGAGTGATCGTTTGGGTGCAGAACTGAGATGCAGAGCAATATCCAGAAACCAAGACGAATGCTTTATAAGCTGAAATCAATAACCAGCTCCAGGTCACAACATTTCAGTCTTTCTTTTCTCTTTGACTCATCAATCTTCTTCTTCTCCTCCTCATCCTTTTTTATCTCCCCCGTTGAAGCCCTTAGCTTTTACTATCCCGCTCTAACTCTGAGCAGATGGACCAGAACTGTGGAGCCACAAAGATAAATGAGAGGAGCAAGTCCAAATCCATGAAGACAGGCTTCTTCATATTCGGCTTCATTTCAGAAAGAAAATATTCTTAGATTAAAAAATCTGCCTGATCGCACTCAGAGGTGTTGGAGCTATTTGTGTCTTTAGTGGGTGGCTGTGTTTCGATAAAAGAATCCTGAGATGGATTATTTTTGCCTCTTACTTTGGAATAAAGACTCATATTCAGTTGAAGGCCGAAATGAAGCCTTTAGTTTGAATTTCTCCTGCATTAATGCATCAAAGCCTAACAGCTGCGGTGCTCCCAGCAAACACTTGGTCTAACTCACGAAAGGAAAGAGTTTTCCATCCCTAGCTGAACATGTACAAAGGTCTTGTCCTGTCTATGTGTAAAACGAGCGTTTAGATTATCTTTTGCCTCATCTGTTGCTTTTGTGTGCTGTAAACTGTTTCATCTGATGTCCATCCAGCAGCAGCAGAGGTTACAGGTATTAAAAAAAACACACAATTCACATTTTCCATCTGGTTGCTGAGTGCCTTGTTTGCTGTTGTAGCTCATAAAGAGGCATCAGGATGGTTTCACAATTAGCTCAGAGAGAGGCTTTAAATGAGCCGCTTTGCCTTCATTCAGGGGAATTTGGCTTTTGCTCTGAAAATGACCCTCACTGCTATAAAACATCTGATTCACAACCACCAGCACTGACGACCTCAGAGGTTAACGAAAAAATATTGCCGTCTGCTAAGTGCTAAGGGCTAATTTTGCAGGATTTCAATAAATCATGAGTTGAATCAAAGGGTGTATTCACACCTGTGGCTCATTTGCTTTGATCTGATTCAGGGGCAAAAATGATATAATTGTTGCAGTTGTCACTTGGTTGGTTAGTTTGTGTTCACACGGTAAAAGTCTCTTGCAGTTCACAGTTGGAAACAAATGCCACGTGTGATCAAATTTTTTCTCTCATTGGTCAGAAATCGGGGTGGAACTCTGCTGTGTGCGATACAGAGAGAAGAGGAAAGTTGTGAACGTGCGAATGCTCTACATGATAAAACAAGATTTTGTCATCGAAGAGCCTTTTTCTCAAAAATCTGTCTTTGAAAAAAGGGGTCGTCTTATATCCAGGATCGTCTTGTGTTTGGATCAGTACGGTAATCATCACTATATCACCTTCTCTTCTTCTACTCCTTCTTCTTTTGACTGAACAGTGAAACTGATCGTACCAGTGTGAACCATAGTTATGAGTCAATTCTGCCATTTGCTGAGGTGACTATGTTCTCACTGCAAAGGAGCAGCCACAAGGCTCAAATGGAAGCGAGCTGAGACCACCCTGTTTTGGCGATCTGAACCGGACTTTGAAGGGGGGTTACTGTTTTGGAACAACTGTCCCCAACAAGCCTGGTGTGAATACACCCATAGTTCCTGACGAACAGCACAAGTCCTCACCTGTAGACCCAAACACTGGAAAAAAACATCCAAATATTACATTAACTTTGGTCTTTAACATGAACTTGGGGGTGAAATCTGTTTGGGTTTCTCCTACTTAAAGTATATATGGTTACACTTTGTTACAAAGATGGTCCAAAGCCAGAAGACAGAAGTGAGAGAGCCTCTTCTGATCAAGCTGTTCTTGCTGGCTCACTCCAAAAATTAAGCTTCAAATCAACCGTAAAATTTGCATAAATGTCTGTGGAGATCCTCCCCATCCCAGCTTTTGTTTTGATGAGGATGCATTTGAGCTTTATTGGAGTATTTAGCACAGTGCTGCACATGGCAGAAAGTTGAAGTGCCGACAGCTGGTGCAAAACAAGACCAAACTGCACAGGGCTGCAAAACTTCCTGAGCATGTTTGTACTTAAACGGTTTTAGTGCCATTTGCTGAAATCAGACCTTGAGACGGAACACATTGTGGTGCCAACTGATACAAAACTCATCCTGCTATCAGCTACTGCTCTCAAATCTTTGTGAATACCCTCCTCAGCCTGAAGCAGGCAGTCAGAGATATTATTATTTATCATGATGCTAAAATAGAGATTTGGTTGCGTAAGTCCATAAGTCCTGAGCCAAATATTTGCCTGTTGATGCTGCTATCACGATGAAGTCTGCAGATCTAATCCACTCTAATCGTTGTGTTTCAGATTACACAGAGGTCAGAGTCCAAAGGACAGTGAGTGGACAGCAGCAGAGAGTCAAATAAAAGAAAAGCCTTAGATGTTTATTACTTGTAAATGTAGTTTAAATCCGTCTGATAAAAACTGTAAAAAACAGATGAAAGATGATGGTGGCTAGGCTGCAGCTGAACGAGGATAATGTGATCATGTCCTCATATAAACAGTGAGGATTGTATCCTCTGCTGCTCCTTTTTCCTCCTCTTTTCCCTCAACAGTACTTTGATCTTCATCACCCCCCCTCCCCCAGACTCTCCTGTTTCCTCTTTCAGCCTGGATACAGTCTGATCTTACATAACAACATAACAACTCCACTCCTAATGTGCAAGGGGGAAACTCTCCACGCATTAGCACAATTTATCCAGCACTATTCCCTTTTCTGCTCAATTTTCTCCTCTCCGGTGGAGCCGCTATCTCAATCATTTCAGCGCACTCTCTGCTTTACTGTGCCTCATAAACAGCGAGAAGAAAGGAGCATTTGCATACAAATTCATACGAGGATTTTCAGAAGCAATGACTGAATTTTAAATGAGATGTTTGTCATGGCCCGTCTCCGTCTTTGCTCAGGCTTGGCACTGCTCGAATGCCGTCTCTTCTTCTCTTTAAGAAGCTGAGGAGGTTTTGTCGCTCTGTTTGCAAGCAGCTTTTATAACAAAGGACTCAGAACCTCAGTAGGGATTTTAAATCGTAAAGAAAAAAAAAACAGTAGTAGCGGTGGTGCAGCAGTGCTGATGTTTGCCTTTTTCAGTGTGTCTTAAAATCAAACTCACTGCTGAGTATCACAGCCTGAATGACAAAACTTCTCTGTGTTTCAGGTATTCCCTCCCTGATTCGGCTGGTTTCCTGTTGATAAATGATTCCACTGAGGAGATTCATAACTCACAGTGTTCATACCAGAAGACTTCTCTTTCTTCTTCCTGTAGATTTAAGCGTGTATGTAACACTATGAAATAAATGTGAATTATACCATCGTGTTCTTATTTTCAACACGTGTAGCTGGTTGGTTTCCCTGTGCCACAAAATATGACATGACAGGACTTTTTCTTGTACATGTAGGGTTCCCTGGTGAGTTAATCAGGAATCAAGGAAGTTGTAAGAATCACGCAGACTTTAATAATCCCTCTACCTTTTCAACTCACAATGTATTTTTGGTCAGTCTTATATAAAACAATATAAACCCTACTACCTTATGTTCCCCGATAGGGGTCAACATTTACATCACCAGGTTTACTCATTTGATATTCAAAACTTTGATCCCCATTAGTCTACGATGATGTATCAGAGGATTAGTCATAAATCCTGCCATAAATCAGGAATTCTGCACAATACCTTCCTTTTTTGTTCTTAAAGTGTTCTACAAATTAACAAACTCCACCAGTGTGGCCCTTTTCTCACCTTTTCAAGACAAACAAAGTACTCATTAGCACTAATTACAAACCAGTCCCAATCCCATAATGCTAGTTGCTCAACAGAGAGAAATTTGGGGTTTGATGTTTTGCTCTTCAACATGGAAACTGAGGAACTGGAATTGAACCACAAACCTCTTGGCTGAGAGATGACCCACTCTACCACCAAGCCACACATCAGTTCTACATGTAACTGACTTTACATTTAACAAGACAACTGGCAGCAAAAAGGCTGCATACAACCATCATTAAGAGGGGACCAAGAACAGAGCTCTGTGGGACTCCTTCTGGTCTTTTTCAGTGACGACCTCTCTTTATCATTCACCGCACTCTGGTCACAGACAGAGAGCTGGGTTTGAACTGTTGTGAAGTATCATCAGAGAAATCAAATGTAAGAAGTTTATTTATAAGAATATTGTGTTGCTTTTTTCCATGCTGCTCTTACTTTCCAAGTGATGTGATGCAGCCACATGTATCAAAGCCACAGTCTTTGTTTCTTAGCATGGTGTCAGGTTTGACTCCAGATCCTGCTCCCATCTAGTGCACATCTTTTCCACGCTCTGTTTAAACATACCTGATGTAAATCAAAACTCTTAAGGCTGGATTATGCCTACTGCTTGAAAGTGATGTGTAGAAATGAGACGTGCAAGATCCACGTAAGAGGACGCGTGTGGCTTTTATGCTTTTTAAGACTCCATGTGGTGTCTGTTCCCAGACTGAGGGAGGCGGTGCATTGCAAACGCACGTCTATCACAGTATTAAACTAGAGAAGAAGTTGTTTGCTGTGTTTGGCTGCAATGTCATGCCAGGAATCGTCCATCACATAGTTATCACGGTGATCTGTGTGATACATCATGCCAGTGGTTTTTGTACTTCGGACACTACGAGCGCTTGTTCGTCCACGTGGAAGTTAGAAATTTTTGGAGGTGCGGGACAGAAATTTTTCGCTTGAAAAGGACGACGTGAGGGGGCAAGACTGCTAGATTGACATCAGCTTCCTGTATGCGTCAAGCATAAACCAAGCTATAGGATGGTCAAAGGCTTGGGGTGCTAGCTCTGCTAATGTTAGCCTCACTCAAACTTTCGGGCTACCTTGTACATTATTCAGTTTTAATATATCAAAATCGAAACTGGGAAAAAAATGATGTAACTCCATCCTCATATTTTGGGGCAAATAGCCACCTCCATTTGACAAGCTGAGAGCCTGGACAGGCAGACTGGGTTCAGCTATCAGCCTGTCCTAGCTAATTAAACCCCTGCTTTGATCTAAGTTTGAGGTAAGTTTGTGTTGTGTGGACGGAAGTTGGCAAAAACTTTGCTTTCACCTCCACAGTGTTCTTAAAGTCTTCTTTATTGATTTCTACCTCTTCTTCCACCTCTTGATCTGTTGTGGGTTAGAAAGGTGTGGGTAGAGACCAAAGCCTCCTTAAGACTCCTTGTATCCACTGAACACTGCAATCAAATTTAAAGCTGAAGACAAGAAAAGACAAAGACTTTAGAAAGTCTCAGTGTCTTCAGCTCAGGAGGTACAACACAAGAAAACACAAAAAAACAAGCCAGCTGGCCACATAATATTCAGTATTATACAGATTAAAATAGAATACATTCTCCAGTTGTAGAGATGTAGTACACATGCTGAGTAGGAGTGTGTGAGAGTGAGAGCAGGTCAGAGCACTGAGAGAGAGAGAGTGTGTGATTCAGACTGATTCATGTAAGCTTCAGCTGTCATTGTAGCACATCTGAGCTCCTCTCTCCTCTCTGTCTTTTCATTTACCCTCACACCTGTCAGCTGTGACCTCCATTTCAACCCAGCTCCGTCTCCTGTAAAGGATCAGGTGTGCTACAGGAGCTGGTGAGGGACACCTCGCTGGGCGGCCTGCTATCATGATGATTAAAAGGTGTTAAAGGAGCAGGTGGCACAGGAGCTTCAGTGGGTTATAATTAGAATGTCTTTTCAAACAGAGGAGAATGAAATGAAGAAGAAGACTTTTCAAAGGCCCCGTTTACACGACGACTTTTCACAGCGTTTCACTCGAAATTGCAAAAAAACTGCAGAGAAACGCTGAGAGAGTGAAAACTCTGTAGTATGCATACCAGGCCTGCAGGTGGCGACATAACTGTAAAGTCTTTGGTAGCCCTCCACTGAAGTAGAGGTGGGCTGATCATCTGGTGTATTAAGTGCAACTTATCTGATTGCAGAAGTGGAGCAACGGATGCACATTTTGTTGAAAGGCAGTCTTCGCGCATGGCAATTTAAAGTTCCCAACCCTAACCCTAACCCTAACCCTAACCCACAATGAAAGTGGAATGCGCACGCACAAAGCAGAGCATGGCATCAGCGTTTCCACTGAAAACTCCGGCTTACCGTTTACACGGCAACGGTGGCTGCAGCATATCAGAAAAATTACACTTTGGAGGGTGTTTTTAAAAAAAATTGCGATTTAGGTCAGCTAAATGCTGCTTCTGTGTAAACACAACAATACTTTTGCGTTTTGTCCTAAAAAACCATTGTCATGTAAACAGCCTAAAAATCTTGCCTTTTTGCTGTTAGCTTATTTTTTGGAGGTTCATGCATGGGCCTTTTCTCTGACTTTTTTGCAGTTAAACAAAGGATACATGACATTAATATTGCAGCTGGTTTATATCCACCTTTTTCCTGACTACCCATAGTTCATTGTGATTGTCTATTTTGCTTGTCCGGTTGAGCATTCTGTTTACGTCGCCATGGAAACCACAAAGCAGATGATGTTAGCCTAGCTGTCATACTCACTCTAATAACTGGCTTTAAAAGCAAGAACTTGATAAAATGAACAAAAATCAGAGGTGGAGTCATGTGCAGATGTTTCTAAAAAAGTTCACACTGAGCCCTGTCCAGCATTAATGATTTTATGTGAGTTGTTTTGAGCTAGCTTGACGGTGGCGGCAACCGGAAGTCAATAAACGCAGGCAGAAGTCAACACCCATCGGCTTTTGAAGACACAATTGGATATTTTCCTCTCTTTTACTGTTAACTCAGAGTAAGCTGGAAACTTCACTTATAAGCCATTTCCATGTATGCATCCCTGAAATTTTCTAAAAATCCCCAGCCACTTCCCAAGCTTCTTGTTCACACATGTCCCTGACGGAAAGATTTTTTTCCTGTGGGAGTAGCTGCACAGCAGGACAGTCAAAGTAGAGCACTGTGCAGAAGCCACATCTTCTCAAGTTCATCACATACACTGTGATGACAGCTTTAACAAATACACGCTATGTGTGAACACACAGATGCACCGACATCTTCTCTGCTCTCGCCTTGAAAATGATTCTCGACGCTGACGAACCAGAAAAGAGTTGTTCCATCCCCCGGATTTTAGAGCTGGTACCAGTCACATGAAATAAAAGTTATCACCTTGCCTGCTCAGTGGTGGTGAATAATTCTGCCTGCTGTGGTCTCCCATTGGCATTAAACTCCCCAAAGGATGTCAGGAAGCTTTTTAGGGGTTTGAGCATGTGTGAATACAGCTACAAAGATTCAGAAAGCACAGGCTGTAGGGGATTAATATTAATCACATAAATAATATACATATTTTAGATAACAATCATAATGATGTGGGATCGTTAGGGGTTTAGTTTTTATTCTAGGCATTAATTATATGGTATTTAGCTTACAATTCTCCACAGACACTAATGAGCCTCTTAAATTTTAATGATACTGGATGAACTCTCTGTATCTGCAGACTTTAATTTTCTTGTTGTTTTAATGTTTTTCCCTATTCTGCCTGCTGTCTTGCTGAACTTCAGTTTCAGTTTCATCTTTGTTTGGCTGTTTTGTTGCAGTTTTCTGTCTCTGTATTTATACGAGGAAATACCATGTAAAGTGTTCATTTCTAACCAACATAAACAATCCAACCTCAAAAACTTGTGCCATTATCCAATAAACTCTTCCTTCCCACCATTCCTCTTGGTACTGGAATGTTAGTTCCAAATCTATTAGCCTTCAGAAAACATGCAGAAATATGGACCAAAATGAGAGCAGAAAGCACAGCCTGTGAACATATTGTGACTTAACATATTGAGTCTTAACCCAGTTAAAGTACTCCAACATACTCGGCTAACACTGGAGAGCAAGTTAGCTAGTGCAGTCATTTCTCAATCAGAGAGTAAAGAAGCTTGATACTGGTTGGATTTCAGAACTCAAGCATATTCTTTGCTCAGGTTGAATGTGATCTTTCTGATACTGCTCAGACTACAACAAACAGCGACCACCCTGAAAATGCAGATCTCTTGATGTAGATTTAAAATTTTCATGTAGAATCTGCAAATATCTGAAATTGGCAACAAAACAGTTAGGGATAATAGGGGATGAAATAATTTCTTTAGTTGAATAAAATACTTTAGAAAATAGAAAAGTGGCTCCAGCTGTGAAGGAAGGGGGACTTGATGTGCTGGATGTGCTAGAACACCGGAGACTCGACAGACAACACACAAACTCTGGACTTCTGATGCGAAACCAGTTATTGATCTTGTATGAAAAATTAATTAAAAAAAAAAAAAAGTATTAAAAGAAAAAAGACTATATGAACTGACAATGAGGCCTTGGCTGGCCGTTTTCCCTCAATGCCGCCACCCGGTTTCTCCCCAGACTCTGGAGCCCAGGTGAGATTATCCCTGCTGAATTTCTCATTCCTGAAGCCAGTCCTTAATCACTCTTTTCTTTTTTCCCACTCTGTAAATGTTAAGGTTTATGTTTTCTCTTACACCTTATCTAACCCATAACAATACAAAAAGGAAATGTATAGAAATGTGAAATACAGGTGAACCTGAGTGATTGCTTAAAATCCCCTAAAGAGTGGAAAGAGTTGATTTGAAAGACAAGATATTGTTGTCATAAGCCTCTCAGGCTGTTTGGGACTGAAATGTTTTAATCCAGGTTTTGGAGCGGACAGTAGCAACCTGCTGGGCTCACGCAGGGTTAAAAGACGTGCGATGTAACGACATGGAAGAACTATCCGTGCATCAAAGCTGCGCTAAGCAGCATTTATGTGAAAACACCAGCATTGTTTCAGTCTAAATCACCCAGCATGACCACAACAGAGAGCAGCATCCCATTACTGTCACCCAGGAGTTTCCCTGTAATTAATTTGAAGGTTTGGTGACTGGCAGTAAATCCTCTGAGTGCTGCGGATGTGATGCATCAACTGATTCTACTCTGCTGAGCACTGGTAATGTCTCACAACAAGCCACCAAACAGTCCCGTACTCAGTCATTGTTAGGTAGTGCTGGAGTAATACACGGCTCTTACTGGTTAGTTCTACACTGTATGTATCCAGACACTTCATCAGCTGAAGCCCTGGGTGAGACAATAATTGGTTTTCTTCTACAAATGATTTCAGGGTATTGATGTCCTTCAACTACTTTTTGCCATTTGAGATCATTGTAATTTAAACTTACCTCACATAGACTCAAAATCCATCAGCCCTCTCTATCACAGATTTATGCAGGGCAGTGTTACAGTTAAATCCTCACTCAATAAGTCCAGTCTGATACAAGGACTCTAATCTCACTGATATTTAAATTCATTTTACGTAGAAGCAGCTGCACTGTACTGACGGCTGATAAGACAAATCAAAGTTATGTCAGCCTGTTATTTTCATACGGTTGATAGAAGGTTATCTGATTGAAAATAGAGAATTCAATGAGCATCGAGTCGTGACCTGCTGGTAGCCTGTCAGATACAGATAAATTTAGATATTGCATAAGTAAAAAGGTATGCTTAAGCCTCAAGAATCAGCGACTGAACATGAAAATGTTTTGTTTGTACTGCAGCAGTCCAGCTCCACTGGTATCATTTCACTGGTCTCTGCACAAACTGGAGGCTGTTATCCAGCAGCTGCTGTGTTTCCTAACTGGCAGGAGTCGTCCTCTGCTTCTGTCACCTGATTAAAGAGGGTATAAAGCACCATCTGCACAGCAGTATTGACAAGCACTTGGTACGTTTTGTAAGTGCATCCAGAGTTAAACAACGAGTGTTACAAAGAAGAGATGCATCATAAATGTTGGTTTAAAAATGTATTACACTAATTTATTCTCCAACTTTAGAAAACATGGCGTTAAGGTTAGGACAGGTTAGAGTTCCAATATGGTGCCATATTGGAATGCAGCCCTGGGTCAATCTTCACTTGTTTAGTGTCTTGTAATAAGATATTTTTCTTAGTTCAAGAAACTTGACAAGGTCTACCTTCCCCATTGGCATATATATATATATATATATATATATATATATATATATATATATATATATATATATATATATATTTTTTTTTTTTTTTATTATTTTTTTTTTAATTTTTAAGGTCAATTCAGGTGTCATTTTTTGGTCTTTTTATTTATTTACCAAAAATAAGACAAAAAATTAGCTTTTAGATTCTGCAGTGTCTTCTCTTGATAGCCAGCACATCATGATACAGATGTGTCTTAAAGTTTCACTCTGATTATTACAAACTGTAAGTAAGTGGAGGGAAGACCTCTGTCACTGCTGGATGTGCCAATTTGAAAATATGCATCAAAAAAATTAACTGATAAATTAATTTCAGGCTTCTGCAGATGTGTTGGTTGAGGTGTGCAGCAGCATTACAGATGAGATTGTGTATTTCTGTGAACTTCGATTGGTTCTTTGTTCAGTTTACCGCTCATCCATCAAACCTGCCTTCTGCACACATAAATATCAACAAATCAGCAGACACCTTCTGTCCTGCCAACCACCACAGCTCCTCATAAACAAGCTGGACTACAGCAGAGACTTGCATGCCTTCGGAGCCAACAGCACAGTGAGTTAAACTGAACCTAACGGTGTCTCTGGCTGCTGTTAGAGCAGGCTCTGTGTGCAGACTGTGCAGAGTCCCAGAGGGGGATGGCATTGTTTATCTGCTCCTGGTTCCATATGCTGGAGACAGAGGGAGTGTGACTAATAGATGGCAATGATGGTAATTACAACACTAACGATGATGTCCTTCTGTACAATACCACAAATGTCGCTGTCTGCTGAGGTTAACTAACGAGGAACAATACGTGATTAACTTTAGGAGAGAAACTTTTTTCACTCTGAGCTGTGGGATCAGAATCCAGCTGTTTCTGACTGACTCATGTGGTGACTGTTTAACACAGCTGGCCAAAGTGTGAGTACTAAACACTAAATTAGTCATTTTGGTATCATCATTGTGTTACAGAGGCACTTAAAGAGCGTTTTAAGCTTTTGGCAGTTTCCTCTTTCTCACATCTTACAGTCACTGTTGTTTGCTTTGTGTCCAAACCTTGCCTGTATACATCGTCACCTTCACCAGTCGTACAAAAGTGAAGACAACACACCCCAGACAGGTACTGGTGTCTTGCACTGATGATAATTTTTGTAGTTAGAGTCGGCACAGCACGGACTGGTGAGTAGAGTTCAGTATAACTGGCAGATTAAGCAGTAGTGTTTGTTATGTTTATTCTTGCAGTTTGTGCTCCACTCTCCTAATCTGGCGCACACAGCAGCATGTTGTTATAGCTTTTTGATAGCATTAAAAAAAACTAATACAGGCTAAAACTCTCAGAAAAGCAAATGGTTGGACCAATAAGCACAAGAACAAAAGAAGTTAAGAAAAAAAAGTCATGTCCTGTCTAAAGACATGAATAGGTGCAGGTTATGCAGGTGATAAGGAATCAATACAGCTCTGTTAACAGAAGCCAAAAAGTCATGTGTAAATGTTCACCGAGGTAGCAAATTGTATACAATCACACCAAGTGCACTGCAAAAACTGACATCTAAGCAAGTGTGTTTTTGTCTTATTTTAAGTAAGAATTGTCTTATTATACTTGATATAAGCCACATTCAACAGACAAGTCCAGGAACGTGTCTTATTTCAAGATATTAAAAGACAAAAATAAGGTCTGAATTACCTGCAACAAATAAAAAAAAATCTGCCAGTGGGGTAAGAAAAATGTACTTGTCAAGTTTAGAATAATGTCTAAATACAAGAACGTTTCACTTACTCCACTGGCAGATTTTTGTTACTTGTTACGAACAATTCAGAGCTGATTTTTGTCTTTAAACATCTTTAAATGAGACGTTTCCTGACTGGTCTGCTGAATGAGGCTCATATTAAGTCTAAAAAGACATTTTTACTAAAAATAAGACAAAAGCACTTCCTAAGATTTCAGTTTTTTGCAGTTTGTGATTAATTTACTCTCTCTTGGTGTGAATTTGACACCAGAGTGAATTACATGTAGAGTCAGTGAAGATGCAGGTTCTTGTCAGGCAGCCCTAATAAAGTGAATACAAGTGGCCTGAATTTGAACAAAATAAACACGTGAAAGGTGCAAATTCCTGATACATTTTCTCACTCTACATTTTTGTCCGTAAAAGTTTAGAAAAAAAAAATCCTTTTTTTTAATCATTTGTAACAGAACAGCCAATCAGAATGACTGAACAAGCCAAAAAGGAGGGATCTGAGTGAGGATATTGGATTATTCGGTAAATTTTTCCTAACCTTTGTCACACCTCTGTCACATGGGTCCAGTTATATTAGCAAGTCAGCTCTGCCTCAATCAGCACAGCTGGCTTCATCTCGCAATGTACTGAAGCTCAGCCTTGTTGGATGACAACAGACCGGGGTAGAGTTAGAAGGGAAAACCTCCCCTCTTGCTTTTGGGAATTCTTGATCATTTAACATCATCACAGCAGGATAAGATGTAACATTTTTTAACTAGTAATAAAAAGAGAGTTTTTGCCTTTTATTTTCTCTTTTTGCAGAAGTTAGAACAGTGCAGTGAGAGTTGAATCTCTTTTGGTGCAGAGCGATTATGCAAATGAATTATAAACATCTGTCAGTCTGGAGCAGTTTGTTTTCAGTTTCAGTAAAGGTCAGAATTTGCATCTCCAGACTCAGGTTGATTTGAAATGCTGCAGTTTTAAAGATTTATGAGTCCACTTCCTCTGTATGTGATACCGGCACTGTATGTGTATTTCATCTTTTCCTGACATTATGAATCAGCAGCATGACGGCCGGCATGGACATGGAGGTAATTGGTAAAATAAATAAATTACCTCCCAGTTTGTGGGGGGCTATTTTTGGTTCCTGTGTTGGCTCGGACTCCCCAGAGAGACTCCATGCTGCACTCAGGATCTATTAACAATTTAACGAGGAGACAGCAAAACTAGGTCACAGACAGCTCATCCCAGCACCATTACAGCTCCTCAGCAGCTTCCACACCAGCAGACTGGAAGCGGCGAGGACAGCGTGGAGGAGTGACACCGCTGGGGACTGATTGACTGAACAAGCAACATGAAGCCACAAAGGAGAAGCGTTAACTGTGTTTGTTAATGACTTTAAAAGTAATCCAGCGTCTAAAGATGGACGGCAGCTTGCCTTTCTGTGGTGATGTAACAACCCCTGAAAGACGTCACAGTGAGATATTTAGAGCTGAGGCATAACCAAGTTATAAATAGGACTATTTTTTAGTGTCATTGATCTAAAACGTGTTTATAAAAAGCTTAGCTCAAAGCAATTGTTCAATCCGACTATGAGAAAAAACTCTGTCCTCTCACGTATCTCAGAGGAGCAGTTTTGGAGTCAATGCAGGACAAAACCACCGGCCTGTTCTTTCTCTTACATCATTAAATACCGGCTCTTATCCTCTTTCACATATGCACTCCTGGGAGTTTCTAGAAATGATCAGGAGCTTCAGCCTAAAAGTTTTCAGTTACTTGTTCACACATGTTCCTCCTTGCCTGAAGTCTTTCCTGTCAGAGGAGGAAGATGGTGGGCGTGGGGTCATGTCCCAGAAGACAAGACGTGACATAAAAATCGTGTTTACAACATGATGACATCTACGCTGTGGTGACAGATTATATCCATGATTCTTAAATTTGCCTGTTTTGAAAGTAAATCTTCTGCAAACACAGGTGTTTATTCCAACCTTTTATCCCAAATAAAAACCAAAATTTGACAAATTCAGAAGTTTTATGAGACGACTGGCAGGAAAAGTGCCTGGCAGAGTAGGGGTGAGAAATTTGTCTGTTTACGTTCACACATTAACACTGGCCTGAAAATTTCTGAAGGTTTTGTACATGTGTGAATACACCTGCACAGACACACCATGTGTCCTGTATTTTCTGCATGTAAAGCACCGTCTTTAAATGAACTAATGGGAAATGCTCAGAGCAGTGCTCCGGTGACTGAGTCAAACCTCAGATAAAACCTGTGGCAGCCTGGTGTCAGTGGGAAGGATTAAAAAAAATCACTGCAGTTTGACTCACTGGAGACTCAGTCTGCTGTGAAACCGAAGGTCAGCAGTTCACTTACTTTCACCGACATGTTTTCCTTGAACTTAAGCTCTCAGACGTTTCATCTTTCTTGTATTAGGGGCTTGTGATTTCAGTGTTGTCACTTGTGTTTAGTTAGCTTTAAAGGGACAGCTCTCCTGTATCCATGTTGAGCATGTCTGTGTTTATCCCACAGACTGTCTATAAGCAAATGGGATTTTTTGACAGCAAAGCAAAGGGCTGTCAAGTTTCAACTAGCATCAGTTGTTTGTTTTTTTTTAGGTCAGACTAATTTACATGGCAGCATTGACCCCATTGATCCAGCATCCCCTGACAGTACACTTGCTGCTGAGATGTGTCAGGATAAAGTTTATCTGTTCTTAAAAATCGGGGAATGATGTTTACATACAAGAAACACTACAACAGGATACTAAAAGAACAATTAAAACCAAGATACGTATGTCCATGAAAACATACTCTTTAAAATGCAGTTTAAAAATTGTCTAAATCTGTGTGAATGTTTGATGAAACTTATGACAGTAGCTGACTTCTCAGTGCACTCTGGTTTAAATGTGGATATCCACAATGGACGTGAAAACTTTTCCACTTTGAACCATTTTTGAACATCTTTTCAAAGGAAGTCATGGTCATTTTTTTTAACGTCTATTCATCCCCAAAACCCTTACAATGTTTTGCTCCTTCATGTCGCTGATGAGGACAGATCCAGTTTTGCAGAGTTTGGGCTTTAAGCCAAGACCTTCAACAGATGAAACCTTGAACTTAATGGCAGCTTGAGGAACAAAAAGTTGGGAGATGACTCAAATTTTTGCAGTTCATCCCGATGAAGGACACATGCTTTTACAAAACGTTTATATAACTGGCCTGATGGCTGCAGAGAAAGTTCCCTCTGTAAAGGGTTGACCAAAGAGACTCTGCAGACCCGCACTGCTCTCATGCAGCACAATGACATGTGCTCCATTTACAAAATGCAAAAGCAAATACTTCAAAGCTTTTTTTTCCCTTTAAATAATCTGAAAAGATGGTAGATGAGATATCTGTGTAAAGTAAAAGTAATGCAAACACTCAGGAACATATCACTGAATGAAAATATAAATGAGGTGTCTGTTTCACCTGCATTGATTGAAGGTTTCACGGAGGTGTGAGGCTGTTAATAACTAATAACACTACTTATGTAATGGCTTTGTTACTATATTTGAACAATCTGTCTGCACGGTTCAGTAAATTGTCCGTGTGCAGCGTCTCTTTTTCCTCAAACAGTATCTCAGAGCTGTCAGAACTCTGCGCCATGTCACCGTCAGACCATCATCGATCTAATGAACACCACACCATCATTCACTCAACATGAGATAATGAACACGATTTAATGAGGGCTCAGCTCCTTTCAGTGTGCTTCTGTTTTAATCTCTCACCCTTTCCAGAGGAAGAAAGATGGTTAAAAAAAAAAAGAAGAAAAAAACCCAGCTTCTTCTTAGAGGATTAATATATAACGGAACAGAAAATACGGATAAAGTAACCTGAAGGACTGTCTCTTATGTCCTGCTGTTTTTTGTTTTAAATACCATAATTCCCCAAATATAGGACTACTATATACATTGGAAAATGTTGGGTTAATTTATTTTCAGAGTAAAGATGTTTTAATCCAAATGTTCTTAAACAACAGTGGGCTGCACTATCTGTAAAGTGAGTCTTCCTTTTTATGACTGAAGCCAGTTTTCACCCACTCACTACAACTACAGCACCAGAGGGATGTGAGATGGAGAGACATGGCGATCATATCATACTTCCTTTCCACTAATCCAGTTCCAACAGATAATTCAGATCCAGATCCTGATCAACCTGATCACACACTTAAAACCAATTCAGAAGTATTTTCTTGCTTTATAGGACCTGAGCCCGCCAACCACAGGTGCAGAGAAGGCTCTCTTGAAACCTTCAGGATTATTCTTTGTTTGTTCTCTGGCTTAAACCCAAATTGCGTGCTTTTCTGCTTAAGATAAACTTGAACGCAACTAGCCACAAAATTCAGTCACCGCGAAAGATTTATGAATCCAGTGCTTTCGCACCAATATGTGCTCCACAGCATCCCCTGATGAATTAAAACTGCAGCCCCTTGGGCTACTTTGAGCTACAGGCCTGATTTTTTTCTGTGAATAACTATCATGCCAAGATCTACAAAAAAGTCTGTTATGACCATAGAGAATCGGAAAAGGAAGTTCAGAAATTGGAGTTAAATGTCCGATTTTGATGATTTATAAGGTACGTATTAAGTTTTTTACAGATCATCTTACATTTTTTGGGTTGCACTAGAAACATTGATGATTAAAAGCTATCAAAGGATATCTAATAACTCAGTGGGTGTGGCCAAAAACAACGGCCAAAGTTGACAATTTTTTGGGCAAAATGCATCGCTCTCATACACATTATTGGATCTGGACCAAAATGCACACACATGTTCAGTGTCACAGCGTGAGTTCATCTATATGCTCCTTTCACCCTAAACTACAGCGCCCCCTACTGTCAACAAGAAGTCGTATGTTTTACTCTGTGATTAACAACTCCTTCCGTTTTTTCCAACATATTTTTTTTTCTTTCTGCTCAGAAATGTCTTTCAGCCCTTCATTAAGCGTCACAGGCAGGCAGACGGCTGCAGGGGCCAGCTTATCGCTGCTTCCGGCTTTTTTTTTTTTTAAATATTTTTTTATTTATTTGATAAAGAAACTTGAAACCCTGATAGCATTCAGGTCCTCCTCTGTGGAGCAAAAGTCAAAATGTGAGGGTTCAAATGGGGTTAAAGTTGAAAAATCCTGCACTTCACAGCATCATCTTGAATGTGTACGTTTGCTTTTAGAACCAGGATACAAGATGAGGCCATTTTTCAGGTGTATTAAAAAAAAGAGTTTCATTGTATTTCTAAACAAATTGCATGTGTTTTCTGATGTAATGGAAACGCTTGGTGATGCAGTAACATGCATCTGAACAACCACTGGCACCAGCCCAGATCGTGCACTGTGGGCACTTTAGTGGAAAGTGGGTTAAAGTGACTGAAAAGAAGACAAAGTTATTAAACAACTGAGATAAGGATTTACAATATCAAAATAATGTGTCATAAACTACTGTCAACCACACAAGAAATACGAAGTCGGTGTGTATAGTTTTTTTTTCGATGGGATCAAAAAGATGTCTAAAAAAATGTAGCTATCCAGAGAAACCCTCACTGTGCTCCCAAAAGCTTCTACTTCCAAGACTGACAGAAGAGTGAGTATGTTAGTGAAAAACAGAGTGACAGCATGCCCACTACCTGAGCCAGTACATATACCTGAGAGCCTTGGGATCACCACAGAGGCTGCATATGATTGTTTTGGCCCTGTCACCAATAAAGTCAATGTTCAGACTAATATGGTTCTTAAATTCGATTGGGCTTATTTTTATCATTTGAATAGATTAAGATGAAGTGGCAGTTCAGACATAAATTTATACGGTTTTAAGTGGATGCTTAGACATTCTTTGCAAGTGCAATGGCATAATTTCTCACCCACTCGCTAGTAGAGTGGGTTTTATGATGTGGCACCTACAGACTGTTGCCACAGACTAGAAGCTGATAGCATTAGACCACCTGGATTATTTTCTCACTGAGTTGTCGAGTAGCTTTAGTTTTTAAAAAACTTGATATGTTAATGGAAAGCTTTACCCTCCACCCATAGGCTGCATAGACTGCAATGTTGTTTGTTTGGATATGGTTTCAGCCAAGAGATTTGAAGCACCCCCTGCTGACTGGGTGCAATATCGATCTACCTGCTGCTACCATTATTGCAGAATGAACATCAGTCAAACTATGAAATTAAAGGGGGGTTATGGGTTTTTTGTTGGGCTTTATGCTGTCCCACTGGTACAACTGCAGTGGCTTTACATGATTTACAGCTCAAAATAAATTCTTATTTTATTCCTCACACTGGACTTTTATCTTAGCCTCTGTCTAAAACTCTTCATTTTAGCTTGTGTCTCTTTAAGACTCCCTGCTCCTAAAACACCCTTCTTTCTGATTGGCCAGTCATCTGGAGGCCTTGAGGGGGGCATACCTTGGTGTTTGAGGCCCACCCCTCCGACATGTCTTGAACAAGCTAGGAGACCCTGCTGCAGTGACCTCATCATTTCAGAAAGTCTGGCGAAGATTCGGTGTGACTTTATAGAACAGTTGAGCACTATAAGTGATTTACAGACAAATTCAGGGTTTTCTACAACATATGAACATGTAGCAGTTCGAAAATCTGCACACATTTAGTGCAAACATCCAGCATTATATCTTCATAACTATGTTCAAAATATGGGAAAGCATAATACCCCCTCTTTAAAACATTTTGAATAAGTTGACCAATGAGGCTCCTGCAGGGTTGGGGGTAAAAACTGCACGAGGATCAGTGACAAACTGTAACACACAAAACAAAAACTTCTTTTACTCACCTAAACATGTCAAGCAGCATCATTACAGTATAAGAGGAAAGGACAGTTTGCCTTCCAGCTGGAGTTATTCAACTACATCTAATGGCATAACAGCGTGCCGTCCCCAAAGAACATTAGCATGCATTAGGCAGTGTGTGGGCCACCCAGCAGCATACATTCAACCGTACAGAGTATTCTGTCTTTTAAAAACCAATTATAAACACTCTGGAGGCACAATTAGGAAGGGGTATAGGCAACTTTTTTACTGCTCTGCTGCACAACATAGCCATAATGTAACGGGGGACGTCCACAGGGATTGCATCCAGCTCACGTTCCAGCCTGTACTGCAGCTCCATAAAGTGTGCAACTACTCTGCTTTTACGTTCTCACAGATGGAGGGCTGAGTGAGCTGGGGAAGGGACAACAGCCACAAAAATACACAAAATACACAGATTCCAAGGCATAATGAGGGGGTATTCTCATCAGATCCTGCTCCTCCAGTCTGTTTCTGTTGGATCATTGCTCTAATTGGCTGGCTCACTCCAGTGTGACTGTTATTTGTGTCAGTTTTAGCAGCCACAGCGTGAAGAGACAGGTATTTGCAAGCCGAGAATGTAATATTTCTTCTGATCCGTTTGACCTGACACAGCTTTTAAAAGCCAGAGTTTTAATTGCTTCAAAAGTGATGAGAGAGTTGCTGGAGGTGGAGACATTCAGCACACTCACAGCAGCCAATGAAATCCTTATAACCCCAGGACTTCAGGGCAGTGGTGCAAAGAAGACTCCATGCTACTACTGCCCAACTCAAACCATGAAGTTAAGAATGCACCAGTATAAGTGCTGTCAGTTTTTCAGGCTCTTTAGAAAAAAGGTAAAGACAGGTTATAAATGTCTTCCACTGATGACTTCTGTTGCATTCAGCAAAGTCCAGTTTCTCTGCAGCTGTGTATTTCTTTCAACTACTATTCACTTTTTTGTTGGTACAACTTTTGGATCCTTACCATTGTTAAATCTTGCACCACACAGAAGGCCATTTCTGACATTTTAGACAAATTTCTCATTTGACAATCCACACTTCAACATTTTGTCAGACTGCTAGACCACACACTTAACATATGGGGCAACAATTCCATTGACATGGAGGGCAACCAATGTTTTCAGCTAGCTGTCCTGAGTTGGTTTGATCATTACCCAACAAAAATGAGGACAAGACTCTGGGTATGTAATGCCATAAGCTGCTCTCCCTTTAACACTTTCCATCTGGCTCTGGGTTCAGTTTTGTTTAAATTTGTTGAAACGCTTATGAGCTGTACCATCTGGCTGATGACACTCCCCAGCCTGCTCCTCTCATTGGTTATTTCAGGTTTTCAGTCTATGGCAGTATGAACAGAATCCTTAATATTAACTATGTTTTATTACTTATGATTCCAGATCGGGGAGGCTCTGAAATAAAATAGTTGTATAGATACACAAACACAAACACTTCATGATTTTTTCAACAAATAATCGGTGATTGCGAATTCAAAATCAGGCCAAGTGCAATCTGATCACTTGGGTCAGCAGATAAGTTTAAATCTGGTCTAAAATAGTTATAATAGTCATAATGTTTGTCATTTTCATTCGTTCTATTGTTCTATCATATTCATTCTAAAAAAAATTGAATTTGTGGCTCAAAGGGTTCTGTATCAGATGTTAAAGACTGCATGTTGGGTGTCTAAAAGGATTCTTTATGGTTTTAGGCGATGTGATAATTTGACACTTCAGTGCAGTTAGTAGCAGAGCCAAGATCAGGGCTAAATTATCCTCCATTCAAGGAAATAACCTTGGCTCTTTGTTAGTACAGATGTTTTGTCCACGTTTCCTGGTAATGTTAAGGCTAAAACAGAACCACGTTCTAACATCCTTCAGGGTCGATTGGTTCATCAAATAATATCAAACATGTCTCCTTTATAAGATTTAGAATCAGTGATTGCAATTGTAGTTTCAGAGCGTGACTACAAAGTCTTTGATAGATAAAGAAAGGAGATACAGGAGCTGTTTCACAGCAAATATTAAGCTTCTTCTTTTTTTCCCTGTGGCCAATGCTAACTTCCTTTATTGTTTACGAAAAAAAAGCCCAAAATATACAATTTTACCTTGAGTTCATGTTGAAAACTAGGCAACCCTCACAACCTCATCTCACAAATCATAATCTCATCAAGACTTGTTGACCCCCACTCTGGAAATCATTACTGCAGCAGACACAGGTCAGTTCTTTATTTCTTTTTTATTTTTGACATCTGCTTCCCAGTGAGATCACATGAGATTACAGAAGATCACATGAGGCGATGTGTTGCTCACAAGATAATCTTAATAATATTCTATATTGGATGACGTGCCATTATTTTCTCATCTTGTAGCTTGTGCATGCTTGAGATTAGAGCACAGATTATAATAGATTTCTTCTGATGTGCATGTTTCATTTTTATTTTTATTCCTGTTGGGATACAAAGAACTGGATGAAATGAGATGTACTGAGTTCTGACAGCTTGGCAGGCAAATTGTAGATTAACATAAGATTTAATTTATGCACACTGTTTTCTTGTTTCTTCTCTGGGACGTTGTTGAATTTTGCAGAATGATGCTGCAAAAACTCATATACTATATATTGTAGGGTTTATTTAATGGATTCCTTATTAAAATATCGGATTTCCCTTAACATAATCAACATAATCAAGTTTCTTTTAAACTGTTTGCAAGACACTTGCCATGGAAGTTATTACATTATCCATCTTCTTATGTAGTGTTTGTCAAAATATTTCAGACCAAGGACAAAATTTTCCCCCAACAAACCCTCATGGGCCACTAAGCTAAATAGCCCTGGAACAACAGTTCGGATAGCCAACTGATGAAATAGAAACTGGCATCAAACATGCACTGGCTACTGGCTACTACTGGTACTACTGCCACTACTACTACTACTGTTGGAGGTTTTCTCTTCCTCATTTGATTTTCTTTACACTGTCCCCGTTTTAAGTCACTGATACATGAGAATGAGAATTTTGCCTGTAGGCTTGTGAATGGAGTAACATTAGCTTGACCGTTTTCTCTGAAGGGGAGTTCAAGGAAACTTTTGTGAGTCCTAACAAACTTGTTCCATAAAAAAAATGTACTTACTGTCAAGGCCGACCACTAGGAGGTGCTGGCAGACCACTAGTGGTCCACAGACTACAATTTGAAAAACACTGTTCTACAGATTATGCTAGTCTGGGTCGCAGGGGCAACAATGTCATCAGCGCAGACCAGTGGCCCCTGTCCCCGGCCACATCCACCAGCTCCTCTGGGAGGGAGGATACCAAAGCGTTCCCAGGCCAGCTGATAGATATAATCTCTCCAACGTGTCCTGGGTCTACCCTGGGGTCTCCTCCCATCTGGGCATGCCCGGAATACCTCCCCAGGGAGGCGTCTGGGATCATCAGAACCAGATGTCCGAACCACCTCATCTGGCTTCTCTCGATGCAAAGGAGCAGCAGCTCTACTCCGAGCCTCTCCCGGATGTCCGTGCTCCGAACCCTGTCTCTAAGGCTGATGGTAGCAGATATATTAACCGATTACAAATGATTTAGGTCTCATTTTTGGTTTGTAATATTTTAAAATAAGATTTATTTCAGGACTTGTGAGGTGACTGTGACTAAAATTAAGGTTGATAAAGTAATCTGATGTTAAATGTGACAGATGCACTGCTGTGGACTGAGCTGCTGCAGTGAATACAGCGGTTGCCTTCAGAGTATTAGTGCATAAGGCAGAAAAGAAGTGCAGCGGCTCTCGCTCTGCCATATTGAAGACAAATGATGTGTGACATTTCACGAGCCTCGGGTTGAGGTTCAATGCAAAGCTCATAATGCTACTACAGCAATGATCCCTTCTTGGTGGTTTAAGTGTAATCTGCTCTATTTTCTCTTGTGTTGACCGTTTACATCCCGCTCCTCACTGCCTGATGTTTTTCCTGCAAAAACACCCAACAGAAGCCGGGATTATCCCAGAGGGCGAGTGTCAACGAATGAAGGCACCAGCAGAGGCTGCTGACAGTTTAGATGGATTACAGACTATTTCAGCTTAATCTGTTCATTGTTTAAAGCGGGATTAGGGTCAAAAAACATGCCTCGGTACAAATAACAGCAAATCTCAGATTAAACTGTGTTTATGTTTCAGCGAGAGGACGTTTTCTTATGGAGCTGCAGTTTTATTTCTTATCACCACTTTGGTCGCGTCACAATCATTTGATCAGTCTGAAGTCAGCAGAAGAGACTTTTAAGGAAAATCCATCCTCAACCACTTTTCCCCATCTCAGCTTTCTGTCCTTTTGCATTGATCAGCAACTTTTAGCACTCTTATCTCATTAATTTGATAAAAAAGCTCCGGTCCACTTTGGATGATGAAACAAATGGCTTTGCCAAGTCGCCACCACGCTAACCACTCTCAGTGTAATTAAAGAATGGGATGAACGCAGCGGGAGACCACGGCTGTGTTGACTCACTGATTGAAGGACAGTTTGTCAGGATGACAGGACATCCGCTTTAATGCTGTATATGGCAACCTTTCAATAATTACATTCAGCCTGATTATAAACGGATGAATGAGCTATTGCAACATACTTATTAATGTGCTATACATCCCAGAAACCAGTTGAACCCAACAAACTCTATAGGCAGCTCTTAGGTACATCGATTAACCTGCAGAGATATTACAAGAAAACCATGTTTTCCCTGTACAGAGTGTTTTTGCACTAAAAGCTTGCTGAATCTGAAACCAAATACACCGTCTGTTGTACTAATGGAACAGAAAGTTTCACTTACGTCAGGGGAAACGATTCCCAACTGGAGTCTTTATTTTGATAGCTTCAGCCTCCATCTACATCAAGGATCGTCCGTCACAGCATCATGTCTCACCAAGTTAATTAGTGACGGGGAAATATAATCTGTCAGATATCAGCATCTATCATTTGTAGAGATCATAGTCCCATCTTCAGAGACCAACTTCTTGCTTTAACTTTGACCTACTTCCATCGACTGTTCAGGCGATGGATGTTCATGCTTATAAGTCAATGTACAGTAAAGAAGTGTTGGCATGTCAGGGCTTGAGGCTGAAGATATTCAAACAACAAACACTTTAATGCTGTTTTTTTTTTCTCCTTTTGAGGACAGATCTGACAAAGCTTGACTTTTAACTACCATGGATCTCTAACATGATAGCAGTACCGTGGCAAACTTACAACCCATTAACTGTGAGTGTATAACATTGAAATCTTTTTTTCTTCCAGTCTCATACAGCTAAAGAAATCAAGAGTGAAGCCTCTGTGTAACTTACTGTTTACAATGAAACTGAGACTCAGCACAGTAAGGCCAATGGGCTGTTCTCTGGTGGAGATGTAATGAAGAAAGTAACGGTGTTGTTCACCACATTTTACTGTAAACACATTGTTGCTTCTCAAGCTGGTAATGGTATGGTAAAATATGCAGCTCATGGAAACTGGAGGTGGATTATAACTTATCATTGGCTACACAAGATGTCCAAAAAGTTGCACATTGTTGTAGAACAATCAGCATTGGGTTTTACCAATTTTCAGATATAGAGTGTCCGTCTCAGTATATATCAGATTATGGTAACAATACTAATTCACTTTGCTAGTTCAATTCAGTACATACAGAGTGATATATCTCAAGCAACATTCAGTATCTTATAAAAATTAGAATATTACAAAGCGTCAAAAAAAGGTTTTAAATGTTAAATGTAACAGAAATGTTGGATTTTCATTCAATACTCGGTTAGGGCTCCTTTGGCATGAATTACTACATCAGTGTGGTCCAGCATGGAGGCGATCAGCCTGTAGCTCTGCTGAGGCTACACGACGTTCAACGTGTCTGTGTTACTGGGTCTGATGTTTCTCATCTTGCTCTTGAAAACCCCCTATAGAGTCTCTGGAGTTCAGGTCTGGGGAGGTCTCTGGCCAATCAAGCACAACGACGTCACTGAACCAGCTTTTTACACTTTTGGCAGTGTGGGCAGGCACCAAGTCCTGCTGGAAAATGAAATCAGCTCCTCCATAAAGCTTGTCCACAGATATAAAGCTGTGACATACTGAATTTAGGTTTTTATTACCTGTAAGCCACAATCATCACAGTTAAAATAAATAAACACTTGAAATATTTCCCTTTGTGTGTACTGACTCTATATAATAAACAATGTTCACTTTTAGAACTGAAATACTTAAATAAAGTAACTTTTCCACCATATTTTAAATTAATTAGATGCACCTGTGTATGTCTGGGTCCAAGAAAGTCACAGGTCTGTCTCATGTTTGGTCATCTCAGGTGGTGAACAGCCTTATTTTATTTTTCAGGGGGTCTTCTCTAATCCTCTTTACAACTTTATTTTTTTCCTGTTCAGGGTCACAGGTGACTGGATCTGTCTTTGGGTGACAGGTGGGGTACACCCTGGACTGGTCGCCAGTCAATCACGGGGCTGACACACTGAGACAGACAACTTCAACTTCAAGCAATTTAGAATGACCGTTTAACCCATTGAGCATGTTTTTGGAGGAAGCTGGAGTAGCTGGAGAGAACCCACGCATGCACTGGGAGAACATGCAAACTCCACAGAGAAAGACACACAACATCATGACAACCACCCTTGAATCAGTGTGCCTGCTTTATGTATTTAAAATTCAAACCGCAAAAGGAGGCAGAAAAGACATGCAGTACAAACAAACCAGCTCATTGTACAGTTAGCATCTTGGCTTGCTAAGCCAGCAGGATGCTGTATCGGTGCATCAGCAGCTGGTCCCAGGGTTTGGGAGAAATCATTATCTTTTCCCTGAAAATCTGAAGAGTGGAAGTGACAGTTCTTGGCTGGAGCTTCCCCGCTGTATGCCATCTAATTAAAGTTTTGTTGAACAACCTGAGGCAGAGGAGGAGTGAGTCTCCAGATCATCCGTGTGAGCCAAACAGCACAGGAGCAGCAGCTAATGATGCTGAGTTAGCATTAAATATTCTCACCAGACTGGCTTCAATCTGTTGTTTGCTTCATTAAAAGCAAAAAACAACAACATATCTTGAATAAAGCTTTTGATTTAACTGTTTTCAAAGTTAAGTTTCGGCAGATTTTTACATTGTGTTATTTTAATTAAGACTCACTGTGGCATCAATTTGGCAAACTGAGCACGTCCACAACATGAGGTATGTCCTAAAATCAAAAGCTGTAGTGTCTGAGGTCATTACATCAGCCAGTGGTGCACACAGTTTGACTAATTCCTCCACCTTCTGCTCAAACAGTCTGGATTCACTTAACTTCTGCCTCTGTTACTTCAGGCCAACCAGTGCTCAGTTTTCAGATGTTTAATATTTTCTGCAACAGGATTTCTCAGATGTTCTCCAATTTCCAGCATTACATTTCATCTGCAGAGCACCTGTCCGTCTGTCAAGAGTGTCTGGCAGCTCCACTGTTTCAGTATTCATCTCAGACTATCACAGGGCCCTGATAGAGGGAAGGGTCTTTAACAAACCTGAGATGAAAAATACTTAGTTTGCAGTCACAGCTGTTGTAAAACAAGCCACAAATTAATGAGTTCTTCACACTTCGTCTGAAAAAAACCAGGGTCTCTCTTTGAGACCCTCTCATCCCTACTAAATGCAAGTGGTTCAGTCCAACCAGCGTGAGTCCCAGGATTGATCTGACTGATGTTGAGAAATTGAATTGAGAGATGCTGCGGCACCATGTCTCCCTCAAGAAAGCAATCAGGATATCACAAAGGCAAGGTAGAAAGGAGAGAGAGAGAGAGAGCGAGTTGGGTGACAGCTACCAGTCCTCTTTGGTGTGAATGTTGACGTATTTCCTGGTGAGCTAGCTACACATTTTGATATCACCAGATTTATTACAGTCCGTAGATTCCAGTTATATCCTGGGTGTAGCTTTAGTGTTTTAAACTGAGCCTGTAAATGCCTGAAAAACACAAGTTTTACATTCTTATTTTACAGAAGCTCATCACTCAATCTTTCTTTTTTCATCTCACATCTCAAATATTCAACATTAAAAAACTGTTCTTTGACTGTTTTATAAAGCTATTACTGTCACTGTTTTGATTTTCGACTTCCCTCATCTTGCAATCACTTCAGATAAAAAAGGCTTTTTGGTTTTTTTTATATTTTTGTGATAGATCAATTATTACAATGACTAAAAAAAGTTCTGATAAGATCTGCAAATGTGCTGTTTCTTTAAACATGTACTGGTCATTCAGTTTCCAGTGTTATTTGTGTTTGAAATATTTGAACATGGTATTGTTAACTGGTTTAAGACACACTGGAGAGGCAGCTCTGGAGAGGCAAGATCTGTGCATCATCAGGGCTGGCCAATCAGATGGAAGGGGGTTTGCAGAGTGAGGAGCCTTAAAGAGACAGCCGCTAAAATGAAGCATTTCAGACAGAAGCTGAAAAAAAGGTTTTCTAAAACACCAGTGAGAGAAAAATAGAGATTTTTTTTTTGAGCTATCATGTAGAGCTACTAGGGGGGTACCAAAGGGAGAATTTAACCCCCAGAAAAGCACAATACCCACTCTTTAAGGTTAATGCATGCCTTTAAAAGCTCATGTTCTGGCTGCAAGTAAAGCAAATAACTGTAAATAATCTTGATTTTTGAACAGTTTGAATTAAGTTTTTGTATTGCAGTGTGACGATTTTACAATAATCTGACAATTGATGGACCATGAAAATGAAATCTCACACAAAAAAGTTTAAATCATATGAAAATGAAACCAATTTGAGGTTTCCTGGTGACTAGTTTCAACTTATTATTATGCATGACTGCATTTTCTTAATTTGAGTTTAAGCTGGAAAATTGGAGATAAACAACTATGTGATTTTTTTTTTCTAAAAAGAATAAAATGACTCTTATTTTATGATTGTGATCTAGTTAACAAGAATCCTCATCAGTGTGAAATGAAACCATGCTTGGTTTTGTACGATCTCCTTAAAAACAAATGATGTGACACAACAACAAAAAAAAGCAGACTGCAGGAAGCAGAGTTCACAGCTCAAAAAACATAGTTAATTTCAGCCTCCATGTTGTCATGATGTGCTCGACGGTGCAGCCTTTGAGTGCAGAAATGTTCATCACTATGGCGACAGACCACACATTAAAGCTACTTTCACCACAGGAACCTCAGAGCGCCTGATGTTTATGTGCACAGATGAATCAGCTGCAGAGGCTGGATTCAGTCTTTATTCTTATTTCTTATTCATTAATCCTGCTGCAGAAGAGCTATTAATTGGACCATAAAATAGATTTTTAGAAGACTACAAATTCAAGGAGCTGTAATGTTTCGCTAATGTGTCTGATGTTGAATATTTTATCAATTCGACCGGCACAGGTTGACTGAGAGCAGCTTGGATGCTGTGGATTGGTTTTTTTATGGTTACACAGAACCACAGCTTCTTTACAAATGATACACAGCCGACACTTGGCTCAGATATTTTTGAAGTTCAATGCGTCTGCAGAAATAAATAAATATATTATCTGTTATGTTTGAAGGAAGCATAATGATCTCTTAGGCTTTAACGGCAAAAGTGAGCTGAAATCAAACCAGATTTCTGGATTTTAAGTTCAGATTCAGGTCCAGACCTGACAGGTTACCTCACAGTGATACAATAGAAATTTAAATCTCCTCTGCTTTCTGTGAGAGTGCCAATTATCCTGATGAGCACCCCATTAAAACTTTGTGTGAGTGTGAGCTGAGGCAGAGCGGTGCAGGGTGGAGGTAGATGGAGGCTGCTGCCATTGATTTCTGTTGAATTATTCATCCGGAGCGTCGTACTCTTGTCTTGGCCTTGGCCCATTATAGGAGCAGAAATGCATCACTGCCATGAGAAGTAGCGACTGAATATCCCGACTTTTCCCCCTGTGTGTCCTGTCTTATTTATGAGACTCCAACTTCTCCCTCTTTATGCAAGAAGTCGACAACATGATCGTGTGTATCGTGCGTGTGATGGTGTAAAAAAGGAAGACATCAAAAGTCTGCCGTAAAAGATTCATGAGGACTGACGCTGCTGCGGATGTTCAGAGCGGTTTACACGCTGATTGAGACATTATTTACATCCTGAAGCATGCACTGCAGCAACTCAGTGAAAATTATTTTCTTTTTATTTGAGACTCTGGCTGCTTAGGGCTGCTAAAGTCAAGAACGAATGCATTATGTAAAAAAAAAAAAATCATCTGCAGAAAAATACACAGAGTAGAAAAAAAAGAGTTCCTGATGTGTGTTTTTATTTGTTTTTTTCTCCTTTAAAAGTATTAGACAATCACTGTTCACCACAGAGCTTTTCCTTGCTGTCTTTCAAGTGGTTCATTGGTCCGGTGGTCCGGGTTCATTTGAAAAAATAATCACAAGCAACCTCTCAGTTTCTAACCTCATCCCAGCAGTGCTTTGAGTGGGTGGTGGGCGCTATGATAATAAGGCTCTGTGCTGATTGGCTGCCTGAGTGTCGTCTAGGGAGCGAGGGTGCAGTGTGGCAGAGTGTGTTTGAGAAACAAAAAAAAGTCTTAAAATATCACTGAAAGTTATTTGTTTTGCTTTTCTGAACATCAAACTCTACAGGAAGTAAACGGGGGTAACATCAGAGTCTTAAAAATGGGGGTATTTTGCATTTTGGGGGTTTTAAACTGCCCCTCTAATAACCTGTAGTAGCTTTACATGATTTAAAGCTGAAAATAACAACCATTTTGTCACATTTCTAAACCCTTTTTTCAGCCTCTGTTTGAAATTCTTCAGTTTAGCTACTGTCTCTTTAAGGCTGTTCCACAAGCCCCCTTCCCTACAATTGGCCAGCCATTTGGAGGCCTGTCAGGTGTGGAGCTATGGGCAGCCCTTGGTGTTTGAGGCCCACCTCTAATGTTTCATGCAGTTAAGAGATTCTTATGTGATGTTCTCATAATTTCAGTAAGTCTCATGAAGACCTCGTGGAGCTCTATTGTAGAATGTAAAAGAACTGTTTTTTGTTTTTTTTTTTTTTTTTTAAGTAATTTTTTGGGCTTTTTATACCTTTAATGTTACAGCACAGGACATTGGCTAGAGGAGGAAACAGGGTGAGAGTGGGGAGTCGCCACGTGGAGCGTGACATAAACCACTAGGCCATCTGCACTTCGGAACTGTGTTTTGATCAGTTTTCAGACAGATTTAGGGATGTCTATAACATGAATATGTAGCTGTTTGAATATCTGCACACGTTTAGTATGAACATCCAGTATTATTACTTTATATCCATGTTCAAAAAATGGGAAAGCAAAATAGCCCCTCTTTAAACTGATGTACTTATAAGTATAATTAGGCAATTTTAACTTCAAATCAAGCTATCAAATTCAATTTTTTAACAACAATTTGTCAGCACTGCAGCTGAACCGTTACTTTGAAATATAAGTCATGTAGGTCTTAATTTTCACACTATACTTTTCTTCCACTTGCATACACCTTGTGAGGTGCTGTTGCATTTGCATGTCTCCGAGAGTTACCTTTAAATCTGAATGTTATTCATATTTTCTTTGTTTGTAACTTTCCTGGATTGTCCCTCATTGCTGAAGGAGTCTGAGGTGACGTAGTTAGCACAAATTACAAAATAGCACCTGACGTAGTTGAAAACAAAAAGTAGCCACTATAGGAAATAGATATTTTTGGTTTGGTTTTTCTGTTTTGTTTTTGTTTTTTTGTACCACAGAGCAGTTGGTTTATCTTGCTCTGATCTTTGACATCTTCACTCTGCAGTACTGAAGCAAAACCACAATCAGAGGAAGCGTCAGAGGAAGCAGATGCCTGAGAAGCAGAGGTGATTGTTCAGCCGCAGCAGAGCATTTATTACTGCAGACCAGACCATAAAGCTTCTGAAACCGCAGAGCGCCACTGTAATTCGTTAGCTATCCCAAAAATTAATGAACTCCAAAAAAAAAAAAATTAAATTAAAAAGAAAATAAGATTAAAAAATGTGTTGTGAAGGAAAATTGTGCTGAAAATTGTCCTGCAGCTATATAAAGAAACATGCATGCTGCATGGAGGGAGCATGTGGCTACCAGGAGTGGACACCAACCACAGCTCTACATGTCCAGCAGCACTCAGATTAAAGCGGTCTCACTCTATATAATCTGCTGTAAGTCAGAGCAGCTCCTCAGGCTGAACAGACTCATGATGCGTCTGACTTGAGGCATCAGGGCTCCCCCTGCACTCTGTGAGAATGTTTTATTTCTCGGGGTTAGCAGCAGGTGTTGAATAATTCAGTGACTGTAGGATGTGTTGTGGTGCCAGAGACGCGTCTCTCAGAGGGGTCTCCGCTTCTCTCCGCTCTGACATTATCATCACCTCTCTGCAGCGCACATGTGAGTTTTAATGTCTCTGCTTGATGAAATGATGTGTGGACAAAGTGTGGTGGTCGGTGCTGCCTCTTCTTCATGCTGGAGTGAGCTTCACTGACTGAAACACGGAAAGATGTTTTTCAAACCAGGGAATCGAATCGGATGCATGAGCCAGATCTTTAAATAAATTATCTGATCTAAGAGCTGTTTTTTTATATATATAATTTATTTTAAACAAACACTGTACAGAAAATAACTATATTATTATTTCAAGATAAATTTAACGCCCCAAAATGTCCAACTGAAGTCGCAACATTGAGACCAAACATAACACATTAATCATCAGCATAAAAAATAACCATCATATTGCTGTTAAAATAATTTATATTTGTTGTTTTTAACAGTTTTTAAGGACCTTTACCAAACATTGCAGCTCAAGATCTATAAATTATATAGTTAATTATAAAATTACAGATAATTTATGTGCTGTATTTGCACAGATAACAAATTGAAAGTCCACTATGACAGATTTTGTCACAGTTAAGTCCAGCAGTGAGACAATTTAGAGCTATTTTGAACCGAAAGAAGCCGCCTCTTAAATCTGAGCCAGACAAACTGACCTGATCACTGAAAATATCCCGAATCCCCATCACTACTACCATGAAAGATGCGCTCAACGATCCCAAAGACTGTCACACATTGTGGCTATCGTCTGAAGTTGCAATTTTGACACTTCAACGCCTCAAAAACACACGTCGCGGTCTTTAGAGTGTGTTCTGTAATGTGTGCCTACAGCTGCACATCCGTAACCAACACAGACGTGAAAAACACAAAGCATCACTGACTTGTGTGCTGTTATTAATTGTCATGTTTGATTCTGATTTCAGGTAGGGTAAATATTCTATGAAGAGCTTTTCTTAGGATTCATTTCATGCGTAAAAAGCTTAAGATAAAGCCGCTAAAAGTTCATATTGTTCGTCAAAGCGCGACGTTTACGAGCGCCGAAAATATCTCCTGCCTTTGTTGCAGCTCTGTGAACTTCTCAGAGGAGCTGCAGCATCCAGCTCTCGCGGCAGTAATTGGATATCTTGGGAATACAAAAGAAGCGTAATGCTGGGCAGATAAAGCCCTTACCTCGCTCATGGCTGCGCGCTGTGCGTCCCTGTGAGGATCCCGCTCAGGTGGATGAGTGTTGGTCAGCTGGTACAGTCCTCTCTCGCTCTCTGAGCCGCTCGCGCGCACACACGCTGGTTTTATAGCGCGAGCTGCTCCGCTCTCCTCACATCATCTTCATGAAACCAATCGGCACGAGGCGCCTTGTGTTCAGCTCTACGCTGTGGACCAGCCTTCACATTCTGCACAATCCGACACGGCTCGGGTTTGTTTTCGGTTTGTGTTGTCTGTGGGATAAAACGGGGTGATGAAAATGTGAGAAAAATAATGAAATACTCCCTGGTCGTAATAAGGAGGACGTTCATTTAAAATGAATGTGGAAAAAAAAATCAACACAATCTGGATACAACAGATAAAAACACATTGAAGTGTTGCTCCAGTTTATTTTTAAACCTGGCCCTGGATTTTATATAACTTGATAAATAATTTGTCTCTGAGAACAACAGATCAGATTTCAAGAAGATGAAAAGCATGATGTTTCTTTTCAAACTGGACACAGGCTGCGTTCAATAATAATAATAATAATAATAATAATAATAATAATAATAATAATAATAATAATAATTATTATTATTATTATTATTATTATTATTATTATTATTATTATTATTATTATTATTATTATTATTATTATCATAATTCATTTGATGAAAACCAAGTAAAGTCACTTAACCTTGACTGTTATTTGAACAAGAGTGAGGTTCATCATTCACAGTGGAGTACCATGTTTGTAGTACTTACATTCTATCAAAATTATGTTTAACAAGTAAGAACAAATCATGTAAACAACATTAACACAAATAAATTATGTGATTCCTGGGGTGATTCTGTTTAGTTTGTATTTATTTATTTATTTATTTATTTTTTTAATTTTTGGCAGCTCTCCTTTCCTCCTCCCCTCCCTCTTGTTTCCTTCTCCTGCAGGTGTGTGAGTAGCTGGGGGTGTGGCTGGCTTCTCCACTCAGCAGCAGAGGAGGCACACCTGGCTCCACTCAGTCATCATCTTGCCTATATAAGCCTGGCCTTCACTCCACTACTCAGTCAGATAATTCTGTCCTGTTTGGTAGTGTCTCCTTGTTGAAAGATTTAAGTGACTGAACTTTTTGGATATTTTCTCATGCTCTGGAAGTTTCCTCATTTTTTTAACCAGTTTTTTTTTTGTTCCTAGGTAAACCTGTGTGCCTTGCCATGCCATGGTTGGTTTGCCTTTGTCACCATCTGGATTACTTCTCATGCCAGCCAGCTCCCCGAAAGCTAAAAAAGTAGCTTTAGTAACTTTTGTCGGCTTACTTGCTGTCAAAAATAGACATATCAATCTCATTTAGTGTTTCATAGCTAATGTATTTTTAATGCTATCTTAAATTTCCAAGAGAAACCATCATACAGGAAGTGATCCGTGTGCCAAGATAAAGATCCAGTAAACCAAGAGCTAACATTAAGAAGAGCCGTTACAGCATAATGGAGCATACTGGCAAACTGAGAGCATTAGGTTTGACCTGCCAACTTAAAACACCAAAGTTACACAACAACAGACAAACAGTCACAGCTCAGCCTCACCTGCTCAGCCTGTCTGAGTCTGCGCAGTAGAGACTTATGAGGAACTCTGGGAAAAATCTGAGTGGAAGTGGGTGACATTTTTTTTTTCTTTAGACAGTGTAACCTCTTCTTAACTGTCCTTCCTGATGTATTTTATTATTCCAAAAAAACAAAAAAACTACACAAGAACAGCACCTGTCAAACATCGTTACATGAGACATAAAACCCTGTTTTTAACCTCTGATAACTAATTAAAAAGAGGAGTTGAACACAGTGCAGCCCAATAATATCTAAATGTCACCACAGCATATGGATGTGAGAAATATTACTACAAGATGTAATCATTTTTTTAAGTTTAACTTCATCCCATCTGGAATGAATAGAGAGGCAGAGTTTTTGTCTTGTACTGCAGCCAGCCACCAGAGGGGGCAGTTTTTGTGGCGACCTTAGTTTGAGTCAAGCGAGATGTAGCGAGAAGTAGGGTTGATTTTTGGGCACTGTCGCTGCAGGTGAGTAATACTTAAATAGTGTATATTTTTTACAGTGCCTTTTGACCAGTAAGAAAAAGGCTCTTCAATGTTGAAATATTGTTTTATCATAAAGAACATTCACACGCTCTCAACTCTCCTCTGTTCTCTGTATCGCACACAGCAGAGTTCTGCCCCAATTTCTGACCAGTGAGAGGAGAATATGATTGCACGTGGCATTTGTTTACAACTGTGGACCACAAGAGACTTTTGCTGTGTGAACATAAACGAACCAAGTGACGACTGCAACAATTGTATTTTTTTTCCACCTGAATCAAAACAAAGCAAACAAGCCACAGGTGTGAATACACCCTTAGAAATTAAAAGGTACATCATGTTTATCAAGTACCTTTACTTAGACTTGAACATCCTGGTTTGGATCAGGTTTTTTAAAGGGGCCATATTATGCAAAATTCACTTTTGAATGGTTTCCTCATAATAATATGCACCCCCAGCCTGTTAACAACACCGCTCAACATGAGGAAATTCTATCCTCTCCCTCTCCTCCAAGCTGCACTTTTCAGAAAATCTCTGCTCCTAGGTGCAGTAATGAGCCGTTTTAGAAATCGCCCTTTGTGACGTCACAAAGGGCGCGAATACTCCGCCCAGCTCCCTGACTGGCTCCCTACCAAAGGTAGTTCTGCCTCCAAAAGCTTTCCCCCCACCCTTTTCCCGGTCCTCAGTCATTAGTCAACACTAGTCTAACATGGCAAAGGTACGAACAAAGCATGGCAAATGCACTGTTGTTGGCTGCATGGAGCAGCACAAAAGTCTTTTTTTTTTACCTCCATCTTCACCTGAAACTTTGATGGAAGAGTGGATTAATTTTATTTATGCCGGCGAAATACCTACAACAACCCCGAAAGTGTTGTATGTTTTTGCTCACCACTTCATGGAGGACTGCTTTCTGAACGAGGGACAGCTCAAAGCAGGATTTGCAAAGACTTTAAAGCTGAAACCTGGATCACTTCCAACTATCCGTGACCCAACTAAGGTAAGAGCTGAAAGTTTCAGTATTTTATGCTGCTGTACTGTAGTGGCCTACCCAGCCTCGTAGCCTGTTGACTTGTTAGCATGGCAGCTAACGTGAGTCGGTGTTGGTAATATACACGTCACACAATAAATAAATAATTGAAGAGAAGTTTTGTGACCATATATGTCATATAGAGCTATCTTTACGCAATATCTCTTTAGTTTATGCATGTAACTTTTTTCGCGGTGCTTTATAAGCAGCTGTTGTGAGCTGTTGTTGTGGACGCAAGTATGGGGGTTGTTTGTCTAAAAAAATCAAGCTGATAAGGCTGCATTCAGATAAAAAGCTATACAGACAGAATTCGGTGTTTTGTTCATGCATGTAACTTTTTTTCGCGGTGCTTTTTAAGCAGCTGCTGTGAGCTGTTGTTGTTGTGGACGCTAGTATTGGGGTTGTTTGTGTCTAAAAAAATCAAGCTGATAAGGCTTCATTCAGATAAGAAGCTATACAGACAGAATTCGGTGTTTTGTTTATGCATGTAACTTTTTTTCGCGGTGCTTTTTAAGCAGCTGCTGTGAGCTGTTGTTGTTGTGGACGCTAGTATTGGGGTTGTTTTTGTCAAAAAAATCAAGCTGATAAGGCTTCATTCAGATAAGAAGCTATACAGACAGAATTCGGTGTTTTGTTTATGCATGTAACATTTTTTCGCGATGCTTTTTAAGCAGCTGTTGTGAGCTGTTGTTGTTGTTGTTGTGGACGCTAGTATTGGGGTTGTTTGTGTCTAGCCATCATACCGGCGAACTGTGTTTGTAAACATCAGAGCACGCGCCTGAACGCAGGCCACGCCCCTCCCCAACTCTATAAAAAGAGGGGCAGGTAGGGGCGTGGCCTGCGCTGAAGAAGGGACAGCCCACAAAAACAGCTTATTCTCGGTAGAGCTCTCTAGAGAGAGTTTTCAGGCTGGTTAAAGTCCAGTAAAAAACAGTTTTTTGAGATAAAAAACTTCATATTGACTATTCTGGGACCTCTAAGAGCTATATGAACCTGCAGAAAAAGAGCATAATATGGGACCTTTAAATTTCCTATCTTTATGCTTGTTCATTCAAACATCACATCACGGTTGCAGGAACCAGAATAAGCCTTCATACTGGTGTTGAATAACTTGATTTATCCAGCTGGAGAGCTCTATAAGAAAATGTGATACCGTGTCATGGATACGCTTTACCCCGATGTCTGACAGCTGCAGGCTGCCTGTGTAGGCGCAGCCCCAACCGAGTGATGTATCAGCCAAACAAACATACTTCTTGAGTGTCACCTTATTCACCTCCAAAGTTTTCCCTCCACTCAGGATTGACGACCCTGTCCCACCAGTCACTGCTGCTGCTGCATATCTTCACCCACTGCTCCCTCATCCTACATGGTGGCAGTTACAGGCTGACAACCGTCAGAGGTGAAGACATGTTTAATATTTGCTATTGCTGCTCGCTTTTCCTTTTGCTGGAAATGAGGAGGATTTGTTGTATCTGCAACACGATGATGGAATTTAATAACACACAACTGCAGTTGTCTCATTTTTCTCCAATTGTAAAATCGCTGTGGATTGTGTTGTAGGAAGTAAATATCACAATAGATATGCCTGTTCAAATCAATGTAGTAACCAGAAACCAGGTATTATTCATGTATCTATCATGTACACAAGGAAATTATTAACTAGGTTATATGTAGTCTGGTTAATAGCAAGAAAATCCAAAACTATGCATGAGTCATTTCCCCCAAACTACGAAAACATTTGTGCCCAGGTTTGAAAATTCTGGGAATCCCCCTTTATGTAACCTAATTTTAAAGCACCACTACAGCCTGTGGCAGCATCTTTCCCTCATACAGTACGACATGAGTCAGAGGGTGTTCTGCTGTTTGTGGACATCTGCATACAGGCATCCTACTCCCTATCTGACTCCATGCTTATATAAAGAATTCACCATCACACAGACTCATACGTGTGTGTGTGATGGACCCCTGAGTCACACTGGATATATTTAGTGTTTGAACAATGCAGAACAGGAAAAAAAAAACCATCCACATTAAATATGAACATGAAACAGAACAGGAAGCTATTTTTAGCCCTGTGTGTTGCAGCTTGCTGTCAAAGTAATTTACATAATAAGTTGACTGAAGATCCTCTGTGTGTTTGAGTACATGAAACACGCACATGCACTAACAGCTGGTCGGTTCAAAAACAGAGGGATGCTTAAAAACCAAATTAACTCAAAAGTTGAAATCGGAGAGTGGAGCGGGATGTCAGGTTCGTTTATAAAGAGTTTTTCTGCTGCAGGCGGCTCACAGTGTGGAAGCTGAGGTCACCAACAGGTCTGTGGACACCACAGAGAGGCTGAGACGTGGTGAAAAACAACAGCAGGGGGCTTCACTAGCTGCACATTTGTGATTTAGCTTCGCTGTGTCATTACATTTAAAAATAACACTGTGAGCTACTTTAAACTTTTCAATAAAGAGAGTTAATGATTTACTTTCTTTTTTAAACTGGTTCATTGTGCAAAGTTTGCAAAACCTCTGTCATGGGAGCCGCCATTGGCCGCCATTGTATAGCCAGAGTCTGCGCAGTAGAGACTTATGAGGGACTCTGGGAAAATCTGAGTGGAAGAGGGTGACAAAAATATATATATTTTTTTTCTTTCAACTGTCTAACACCAAAAAAACCCCAAAACCTTGAAATCTTTGAAAGCTTTGAGGATTCCTGGTGCTGCTGTCAGGTCATCTAATGACGCTCTTAATTAAGACTAAACAGCATGAAGTTGATCTTATAAAGTTTTGAAACATGATTCAACTTTAAACGATTCCTGTTCCACATTTCGCAAAAATTGTGGAAACTTCTCAAAATGTTGCTGCAAAATTAATTGCAAGAAATCAGAGTGAGCTGATGTGAGAAAGCAGCAGATTGTTATAGGAATAAGGGGGGGGATGCTGGCATCAGGTAACCAACTGTAGTCTTTTTGTAATCATTCCATTAAGTTTTGCAATGATATAAAGAAAAACTATTGATAAATAGTCAGACCACCCTAGTTTTTTTTTCCTTTATTTTTTTTATTTTTATTTTTTCTTGATGTTAGTTTTTTCTTAAAAACTGTGAATCAAGTCCCTCAGAAAAGTATCTGTTCCTCATTCAGCTGCATTATTGATCTGCTTTTATCCACTGGTGTTTTCTCCTGCAGGCCAAAGGAAGCCAGGCTTTTCTGCTTTTAACTTTATTTTTCAGGCTCTGCTTGTTGTTTTAATTAAACACTTTGTTAAATGATTCTGCCTCACTGCAGCTACTCTAATCTCCCTCATTCATTACCTTTCCACCAGTGAATTTTCTAAAAGAATCTCAAAGTTAGTTTTGTCAGAATGGTGTATAACGCTGATGAGCTGCTGGTGTTCCATTCTCATTCTATATTTTATTTCTTCTTTGCATGGTTTCTCTTATATTCTGAATTTATGGTTTCAACAAATGATTGAAGCGAGCAGAAAGCACTGGCCGTAAAATATGAAGCCAGTGGGTAAGTGTTGAAAATGTGAGAGTCTTCTTGAGGTTGGCTACTGAAGCACCAGAAACCACATATACACCATGTTCACAGCCTGGTTCAAACACCGGGTTTGGTACCTTATGTCCCTGTAAGAGGAAGGAGGTTTTTTTTTTTTTTTTTTTTATTGATTAAGTTATTAAATTTAAGAGTTTTGCGCATATAAAGGCATGGATATCCCTTTATACAGAGATTTCTCCAGATTCTCAGAATCTTAAATTGATATTTTGCTCTGTAACTGATAAAATCCTCACATTCTTTGCTATCTTTTCGATTGAGAACATTATTCTGAGATTATTTAAACTTTCACATTATTTTCTTCCCATCCTTACTTCTAAAAGACTCTCTAACAGCCAAATTACACCAGTTCAGCTGCATCCCTGCTCTGACAGGTTGCAACAGATATTCAAGCCTCCTAAAAGTGCTGGATAATGGAGCTGTGACGCATTGATTTAAAAAAAAGTAGATCGAGCAGTACAAGAAGTCATGTGCAGAAGCCATATAAAAAGAGCCAGTAAGAATGAAATAAACAAATGGTGTCAAAACCATAGACTGTATAGAGAATAAACAGCCTGGCTCTGCCTTTTACCATGTACGGGTTTGAAGCCAAAATGCCCCTGTCAGAGGTGCGACCAGAGTCTGCACAGGAGAGAATCTGAGTGGAGCTGGGTGACAAATAAATATTTTTTTTTCTTTTGAAAGTCTAATCTCTTCTTAACTCTCCTTCCCAACATTTTTTTTTCAGAACAGAAGCTGTCAATCATTGTAAAAAGGTGACAAAAAAGTTTTTTTTTATGTCTAATAACTAACAAAGGATGAACTTTTCAGAACAAAAAGAGAACTTGAACACAGTTCAGCCCAGTAACACTGCATATCACCACAGCATATTGGTGTGAGAAAGATTACAACGAGGTGTTTAATTCTTTAAAGTTTGACTACAGCCCATCTGGAATGAGTGGGGAGACAGTTTTTGACCTATACTGCAGCCAGTCACCAGGGGGAGCAGTTTTTGTGGAGACTTCAGTTCAATTGAGTGAGGCGACGTCCATTTTTTTTTTTTTTTTTTTTTTTTTTTTTTTTTTTTTTAAATTTATTTATTTATTTGTTAAGTTTTGAGAGCAGATCCAGACCAGGAGTCAACAGGTTTCAGGTTTAACAACCCAACATGAAAGAAGAAAGGCTCAACAGAGGAGTGGGAAGCCCATATTTTTTTAATGAAATTGATCAGTTCCAACAGCTAATATGTTGCACTTTTATTCTTTTGAATTAAATGAAAAATTAAATGTCCTGAAAACCATCAGGGTTTGATTTTCCTAATATCATGTACCTCATCTCAACCTCTTTGGAACTGACATGTTACTCACTGCTGAACAAAAAGTCAGTCCTCATTGCCACCAGCGCTGCTGTGCTGAGTAATTATTGTAGTTACTCTGCAGAAAATCGTGGATTCTTTTGAAACCTCAGATGGTCTCTACACACAGGGATATGAAAATCAGGGTCAAATCAATACAAACAATACTCTCTGTCACCACCTCAAATGATTTATTGATATTCAAGCTCATTAAAAACCAACCATTACATTCAAGAACAGATGAAAACAGCTCCATATTCAGGACGGGATCACACCGCTGGCAATTAACTTTACGTTGCATTAAAAACAGTAAGAACACACCCAGCATCCAGAGTGTAAAGCTGCTGCAACAGCTGCAGGAAGGAAAGTGTTTAAGGAGAAGCAGATGCCTCAGTCAGAGTCGTTTAAGGGTCTGTAGTGGTTTGTATAAGTCTCTGTTTTAAAACAAAGCTTCTGTGAGGACAGTTTCTGTCTGAGCGCCTCCTCAGATCTCCCCTACGGACCAGCTAACACAGCCTTTAATGTTAATCACCCCCTCTTAGATATAAGTTCGATAAAACTAAATCACACACGTATAGGAGTTAAATAATTAAACATTTGTTGACTCAAACCTTTTTAATGTGTAACATTAACCGGTAAATATATGAAACGTGCTCTGTGTCCATGGAGAAATGTGTCCAGCTTGGCCTCAAATAAACCAACACGCTTCTCTTTAAATGCTTTTATTGATCCAGCAGAGGACACACACATCTCTCCACACATGTCCATGAGTGTGTGTGTGTCTGTGGGTGGTCATTAATCAGGCTGAGCTCGGCAAACTCTAAATCTCCACATTTTAATCAGAGCAAACTGCTGCTCAGAGATCCAGCAGAGCCGGCCTCCCTCAGGATCCACGTTTGGGGACTAATTGATCACCCGTCACTCTGAGCATTGATTTATTTGGACCGCCCCCAGATACAGAATCTCATCAGCTGCTGCTGCTCAAATTAAAGCTTAAGTCTTGAGCAGCACTGAAGTGAAGTCAGACACTCCCATCATTGAAATATAATCTCTTACAAGTAACACTCATTTCTCCCCTGTTGCACGTTGGACTGATATTATTCTCCAATATTTTTTTCACACATCGAACAGGAGTGTTATTTTCTTTAACGGCTCCTAACTCTCCAGCCAGTGTAAACACATTAACGTCTCAGTGTGCTGCAGGGCTTCAGAGCCGCCGTGTGTAGAGGAAAAACAGGGTTTGCATTCAAAGCAATCTCAGTCTCCTCTGCAGAGTAAAGAAAGAATCGCAGTATTATTTTGGTTTATGCCTTTGAACTCATTGTACATCACAAGCATGTAAAATATGGATGTTTTGCCGCTCTGGATGGTTTTTGTGGAGCTTCAAAGGGACGACAAGCTCCAGAAAATGAATGGGACACACATGACCACACAGACTTGAAGTGTTTCCCCTGCATACATTTATACATGCCTGCATCTTATACAGGAATGCATTGTTTTCATGGATCATTTAGTGTTTGCAGAGACACAAACAAAACATTTCCAGGAAGTGTCCAGCCAGATATTTGAAGCTTCTTTCATCCATATTTTTAGAGTAACAGTGGATCAAATCAAACAGTGAAATTCAAGACAGGTCACTGCAGGGACAAACACACAAAGGATAATGTCTCTTAAGCTCCACAGACCCTTTTCCAGCATTTTTTTATCTCCTTGTTTTTATTTGGGGGGCTTTAAATTTACTTATTGAGCTCACTTTTACCTTTGGGATGCTGAGAGCAGCTGGTTTTCTTGCTGCAAGAATAAAGAAAGGCGCCAGGACTGCAAACAGGAGCAAATCAAACAGAGGGGCTTCAAATGACGGACACGTTCTGCAAACAACAAGAACAGATGCATAAACAGCAAACAGGCTGCTGAGACATAATACAAAATCAAAAAACAAACAAGACCTGAAAACAATCAAAGATATCATCACATTAATGTCTGAGACCTAATTCTTTTTAAATCCTGCAAAAATATGGACATCTTCATATCAGAAAACATGATATTTTTCTCATAATTTTGATTACATGTTTATTTTACAGTTGATGAGACTTAGGAATACCACTGTTCCTCAAACTGCTGCAAAAAGCAGTATACAGTACGCATATTCAGGACTCTTTGTCATCTAAAAAGTGGGCTGTGCCACTTGTACGGCGATCAATATGTCAAAGATGCAGTGAGAGGATTCAGTTTTCCGCTTGAAGAAGTAAACATGTTGGGGGGTTCAGTCCAAGCTTAGGGGTGGGGGAGCATTTTGGCTTTTGCTGGATGAGTCAAAACTTATTAAGGTGCACAGTAGCAGAGAAGTAAAACAGACGTGAAATAACGAGCACACTAAATGTCTTTCACATTTCATTCTGTGCAAATAGCACAAACAAGCAAGGAGCAACGGACACGTTTCAGCCCAAAGTCTTCCTCAGAGTTGCAGGTAATAATGGGATTCACCCCTTAATTAAAAGAAGTAGTTCACGTTTATTGGTTCAGACAGCTGAGAGGAGACAGTCCTCTTCTTTTTCTTTTGTCTTCAGGGTTGCCACAGCAGATCACTTGTTTCTGACTTATGTTCCTGAAGTTTATTTGGCACAGTGTTACATCAGAAACCACTCCTGACAGGCTTCTGCATTTATCCAGGCTTTGGACCAGAACTAATGGGACCACTGGCTGGAGCCTCCTACTGACGTGATAGAAACAGCACTGAACAGCACCCAGATTTATTTTTTGGTTCCGTGTCACAAACACTTCAGTATGTGCCTGCTGGGGCTGGGATTGAACACCCATACCTTCTGATTGAGAGATGCTGACCCTACCACTAAGTCACAGCTACCCCGCAGCTGAGGAGAGACAGTATATGTAGTAAATTAAGACATGCAGTAAATGGTCAAAGAAAGGAGTCAAACCAGCAACCACTATGATGAAGACAGTGGCCTCTGTACATGGGGCACATGCTTAAACATTGGGCCAATGTTAGCCTGTAACACTAGTTCCTAATCATGGGTTCACAGAAAACTGAGGTGTACTATAAGGTACTGTCAGTAAAGCTTAAGGGTGACAGTTTGTTTGAAAGACAGGCATCAGTCTTCCCCAGCGGACAGTTCATACCTCACCAGTAACTCTGCCATAAGCTCAGCTCAACAACTGTACCAGTAGATAGCATGATGATGAAAACAGATCCAAAAGCCTGGTGTCTGAGACCAACCGGACCACATCATCTGAAAGGTGCTGATCTGCAAGGAAACAAAAAAGTAGTAAGACTTTACATGAAGAAGTTGTTCTCACATTGTGTGTCATCTCTTCTTTTTGTTTTTTTTTTCCCCATTGACACCACTGCATGGACATCAGAGACGGTGCCTCTGGACTGGGTTGGTGGTTCCCCTTTATAAGAAGGGGGACCAGAGAGTGTGCTCCAACTACAGGGGTTCTCACACTCCTCAGCCTCCCTGGTGAAAGGTCTAGGGTGCTGGAGAGGACAGTCCGGCGGTTGGTTGAACCTCTGATTATATCCTTGCAAGGGTGCTAGAGGGGACATGGGAGTCCACATGTGCTTTGCGGATCTGAAGAAGACTTTTGACAGCATCCCCTGAGCTATCTTATGGGGGGTGGAACATTGTTACGGGCTGTGTGATCTCTGTATTTCTGGAGTGAGGGTTTGGTTCATATTGCCAACATTAAGTTGAACTCGTTCCCAGTAAGGGCTGGGCCCTTTGTCACTGATTCTGTTCAGTATTTTTATGGAAAGGATTTCTAGGCGCAACCAAGTGATGGAGGGTGTCAGGTTCAGGGGAAGGAACACCGCCTTCAACTAAATCTGTCCAAACTCAGCTCATTGTCTTTCCAACATGTCTTTTTATTCAACTACAGATTAGTGTCTTACTTGAATCTGGTCAACTTGTGTGCATAAACTCTGCCAGAAATCTGGATGTCATGACTGATGACCAGCTGACCTTTAAGGTTCATGTGGCCTTGATTTCTTGGTCCTGTCAACATGCCCTTTATAACATCAGGAGAATCAGATCACCTGATGCAACAGGCCACACAGCTCCTGGTACAGGCTCTTAAAGTACTTTGTCCCACTAAGGTTTTTTACCTTGGGTCTAAGTTTTTGCTTGTGTTGTACGTTGCTTTGGATAAGGGCTTTGCTCAATGAAATTGTAGAATTGTAGAACACCTTTTTGTTGGTGGCTAAAGACATCTGAAATCATAAAAAAAATGCATACAGAGTGACCTGTAGGGCGCACAGGGGAACATCTTCATTGACAGAATAAAGAGAGAGAGAGGGAGAGAGATGAGGCAGTGAAATTAATGTTAAGATGAAAAGGCAGCATACCTTTACAGCAGGGAGTAATATGAAATTACACTCATCTGGAGATCTGAAGCAAGTTTCCATAGATGCATCTGTTTTGTATTTTTACATGTCTTTTGAAAATTGAGGCGTCTCCTCCTGAAGGAAATTGTCTGTGTTGTTGCAGGTCCATTGCCCTTGTTGGCCATTGTAGGAAAACCCATTACACTACTTCACTTCCTGAGCACCGAGCGCACACAGACAGTTAGAGACCACAGGAGAACACAGAGGAGCACTGACAGCGGAAGAGCCAATAATGAGAGCTCCAGAGAATAAAAACAGGGAGTCCATCCAGGGTGTCCACCGAGCTGTGGTGTTTAATCAAATGAAAACACTCCTTCATTAAGCCCGTGCTAAGAAGTCTGAGCTAAGAAGCAGGATTTGAGGCTGCTGAGCCATGTTAGCTCAGGATTTTCAGGGATATGATGAGTTCACTTTTTATCAGGTGATATATGCATGTGGTAATGTATGTTCAGGAGCCGGTAATGTTCAAGATAACAGATCAGAAAATTGAATCATTATTCATTAGAGATCACATTAAGCTGGTCGTGCAGATAATCAGAGAGAAAGGTAAGACTGCTCAGTGGCCAGCAGAGCTCTTGGCTCCCTCTGAGGTTATTTTTATGTGAAGGAAATTCATTTTGCTGTTACAGATATCCTAAAGCAGAGGCTGACTCAAGCTTCAAAGCAGCGTAGCCTCAGGGCTGAGAAAAGGGAGTCCATATGGAGGAGGTAAAAACTAAAAACCACAGTTTCTTGAGCGTTCACTCCAAATGTGAGTCCGTCCTGCATAACTGTATAATATACTCATCATCTCACTGACGTCATATATCGATTTATTAGGCGCTGTTCTGTAGCCTATTGATTCTTGATGTGGCCATTGTGCCTACCTTAGAGCTGTATGTTAACTGTAAGAACCCTTTTGCCTTCTTAGTCTCAGAAATAAGAGACAATCTTACCTGCCCCTGGCTGCAGAAACACTGACTGGATGCTGTGTAAGTGTGTATGCCATAAAATCAATCAGATGCAGTGAGGGGGTAATGACAGCTTTAAACACAGACAGCTATAAGGGGAGAACAGTGTACAGTGCAAAGTGGACCAGGATTTCTTCTGGAATTGCTCTTGATTCAGACATTTATTTGATTATGTGTTTCATAGATATCATAGTAGACCAAATACACTGTGTTGAGCGTTTGATGTTAAACCATAAAACTAACTAACTATATCAAATAGATGTGAAGATTGGTGCTTTGGCTGGCTATTGTTGCTGAGCAGAGCAAAGTGATCTGGATGAATTATCAAATGCTGAAATTCACATCACCATCATGGTTCTCAACATGTTAAAGACTCTGATTCAGCCTTAGTTTTGGTCCGCCCAGTAAGGAGCAGAGAGGTGGATTTAAGGTGAGCTCTGAGCCTCCTCACTGTGAGTGAGTCAGCCGAGCCTCTAATTATACCAAACTTGTGACCTTATTGTTGTTTTCAAGACTAATGAGTTAGATAAAAATAAAAATCATCCCTCTTTTTTGTACGAGGCTGTAAACAAGGTTAATTTTGCTGCAGAGATGGGTTTCTGTAGCCTTCCTGGATTTGGAAACCAGCTTTAAGTGGACCCTGGATGAACTGAAGTTTTTAATACTTCCATATCAGCTTCTTTTCTCAAGTCCAGAAGCTGCTGCTCTGTCAGTTTTCATTGGATCCTGTATTTAAGTGCCTGCTGGTGTCTTTAGTTATTTTTTCTTTACTTGTGAAAACTCTCAGGAAGTAGTTATTTTTTGGTCATTAGTTTTTTATGCTTTATATGATTTTTATTTTAAAAAGTCAAATTTGGCTTTGTCATTAAATTAATCATGATTTAGCCCTGGTTTAATACATGTTTCTGTTAGTTTTAATCAGTGTTCTTTGAATCTAGTTTATGTGTTAATTGGGATTTTTTTCTAACCACAATAATAAATAAGGACAAACAAGCAGGTACAGGTATTTCAGATTTTAGTATTCAAATGGTAACATTGTCTCTTTCTTTTCTGCTGCTCAAAAGGGTCTGAAAAAGCATCTGACAGGTCTGGTTTATATATATATATATATATATATATATATATATATATATATATATATATATATATATATATATATATATATATATAAGTTCATTTCAAGTCAGTGCAGTTAATCTTACATGCTCGATAGATTTACATTGACATTGTATTTAAACATGTTGAGACGGATCAGGATCGTCTTATCTTTGATCCTTAAAACCTGTGTCCATGGTTACACACTTAATCGCTCCTTCTACACGAATCTGAACAGAAGATTATGGGTTTTTTCCTGAAATGTGCTTTAAAATTGACAAAGACCAAGGAATTCAAGCTACTGTTTCTCTGAACACATTGATAATTATTTTACATACTATCACTGTGTATTGTGAGCAGTTAAAACAAACTGTTAACTGCTGGTTTGAATCAGTGACAATCATAGTTTTCATTTGCAGAGCACCGACTTTGGCATAAAATCACATATTAAATGATCTGCAGAAGTTAAGATAAAAAAATGTTGTCAAGAGGACACTGAAAGCTGAAGGATCCTACCTTAATAAGGATTTTAAAAGAAATTTTAAGAATAAATAACTTCTACACAGCTTCTTTTCCCTGCATTGGATATATTTACTGGACTGGACTTGTTCTCAAATGTCTGTTTAGCAACAAAAAATAATGTAGTAAACCTAACTTATCACCCAGCTGTGTAGGGCAATAAAAAATAAAAGAAGATTTATTTTAAATCTGATCGATTCAGACCTTCTAATAACTGTTATAAACTCTTAGTAGCAATAGAGACAAAGGGGAAAACCAAGGCCTGTATGCACATCCAGCCAATAGCAATGAAAACAGACTGTTTGTTCAAATGTTGAAAAAAAAAAAAAAGGATTAGCTTCATGTATAAGACAGGTAACGCCCCAACAGATCATTAAATTTAATGGCGGTAGACCTCACCATGACAGGGGCTAACGGCAGGGTTACAGCACCTCATGGTTAACCGTTTAAGACACAATATGCAAATAGAACCGATATTAAGGGATCGAATGAATCCTTCCAAGAAGCATGATGATGTTAAGCTGTACAGCAAATTTAGATTAAGGAGATAAAATATATATACCACTGTGTTTGTGGAGTCAGTTGCCCCATTCTAATTTGTTGGAGAGGGGTTTTCCAGGAGGTTCCCCAAACACATTTCGTTCTGCACCCCCTCACTTTAATGGTGTAATTAGTTAATTGGACAGTTATTGGCAGTCATGCATGCGGTCTCTCCTTGTCCTGTGCCAGTTTGTTGTATTTCATGTCTTGTTCCTGGGATGTCTTGAGCTCGTTCGTTGTTCTCATTAAGTGCGTTTTGATCTCTTCGGTTTTGTTTCGCATCTTGTAGATTAGCGCTCCAGCCGTTTGCTATTTCTTGTTTTGTATTAGTGCAGATTAGGTCTCCAGCCGTTTGTTGTGATTTTTGCTCTCTGATGAAGAGCAAAAAAAAAAAAAGACAAAAATCATAGCCTGCTGTAACCAGCTTACAGCTGTTTGCAGGATGCATCAAGGTGAGGTTATGCATTATACTGTGACTATGTGAGATTATTATCTGTTAAATAAAATGCATGCTCAGGAAGAAGCATGTTGATAAACCCAAAGCTATCAGTGTATACTGACTACGACGGACCAACAGATTCAGTATGCTGCAGGCTAAACCAGGTGAACCAGAGAGTTTAAATTTAGTCCCTGCAAAACACGAGTGTAAAGGTTCTTACAGGGATCACATCAGCAAACTTCTTAACTCTAAACTCTGGCTCTGTGTTCTGAAGACGTATTGACAATCTGACAAAGTCAGCTCTCAGCTTTGTTCTCTCTCCCTGCCAGCTAAAATGGAGACTTATCCTCCACCTGCTCTCTTTCTCTCGATTCTTTCAGAGATGCACTCCTGAAAATTTCCTCACATTCTCTTGGTAAATGCAAGAAGTGTAAATCTGAACCATTTGAAGTAGATTACCAACAATAACCATTGCCATTGCATAAAACTTCTCCTCCTGCCTGCGTTGACATTTATCTAAATATGAAACCAAGTCCAGTTTCAAGTTCCTCAAGTCTGAGTCTGTCAGTCATCTTATAGATGTAAAAAAAAAAAAAATGAAGGCAAAAAGCATGATTTATGGCACATTTTTGGCCATCTTGGCAGAAGTTGGCAGAAGAAACAAGACAGCAGTGAAAACGACTGCATAACAGCCCTGGCTTAAAAATGAAAACATTACTTCCTCATTCAGAAATAATAAATTACATTCCTTTATTTGACCTTAGACCCAAGGACTAGTATTACAAGAGGACCTCTGGTCATTTCCTGTGACTGTGAAGGATGACCATGTTTGTATTCCTGTGTTAATGTCTTAAACTCACAGCTCCATACTGGTTCCAGTTCCCAAACCTAATTTGAACTGGTCATTGTGAAAAAAAAATGGCTAAAACAAAAACAAACAAACAAGCAAACATGTTGTATTCTGGTCGATGAAATGAGCAGGAAGTGGAAGAAATAGAGGAAAATGGAGAAAAGGAGCGCGCATTGGTCGGTTGAGGAGACATGTTTGATGACAATTTCAGCGACTTTCATTTATTTACTGTCACATTTGTTTTATTGATGTGACAAAAATGGTGCTTTTCATTCTAAAGCAGACATGTTTTCTGTGTTTATATTCAACTGTGTTGGAAAAAAAAAGAATTGAAAAAGCTCAAGCTATGACATGGCACCTCTCTCTTTACCATTCTATAAACAAACTGCACAGTTATTTAAAAAGCTGGATGATATGCAGAGCTGAGAAGGCACCAACAAAAACTATACTATATCAAAACTTAACCATTTAGTGTTGTTTACTTCTGCCTGAGTAACACAGAATAAAGTGCTCATACTTTTGTTCCACTTAAACTGGTTTGGATGCTGGCTGGTTCGCTAGAAAGTACCAAGTTTCTAAAACTCCAGAACCAAACCAGTAACAGAGCCAGAGCCGTGCCAGTGTGAAAGCCCTCACAGAGACAGGGGCAGATCTACAGACGGGCCTGAGTGTGCACAGACCCAACCACATTGACAGCTGACCCAACCAATCAGATTCTAGACTTGAATAATTCAATATTAATTATTTAATAAAAACAATAATAATTTAATGTTTAAATGAGCGTTTCTTGTAGAAATTTAAGATGTCTACAGTGTTTACTAAAAATAAATAATATTCAGAACTTAATGAAATATTTTTTTCTTTTGTTGTTTTAGCCACTCTTAAGTAGAGTTAAATGGTATTAAATCTATTCTTATTGTTTAATTCTTATTGAGTATGTTATTAATCTGATAGACTGGTGTCTATACTGTTCTAGAAAAAAACACAAGAAAAATTCACTGTCCTCAAATTCTCTTGCATCTTATTATGTGTGTATGTGTCGGTGTGGTTGTAAGCTTTTATAAAAAGAGCCCCTCCCAGAGGTCTTCTAATAACACTGATCCAGTCTGAATAAATGTCTGAAGAATATATGATGGTGGGGATTATTTTTATAAGAAGGTCTCTGTCTCTGGAGGCGATGGAGGCCGCATTCAGCAATGCAGTTAAAGGTCTAGACTGCATTTTTAGTGACAAAGAAAAAATTCAGCTGGATCATTTTGCTACACTGTGAGGAGACCTGTTTACAGAGGAATGAAACTAAACTCTTGCAAAGGTTTGTTTGTGGTTGTTCAGATGTTGAAAATTGAGGAGGGAAGCTTACGGTTGGTCTCAAGACAAAATGCTTCCCTGAGGTAGCTTGTGGACTTCATATAACATGCAGTTATTGACTTTATATGTGATGTTCCAAAGATTTTTGAAGCAGATTCACAGGTTGCAGCTAATCTGCAGTCATTTTAGTTTTGCCAGATGCCAGAGCTGTGAAGCATCAATTCAGAGCAAAAAAGATTGAGCGAGACAGGAAGTAGTTCATGGAAACTACCTAAAAAGAGCCTGAGACTTTCAAAATAAAACAATCATTTTAAAACCTGTGGCCTGTACTATGAAGTTTCTCTCTGTTACCTGGGTTGACTTAACGAGACATTCTCAATCCTGATAAGCGGTACTACGAAACTGGATATCAACTCGCTCAGTGAATCGCTCACATTAAAGGGGTGGAGTCTGCAAGCGTCTGACCAATCACAATCATGGAGAAACAGAAGAAACCCTGCAGAGCAGCCTATTTTACCATTGAGGAATTCCTTGGTCTTACAACTCCAGCTGTTTGTCGGTCCTGCAGGTTGCCAGCTGAACACGCAGCCAATGTGAGTTGACAAGCATAGTCAACACGCAACGAAACAGAGCAGGACTGCAGATGCATCTGATGTATTTGAGGCATCACTCAGCCTCACTCTGACTCTGTTAATGCTGCTGATGCATTTTTTGATAACAGCCACTACCTTAACACCGACTATTTTTGGTATCGTTTTCCACAGAGAAGCAGCTTTCAGGAGAGAGACTCATGTTTTGTTTGACAGATTCAATCAGTGCATCATGTCTGAATAGGTTTAAATCTGATTAATAGTCCTGATTAGTTAAAAGATAAATTCCAGGTTTGTTTTATGCAGTATATGTGTACAGTTAGCAGGGATGCTGAAGTGTTGGAAACATGTCTTTGGTGCAGAGCTGTGTGAGATTTTCCCTCAGAAGAGTCCTTGAGCCGCCTCAAAGAGCAAAAACATCTCCATAGCAACTTTAATCATCCAGCCTTGATTGAGTTGCAGCTTCCTGGAAATCTCTGCAGCAAGATGAAATATGACACAGAAAAAAATGGATCTTGTTAAGTTTTCAGTGCCAAAATGTAAAAATACAGACTTTTAGATTTTGCTTAAATATTGATTGATATGCCCTTTTTTTCATCATAATTATTATTTTTTAATTGTTCTTGGTCTTTTTTTTTTTTTAACTTATTTTCAGGTTTGGTTGCAACCAAGTATAATTGACTGCTGACCACAGTGTGCCACGTCTCACACCCAGTGAGAGCTGGAATTAGCCCCAGCCCACACAGATGATGTGAAAATGAAAAAAATGGATGAAGTTTTCTTTAAAATTGTCTGATTCTATTTAATCTGTGAGTTTATTGAAAGCAGCAAACTCTAAAACAAAATATTGCTAAAACTCGTAGCTCAAGTGTCTGCTTGAGGCTGAAATCAGGAACATTATAAACCACACACACACACACACACACACACACACACACACACACACACACACACACACACCCCACTGTAAAAATATATATTTTTACAGCCTGGTTAAAACTCGATGAACTGCAGATTTTAACATTTCCGTGTCGTCTAATATTTTCAGACTGGAGGTTGCTGCTTGGTAAGAGCATGGCTGATTTGACTGACAGGTGGACACCCTGTTGTGTGTCTTGTAACTGCAGCAGGAGGTTCATAACACACACTCAGGGTGCAGTCACATAGTCCAACCGTATTGTGCTCAAGCACGCTTCAGCCCTTAAGTTCAGTTTGTTTGGCCAATGTGACCACAAGTATACCACAAGTATATGCTCTTCTCCTCTTTGGCATGCCTCTGAGAGGTGTGCTTCGAGGTGGTACACTTCATGCACAAGCACGAGCTTGTTGACATGATCACCACGACTGCTCCTCTCGACAGTCATTTTAAGCAATAATGGGGGTGTTAGAGGAGTGTGTCAGACCAAAACAACTTAACATGAGCCAAAAAGTCACTGAAGTTGATGTCTTGTTCTCTGTGTTTCATTGTGCTGACTCTGGTAAGACAGAAACTTTCAGAACTTGTTTCACTTGAAGCCTTCCGCTCTTTCTTAAGAACCTGACAGTGGAATTCCATCGAGCAGTGCCTGTATGCTTAAATTTGTAACATTCAAAATAACTTACTGATCACTTTGCTTTTATCTCATTATTTTAATCTTTGTTGTTCTTGTTTGTTGCTGTCTTTTGTTTAATATGATGCCAGGTCACCCTTGCAAAAAAGGTCTTGATCTTAATTAATTAACTAACTAACGTGGGTGGGCCATGTTCCTTGAGTACAGCATGGTTTGGATAGCCAGTGTGATCACGCCCTTAGATGAGCGTACACAGCCTTTTATAGCAGCTCCTATCTGATGTTGCAGTGATGACATTTCGCATCTGTTTGTTAACTGACTGTGGCTCAGTTGTGATTGACTTCACCTCATCTTAAAGGCCCTGTGAGGACTTCATACGTGATCTTGAAATAGTCTCCCTTTTATATAATAGCCTGTTCATAATCCACAGTTTAAAATGAGATTATCAGCACCAATTTTTTTTTTTTTTCTAGACACTATGTCTCAGTATGGGTGACACAGCCATGAAGACAGTTAGACAGAAATTCTCAGTAACGACCCAAAGTGCTGATGCTGGCAAAGTTCAGTGAGAAGAGAGATCTGACCTTTTTATCTGCTGAAAAGGATTTCTTTTGTTGGAATGATGAACACTGGAGCTCGACTGTCAAAAAGAAAAAGGACGTCAGAGCAGAAGAAAGCTAAACAGGACAGTGATGGAGCACGGGCTAAAACATGAGTCAAGCAGTTATACTGCACTGTACGGCCATGTTTCAGGCTGTGCGGACAGTCTGCTCACCTTCTGTTCACTAAAATATGCAGTAAACTGAGTTTACAAAGTTTGATTGTTCTCAGGTTTTAAACAATGTAACTACAAATAAACGCATCAGGTAAAAAACTGTCTTTAACAAAGAAAAGTCGTGTTAAAAAGAAGCTCTGAACTCAATTCATCTGCTTTAAAAAAAAATACACAAATAGAGATTCCAGATAGTCTTCACAGCATTCAAGGTGAAACAGGCCTAAATGTTCCCATCTTGAACATTTAAAAAAAAAAAAAAAAAAAAGAGATTTGATTAGAGACTTTGTGGCTTCATACTGAGGCCAGTTAGAAGTGGGAGCTTCAAATATTTTGGTTTCACTTTTGGTTGTCTTTTGTGTGGTTTATGGTTTTGTCTATCTCTGGAGATTGTAAAGATACATTAAGTCACATCCTGATTGTAATGACACATATGACGAGCAGTGTGACCTTAAACATACTGTTTGCATGGTCTGAGTCAGAGCTGGTGGGTCATATAACGTATGTTATTGTAGGCAGTTGGCATATACATGTGATGTTTAGAGCTACTGAAAGCTATAAATAAAATTCTAAGTAATGGCTCAGTTCTGTTAGCGTTTGCTGTGTAACTGCAAAGCTGAGCTCTTTCTGGCAAAAAACAAAGAACGACTGTAAAAAACACATCATCAGTGGTCGCACAAATTCATACAGCTCAAGTTGACAAGTATTTTAACCCTCCTGTCATAATTTGTCTTTCCATGAGTAAAAAGCTGAAGAGCCTCAGAGTTACCATTCTTTTTATTGGTTTGTAGAATATGCTGCATGAGACATTTCCAGGCCTACTGGGCCTCATTGTGATGGCCTCGGCCACACAGGGGTAATTTCACCTTCACTTACACCTCATTAGTTGCTTAACAAAACTGATTGTTCTTTTTATTTGCAGTAAACCAGTAAAACACACTTAAAATTGATTTGGCATTGGTTTATTTATGCATTTAATCTTACATCGTTTAATTTTAGCACACATATTTTTTACAGTGCAAGATTAGACACATTTCTGTTGCATTAATCATCCTTTCTTTGGGTGCGTCTCAAAATTTTGAACTGCAGTCTCCTCTCTCCTCTCTCCGCAGCAGCACCAGAAGTACTTTCTGAGGCGCCATATTGAAGGATGTTCTAAAGCAAGCACTGGGAGGAGAGAGGAGGAAGGAGAGAGGAGGAAGGAGAGAGGAGGAAGGAGAGAGGAGGAAGGAGACTGATCGAAGGAGCGATGAGTGAGGAAATACAAGAGCAGCCTTCGCCGAAGTCTTTTCACAGACAGACACACCCACATATGGGATATCACTCACTGATTGGATGCCACAGCGGCTTAGCTCTGAAACTTCACATCAACGGAGTTTAATGAGAGTGAAAAGATGGAGCTGAAAACAGTCACAGAAACTATAGCCCTGAATTCAGTCATAAAGCTGGGATTAAAAAAGTGTTTGATGTGAGTTTTAAGCTTAAAATATGGATATAATTTAAAAAATATAATAAAAAATATATATTTTGAGTTTAAAAACATTTAAAACACTTTTAAGAAGATGTTCTACAAAAGACATAAATGACAGTTTTGTTGGTCCACCACTAATTTTGGTCTCCTGTGTCTTTAAAATCTAAAACACTGATTTACAGGTGGTTGTTTTTAATAAAGGAGGCGTGGGGATTAATATTTGCATGCCAGTAGACTGATGAAGATTAACTGGAGGGAACTGGAACATACTATTTATACTGAACTGTTTTTATTTTAACACAATTTAGAACATATATTAATTTTTGGATTAGCCTTCACGACATAATCATTATTATTTTTCAATATGTCGTGTTTTAAGGCTGTCTGCTCAACATACAGCACTTCACTCACCATTATGTTCTCCCTCTCGGAGACTGATGCCAGCAGGAGGCCCTCATGCCAGCTCCCTGCAGAGAGCCAGTGTGATGACTGAAGTCTGCTCGGGGAGATTAATTCACTCAACAGCTCTTACGTAATGTTAAAACTGCTTAGAGACGGGCCCCAGAGCCAGCAGGATTTACACTATATGGCTTATCAATAGTCATTAACACGGCTCTATTATTTCAGTTTATTTGTTCTCTTCATTCAGTCGTTTAGCCACCAACCATACTTTCTAAATTTAGTCAATCACTGAGAGAGAGAGAGAGAGAGAGAGAGAGAGAGAGAGAGAGAGAGAGCTGCTTGTTTTGCATGATCAAGTTACAGGCTGTGAGTTGATACCGAGATTAAAACAAAGACAGAAAACCCAACAGAAGAGATAAACACACATAACTCAGTGTTAGTCTCTTTATATAAAGCATAAAAGGTAAAGTAAACAAAGCTAAATGGAGGCAAACACGGCTGTGCCTAATGCGATTGTGTGTATAGAAACAAACAGAGCAGGTAATCAGATTTAGTATCAGGTTCCAGAGACGTAGGAGTTCTTACTGCACCCCCCCCCACATCAACAACCCTGACAAACATCCTCAGCAAGTCGGGCTGACACAGCGATACTCTGCTGTGCATCACTGCCATCATTTGTCCACACACACACACACACACACACACACACACACACACACACACACACACACACACACACACACACACAGAGAGAGAGAGAGAGAGAGAGAGAGAGAGAGAGAGAGAGAGAGAGAGAGAGAGAGAGAGAGAGAGAACTGGACGACAGTGACGCTTACAGAGGACATGTCCACAGACCTGCACACTGTTTGTTGTCTTCATTTCCTGATTCCTCCTCAGGCTGCTGTGAAACAGGCTGTGTAAACAGCAATCAGTTTTATCTGTGATGAGAATCTATTCAGCTGATTTCCTCCTGATGGTTTTTCCTCTGAAGTCATTCTCATGTGAGGTCTAATTGGACTCTTTCTCTTAAAAAAACAAAACAAAACAAAACAAAAAAACATGAAAACAAACAGGAGCTCGTTGGATCCGTTTAAAGAGTAATGTTGGACCTCAATCATCAATCAATCAGACTTATCTTCAATCATAGTCAAGCCAGACTTTCAGAGCAGTTTTACCTATAGGGACCTTTCATCTATGATTATAGCAGAAGTCATCAGTGAAGTTAATCCCCTGAGAATCTATCATACTTTTCATTCTTACAATTACAATTCCTGAGTTCACCAACTCAAAGAAGTTGAATGATACATAATCTTTTACTGATCAGAAGCTAGCTAGAAGTGTAGCTGTGTATAGACATTAAAATTATTTGTCCCCAATCTCAAGGAAAAATTATGTATGGACAAAACATGTTTCGAACTGAAATCTCGAGTGATTTTCATAATCTGGAGACTTCCAGTAATACATTCCACTTGCCAGCATCTCTCTAAACCATTCAGAAAGTGGTGTCCTCAAAGGGGGGGTATTGAAATGTGTGTCCCCAAAGAGGACATTAGTAAGAGTAGGTGTGTGTGTGTGTAGCTTTCCATGATTGACAGCTCAAATAAAAACCTATTTTTCCTCACACTGTTGCTTTAGAAAACTTTTATTTCAGCCTGTTTGGAACACTTTGCCTGAGCTGCTGTCTCTTTAAGGCTCCCTGATTGGCCAACCTTGTAAGGGGCGGAGCAATGGGCAGACCTTGGTGTTTGGGGCTCACCTCTTCAACGTGTCATGCTCCAGCTAGGAGATCCTTATGTGATGACTTTTATGTGATAAACTCACCATTTCAGCAAGTCTTGTGAAGATCTTTTGCAATTTTTTTTAGAACTGGCCATTTAGATCAGTTTGCCGACATATTCAGGGATTTCCATAACTTGTGTATGTAGCAGTTTGAATACCCCCTCTTTGAGGAACTATTTCGATCTAGGACCATATTGTACATCTGTAGCAAAACATTGTGGCATGCTATGCAAAAATCTTTGTTATTTCTGTCCAGGGACACTCAACATTATTTCCTCCTGGGCAATATGAAAGCAAATGTGTCCATGTTGGTTTCCATGGGCGTGTTGTACTAAGAATCCTTTATGATCAAACAGAAAGACAGACTTGAGGAAGTGGAACTGGTCCCTGGTCTAAACTCTTAAGCCCATGAGACTGAAGTCAATTCTGTCCTGAAACTGTAAGAGGAAATTTATATGGGATAGTGAGAGAAATAAGAGTTCACAGTGCACATTCTCTTGTGCAAAAACTTTGTGATCAGTGCAAAACCATCCCACTTTCAATAGGTCATATTAAAAGTAAATGTATATAAAGTAAATAATGTGCCAAAAGGGAAATTTTTAATTTTTAATTTGGTCAAACAAAGTAAAACTGGTCCATGTATACAGGGCTTTCTTTCCATTGTGAGGCTCAGACGGATGGACAGTCAGAGTGAGACAGGAGCAGAAGCTTTGAGAGGAACTCGGGAACCTCATGAATATGCTGACCTGTTAAAGTTCAGGATCGAAACTCCTACGACCTGTCTACATGGACACATTCAGTAACAAACTTAAAACAAGCAGTCCAGCCTTTTAAATCTCCACTCCAGTCCTCATTTAATCTAATCAAGAATTACATTAAACTTGTAATTAGCCTGGCCTAATAAAGTGGAGCTCTGTGTTATCACCAAATAGATCCGCAGTAAGTGATGCAGTCCTTGGCTTGAATAAGCTCTTAAAAATCGTCCTGGGTGAGTTTGCTTCCTGCTCCTGCTGCTTCTTGGCCAACAAGTCCAGCTTCATTTGTTTTGTGGCCAAGCAGAGGTCACCTGAGTTCAGCTGGCTCAGCAGCACAGAGCGCACGCTGACTGATTCCTCTGAATCTGCAACACTCAGGTACATTAAAGAGTACAAAACAGAGTGCTTTTCCATACCAGATATATTTGTGGCGAGCTGCATCGGTGGTTTCCAGCCTTTTTGTTACCTCTTTAATCAAAGTTATGTTGACATGTGACCCTAAGAAAATGAGCTGACGAAGGAAAACGTACAGACTTACAGAGGATTTATCTCATGTTCCTTTTTTACCTTATTCAAACTAAAAATAGTAAAGATTTGGAAAATTCTAAACCAGGACATGGACATCAAATAAACACGTGACTCATATCTAGTTATTCACCATGTGAGAGACATTATTTTGGCAAGGAGAATCTATCTAAGCTAAGTTCAGAACCAGGCACGTTTTAAATAAATCTGTTTTTAATTTATTTAAAGGGACAGTGCACATTAATGAACAGTTCAGTGTAGCATCCATGTAAAAACGCCAGAGTTAGCCATAAGACTTATTTTCATGCCAGGCCAAAGTTCATGACAGACAGAACAAAATAATGACGGATGGAAATAAAATCTCATGATAGCAAAACAATGAAAAAAACAATACTCCACTATACTGCCTGTTATTACCAATTTCTTTTAATTAAATCTGAATGTGGTTATCTGAATCTTTAACAATGAACCCAAATTCAGTCTTCTTTGACATTGTGGCTCTCATGTTAAAAGGTATCACACTGCTGATATATCTGTAGCCGATTTCAAAACTTCTCACCACTGGCACCAGTGAGGCACTGACTGACTGACTGACAAAAATTAAGCTAGACAGGGTTTAGCTACAGAAGGATTGTTTGTCTGAGAATGAAAGGTCCAAACCCAAACAGTGTTGCCAACTTATAAACTTTGTTGTTGTGTAAAGCAAGTTTTCAGACCCCTGTAATGACTTTTTTTAATTTAAAAAAGGGACTAGCAACAAATCTAGCAACATTTTTCAAGAGTTCAGATACTCTGACATGAAAGTAAGTATTGATCTCAATGAGCAGTGGGTGCTGCTGTGGACCCCTCTCTCATTCTAAACCACCTACAGGCCCACAAGTCCTCCTCCTCGCTCGCAGCAGACCTTTCAAGCTACAGCCATAGCAGACGACTGCATGCAAATGAATCACGCTGTTTGTGTCTTTTGGGTCACTTTTGCTGGTCCAAAGTCCAGAAATAGGACGAGAGTTGATATATTGACATGTGAAAACCAAGAATTGACAGATGAAAGTTTATTTGTAGATCTAAACATAGTTACAGTGCTTTTTCACCCACTTTTTTTTCTCTTTCATAATGTTATTCCTCTCTCCTAAAGAGTACATGACAATCACGTTCAGATGGCTTATTAAGCAAATTAGGTAATGACATCATTCCGTAACTTCTTGGACAGCCAATAAAGGGTGACCCAGCAAAATTCAGGATGAAACATTTCACGATTTATTACATTATAATTTTTCTTCACTTAGGTATAAATTAGATGTGTGTACATTTCATTCCACATAGAAGCGTTTGTTTATGACATCAGTACTTCCTTTGCTAATCAAAATGAATTCTGATTGTAAAAAGTATCTGAAGTGTCATAAGCAAGTTAAACTTGAAAAGGAGTTGCACATATCAGCTGGCAATCTCTGTAAGTTTCTTCTGGATGGCAGACAGGAGTATGACCTCTATCAAATCGATGTCAATATCAAATTAATGAATTGTGCAGATCCTTTTCAAGTTTAACTTGATCATAAAGACCCTTTCTGTTGAAGCAGAAGGGGTGTTGGACCATCAAACTTGCAGTTGGTTTGGTCATTAATGTTAACCTATGTTAATTTAGAACAGTTAGTGGATGAGTTTTACCAAAGTTAACTTTTTTGTCAATGAATTAAAATTAGGACTGACGTGCATTATTTTTAAGAGTTTCTCCCAAATCTGCAAGTTAGGAGCCACTTTTAGCTTTAAGTTACCCATAAAGTGTAAATTTTCTCAAACTTTACAGTTTAATCTCCTAACAGATCAAGGTGAAAATTAAACCATAATTAAACCTTTGCAAATCACAATTATTTCATGAAAAGAGATAGAAATTTACGCTGCTCCGACTTCATGGGCAACAGTGTAAAAAGAAGATTAAACCAGCTTTCTAAAGAGCTGCAAACTGTTTGAAAAAAAATCTCTGTTAAATGAAATTAATCCCAGAAACCAAATCTTTCTCAAAAAAGTGAAACCAAACCAGAGCACACAATCCATTCACCATCTACTGTTATACAGAAAATCAGAGGGAGGTGAGAGAGTAATATAGATAGAAATTTTAAAAAAATACATAGAGAAATAAATCTTCTGATTAAGTTGGTCATCACTGAATATTAGTTTGCATTGCTGAATAAAAACTGTGATTTTACCATAAGTGGTCTTAACTGTGTGACATTTCATTATTGCAGTTATCCTGGAGGCATGTGGAACCACTGAGCTGTCATTTGGATTAATGTCGTAAATTAACTTTGTCTTTCTGAGGCTGAGAAAAGATTCATCTGGGCATACATTGTGGAAATTTATAAAGGTAGTAGAAAGTAAACTGAAACTTAACAACTGAGTCATATACCACTGAAGTTTGAGATTTATGTGCTAACACTGTACGGTCCGATGGTTCAGCAATTCTCGATAAAGTTTCCTTTGACAACTCCAAAGATCAATGGAAGTTAAAATCAAAAAATAAGACTCTATAAAAAAATAAGTACAGTTATCACCTTTATTATTATTATTATTGTATACAAAATAACCACATTATTATACAGTATTATAAATTCTAAAAATGCATTTTATTTATGTATACATAATACTCATTTGTATTTGGTAATACAAACACGTTCTTGACTGATGATTGCTTGATTTCTACATCACTGTCAGTGAAAATTAATGCAAACTTTCAGACACGAGCTGCACACTACTGGAGCTGATCTAAACCATCCCAATTTATACCACCAGTGCTGAGAGGTCCATTCATCGTTTAATAACACATCTGAGTTCGGGATGACACAGGATGAAATAGTTTCGGCAGTAGTTTTGGATATTTTGGAGATTTCTAAAGACCACACACATCTTAACGACAGATGGTGGTGAGTCCGACATTTAATTTCAAATAATGTAGTGTATGAGATCCAATCTACTCTCTCATTATGATACGACAGCTATGCTAACTAGTGTCTGTACATGTGGATAATTTCTTCTCCCTCTTTTTTGTGACAGGGTTTGGCTGGATTAATTCCTAATCTGCTCTGCGGTCCGTGGTTAAGACTCCCTGAGGTGTCGTGGGTCTGACTTAGTGAAACAGAAGTTAGGAGGGAGGCCAACTCGATAATATACTGTCTCTCTCTGCCAATCCATCCCCATGTGTCTGAGGTTGTGGGGCATATAAGGAGTCATGTGAGTCACATAACTTACCAGTAGAGCATCATATGAAGGCATGAGAGTGGGATGGGCTGGGCTCCTTTACTGATCGCCATGACTCTTGTTAAAACACATGGTCCCTGTATTATACCCATTTTCGAACTGGATCAGAACAATTAGTTTAAGAACAAAGTCTTTAAAATGAACTTTAATGTAGAACATGAACCCTCTGGTGCATAGTGGTCACTGCAGTGGACAGCTATTTAAAAGTCATTTGCTCCTAAATGCTATGGTCTCTAAGGTGGAACTGGTGGAAATGCATAACAGCCTGTGTTGAGAGTTTTTATTTTTCTGAGGTCATGAAAGAAAAAGTTTGCTATATTTTTCAATTTTTTTTCATTTTTTTCCCATAAAATCACAGACATGCATCTGAGGGTTTAGAAGCATATCAACTATTAAACATTTAAAGTTTAAATGTGTGAAAATACATTAAAATGTTGTGCAAAGCATAAAAATAAACAGTTATTCATGGAATTACCAAAAAGCACAATTTAATTTATTTATACATTAAGGGGCAGAGCTATAAGCGGGCCTCGTTCAGTGATGATCGAGGCCCGCCTCTCTGTTTCATGAACCAGTTAGAACAGTGGTTCCCAAATTTTTTTTTTTTCTGCGCCCCCCATTTTTGGAGATAAAGTTATTGTCAGGCCCTCCACGCCCACAGCTACCACCATGCTGTCAAATAAGTACACTATGAGACGTGTTTTGCTTGCAAACATTCAAAGGCCTAATTTATTTAAAATACTGTTTGTATTTTTTTCACGTATCAATCTCACTCAAAATTCAGGGAAAGTGATCTTTTAAGTGTTCCAAAAATTAGCTGAATGTCTTTAGCAGATTTTTTTCAAAATTATGTTTGCACAGAAACTTTTTCTCCACTAGAATTTCATCACCTTACTAAGAAACTAAAGAATTTGTCACTTCGCAATAGCTCTGTCTGACAGAGGAATTAGATAGCATTTTAAGATCATTTTGACTTCAGGTGAGTATTTCTTTAACTCTAATAAATCAATCTTCCTCTCACTCCTTCTGCTCGTCACTACCCATACCAAGATCTTTCAGGGATTTCTTTTTTTTCATCATGACAATTAAATAAATCATGTTTATGTTACACCTGTGAAGCTGTTCAGAGCCCTCCTCTCCTGCTGTCAGTCTGTCACTCTGCAGAGCGAGGGGCTGTGTCTCACCCACTCAGTAAATAAGAGTCTGATAGATTTGAACCTTATAGTTGTATTACATTATAAGTGACAGTCAGCTATTAATTGCTATGACAGAGAGTAGAATAAATTTTGTGTTTTCACATTTAAGTCTGTGCATGAACATACGTAAGGTTAAAGATGTTTTGGTGTTTGAATCACTGACATGTTTTGCTGTTACTTACAGGAACTACAATCACAGTTCACCTCTGGTTTATTTTGAACTGTTTGTGACTCACTGCTCTGCTGTAAGGGTCAGTGCTCACACAGAGCTGACACTCATACAGAGCACGCCACACATGTGAGTAAGACTCAAACACCAAAATGAAGAGAGACGATGGAACTGGCACCCTGAGCCCCTGCTGCCATAATGTCAAGCCCCTTCCATTTTGAGAATCACTGCGTTAGAACAGTGTTTCTCAAATTGTTTCAGACTAAGGACCACTGATTCGCCCCCAAAAAAACTCACGGACCACCAAGCTAAACAGCCCCAGAACAACAGCCCAGATAGCCAACTGGTGTAAAATAAACTGGCATCATACTTGTCACCAGTTCTGGCGCTAACATTAGCTTTCACGATGTCCACAATGCTCACTGCAGCTGAATCATCTTGCTGCTGCACCAGTGTTGGAGGTTTTCTCTTCCTGGTTTGATTTTCTTTTTACTGTTCCCGTCTTAAGCCACCAATACATGATGATTTTGCCTGTAGGCTCTTAATGGAGTAACGTTAGCTTGACCGTTTTCTCTGAAGGGGAGTTCAAAGAAACTTTTGTAAGTCCTGGCAAACTTGTCTTTTATTTATTTATTTATTTATTTATTTATTTATTTATGTTTTATGAAAAAAACAGTTTACTCACTATCATGGCGGACCACTAGTGATTCACAGACCTCTGTTTGGGAAACACTGAATTAGAAGATCCTTATGTGATGACCACATCATTTCAAGATCTTGAGCAATTTTTTAGAGTGGACAGTTTTCAGCAGTTTACAGACAGATTCAGGGATTTCAACGACATATGGAAATGTTAGAGGTTTGAAAATCTGCATATGTTTTGTCTAAACATCCAGGATTGTTACTTCACACTGATGATTGGAACATGGGAGAGCAGAATACCCCCTCTCTAACTTCTTGACCTCCTTGCAGTTTTCTACAGAGCCCTCTGGAGGATCCTGAAGATCCTGCCTGCCCCCTTTATTTTAAGCCACTTGAATGTGCAAGCTGGTTATGCATCCACATAATAGAGACAACACAAAACCTCAGAGTGAATAAAACCTTTGCATCTGTGAGCACTGAGCAAAAACAAGCTGTATGAAATGAGAAATAATAATATTTTATTAAGAGGCCAACATTTGCATGTATGCATCATGTTCTTCATGGTGACATTTGAGAAACTAGTTATTTTTGAATGTAAACGCTTTTTTGGTTAATAAATTACTTGAAAATGTAAAAAATAGGCCAGTGATCAAAGAGCAGTCATCATCAGTATTACATTTTAAAGGGATTAAATTTGAGGACATTTTCAGACGCAGGAGAACAAAGTAGGTTTGAGACTGCCCCCTTTGAATATTTAATTTGGGTTACATAACGCCTCAATAAATAGATACGGCTTAGTAAAAACCAGAAACACGCAGTCATCAAACAAAAATACAGCCTCTGTCCAATAAGGGGAAAAGTTTATGCTGCTTCAGCCTCATGTGCCCCAGTCCCAGCGGTCATCAAACTGTTAAATGTGCTCACTAAGGAGCTGCTGCTGCACATCCAGAAACACTTTACTGAAGCATGTTGGGAAAAAGCCCACAGCTGGATGTGTTTTCAGTATATGTTTCACATGTTTATTTTCTGCTCCACAGCTTCATACGGTCAGTGAATAAAAACATGTCCTCTTTCTGTCTCTTCCACTTTTCGCTGCACCAGTCTTTGGTCCAGGCGGGCAGGTTCAGTCTTTTTCATCACCTTTCTTTTCATCTCCACAAACCAAAGCAGCAAGGCTCCACAGAGCTGATCAAATTCTGTCTGAACTTGTATATCTGCGGACTGTCAGCTCCTTACACAATGGTGACATGTCGGTGCTTTATGAAGACTGATTCATCCACAGCTTTAGAGCTCCTGTGGACATCCCCCGCCCGGTTACTGTTGACGACATCAGGCATCTAAAGAAGGAAATCAAAAGAAAAAATGGAATCAAAAAATATTAAGTCCAACTTCTCAACAGGCTGTGGTAAGTTATTAACTTAACTCAAAAACAGTTAATTCCCATCAACAAAAACAGTGTTAAACCCAATTCATCGATAGATCCATCTATGTAAAAGAGGCCCACACATTTCACCTCTACCTGTTGACACTGTGGTAAAACTTAAGCTCATCTTCATCATCAACTCACAAATTGATCCAAACTTTATTCAGCAGCTTTCATGCTTCACACCTCTGACTGCTGAGCAATCAAAAAGGCAACAGTAAGAAAAATCTGGGGACAGATCAGGTCATACTTAACTCGTTCCAAGTCAACGTCATCATAAAGACATGCACTCATTTTCACAACAGACTCAGCGTTTAGCTCCGTTCATTCAGACAAGTTATCATTTTTTAAACACTAAATTAAAACTGTTGGTGGCACAAAAATGTCTGGTTGTTCTGTGGTTGGGTGTCAGAAACTATACTATACCATGGAGTCAACTTCTATTGAGTTCTGACTGTTACAGAGCAAACGTGTTTTGGAGTAAAGAGTGACTGTATTTACGGGAGACTCTCAGGCGAACATGTCAGTGATTGTTGGCTGACAGTCACCAGTTAACAGGGTCACACTGTACACTGAAGCACCAGCAATGTCTCCTGTGAGTTATTACATGTCTTCTTTATCCAACCTCAGTTAACCAGGTTTGACCACAAATAATGAATTTAAGTGCCGATATGATAAATCTAGTTTTTACTTAGTGAAAAAGTTGGTTTGGAGCCGAGGTTATGACCAAATATGGACTCACTATGGCGAGTAAATAATAAGTGAAGCTATAAATGATGATTAACAGAAAAAAAATTTAAGTTCAACATTAAACTACAGTATATCATCAAACTATGAAGCAGTCTGATTAGTAATCTGAAAATATAAAACCATAAATATTCTGATAGATTTGGAGCAGTTCTCTGTCTAGATGTAGTCTCCTGGATCTTTTATTATGACTCAGGTCTCAGACTCAGATAAGAGCTGTTAGACATATTTAAAACTTCCAATCCTGAGTGTAAATGCTCAAGAAGATGGCTGTTGTAGGAAAAGGCTCCATCCAGCCAACTGTAGAGCAGAGCTGGCTGGTCTTAAAGTATGTAACATATGAGGAAGTGCTAAAACCTGCAGTCCATCAAGCATCCACTTGATGTTGGCAGGAGAAACCAGAAACCACATACACACCACCTCAAAACAGCTGATCGTTACAGCAAAAAAATAAACATCTTTACAGGCTGGTTCAAAAAACATTTGGGGTCTGAATGGCTCATTTCTCTGTTGGCACACTGGGCAATTAGTGGGCTAATGTAAAATGAGTGGGTGGTTTTGAGAATCAGGCTGTGTGTGTGTGACCACGACAGGAAGTGAAGGGGCCTTGTGTCACCCTGAAAGGACTCTGACTTACATTTACTCCACATCACTCCTGATCTAATTTGCCTCTATAAGACTGCTGGGTCGCGACTCAAACCGAGCAGACTCACTCTGCATGTCTCAGCCGTTTCCTCCGAATGTGAAGTCAAAGTTTATATAACACATAAACTGTGAAACGTTATCGCCTCACATAAAAGGCAATCATCTCAGAATAACGAGGCTGTAATTGTGAGCTTGAATTATATATTAGTTTAAGAGGCAGCTCATTTATTACAGAAATTAGTTTAATGGAGAAGCCATGAATAACCCACATGTGGCTTGGCTGATAAATGGCACGAACAATGATTTACATCTTTATGATTTAAGGTCATAAATTCACGTGGTCGCTCATTTCTTCATTTCATTTGTAAGAGCAGTGTAAAGTGATTCATATAAATCCACAGCTCTTTCTCCCTCTCGGTATGCAAACACCGTGAGCTAAAGGGAAATATAGCTTTTTGATGTATGCTGTTTGTCTTTGCCTGATTATCACTGTATGCTCACTCACTACGTCGCCCATATCTGGGCTCAAAAATACACTCAGGCTGATAGATTCACACAACTTTTTACACCATTAATGAACAAAATGACAACTCAGAAATATTTAAGGTGATGAAATTTAGCTTTAACCTTTGTCATGTGTCATAAAATGAATCCTTCAAACAGCTCAGCTCACAGGTGATCTGTGGTTCACAACCATTTATAACTATTCCAGTCTTGTCTTTCCTGCTTCCCTCCAAGGGGAAAGGAAACACATTTGTGGTGCTAAAAGGAAAACTTTCTCTGCTCTCTCTCCTGAGAAAAGACAAACACTTGCCCTTTTCTGACCTCCAGTTTCTCCAAACTTATGTCATCCCATGAGGCTAAAAGGCACAATGACTGAATCCAAATGTCTGCCCGCTGGACTGGCTTAATCACAAGACAGGTTTTGAAGAGTAAAATGCATAGCAATTAGGTTCTATTTTTAGAAAACATTTAGAAAAATTACAGTGTAATGTTATATTGCATCGTGTTCAAATCACTGTTGTATGGTGAAGTCTGCACCCATTGTGAACTCTCTGGAAACCTGCAGGAAGTGTGCTTTAGGCTCATCTCACGCCTCAAATACACCAGCTCCGCTATGCTGTGTGTTGACTGCATTTGTCAACTCACACCGGCTGCGTCTTTAATCCAGCAAGCCGCAGGACTGACAGACAGCTGGAGTCGCGAGACCGAGGAGTTCCTGTCCTTCACTCCCCATTAATAAACCTCTTTTCATTCTTGTTGTGCTGTAAAACTTCAAACCTGTTGTCTCCTGGTGTGTCTTCACTCATTGTGACGTTTTGTTGCAATGGTAAAGCTAAATAGGATCTGATTTTGACCCGATTTGTTTTATTTTGAAAGTCTCAGGCTCTTTTTAGGTAGTTTCCGTGCACTACTTCCTGTCCTGCTCAATCTTCTGTACTCTGAATGGACGCATCAAAGCTTTGGCATCCAGCAAAAATAGGATGGCTTCACATTAGCTAAGACATGTTGGATCAGCCACACAGCTGGTACCGCAGCAGGACGGCTCCAGTGTAAGTTGACACATCAACTTGAATGAAAACCTATCTGATCTGGTGCCGTGACGGAGCAGAGCCAGACTGGAGACACATCTGGTGTATTTCAGCGGTTAGACTATCTTAGCCCTGATGAGTCTTAATAAGCCCTTAACTGTGCACAACAGGTGAAGGTGTTATTTTAACTGTATTCTGAACAATTTTATGACCCATTCTTGATTGAGAAGGGGCAACTTGAAACTACATGCGTCAGGCAGTGGTTAGCTTGAGTCTGCATATCCATTACTTTATGTAAGGACATCAAAACTGTCTGTTCTATAAATAACACAAGCTCTTTGTGACATCTTTATGAGATCTTTACAAGACATGAGGATCTCTTAACTGGTTCATGACCCATTGGAGAGGGTGGCCTCAAACACCAAGGTCTGCTCATAGCACTGACCCCGACAGGCCTCCACAGAGCTGGCCAATCAGAGGGGAGGAGGCCTGTGGAGCCTTAAAGAGACAGCAGCTAAAACAAAGTCTTTCAGACAGAGGCTGAAATATGGGTTTTCTAACAGAACAGAGTAAAAAATATTGGGATTTATTTACTTTAAATGAACTGTTATTAACTTTTATTTGCATGCTCAGAATAAATGTATCATTCCATTTATCATATGCTATATAATACAAATAATTTTACAACCATACCTCAAAATAACTGGAGCCGTGAGCCTGGGAGAAGCCGCTATCTGTGACGTCACTGGGGGCAACACCTGTGAGAAAGACAGCAAATCACTCATGAATAGCAGAGTGTAAATACTCTGTGTTGTGTGTCCAGTTTAGTCAAATAATTTCATTCTAGTGTTGTGTGTAGTCGTAAAACTGTTTATGTCTTACTTGTCTGACCGTCCTTCACATATCCTCTGTTCACTTGACCCCGTGCAGCTACAGTGACAGCACTTATCTGACTCTGAGTCCTCACTCGCCTGTTACACAAAAACAGAGAACATGAGTGTGTGTGGAAAACTGCGGAATAGCATGCAACATTTAAATGTTTTCTTACCTCATTTCATCTTGGTAGTTGGGCTCTAGAGAGGATAATAAGATAACAAATTTACTTGTTTAATGTGATATATGCAACTGATTGCAAAAGATTACAGAATAGAATAGAATAGAATAGAATAGAATAGAATAGAATAGAATAGACTTTTTTGATCTGAAGGGAACCCTTTTCAGTGTGGCACCAATTTCAACATTCTGGGGGTATAAAAAGCTGGTATTGTCAGTAAGTCATTCCCAGCTCATCATTCAAGCAGCCATGAAAACACCATGTCACTTAACGGACAAGCAGCTCCACCTGGCCATAGCGCCTTCAGGTCGGTAGCAGGCAGTCAGATGTTGCTTGTGAACTTGGTGTGTCTCAAAGTGTCATCAGCAGACTTGCAGCAAGACATAACTACTGACGGTGTTCGTGACAGACCCAGGAGTGGAGCCCTACGAGTGATGGACCACAACCAGAACCTAAAGACCTATGACACTGTTAGACACCGTTACACAACTGCAGGCCTGTTTACGAGAAGTGAGGGGTACGAGGGTTTCCAGACAAACCATTCGCAACCGACTCCACCGCTTTGGCTTAAAGCCAGACGACCACTGCAGGTGACTCCACTGACACCAAGACACCGCCGTGACCGTTTGCTGTGGGCATAAGACCATGTGACCTAGAAAATGAAGCAGTGGTCTACCGTCCTGTTCACTGGTGAGTGTCGGGTCACCTTGCACAGAAATGATGGTCATCAGCATTGCCGGGGAAAGCAAAGTGAGCAATACGCCGAGGTCAACATGGTCCCCAGGGTTCACTTTGGTGGAGGAGGAGCAACAGTCTGGGCAGGCATCACCAGTCAGTGCAAAACAGGTTTGGTGATTGTAGATGGCTCAGTCACTGCATGTTCTTACCTCAGAGACATCATAGAACCCACCATCATTCCCCAGTTCCACCATCACACCCCCAACTTTCTGTTCATGGATGATAATGCTCCACCACATGGTGCCAGAATTGTCACAGCTGGACTTCAGGAAGTCAGAGTGCCTCATATGGTATGACCAGCGATGTCCCCTGAACCCCATAGAGCACGTCTGGGACCAGCTGAAGCAGAGATGCTCTTACCCCACCCCCACGTGACCTGGCAGAACTGTGTGTAGCACTTGTGGAGGAGTGGAACACATTGCATCGGCACAACATCATGAGGCCAGTGAGGAGCATGAGACGTCACTGTCAAGCTGTCATTGCGGCAAATGGTGGAAACACGCTACTGACTTTGTTAATTTTGGTTATTTGGTATTTGGGGCTATATGAAATTAATATTAAAGATACAAAAAACTGAGCTGAAGTTGTCTGAACTTTTGGTTCTCTCTCATCTCTTCCTCCATGTACATGGACTGACCTCCACAGGAGGTTGGCGTGGATATGGAAGACGCAGCTCTGGACTAAATAGGAAAATCTGTCTCAAATGGTTTGACTATTTCTATCAGGATAGGATATTTAACACCTACATTGCTTGTTTTGGGAGCCCTGCTGGCACAGGGGAACAGCAGAGTCATCTTTTTTAAGCTGATATCCAGCACTTGCTCCCCCAGAGACACGCTTGTAGCAACCTTCAGGCAAAAGATTCTGAAAACATAGACATCTGCTACCAGCTGAGCCCATATTTAGGTCCCTAAATACCCATGTAAGACAATGTAGTAGTGTGTGTTGAGCTTATCTCATTTGACTGGTATTTTAGGCTGTTTAAAGCATATCCTGGTTGTTTTTATGCAAGGTCTCAAATTCTACAGTCAGTGAGGCGTTTAGATCACCACAGTGGAGGATCTTCATCCGTCCAGTTTCTAACATTCATTATGCATACCGTGATCTGAGTGGGTGGGGTTACTATGATAATGTGGTGCCACCTGAATGTTGTCGAACAGGGTCAGACAGGAGCAGAAGCTGAAAAACACAAATCTGAATTTGGCGAGTGCTTCAGGAGAACCCGCACCATTACACTACACAAATGATCCAGAATATCCAAACAGGAGGTGGCAACTGTTTAATGTGTGCAGCTCTGGGGCCTCATTTATGAAAGACTGGTAGAATCCTTACTAAAAATGTATGTGCACCAAAAATCTGGAGATGGCGTGCATACAAATTGATTCAGATTTATCAAAACATCGTACATACATCAGCATGCAATGTTGCCTTTATAAATTAGGATCCACTGGAGAGGTGCACATGTAGAGAAGCCGCAAATTCCGCCCCTGACATGGCCATAATCAACCATAAATGGTCGATACAAAGTACCTCATGAGTATTGAGGTGTATAAATCTAATCGGGCTAAGTACCTCACACATTGCTACTTTTCTTCACACCTTGTAAATTACTGATAATTTAACTGATTACATTAGTGTCTTGTCCTGTGAGGTCCGACTGGGATACTGATGGCAAGACGGCACTGAAGGAACATGTATTTGGAGGACTTTTATTTTATTTCTTAATTTATGTTACTATATTGTCATAATGAAATTGACTTGTTGGAAACAGCTATTTCACTACAATTATAGCCTGAATAAAACTGTTGGTTTGAATGGTTATGATGATGATGTGGATCCGTCAGTAAAGTTGGTAGAGACATCACTATGTATCTACAGGCTTCAATCCACAACTGCACCGTCTGTGTCGTCAGTTTCACATTTTTATCCAGCACCTTGTTGTTCAGATTAAACGGAACCACTGGTTACTTTGCTCCATTGGTGCTTTCACTGAATATTTATGTTTGTGTCTTTTGATACCATTAACAAAGCAGTTGGCAAGTCCTATTCCAACATTTGCTATTTTGACTCAGAGCAGGACCTCTGGTGTAGGAAGGAGCAGCATTACTTGAGAGGTAGGAGTGGGAGCAGTTTTGCATTGCATGTCTATGTAAAAGTCATGCTAAAGGTTACGTCACTGAAGAGGCCGCCTCAAGTCACCTTGTTGGAAGTATGTTCTGTCAGTAGGTGGACCACAGAAACAGTGCAGGTTGTTTCAGCTCCAGATTCTTAGAGTTGGCTAACTGGAGGATGAGATCCACATCAGCTGCCCTGTAGGCTTGAGACCCTGTATTGTATGTAACTGTGGGAGGAGATAGTCCCGTAACTCAGAGGACCACAGTTACAGTGAGGACTAACCACATCCTCAGAGGAATTTTAGAGCAGATATCCAAAATGTTCTATATTTAGATAGGATGAATGCTGCTTTGAATATCTGAAACTGAAAGTCCAATACTGATAAATTAAAATGAGATGTCATTCATCCTAAAAAGAAGTGATGTTTTGGATATCTGAAATGATGAATATTGATAGCAGGAGTGTCACTGTAGAAATCTGAAGTCCCAATTTTGTCTACAAAAAGTTTAATATAATTTATCTGTAATAAAAATCCAATCCTTCTACTAAATGTCAGAACGAATTACAGTCAGTTTGAAGTAACTGCTTTAAATATGAAGAGTATATGAGAATCTTGGTTATAAAGTTGCTGTGTAAGCAGATTGACAATCACAAAGGAATGAAACCCTGAAGCATAGCTTTCATTTTCTTCACAGTCAGTATTTGGGCCACACACACTTACGTTTTTCTTTCCTGCGTTTGTAGCAGAAGATGATTCCTAGGATGAGTAAAACCAGCAGAGCAAAACCTCCAATGGACACAACTGTAGCGATCAGCACGGTCCAGTCTGTAGGTTTAGGAACTGTGATGACAGAAAAAAGACAATTTAAGATTCAAAGACCAAAGATTTAATTATTTTTTAGTGAACATGTCTCAAATTTAAAAGCTCAAAATTCCAAAAAAAGAAGCACAAAATTCACTTTGAAACAGCACACTGACTAGCTTAACTTCCTATCTTCATTTTCCATAGTTAACCTATTTTCAGACATGAAGACTGACTTTTAAGGCTGATTTTACAACTCTCTCATCAATATAATTTATTTAAACCTCTAACCGGTTTAGCTTACTCTACCTTTTCGTGTTTTTATCGTCTCTTCAGTGAAATTTCAATCCTTCCTTACTGTCTCTACTTGATTTTTATTCCCCATTAGAGCTCCTGGAATAGACTTTTATCTTAAAGCTGCTATAAAAATATAACTGCCTCGCCTTTTAAGTGTTGCTGTAGCAGAAACAGATGGTGCTTCTTTTCTCACAAATTCTCTTATCTAAAAAAAAAAAAAAAAAAAAAAAAAAAAAAACGTCATTAACATAACGTAAGCCTCTGATTCAGACAGTGTCAGCATAAAACAGCCCCTGCAGGATTCTGGGAGATGTTTTGTGTTTTCTGAGTCTTGAATATTTGAAATAAAAACTTGAGATGTAAGCACTGAGGTTTTTTTTACTTTTTTTATACTTCTGCTGAAAGCGATTGAGACAAAGACTTTATTAAATCTATCTATGGGCTGAGTAAAAATGTAGACCTCTGAAATCTCTTCTTTAAGCTTTTTTTTTTTTTTATCAAAGGTGCTTCAATGTTACAGAAGCCATTATAAAAGACAGGGGTATTACTGTCTCATAGTCTGTTAAATCACTGCTGACTCATATAATAAAGCCGCTGACAGGAAGTGGCTGAAGGTGCTTTTTGACCAGAAATTCTAGGAACTTATAGTTCTTGGTAAAAGATTCTCAGGAACAGCCTGGTTCCTGTGGTGCATGTTTTGTCTGCGTTGCAACCTCAGGCTGAAGATGTGGGTAGATTATTACCCCTTTTTGACAGAGTTCGTGCGAGTTCAAGACTAGTTCCTGGGTTAGCACCGGTTCTTTGTGTTTCCACCGACAAAGCATTGGCTCACACACACCCACACACATGTCCATACACACACACACAGATAGACAAGCACACTGTGTGTATGGCAGAGAGTACAGAAAGATGTCACAACCATAACAAGAGAAGCAAAAAAAAAAAAATCTGCCTTTTGAAAGCGTTCCCAGGTCATCTCTGTGAAGAAGGCATTACTCTTTGAAGCATTAGTATTAATTTATGAAATGGTACTAATGATTGGAATAACTTTATACTTTAGGTGCATGTGTGTGCAGGGGGGAGGGGCATCTGCTCCACCATTCAGAAAGGCCAGGCTGTAAACGTCTTTATTTCTACCGTAAAAATCTGCTTTATGATTATTTTTTTCTGGAATATAAATATGCTGAAATGGTTTGGGGATTGTTTGAATTTGTTCAAATCCACACATGAAATAAAAGTTTCCTGGAGGGAAGGATGAAGCAAAACGCATACAAAGAGCTTTATCCAGTTTCCCTCCTGAAAAAAATGTCAGAAACAATGTTGACATCGTGAGGAAGCGTCTGATCTTTAATGGACCCGTCATTCTCTGCCTCTATCTTGGACAACATGTTATCCACGCTTTGTGAGTGTGCATCCTGCATGAAACTGAACACTGTAAACCTAATCCACACACAGAACGTGTTTAATGGGTTTTTCATTCAATTAAAACCTGATGTGATGTGATTATTCTAAGATTACACAGGTCACAGGTTAATGTCAGGCACACAGGGGGTCTATTTGTGGACTTTCAGATGTTTTTGAAACATGAGCTGAAAGATGAGCTTTAACGCAGCAGAGCTGGGGGTTTTAAGGGGCATCAAACTAAGATCAGCAAGAGGGTAACATTTGATTAGCTTATGTTGTAGTATTTGTTTATTTCTAAAGCCACTGTGATAAATTGTGTTGTCTGGAGTACAGCTAGCAGTGAATCTAAATGAGGTTTTTAAAGATGGGATGATTAACTGATACACATCGATGCACGACGAGTAAATCAGTGGAGCAGTGATGTAGAGATGCAAACTGAATGACCATGAGATGCACAGATTATCAAATGTCTTCACAGGTAAAATCTGTTCCTTTTAAGATAAGAGTTTCTATTCATTAATACAAGTCATAATTGATGTTTTTTAATTCAAGGCCTCAGGTCTAAGTGAAGTATTACGAGCTTATTATGGCCTACTGGTGAACAATTCCTGTTATTCACAGACAATTTCTGACACTAGAGCCTCTGAAAAATCACATGAAAGGTTAATTTATTATTTATTGTTCATATTACTGAAATTTCTCACTGCTGACTCTACTCTGAAGGACCGTTAAGCACATAGTTTTTCATATTGCACTTGTTAAACTTGGGTATCCTTAATTCTGTGAGCCAAGGTTGTTAAAGGTGTGCTGTACTGCAAACTTACAGTTGCCTGTTTGTGAAAGAGATTTTAATTTTACATAATTCAAACACAATGATCTAAATTAATTCATAGCATATTTCTTTTATAACATTAAATAACATGAAATTGCAAAAGACCACAATCTAGTTTTGTATGTTATTGTTTCATCCTGCATCCTATAGTATCACATAGTAAGGTATCGTACTGTTATGTATTATATTGTATAGTATGTAGTAACAAATTGAATCGTATTGTAATGTATTGTACAATATAGTGTCATATTGCTTTAAATTCTAATGTATGACATCGAATTGTATTGTCGGTATTGTATTGTCTTGTATTGCAGTATAGTATCATATAGTATTGAATCATATTGTATTGTAACGTATTGAATTGTTATTGTTTCATATAAAATGGCATCACACTGTTTAATGTAATATTATATCTTATAGCATCCTTTTGTGTATCATATCAGTGCATCATATTATATCATATACTAAAGTATCATAAAGCGTTGAATACCGTTTAAATGTATTGTATAGTATCATTTTGTATCACAGTGTATCATAACAGCTTGTATCATGTGGTATAGTTTCGCAATGTATCATATCTAGTGTATTGTATTATATTATTATTATATTATATTGCATCATATAGTATACAGTATGATGAAGTTTTGATTTTTTTTGTAACATATTACATTATATCATTATATTTTAAATAGTAACAAACCATATTGTATTGAACATATTGTCATAAATTGTATTGTATGGTATCATATAGTATCGGATGGTACTGTAATGTAAATTCTGCCCATTAAATACTCTGCCTTTAAAGGGAAACTAGCGTATACACAATATTGTTTGTCATAAAAGATCACAGAGAGACTGTTTGGAGATTTCTTTTTTTTTCTTTTTTCTTTTTGGAAACAATGAGAGAAAAACATGGTGAGATCCTCTTACCGACAACCAAGAAGACAGAGCTTGTTTTAGGGTTTGTCAGCGTCTCCACGGTTGCCCGACACTCCACAGTTGAGTTTCTGGATGCCTGAAACTTCAGCACACTGGTAGAGTTGGAGTAATCTCCATCATCCATGTGGGTGGTGTTGTACAGGCTGGTGTCCACAGGCTGACCATTCAAAGCCCAGCTGATGGAGGGTGTGGGAAACCAGGCAGCTGTAACACACCTAAACTCCACCTGATCGTCCTCATTCACCTTTTGGTTTTCTCCAATGATGCTGACTGTACCGCTCTCTGGAAAATAAAGACAGGACCGATTTGTTCTTTGAAAACTCCAAATTCAGTCCCAGAGTGTCAGGAACAATATGTGTGCAATAACTTGGTAACATAATCATCCGCTCAGACAGTCGTCTTATTCCCAGGATTTATTATTTATTCGAGCTGCTGAGTGCAGCCTGGTCTCAGAGTGTAAATATTACAGCTGTATCAACACAAAAATATGTGCCTGATGTATACTATACACATTATTATATACATCTAACTAAATAACTTGTGCTTATACAGAATACACATACAGAGAAGAAAAATCATGAGCTGTGCAGCTCCAAAAAGAATGAATGGATGGGTGGGTGGATGGATGGATGGATGGATGGATGGAGGGATGGATGGATGGATGGATCAATTGTTGGATGGATAAATGGATGGATGGACTGATTTACAGACAACTGATGAATGGATGGATACATTAATGTATGTATGTATGGACTGATTGATGGATAGATTAATGATAGAGGGATGGATGGATGAATGGATGGTTGGATGGATGGATGGATGGATGGATGGATGGATGGATGGATAAATGGATGGATGGACTGATTTACAATAAATAGATGAATGGATGGATACATTAATGGGTGTATGTATGTACGTACATATGTATGTATGTATGTATGTATGTATGTATGTATGTATGTATGTATGTATGTATGTATGTATGGACTGATCAATTGATAGATAGATTAATGATAGAGGGATGGATGGATGGATGGATGGATGGATGGATGGATGGATGGATGGATGGATGGATGAATTGTTGGATGGATAAATGGATGGATGGACTGATTTACAGACAACTGATGAATGGATGGATACATTAATGTATGTATGTATGGACTGATTGATTGATGGATAGATTAATGATAGAGGGATGGATGGATGGATGGTTGGATGGATGGATGGATGGATGGATGGATGGATGGATGGATGGATGGATCGATGGATGGATCGATGGACTGATTTACAGTACATAGATGAATGGATGGATACATTAATGTATGTATGAATGGATGTATGTATGTACGTACATATGTATGTATGTATGTATGTATGTATGTATGTATGTATGTATGGAATGATCGCTTGATTGATAGATTAATGATAGAGGGATGGATGGTTGGATGAATAGATGATAACTGGATGCAGCTTTTCTTGAAGCAATTCATCACTGTCAGTTTTGTTTGTGTAGAGTTTAATTTCTTTTAGCTGAAATTCACTTTTACTCAGAAACTGTCAGAGTATTGATTTGATTTAACAGACTTGGATCCCCACACAAAGCAAAAGAAGTAATATCACCAAGAAAAGTTTAAATGTTATTGGTCTTTGAGTTTTAAATAATATGGAACTGCGATCTCAATTGAACTATTTTTCATTTCTTATGCCATTTCTGCTCAGTTGGGTCAGCATTCAGAAATCGTAGCTTATTCTGATTCAGATTTCAACTTTAAACCACAAATCTTAATATTTACAATTTACATTTTGTCATTTATTGCTGTAGTTTCTTTTTATTGATTTTTCTTTTGAAGTATATTTAGTTTTTGCATGAAATGTCAGGACTGCAGAAGAGAGAGATGTACACAGAGATAAGCTGCAGCTGATGATGCATAAGTAGAGCTCGTTTTTATAGACCATATGTTCAAACCACTGAGCTGAACCCACACCGTCTCAGCGCCTCTTACTAGCACCCTTGCAGAAAGGAATCAATGTGCTCACCTGGCAGGTCTATTAAGTGGATTTATCTGCTTTGGCTGCAGGTTTGCTTCATGCACAGAGAATGTTTATAATCATTGAGGTCCTAATCTACTCTGTGAGGAGGAACACTCAAATAATCAATACCAAGTCACACTCTGAGACCGCAGGCCAGATGTTACACAGTGACTTTAGCTTTAGTTTACAAAATTAGCTGTGGGTGCATGTAGAAGAGGAGGCAAATATGGAGTGTTTTGTTTGATTCCTGTCATTCTGCTGTGTAGAGTCCTGGTTTGAGGCTGCTGAATAGAAAACACTGCCTCACACAGACATGAGATGTGCTGAATGTATCTTCCTTCTTCCTCCTGGTGTTAACAACAAAATGTTATATTTTTTTTCAAAGAGAGTAACTTTAATCCAAAATTCATGGCAGAGATTTTCTCTCAGGCCTCAGATCTCCATTTCTGAGCCTCTGATGTCAAAACATGTCCCACTTCTTCTCCATTTATAAGCCTGTGTAAGCAAAACAGTAAACATCCCTGCAGTCATAGTATACATATTCATGATGCTACAAAGTATGCCGACCACAGACTGAAAGACTGGGGAGGTTCTAAAAGAAGGACTTTTAATGTCCAGTCTGACTCTTTCATCTGAACTTTTGCAGTCACAGCTTTAGATTTTAACCTTTTAACCAGAGGCTGTTTGTCAGCACAGCTGCCTTTAAGTCTGAGCCATGTCATTACAGTAAGCAAGCGTCTAACTTTTGAGCAACAAGAGAAGAAACTGATGAATATTTAACACTAAACAATGAAGTGGGGCCAAAACCTAGAAAAACTCATGATTTGCAAAAATGGTACAAAATCACAATTATTTCATTATAGCTGTAGCTTTACGTGGTTTTCAGCTTAAAAAGACCCAATTTTTCTCACTCTATTGTTTTAGAAAACTTTCAATTCAGCCTTTTGTTTGAAACACTCGCTTTAGCTGCTGGATCTTTAAGGTCCCCCGCTGCATAAACCCCCTTTCCTCAGACTGGCCAGCCCTCTGGACGCCTGTCAGAACTATGAGCAGACCTTGGTGTTTGAGGCCCACCCTTTCAATGTGTCATGAACCCTTAGGAGATCCTTATGTGATGACCTCATCATTTCAGGAAGTCTCATGAAGACCATTTTTAGAACAGACCATTTTAAGCAGTTCACAGACAGATTTGGGGATTTCTACAACGGAGGCACATGGACGTTAATCTGCAGGGAGGACTGACAGCTGGCGGTGCTAGCTCTGCTAATGTTAGCAACACTAAGTTTGACCAATTTTGATACCGTGTTTAGCTGTGTTGAATAAATCTTTTTTTCTTTTTTTTTCTTTTTCTACTTGTCAACTATTTGGGATTACAAACTAAACGGCACAGAAATTATTTGCTTGCAGAGCATCCCTTTTTTTTACAGTGAAAAAGATGATACCTGTAGAAAATGAGGACTGTGATTACACTAAAATAAAATGAAAAATTGACTTTAAATTTATTGTCAACCAGTTCCATGTTAATGTTCAGCCGGATGACAAAATAAATTTAATTGAAATCAATGTTTCATTTTTTAACAGTGGCTAGCTGTTGTAATCATATATATATATATATATATATATATATATATATATATATATATATATATATATATCTCTATATATATATCTATATATATATATATATATATATATATATATATATATATATAGTTTCTGGTCTTTTTGTTTTCTTTCTTTTCTGTGACGCAGGTTGTTAAAGCTTCATAACTCTGTCCTAACAACAGAACAACTCCTCTCTTTAGAGGCAACAACAATTAAAGTAAAAGGTTGTTATAGTCTGAGATAGAAGTCATTACAAACACCCACACACATAAACAGCCTCATTAAGTCAAGACTCCCGCTTCATCTTGTGCCTGCGCGGATGAAAATCACTTTAAGTCGACTGAAATGAGCAGAGTTCCTCCATTAAACGCAGCTCCCCTTTAAAGGTGAGTGGGAGATAATAAGCGCTCCACTATCATGCTAACAGCAGAGGAGAACAGGTAGGCAACAACACCTTCATGTTTTTGTGTGTGCGTGTGTGCGTGTGTGTGTGTGTGTGTGTGTGTGTGTGTGTGTGTGTGTGTGTGTGTGTGTGTGTGTGTGTGTTTGAGACTGAGAGGGATTGAAGAGATTCAAAAAAGAGGGAGCATTTAGAAGCACATCAACATTACAGTCATCCACTGCTGCCCTCTACAGTCCATCCTGGTCATTACATGACTCTGAAACATTGGCTGTGTCTCTAGTTGGCTGTGGCTGGGTGATGGCAAGATGTGTATCACCTTTGTCTTAGCCTTGTGAATAAGTTCAAATATTTCAGCTGTCTACCTTGATACAGGTAAAACATGATCGCACACTTGTCACCTTTGCTTGTCCAGATCAAAGGTTTGGCATCTTTTCGTGACTGCAAGTTCATTTATGTTCTGAGTGCTGAAACTCCGCGCTGAAGTAAAGTTGTGCATTAGTGAAACAGGTGAGTGTTTGGGTTTTGTACAGTTGCTCTCACAGGTGGCCATCAAGTTCCCAAACATGCCAGGTATTTGTGGAGCTCACAGCAGAGTTTGGGCATTGTTTCAGGGATGAGGATGAACTCTGCAGCGCCCACAGTCAACTTTGCCTTGTGCATTCAGCTCGGCATCACTGAGAGCCTAAAAGGAACTTTTTGTTGAGGGTTTTTGTATCCACAGTAAGGTCAGATGTTACAGATGTCTCTTAAACACTAAGTAACACCGTGGACAGATTCCTGAAAGGAATAACAGCAGCTTAAAAATACTGACGACCTTACCTTGCACAATGAGCTCTGCCGTCTTCGATCCATACGCCCCCTGAACCGTACAGACGACTGGCCCAGCGTCTCCACGGCTGACGTTGTGGACAGTGAACTCCACACAGCCGGGGTCACCAGCAGAGCAGAATTTGGCTGAAAACCTTTGTGAGGAGGAGGTGATGTTACTGCTGACGGGGATGGTGAGGACCAGGAGACCTCTGACCATCCAGGTCATAACTTGCCAGTTTCCCTGCACGGAGGCGTTAAACCTCACATCTGAGCCTCGCAGTGCTGTGGCGTTCAGAGGCTCCAGCTGGAACTGATCTGGACTTGCTGAAAAAGATGGCAGGATTCAGAGAGAGGAGTTCAGTAAATATAATTTTCCCAGAACATATTATTGACTGCATTAAGGTATACATTGTATACATTACTTTTAAAGAGGGTTAATTATGTTTTCTCATATTTCAATCATTGATATAAATGATAACTGATGGATGTTCATACTAAAAATATGAGCTTTTTAAATCACTATATAACCATATGTTGTAGAATTTTCCAGAATCTGTCTGTAAACTGATCAAAATGCTCCATTTTGAAAATATCACAAGATCTTCTCAAGAGTTGCTGAAATGATGAGGTCATCACATAAGTATCTCCTAACTACTTCATGACATATTGAAGAGGTAAGCCTTTAACTCCAAAGTCTGCCCATAACTCTGCCCTGACAGACCTCAAGAGGGCTGGCCAATCAGAGGGAAGTGGGTTTGTGTAGCCTTAAAGATACAGCAAGTAAAGCAGAGGTGTTTCAGGCTTAGGCTGAAATAAGGGTTTTCTAAAACACTTGAGTGAGGAGAAAGATGTTTGCTACTACGGGGGTACCAGAGGGACAGAATTAAGCCTTTAAAAAGTTTGTAATGTAAAAATTTGTAAATCCTGTTTAACCTATGTTCAGTTGAATATTGAGTGTTTATTGAGTGTTGAAAAAAGGAAAGGTGATTGAACACAGTGGGAAACATGACCCTGTCCCAGCCTTTTTACAGGCATCAAATTCAAAACTAGTGAATATTTCCAAAAAAAACAAAGATTTTCAGTTTGAACAATAAATATCTTGTCTTTGTAGTGTATTAAATTAAATATAGGTTAAACAAGATTTGTAAATCATTATAATCTGGTTTTATTTTTACTTCATTGGAATTAGGGCTGTAATAGTTGCACATTTGAGGACATATTTATACTCTTGCCTCACTAGTTTTACACAAAAAAAAAACAGGTATATGCATTTACTGTTTCAAAAATGAGAAGCATTACCTTTTACATGGTGCAGTTTGTTATTCTACAATCTTACTGTTAGATATCATTGAACATAACAATTTCTCCACACTGTACCTTTATGAAAGGCTACATTTCTGATTAGGAAATGTGTTTTCACTACAAGCAAGATAAACTTTAGCTAGCTGATACAGATTCCTGTTGCAGGTGTTCACTTCACTGCATTACTTTATCGTGCAGAGGAATGTAAAAAGAATCAACGACTCAATATATCAGTCAGGAAACTTTAGATGAACTTTTACTTCATTCAGAACAAAGAGTGTAAAGCCCATATTACTCTCTGTTCAATCAGTGTTGAGACATGTTTGAGTTTGCAAAAGGAACGTAAACACTGGAAGGGCGTTTGTTTTGTTTTGTTGGTTTCTGACAAGACTGAAACTCAAACACTCATCTATCCTGACTAATCCCCCACATTTAGAGAGTCAGGGTTTAGAGACGCTTGGCTTTTTCCTTGAATGTTGTTGTCAAGATGAGAAACTGTCCCTTTCTGTGACTTAAGCGATCTGAGGAGTTTGCATTCAGGTGAGACTGACTGAGAGTAGCATCTGTTTGGTTTCTCTCACATTCTTCATGTTAACAGGCTCATGGATAAAACAGTATAAAGTAACTCACTGACATGCAGTGCTGTGCTGCAGAAAAACACTCTTCACAGGAAATGATGGACTTCTTGACACCACAGCAAAACTTTTAAAACATAAACCACATAAGCTCAGATTGTATAAATCTTGAATATGAGGGTTCAATTCAGAGTTCTCCACTTTGAATTAGCTCACATCCAGTCGCTGAACCCATCTGAAAGAGGTGTACTGTTTGTATTGTATGTCTCTGGGAATGATGTCAGACTTTTTGCAAACTTTTTACAAAATGAGTAGCAATAAAGGACAATAAAGTGAAGACTTTATCTTTCTGTGTGCTGCATTATTTACATTCTAACTGTTACATCTATGAGCAACGTCTGCGTTCAGTTTAAAAACAAAGCAGTGCCGGTTCATCTGTTTCTATAGCGAGTCTCAGTGTCACCGAAAACAGTAAATCACAGAGGCTTACCTCGGTAGTATGAGGCAGAGAAAGAATGTATTTTTATTGTGCTTAACTTCTTCATAACAATTCCAGTGTTTGCTATATTAACATCAAGTTTCAACAAATTTTTACGGTTTAAAGTTGTCTTTCTAGGCAAAATAGACTTGAACTAAAATACTACTAACTCTGATGGTTGCGTCAGTAAGTTGCAAGACAATCAAACGATACATTTTAGAAAACTATGACCAAAAGAAAACTGTGCGTTCAATATGACCATGTATGGCAAAAATAGGTAGACTGGATGATATTTTATGCTCTTTAGGTGTAATCTATATATAATCAATTGTACATTAAAGTATTGACACAACTCATCAAGGTTGTATTTTTTTCATTCTGAAAAAATCTGTAAAAAACAAGAAGGAAAAAAATAATAATAATAAGAAGAAGAATGGTTAAAATGACAATTATTATTTATACATACTGCAGCCATAACCAGACCTCTTTTTATATTTAAATCCGGACCTCTGAGTATAGATTCTGTATCAGTTAGTCGTGTTCAGCCAGTATTATGAACATTACACTACAGAAGTGACTCCTCAATTTGCTCTGACAGTCAGTTCATTCGTATCATGGGCTGATTAAAGGGACTGTGAGACAAAATTGACCCTACGGGTTATGAGATTTTTATCTATCCCTACTTTGGCTCCAATTCCCTCACAGACCTCTGGTGCTTAACTGGAATAAATTAACTCTAAATTAAACTCACATTTTCACTGTGTGTGAAGAAGGTTATTAATCCATATTTAAATGACTAACCTGTAAGAACCCAGACACATAAAACTCCTGGGTTTATCTTTCCTGTGACTGTGTCCAGCAGGTTTTTTTTAATTATTACAGCGCACAGTTATTAGAAGATGAAAGGTTACCTCCAGTTTCACAGAGTAATGAGAGGATGCAGAGGAGTTTCAGCCATAATGATTTCCAGGAGACAGACATCATCGTGTTGTTTTCCTCAAGAATAAGACGGACGGTGGTGAGAATATGCCGCAAAATATTCACAGAGGAATTCTTTACATTTGGTGTTAAGGGATATTGACATTTAATCAACAACATCTTAGATTCAGTGAATTTAATTAAATTCAGAGAAAGTAGTCATTTGATGTCAGCAGTGGCAGCTGTAAAAATCACAAAGCAGACGTTTATATCCACATTAGAGCCATAAAAACAACAGGAGAAGAAATATGTGCTTTCTTCTAAATCATGACACATGACCAAAACACTGCTCATAATTTACCATCCAAAGATGACTGTCGATAAAAAAAATGTCAATAATAATGATGATAACTCTATTTAGATAGCACCTTTTAGAAACAAGGGTTTACAAGGTGCTTTGACAGACACGGGTGCAAACACAAGATCAAAGCAGAGGAACTCAACAGCAAAAGAGCTCAAACTCAAACATCAAGAAAGCAAACATAAAGAGAACCCACACAACAATTTAGGACATCATTACCCAACAACAAGAGCTGAGACCAAAGAGACCAGGAAGTAAAATGACTGATTGAAGCAATAAAAGGTAAAAACAACACAAAGGGCTACGAGCAATAGACAGTAAAAAAGCATAAATGAAGGAGTAGAAGCAATAAGGTCACATAAAAGAAATAAAGGGAGATAAAATCAACAATATTTGTCAAACATTTAAGGATAAAAGTCATGAAAGAAATAAAAACAAGAATAAAAACCCAATAAACCCATTAAAAAATGTATAGAGATAAATGCATTGTATTCAGATCAAAGTAATAACATAAACAAACCAGGACAAATTAAAAAAGGGCAGTGAGATAGGTTTTATGATTGAAGCAGAAAACAGAATGGAATAAGAAACAACAGATTTATAAAAGAAATAAAAAGACAACATCACAGGAAAGCATGTCTGTAAAAGTGAGTCATAACTAATTTGACTGATGTCACATCCTTCATAAGCATTTTGATTTGGTCTATTTGTAAAGAAAAATTGTTGCTTTTTCAAAAGACTGAATTTGTCTGAAATTACTTTAAAAAAATAGATATTTTGTTTGATAGCACTGCTCTGTATGACATGTCAGGCAGCTGATCAGTTTCATTTTAGTATTCAATCATTGACATTCAATATTGATATATGCCAAAACTTTTAAACTGTCTCTGGCTTAAAAAATTCAGTTGATCAATCAAAAAAAAAAAAAACCATTCTTTATTAACTCAATGTAAACAAAACAAGTAGTTCAACCTGATTTTTCTACTATATATATATATATATATATATATATATATATATATATATATATATATATATATATATATATATATATATATATATATATATATATATATATATATATATATATCCAGCAAAACCCACACTATGAAATCTCTTTTATATTAGTGTGCAGTGAATTGTGGGTAATTAACACTGATCCAAAAATACCTTGATCAGATGACTCAGCTAACGTGTCACTGCTGATATCTACCTTGAAAACAATTATAATTTTCACAATTTATGTGAACAAAACAATAATATATAATACGCTGATGTTATTAATTTATCCACTCGTATTATGATGTATGTTGTACGATTAGCATGCTGTTCTTTATCTTCTGTTCCTCACTGGTTCACTCCCTCACAGTCCACAGGCTTCTATGGCTTTTTAAAACTTGTCCAGTCTTGTTAACAAAACAAACAACTGCCATAAGTCCTGTCACAGGATTAATTTTCTCCTCTCTTTACTGTTTATCATTACGAAGCATCTGATGTTAAATAGACTTACTGTGTTTGAGCTCCTGCTGCATAGTGTGGAATGAACCAAAGCTTCATTTCCTGAAAGCTCAGGTGAGTGGCTGACTCCACCTGAAGCTGTGACTGCCTCACAGAGAGCAAAGGTTCGTGAAAGCAGCTCTTATTATCTCACAGTCACTCAGCAATAAAAGCCCAAACAGACGCCCAGGTGAGGCATTGTTTCCACCTGCTGGTGGAGGGACGGGTGAGGCTGTAGCTTATCAGATGACTAATTCCAGGACAGATAAGTTGTTTGTTTTCGTTTTTTTCCCCGCAGTGGGTCATATACAAGATTTTTGTATGTAAATTTTACTCTTTTATTACCTTAGTTCTAGTAGTTCTTATTTGTTTGGTCAGCAGAACCTTTTTGCAGACACAGTCCACTCCAGGTGGGGGCGATGTTGAGATATGAAAATAAAGAGAAGGAAATGTGTGCAGTGGCATTGGCTAAGGAGAGATGCTCAGCTTTTTTCTTATGTAAATGTCATTGTCCAGATGGAGGAAAGATTACCTTTAAATTTGTGAAAATTAAAGGCAGGGTTGGTTGTCATGGAAAACTAGCATGAATTTGAATGTAGCATCTTCTCAGGAGGGGCTGCACGGTAGCGCAGCTGTCAGAGCTCTTGCTTCACAGCAAGAAGGTCGCCGGTTCGAATCCCGGTTTGGGCACGGTGTGCCTTTCTGTGTGGAGTTTGCATGTTCTCCCCGTGCATGCGTGGGTTCTCTCCGGGTACTCCGGCTTCCTCCCACAGTCCAAAAACATGCTCACTAGGTCAATTGGAGATTCTAAATTGCCTGTAGGAGTGAGTGCGAGCGTGAATGATTGTCTGTGTCTCTGTGTCAGCCCTGCGATTGACTGGCGTCCAGTCAAGGGTGTACCCTGCCTCTCGCCCTCAGCCAGCTGGGATAGGCTCCAGCCACCCGTGACAATGGATGGATGGATCTTCTCAGGACTCTGTTTAGCCCCCGCCCTCCCACACTCAGAACTCCTCCAAAACAATGCCCCGCTGATTCACGATCATATGATCGTGACTGATTCAAAACCAACAACTCTAAACTGGTCCTCAGCACATTGTTTTTTTTTTTTGTTTGTTTGCACTACGTTACCAGTAATCAGGGTATAGGTAGTTTTTCTGCCATTCTCCAGTGTACTTGGATCCCTCTCAGCTATGTGCATTGAATCAAGGCTAGTGCACACCGGCAAAATGTACGTGTGGGAGGCGGTCAAAACAGCAGGACAATATTTGATTGGTTTAACATATTGGATTCCAAACTCTAGGATTGGTTGGTGTTTTTACAGGTTTATTCCTGCTGTAGAAAGCAGATATTTTTGCTTTATTTTAATCATGCATTGATTGCCATCAGGACACAAAGAGGACACACTTTAATAAGAATAAGAAAATGTGTATCTAAATCTGACGAGCAACACTACCTTTAAAGGAAAATTTAATGAGAAACAACTCAAAGACAAAGCAACAAAACAAAACCACTGAAATGAAATGCTGGAAAAATGACTGGCTGATTGTTTAATCTGTTCCCGCCCCTTCCTCTACATTGTCGATAAGGCAATCATTCAGGGTGAGAAGTATCCAGCGTTCCTCACTCAACTTCTTGACTGTTTTGAGTGCACCAGCTGAGAAATCAATGTGCACTGTGATTTCCCATACTGTCAGTGATGATGCACTTATGCACTCAAAATAGTAAGTGTAAGAACAGAAGCCTGCAATTTGGGACACAGACTCAGTGCAAGTCCCTGGTTAATTTTTGTGATACTTTTACACATAATTAAAAAGTTTTTCACAATCAGCTCAACTTTTAGAGAAGCTTCTATTTCTGTAGTTAACCAACGATGCAGAAAAACACTTTCATGACTTAGCCGAACACTTCTTAATGGTGTTCTTTAAAAAGCATTTTAAGATTTAATATCAAACCCATCTACCCTCCCAGAACAGGATCAGGTTTTGTATGAGTAACAGGAGAATAGTTTTCTGTTTGTAATAGTTAAGTCTTGTTTATGGATGTAAATTGATGCTGACTTGAGTCAGCTCCCAGCCTGAACACCACCAGATTCATATCAGGCTTATTTAAAGTGTCAGTGCAACAAGACATAATCAGTATAATGAATACATGAAGCCAGAGCTGTGGTTGTACCATAGAAAGCTCTGACAATGACCCGAGGAGAGAAAAGAGAGTAAGGTAGGAACTCAAAACTACTTATCATCAGTTTATTTTCTCAGGGCAGCCATTTTCCTCAGATGCCACACACGAAGAACCCCCATGTTTACTGCTGTACTGCTGTGTTAAAGGTTTACAAATCATATTGATGTACTGATTCCAAGACAATGCTATCAAAAAGACAACACAACATATTTACACGGCTGCTCTGATCCCCTCAAGTCATAGTCAGGTTAGGAAGCTTGGTGTCCCGCTCCAGGCGTATAGATGTGTCAAGAAAAGCTTACTATTTGTCATTTTACTGCATCCATTTGTATCAGCCAGAGCAAAAGATAATAATGCACATGAAAATCTGCAACTCCTGATGGAAACAATGGCAAATGCCAGCCTTCAGGCACTTCTGAGCTAACATGGCTGAAGGCTTGGAATTGGCTCCTTTCCTGTCATATACTATGACTATACTGTAGTGTTGGCATAAAGCCACTCCATAGCTAGCAGAAATGTTAGCTAGAAAGTCACCAAATTACATTAGCTTTCATCAGGAAACAACCAGCAGGTTAGCAAACACATTGATGGAACATAAAATATCTTGTTTAATACTATAGTTAATGACACTGTCAACATGTAGCGTTAGCATGCATAGCTTTAATTTTTCGTTAACTTAAAAGTCATTGAATTGATTTTTTGATATTCTATTATGGCATGATAGTTCTCACTAATTGTTAATTGTTCATCAAAAATTTAGTGTGGTGGGCAGTTGAAAAATGTTTTTAAAAGACCGTATTGTCAGATTCCATTTGTTTACAAGACTTGTAATGCTAGGGAGACCATACATCCTTTTTTTAGCCCAGACATGTCCTCCTTTTTGGTCGTAAAGTTATGTCTGGGGGTATTTTATAAAATTCCCTAAAATGTCTTGGGTTTTGCTCAGCTTGTTCTCCAGACCATTAATAATTCTATGAAGCACTGAACTGGGCCACTGGCAAGATTATCGTGTACCTACCTGTCAAGATGCTGAGCATGAACTCCACATGCGTCATGACGTGAAAGACCCAGGCCGCTCTTTCTTTCAGACTGAAACAGAAAACATGCTTTGACTGCCTGCTTTGTGCTCTCAGACAGAAACTGATGAAGTGTAAATGCACTTTTACAGATGAACTGCAGAAAAAGTACCCCTGTTTGTGTTGTAGCTGTGTTGACCACAACGCAATCACAAAATTTGAGTTAAACTTTAGCTTCTAGTGGATTCTTGATGAACAGCAACTTTTAGCACTTCCACATAGGCTTCATTTTTCTCTACTGGATGTTGCCCCTTGGTTTTGAGGCATTGTTTATATATGTATATAGAAGAGAAAAATATTTTTGGGAAAGGGTTACCTCTCTCTCTCTCTCTCTCTCTCTCTCTCTCTCTCTCTCTCGCTTTATTAAAGCATGTTGTTAAGTATTATTTATATTTACATTAGAGAAGATTTTCACTTCATAAAGAAAATGAATGTTATAAATAAATGTATGGTTTATGTTGCTACTCTGTGGTCTTTGAGTATCTTTGGGTATTGCTGCAGTAGGGTGTCTTCTTCTTGGGTTATCAGAATATGCTCAGCCTATTTAACACAGCAGTAAGGCATTGTGAGAGCTTATAAGTATCACATCTTTACTTTAATGTCAAGGTGATTGAGTCCAAGTCAAGCAGCAAACTTTGGTCTCATAACTTGAAGGTAACGCACATTTTTTTAAAACTGCAGTTCATTGAAAGAGACAGACAGAGAGAGAGAAAGAGCGAGAGAGAGTTTCAAAAAAGTCTGAATAATATTTATTACGAAGTAGTTTTTACATAACATTGCCTTCACTAATGTAAGAGTAACTTATGTACAGAATAAGTGTTTGTTGATGTGAACTTTACAGCTAAAATAAACATGTTTACTGCCAGGTTAAAAAAAAAAAATTGAGACTGTAAATATCTGATATCTTATTTATGGCACTCGTTTTTCAAGGGTGAGTTTTTTGTGACAGGTGGCCCATTGTAGCTGTTAGCAAAGAGGCTACTAAATGCCTACCTTGACTTAACATCATTATAGTAGTATGGGTGCGGTCCTCATTTTTAATACAGCACCTGCCGGTGGTTGGCTTCCAATCTCCGTTCAAGGACAAATGGTGACGTCACAGGGACTGTGGTCAAGAGTATTTGGTCAGTGAAAACCCTAAGGCTGGTTAAAACAACTTCTTTGACTAGCTAGCTGTGAGCTGATAGATACCAACAGCAGCTATCATTAGCTTTCAATCAACTCGTTGCTAGCATAACAATTAGCTAGCTTATATTAGACATTGTTAGCTGGCAAACTGTAAGCTACGGTGCTTTACTGTATTTTTTTCTATCTTGTAACACTGTCAAGAATAATATCTTGGAAGATGGTGAATGTTAACGTTAGCAGAGTGCTGTAGGGGTGGAAATACTAAAACATTCCAATCAAGTAAAAATACAGTTTTTATCTAAGTAAAGTGAATGCACCCGTCTTAAATGAAATATGAATTAGTGGTCAAAATTTGCTTTAAGTACTGAGTACTTAATTTTGAACCAGGTGATATTTACCAGGATATATACTGAGGTATGGCTGAAACATTTTTGTTTTAGAAATATGTTCATGTTGACAGCATCAGTCTGATCTTGTTTTTCAGCTTGAGAAGCCATTGGTTCAATCTGGAAATCATTACAATGCTTTTACTAAATTAAATAGAAACATTCCCTTTTTTGTATGCAGTCCCTCTTATGATCATCAAAGCAAAGATTTGCATGATCATAGTTATTCATACATAACCACTGACCACACTGGTGATGTGTGCCTGCAGGTGATCCTCTCTCCCTGAAGCAAGCGGAGTGGAGGTGCAGGAGAGAGGCAGAGTTCACACTCATCCTGCAGAGCTGCCTGTGGACCTGTGATAAAATTTGATTAGTCAGTGGGATGGCTGTGACTAACTCATTACCACAGAGGACATCTGGACTGGTTAGCTTCAACAAAGGTAGATGTATTGCAGGTAAGTCACTGTAGGTGTGACCCACTTTAAAGTAGGACAGGGGGAAAAAAGAAGGAAAAAAAAACTTAAACATGTTTCTGATAATCTCTGGGTGGCATTATTCATATTAGCCCCTAGATGTCAGTGTAGGATCATGTGCTGCTTCAAAGGCCCTGTGAAGAGTTTTTATGGTTCTGGCATAGATGGAACTTAACACCAACAGTACCTCTGTATGACCTATAAAACTGAACCAGATCACCGACAACCGGAATGACAACTTCTACATTAATGCCTGTAACCACTGGGGAGGAATAGCTGTTTGACAAGACAGACAGTGAAAGAACTGCTTTTGTCCTTTTATGCAGAAAATATTCAGTCAGTGATACATTTCACTCTTAAGAAAAAAAAACTGCATGATACAATCATCTAAAGGGATAAAAATTGTTATTAAAGGTGATAGAAAGCAACTACCTAAAATTTGTAAAAGAGGAATTTTTTGTTCCTACAAATCCGTTGGTGTGAAAGTTAAAAAAAAAAAAAAAAAAAAAAAAAGGATACACTAGATGCTTGAATTAAATCAACATGTGTCCACAAACCCTGCCAGTGGACGAAGTGTCATGATTGATGACCAGATGACCTTTAAGGTCCATGCGGCCTCGATTGCTCGTTCCTGTCGATATAACATCAAGAGGATCAGACCCTACCTGACACAACAGGTCACACAGCTCCTGGTACAGGCTCTTCTTCTAGAAGGCCTCCCTGTGTTTACATTTAAACCTCTGCAGATGATCCAGAATGCAGCGGTACATCTGGTTTTTAACCAGCCCAAAACAGCACACGTCACCCCGCTGTCAATCTCTCTTCACTGGCTTACAGTGGCAGCTCCAATCAAATTCAAAGCTCTTCTCCTGGCTTACAAAACAGTGACAAGAACGGCTCCTGCCTACCTGGATTCCCTCATCCAGGTCTACACTCCTTCCCGCCCGCTACGCTCTGCCTATGAGAGACGCCTGGTGCTCCCAGCCCAGCATGGCTCTAAATCTTCAGACTCTTCTCCTCAGTTGCTCCCAAATGGTAGAATAAAGGACCCAACTCCATGCAATCCGCAGAGTCCCTGTCTACTTTTAAGAAACATCTGAAGACTCAACTGTTCAGGGAACATTTAGGCACTAAATCTGACCCTTCTCCTTTTCGTCCTCTGGGGTTGAATGAATCAGAGGGTCTCTTAGCAATGAAAGCACTGAATATCGCATGTTGCTGAACAATGAATGATATTGCTGATATTGACTCACAAAACGTTTTTCCTTCCTGTTTATATTTTTGCTTGTGTTGTGCGTCGCTTTGGACAAAAGGGTCTGCTAAATGAAACTGTAGAGTTGCAGAATCCTAGATGAAGAGCACGTCTAGAAACAGGATCGCAGAGACTGCAAGCAAACAATGCTGGTTTGAAGAATGTGGCTAACATTAGCAGAGCTAGCACCACCAACTTCAGGTTTTTCGTTCAGGTTAACATGCACCTTACCAATGTCACAATTATGCATTGCTCTGGTCGAGAGTTGCCAGTTGAAGATCAGATCAGATAAGATCAGGTAAGATAAGGTATTAAGATGTGATATAAGTCGGATAAGATGACATCGAGCAAGGAATGTGGTTGTTGCAGCATCACAGACAAGATTATGCAAGAAGGGCAAAAGGGGGGAAATAGAGAACAAATAAGGTAAATAATCAGATAAAATAACCAGAAGGATGACCTTTAGGTATATCTTCATTTTCTTCTTTAAAATACTGAAAAACAGTTTCATACTACAAAACTACTACTACACATACTACTACTATGTTAGTTTACATCCGGGGTAGTAGAGCATTACATCAGTACAACAGTAGTCATTAACCAGATCTAGGTGGGGGTGGGGGGGGGGGGGGGGGGGTCATGTAAAAAGGTTTTAGCTTGTGTGCGCAAAAAAAGAGGTGGGCACAGTTGATTAAAAAATGTAGCTGTGTTTACTGTTAATCTGTTCACAAAGAACTCTGTTGGTTCTGTTCATGATAAAGGGAGTTAACACTAGTTTTAATGTTCAGAACATTTAAAACCTGCAGAATCAGGGAAACGAGTTGGCATTTACGTCACTTTGCAGAAGTTGAGTAAGGAAAATGTTGACTTACATGAATTATGAAGAAAACAAAGATAAATTAACGTCTTGATAACAATTTTTCAAACTATCATCCATGTAATGCTAGTTCAAAGAATTAACACTGATAATCAACAATTGTTGGATTAACCGTGTGTGCTCAGCTCTGATAATCATCATGTTGATAATTGTATTTTAAAGAGTGCACGCAAGATAGTCATCATCTGGGGGAAAAGTTATTATCTTAGGAGCACAGTAATACTTGGATATTTATCACATGCACACAAGATACTAACTCGTTTCCTCAAGATAATCATATCACTCAAATATGTTCATATCTGGTGTGCACAGTCTTAAAAGAACAACTCTTTGACATTCAGAGGCTTTGTATAATCCAGTCTTACCTTAAGGCTGTGGTGTAGTCAGATGATATGGGGAAATTTTTAATGATATTTGCAGTGAAGTGATCTAAAGCATCATCATGAAAACTCCTGAATGTATCAAATATTGATTTCCTCAGTCTGCTAATGGAAATTTTGAAATAAATACGATGGAAAAGGTTTAAACGGTAACATTAAATGAATAATTGTAATTTTATGTCAGTTTTTTTCTCTGGAAATGTATCATCTTATGGTCTTCTGTGCTTCTTCCTTCAGAAAAAGGTTAAAATTTTTAAAGTAGATTTGGTTTTGGTTCCGGTGTTGGTGTTTGACCCCTCTTAAGTAAAAATTGTATTGTTAGACTTAATATGAGCCACATTCACCCACAAAAGTCCAAAAAAATGTTTTATTTGAGGGTATTGAAAGACAAAAAACGATGCCAGAATTGCTTGTAAAGCATAAAAAATAAAATAAAATCTGCTAATAGGGTATTTTTTCCAGTGGGATAAGGACAAGTTTACTTGTTTCTAGTAGCAGGTAAATGGGGCTCAAATTTAGTCTAATGAGGCATGAAAATTTGCTGAGATTTTAGTTTTTGCAGTTGGTGGCATAAAATATAACTCTGGTGATACAAATATATTTTCCCTCCTATTATTTGAACAGTTTATCATTTTCCCCCTTGTGAAACCTGGTTCGCTCACTGGAGCTGGAGAGCTGATTGGTGGGTAAGGCCTTTCAAAGGCCGTCAGTGGAGCAGCCTCCTGATTAGCATGTCTCATATGATACAGCAGGGACACGCTTTGCAATCTGCTCATTCGCTGCTGTTTATTGGCTCCTTGGTCCACAGTCATGGATTTATAAGGGCCGCAGTATAGCTGGAGCTGGAATGTCTCCAGACACAGCTGGTATTGTATAGGCAGAAGCAAGCAGACAAGCATGAAAAACAGGAAGTAGATAGTGGGGGAGGGTCAGTAACAGCATGTGGCCTGCAGTGAGAGGCCTCTTCTGCCACCAGAGCCGCTGTGTCAGAGATCAGCAGTCATAACTCATCATACGGGCTCCATCTTGTGTCGACTGCTTGACTTCTCGGGCGTTGAAGCGTCCTGTTGTTTCATTTCATTGTCTGCAAGCTCGGATTAGTTCCATTCAATTGCCCCCTTATCTGGGAGCATAAGATGCGACCCCCACAATGCAATGCTGTGCTAACAAAGGGGGCACGCCTTCAGTTTATTCATTAACACTCATTGTGGGATTTGTTTTTGTTATGTCAGCTGTTGGCTAATCAATGGTTAAAGTCAGCTACGCTTCATTGTAACTGAGCTTATTATCCATGTTGGTGCTGGGCGAGCCTCCACCCTCTGTCTCATGTAGATGTGTGTTAGTGTGTGAGTTAAAGGCAGGTCAGGGCCACTCCCCTCTTCATATACATTCCTTTCACTGCTGAGTGGACGAACACAACGTCTTATTTTTAGAATCGGCATGTGACACTTTGACACATTTGTTATAACATTAGTGATAAAAAAAACCTTTGAAAAAGTCATGAAGTGGGCCAAAAATTACCTTTTCCAACACATTTCCCTCCAAAAACTACTGAATGGGCTTTTAAAATATGAAATGCTCTGTGTAAACGCTATCCATAGAGGAAAATCTATATTGTTGTTTGAAGAAAAGTTGACATACATTTTCATTTGTGTAAAAAAAAAAAAAGCAAAGTAAAATCGGACAAAAGAGCACATTCTCATCTGTCTGCACCACGTGTGACTGCCTCCTTTAAAATGACTGACAGAGTGCCCCTCCCCCCTTTATGGAGTTTCTCATACTTGACAAGTAAGTTAGTACCGCTTTATTTGTGTTGCTGTTAAATCCAGTGTGCAAATTTAGCAGCTGATAGAAACTTTATCTCAATAAATAAAGAATCATTATCTGAATATGTACATGAATCCCCCTGGACTCTGCATGTTTCTCCCAAAAGATGCAGCTTGGTTGGAAAAAAACAATCTGTTCTGATGATCTCAACAAGTCAAATGACTTGTAGATGACTACACTTGTGCCCCTGCAGAGGGGTGAAAGAGGTAGTCAGTTGGTGTAACCAAAGCTTCTCATAAAAATCAGATATTGTGCAAAAAAAAAAAAAAAACTATGAATATGATTTTAGGAATCTAACACACTATGAAAATGAAATTCAACATGATTTTTAAAAAGAGAAAAACTTTGATTTATACATCATACTGACTTACTCAGTACAACAAAAACACATCATCTAAGTTTAGAAGTTTGAGATGATATTTCTTAACAAATAACGTGTTTCATCAGTACACTTGCATAACTTCTTGGAGGGTGAATTATTTAATACTTGTCATGCTTTTGTGGTTAAATCATTTGACAATCTGATGAGACTGATTCTTTAATTGCTTAAAAATGTTAGAAATGTCACAAAATACACAGAAAAACAAACTACACATTCAAACAAACATGTAACTTATTATTTTCACAAGTTTAAAGCAGATTCTTGGTCATCATACCAAGCCTGATTTGTCACTGTCCCAGTGGCAAAACAGGACACAGAAAGAGAATTATCTAACGCTGTGAATGGCTTACTTTTGTTTGACCTCGGAGGAGACTTTTATGATTTTATTTTAAGATTGATAGAAAAAAAAATCCCAGAATACAATAACAGATAAAAAAAACAATGTCTGTTGCTTTGAGGAAAAAATAATAGAAAAAAATGAATGAATTCATCTCATAATAAAAATAAGCTCAGACTTCAAGAAAACAACAAAAAATCAACTCATAGCAAATAAATTGTAAGAGTTCATGCCTGCCTCAGACTTTTAAGTCAATAAATATTTTCATTCACAAGTGCATGTCTGAAAATTACATACATACTGTGGAGTGCATGACATTAAAAGCACCTTTCACAATTTAATCATGTTAAGTGAATGTTGTAATATTTAGAACACACTGACAGGCAGATAAACAGAGACTTACATAACAAAGACAGTTTCTGTAATGGTAATGGGCTGATGTGCAGACATGTCTCTGTTGTCTGAAAGTGATTAAACTTCCTCATTCTTCAATGTTTTATCCTGTTATGCATCAGTCCTACAAGTTTTAACCTGTGACAAAAGTCAACCATTACTAACATGGCCCACTTTTTGCTGATGCATATCTGTATAAGCCCACTCTGACTTTTTCAAATATTTTACGGTGGGAAATGTCCAGGAAAATCTGGGTGCTGGTATGGCGTAGTGGTTATGTTTGCACAACCAATTTGGCTATAGCTGCCCAGGCTGGAGTTCAACCTGCAGCAAAAAAATAGAAAAGATGGGTGAAATTTAAGTTTTACTTTTCTGACTTATTATTTTATTCACTCAAGCAGCTTGCCCTGAAATATCAAGAATTAGGAGTCATGTGAACATGAGAATTAAGCTTTAGATTCCATTATTTTCATCTACAAGTCAGTTGTAAAAGTTCAGGTTATTGTTTTGACTTTATTCCAAATAAACTCAAACTACAACCCCGATTATAATGAAGTTGGGATGTTGTGTAAAACATAAATAAAAACTGAATACAATAATTTACAAATCCTGTTTAACCTATATTCAGTTGAATGCACAACAAAGACGAGATATTAATTTTCAAAATAATAATCTTTGTTTTTATTTATTTATTGTTTATTTGTTGTTGGGGTTTTTTTTTGCAAATATTTACTTGTTTTGAATTTGATGCCTGTAACACGTTTCATAAAAGCTGGGACAGGGTCATGTTTCCCACTGTGTTCCATCACCTTTCCTTTTAACAACACTCAATAAGTGTTTGTGAACTGAGGACACTAATTGTTGAAGCTTTGGAGGTGTAATTCTTTACCATTCTTGATTGATGAACAACTTCAGTTGATCAACAGTCCTGGGTCTCTGTTGTCTTATTTTGAGCTTCATAATGTGCCACACATTTTCAGTGGGGGACAGGTCTGGACTACAGGCAGGCCAGTCTAGTACCTGCACTCTTTTACTATAAAGCCAGGCTGTTGTAACAGGTGCAGAATGTGTCTTGTCATTGTCTTGCTGAAATAAGCAGGGACGTCCCTGAAAAAGACGTGGCTTGGATGGCAGCATGTGTTGCTCCAAAACCTGTATGTACCTTTCAGCATTAATGGAGCCTTCACAGATGGTCAAGTTAGCCATGCCATGGGCACTAACACACCCCCATACCATCACAGATGCTGTGATGGTATGGGGGTATGTTGATAACAATCTGCATTGTCCTTTCCCTCTTTGGCCCGGAGGACATGACGTCCATGATTTCCAAAAACAGTTTAAAATGTGGACTCGTCAGACCACAGCACACTTTTCCACTTTGCGTCAGTCCATCTCAGAAGCCGGCGGTGTTTCTGGGTGTTGTTGATATATGTCTTTGTCTTTGCATGGTAGAGTTTGAACTTGCACTTGTAGATGTAGTGATGAACTGTGTTAACTGACAATGGTTTTCTGAAGTGTTCCTGAGCCCACGTGGTAATATCCTTTACACAATGATGTTGTTTTTTACTGCAGTGCTGTTTGAGGGGTCAAAGGTCACGGGCATTCAGTGTTGGTTTTCAGCCTTGCTGCTTACGTGCAGAGATTTCTGCAAATTCTCTCAATCTTTTGATGATTTTATGGACTGTAGATGATGAAATCTCTATACTCTTTGCAATTGTACAATGAGAAACATTGTTTTTAAACTGTTGGACTATTTACTCACACAGTTGTTCACATAGTGGTGAACCTCACTCCATCCTGCTTGTGAACGACTGAGCCTTTAGGGGATGCTCCTTTTATACCCAGTCATGACACTCACCTGTTTCTAATCAACCTGTTTACCTGCGGAATGTTCCAAACAGGTTTTTTTTTTTTTTTTGGAACGTGTTGCAGGCATCAAATTCAAAATAAGTGAATATTTAAAAAAAAAAACAATAAAGTTTATCAGTTTTAACAGTAAATATCTTTGTATCTTTATAGTGTATTTGGTTAAATATATATTAGGATTTTCAAATCATTGTATTCTGTTTTTAATTTACTTTTTACTCATTGTCCCAACTTCATTGGGATTGGAGTTGTATTTAAGTGAAAAACCTACAAGCAGCTGCAACATCACAGGATTCACAGCATCATTACCACAGGAATGCAGGCATTGGGATTGATTCCACCAATAATGTCCTAAATCTAGTTCATTTGGGCAGATTGTTAATATCAATGAAGTAAGATGCACTTTTTTACCATGTCTCACCCAGATATGCCTGTCTGCAAACACAAAACAGTGCACTCTACAGGACACGTCTTCTTCAGACACACCCCCTCAGTCTAAGCGCCGTGTTAGTTAGGTTAATGTTTAAATCTACAGTGCTGTGTAGTAAAGTGGGAGTGTCCTGTAAGAAGGCATCTGGAGAACTAGAGCACCACATTCGTAACCTTAGAAAACTGTCTTAAATGTCAACGTGTGTATTGTATACTATATATATTCTATTAACAACAATGGCCGGGTTCTTGGTGTCAGTATGTGTAACCTTGTTTGACTGATTGCACAACAGGCTAAACAGAGCTGCCGTTTAAATTGATCTTTAACGTTTGTCCTCAGTGTTCGTGTGGGTTCAGGGCATGCTGGGACTTGTGTTGGGGCTGTAGCCCCTCTCACACACACTGGTATAATCTGGCTTTACCTGCAGCTCCATATGGAGCGGCTGCATTTACTGCATGAGAGAAATCCACTTAGTAAGAAAGAGAGCGCAAGAGACTTTCCTTATAACCTGCTGATCCACGCACTGTCTTCCACAGCCTGCAGCACATTCTCCGTCTCTGTGGTTTTTACACACAGGGAGGCAGCAAAGTAAGTGTTTGTTTACGCCACAGCTGCCCAGTCTAACCTGTTTCTGCAAGATCTACTAGACCACAACCTGGAAGTTTGTGTAAGAGAGAGAGATAAGGCTAAATGAAGGAGTCGCCCTCCTCAAAGAGGCTTTGGATGAGGCTACCTTCACTCTGCCACCTCTCTTTGAGGATTATGCCGGAGTGACTGTCCCAGTTACCTCTGAGACAGACCAGAGCTTCATTTATTCTTTCATTCACTTAAATATAATCCTCATGTGCTCACAGAGACATGAAACAGGAGGCTTTTTTAGCGCTCCGTCGGTAAAATCAAGCCTTTTCACAGCCTGAGCAGTTGTCAGAGCAGCAGCCCTGTTTTCTCCTCCCACAACTCTTACGACTGAAGAGGGAAAACGACAGAGTAAAAAGGAGGGAAAAGGCAGCAACAGGCAGCAGCTGTGACGGAGGGGCTCCTCCACACCCCACACAACAACAGCATTGTTATCTGAGAACTACCTCACGCCTGCCCCCTCCTTCAGCCCAGCCTTTGTACGTTTCCCTCCATACGTCATGTATACAGTATCTATACGCTGAGACTCCAGCAGAGAGCTGCCGCACATTTTTTTTTTTCTAAATGTGCTGATTATTCTGTCCTACAAAGCAGATTTACATAAAAGAACAAAGAAACCGAGGCAGTCTACCACTGTGCAAGTTACTGTTGACCTCACTGGTGCAGAACTTGAATAGTATAAGCAGTTTCTGATGGTAGAGCTGATTTAAATCAATGATAAAACACTTCAACCTGATTCAACTTCCTCCTCCATTTTGAATTCTGCCTGCAGACAAACAGCTGAAACTGTAAAGCAGACTCCATGTTGTTTGAACAAGATGTTGATCACTAGGTTACAGTTCCTCCTCACATAGTTTGTGTTTTTTCAGCCTGATTATTTCAGCAGTGAGCTAACTCAGATCAATGTGTCTCATTTTTTTACACCCATAATCTTATTTTAATGTTCTGAGCTTTGATTCTATGATGGTCGTGTACATGTGCCCTGCTTCAATACTATTTCAGCAGAACAGCACAAGGTACTTGACATTTTTGTGCTTTTTTTTCTTTGAAACTGTCAGTGTAAACTAATGGAATAACACACACACACACACATATATATATATATATTCACAGTTATTGCTGACCCCCATAAACAATCAAATTATAATGTTAATATTAAGAATGGAAAACGAAGAAGATTTATAATACATTTGTAGATCAACTAAAATCGAACCACAATCTACATCTTTGATTGAAGCCATGACATCTTAAGTGTTTTCAGTAAATGAGATATATGCACTGCAAAAACTGAAATATAGATAAGTCTTAAAGTCTTTTTTAATCCTAAAAACTGACCTAACTGAACTTAATATGAGCCACGTTTAACTGGCAAGTCCAGAAAAATGTCTTTATTTAAGCTATCAAAAGACAAAAATGACACCCTTAGTTGCTTGTCAAAAGTAAAAAAAAAAAAAAAAAAAAAAAAAAAAAAAAGGAGGGGGGGGGGGGGGGGGGGGGTATTCATTTTTACTCTTTGAAAAAAATTCAGACATCGTTCGTTTTTTTAAGTATCTTTTTCTGGACGTGTCAGGTAAATGTGGCTCATATTAAGTTTAAAAGTAATTCTTTTACTTAAAAAAAGAAAAAGACTTTCTTGTTTTGTTTTTTTTTTTTTTTTTTTTTTTTGTAGTTGGTGTTTTGTCCCTCTGAATGTTTCGAGGTCATTGTTGAAATAAAAAAGTAAAATCTTTCGATTTCAAAGAGATTAATTGCTGGATGATTGTCAGCTGTAAATCAACCATCGTTTGGAAAAAAATCTTCCTAGATTAATTCTGCACTTGGGACGTGACAGGAGCAGAAATATCCCACCTTGAAGCCAGTTCAGCTCAATCATGGCTCATCACACATGATGTTTTATGAACTCGGTTTTCTCATGCTGTAAATATTATTTAATGTGGTATTACTATTTTGATGGTATACTACTTTTAAAATATGTGATTGCTGCAGCTGTTTTAATAATACACTCAGTTTTGGCATTGTCTTTGCTGGGGATATGTGCTGTTTAGTGATTCTGTACAATTCAGGAGTCGTTTTTATTGTCGTGCACCTAGCTTTAAATCTTTTAATAGTGCTCTGTTAATTTTACTGTGACGTAGTTTTAGTGTGGTTATGATTTGTGTGTAGCCGTCTATATGCTGCAGAAACTGTTGATTTGTACACTTTCCATGGCAATTATTTCTACTGACTCATACTTTAACAATCTTCATTTTAAACAAAGAGCTGTGTCGTTTTAAATAAAGAATCAAAGGGAGCAGGACTGTATCAGCAAAGAGTTACAAGGTACAACTTTGTCCACAAGGGGTCAACAGAATTTGGAAATTTCTCACAGAACTTTCATGTGCATGAAACAAATAACAGAGATATTTAAATAATTTCCTTGTAACTTAACAGTGACATTTTCTGCTGATTTTCAACATCTACTCTCCAGACAAACATACTGCAAACACAGATAAAACATGAAGATATTTGCACAGAACTTGTTACACAGTAAGGCAGTGACCTCCAGGGCTGGATTCATGCAGGATTACTATGAGTTTAACTAAGGATGAGTACGTTGTTTCGTAAACTGAAAATGCAAACAGTTCAAAACATTACAATCTCCACTGTACTTGTCAAAGGCGTTATAACAAGATGTTCTTATGATGTGTTCACTGTAAAACTGTGTTTATAACACACTTTTCCCTCAAAGCAGCCCTAAACAACTCGACATATTATCAGTGTAGTGCTGTAATACAAAGGCCAGACCTGTAGGTTGTTTCTTTATCACAACTGAAGGAAATAAAGGTCAGGATCTCTTTTTGTCAATCCGAATGTGATTACGTCAAGATACGAACAGTATGGCTCCGTGGTTCCCTTTGAGCTCAGATGGGACTGTAGACTGTGTGTACTTTCTGAGTTAAGAGATCAGGGCTTAAACTTTAGCTACAGACAGAAACACCCATTTATCTGTTAAATACAGCCAGCTGTTTCAAACCGTGACAACAGATACAGGTATAGAATTTATGCATTACCCGCCCTGTCCTCCATCGGGCTGTCCGGCGGGGAGAAGTAAACCCTTGATATCATTACCATAATAATACTGCAAGCATCAGCATGTGACTGGGTCTAATTGTTTACACCTCTGTGACCACAGGGAGCAGACAGAAACCCTTTATTTGGATAAAGTGCGGGAATCTACAGGGTGTCAGACTGGGGTCTGGATGCAAATCTACTACCAAGGGGACAAACATCACACCTTGTGTTGAACCATGATGCTGGAAGAAATCTGTTCTTCCCTCTTTCCCCTCAACCTCTATAAGACTTTATACTACGTTAATAAATAACATTATTAAATGTGAACAATAAAATAATAATCATTGCTTCTTTGGGAGCTTCATTAATAACTTTTCACAAACTTTGAATTCCTCCCAAGTCAATTTGTTTTAACCACAAACCACAGCAGCTATTACTGCATTTTTATTTTCACACCTACTTGAATAGAAGGTTAGCCTCAGGCAATGGGTTTGTGTGTCAGACAAATTAAATATAACTGGGATGTTATGACACAATCAAAGTTACGTAAGATTGTTTTGAACCTTGGCATGGTTCTTAATTCAGCAGTGAAAGCCTCAGAACAGCAGTAGCGGTCTGACCTGTGTGTATTGGACCATTTGTTGGCAGATGTCACAGACAGGTGTGACGCGGGTTGGGGGGCTTCTCCAAACAAATCAGATTTGGTGTGATCTGAAACTGCAGCTCAATGGAAGTCTGAGGGAAATGCCAGTTCACTGTGAATCTAACCTGATTGTTAAAAAGTTTTCACACCAGATGTGAGCACTCAGAGTTTTCAGTGAGAAGAGGTCGGCTGGTTGTACTCATTTCATTTAGCATGCATGACCACAAACATGAAGATTTTTGTCACTTAAAATAAAAAAGAAGTAATTAAAGTCATTTATTTCCTCTGATAATGTTAAAGTCCAAAAAGAGTTTGGATCAAATGCTGCTGCAAGTATTTTGCATTTTAACTTGATTTCAGAACCTCAGATTATTTCAGTCATTCACATCTTACATACTGGGCAAGTCACTTTATCCTTTCAACAGCAAAAATTAGTAACCATCTTTTCCATGCCTTGATGTCTCTTCTCCTATATGTGCTAAGGCTAGCTCAAGTTTTTCCATGTCTAAACTGTTTCTACTTTCAATACAATCCAAAACCGTTTTAATAATTTTGAAAAGAAGTCCTGAAATATCAAGAAGCTACAAAGCCAACATTTATCTTATACTTCAAACTTCAGATGCCTTTATAAAGTGCTGCTTCATCTCAGCCCTACACTTCAAATCATCTCAGCCAATTAAGACACAACTTTTAACATTCAACTACTTCATGACTCACACTATGTTTGAACCACAGCACTGCAAACTAAATTGACTGCTTTCACAGTCATATCTCCTGTATGTCTTAGCTAGCACTTAAATGTTGGGTTGTAACCCATTCACTATACATGACATGAACAATGAGCCTTCGTCTTAGTGGAGCTGAGAAGCTAATGTAACACCTCTTCAAAAACCAAAGTGCACGTTGAATTTATGCATAAAATATCGAAGATCCCTGAGGCTGATACAATCCCTAGAAGAGCAGATTATTCTGTTGATTTAAAGCAGACAAAGCCATGTACTCTGGTTGTTTCTCCTCTATTTTATTAATCAACGATAGAATGGTGAAGGAGCCATAACTTTTAAACTTACAGGTGTAATTTATTTATTCTTTTTTTAATTAAAAAACTTGTAAAAAAAAAAAAAATCACATTTCCATGAATAATGAACACTTGCTTAATCATAAATGCAAAGAAAGTAATCAGAAAGTAGAGTGATTGCATTGGCTAAAGGCTAAACCATGAGCTAAACCACAAGCTAAAGGCTAAAGCACAGGCTAAACTGTTTGTGATAATGTTTATTCCAACCCACTAAAATAGCCGGCTACTAAATTACTGTACAAACTGACAAAATTTGCTTGTTGTCATCTTTCAAACAACAGCGCTGTTTAACTGTTGATACCTTACCTCGTTGTGTTGTATCCTGCAAAAAATTGTCTAAAAGAAAATTAGTGTAAAAAAAAACAATCCCATCTCTATTCAGTACCAAAAACAAACACATGCCTGGAGAGTCATGTCTTTACAACAGTGTGCATGTGATTCCAACCAAAAGGTGTTGCTGCAATCTAATTCAAACAGATAGACCTCAAAGTTCCTTTAAGTTCTCTGTTATGACTTTCAATTGCTAAATAAATATTTACCAAGTTATGCCTAAACTTGTAAGCTAGCAGCCATTATAGCATATGCATGCCGGACTGCAACCCCAACCCTGTTTAAACAGATAAAAAACGTTCTACTTTTACAATAACATTCTTTCTTACTTTACTTTTACGATAATATAAATACAATGTGAATTTCCCTTAGAAAGCTAATCAAGTATGAGCCGCATGATATGATGTCAGGCTAGTTGCTTTTTAGCTGGTCATGACACAAATTGGAATTCATATAAATACCTCTATTTTAAGCTTAAATCAGAAACAGAACCATCAAGATAAGATCAGCTTTCTCCAAAAAGATTTTTAAATGTCTCTGCACCAGGTTAGGTGTCAGCTGAGCAGATTAATACTACACTTGAAAATAGTTCTTTTAAGAAGTATATTTCACAGCAAAACCTCCTCATTAAGTGATATGTTTGAGCAGGGAAAAAAACCAACCCAATTAGCTATTTTCTGCTGAAAAACACTCACAACACACAGTATAAAATGAATACATGATGCTTTGTCCACTGGGGGCACCAAAGTTGACACAAACCAAATCCTCACACAGAAGCCTTCATGGATATTTAACCAAAAATAAAGGAGTGTGAATGCAAATGACTCTGAAAGTCTTAAATGCAGCTAAAATTCATTTAGCTAGCCAGCTTGGGAAAAAAAACCTATTTCATTGCACAGTATTTTATTACATATACTTGATGCATAGGCAAGATTTTTCTCTTTTTTTCTGTTGTTATCAGGCTTATATTGAAACAAATGAAAACATGTCAAATCTAAGTGATTAAGGTGCCATCGGTGCAGCTGTCTAAATTTTTTGTAACCTAACTACCTATGCTAATGTTTCAGTCTATAGTTTGTGGTACGAACTAAACCAACAAGAATACATCCAGGAAGGCTTTATGTTTCAACAGCTGTTTTAACAACAACAACCACTCACTGAAAGTTGCCAGTTAACACAGTGACTCATTCAACTCAAACAAGTGCTGCTGTGAAACAGTTGTAGTGTTGACAGAATTATGAAGAACTTGAGTCAATGGTGGGAATATCGATCCAGACAACTTTCCCCGTAATTTAAAAAAAAAAAAAAAAAACGGCCATTTTCTTGCTGGTTGAAGTTTTAAGACAAATAGAACAAAGTTCATCACAGATATTTCTATAATTCTATTCTATTCTATTTTTGGGTACTTTTAGTTTATTTGATATCACTTGTAAATAAAAAAATCAGGGGAATTTTAGTAAATGCTGATGAAGTTTTAATACCATGCTAAAAATGAAATAGGATGAAATTATGATTTAATGAGGGGAAGAAAACGTAAAACTACTTGGAAGCCAAATGACTGCCCTTCTTTTAATGCTCATTTCCCCCCCTCAGTTTGACAGTGGGGATCTGAAGTGTCACGGGATAAAGTATTTGTGAGACCTACTGTTTTTCTTCATAAGAGGCCCAATATTCCTCAGTTCAGGGAAGAAATCTGGCTACTCTGTTATTAATCGTCAAATGAACATGACAGGTAGTCCTGAAAAAACAACTTTATTAATACATAATTACATGTTTTCTCATGTTATATTGCTTTCCTTCAAAGAGGTTATGACTTCATTAAAGTATGATTACTTTTGACACATTTCTGCAATATTGCTTTAACTTCGCGACATTTTGTCAAAATCAGAAATGGTTTAATACTGCAATAAGGCCTTTGTTTTGACGGCAGGAATTAAATCAATCTTTAACAGTTATTTTTTACTCCCAAAGTGGCTGAAAACTACATCCATGAACAGTTAAAGAACTAAACAAAACCAATGTGAAGCTCATTGTTCTTTACTGGGTTGTTTCCACGTCAGTTATGTAGATCTTCATTGCCTTCCTTGACTTTTTCTTACAAAACTAGTGACAAGAAATTCTAAAATTGCTATTGATATAAACATGTAAAAGGAAAATGTACAAAGTAGAACCACAGTACCATTTTCTGTATAAAATACGTTACGTTTTGATTTAAGAGTCTCGGAGAAGGGGAGCTTTGGCATTTGTTTTGTTACATGTTTGTATATTGGTGTACACAAAAGGGCAAAAAATATATATATAAATTTACAAAACATGATGAAAGAACTGTATTTTCGGGGCAGAAGCCTTCACTTGTGCTACAGCTGCATGAGAGCTTCAAGTTTTTTCAAGAGTAGAGAAGAAATGAGGTAACGCAGGCAGGGCAGTGTGTCTGTAACATCAACTCAGGGGAAATGAATGAAGCTTTTCCGTGCTGAAATGTCTGAAATACCTTGTTCACAAAGCAGAGCGAACACAGCGGTGGTTTCCACTCGAGTCATGCTCAGACTGCACACACTCACACTCACACACAAAGGGGGAAGAAGACGGTGACTTCCCTGCTTCAGGGCACACGCCTGCTAGGAGCTGAAACCGCTCGAAACCTGTCGCCATTTTCCCAAGTTAAAATACAAAAGACTGGGCTGAAGGAGCACACACCCCTTTTTTCAGTCTTCTGCTGATAAACATGCCTTCTCTGTACTACCACTCGTGTAAAAGACTGAAAACGAGCTAGTTTTACAATATTTCCCACACAGTGATCAGGAATGCCAAAACACAATGTTTCCTGCCTAAGAAAGGTGTGGTAGGATAAGTGAAGGGTATATTTAAAGAGTATTTTGTCTTGTTAAAGCAGATGGTTGCACACAGACAAATAGCTCGCCATTTTTGCTAACTGACGTGTGACGTATCCAAACAACTGAGAGCCCGGATTTGAAATCGTGTTGCTGACCACTGAGCTGCCCAATCAGCAAAGCTGGGGGAGGGACTTAGCCCCGTCCATCACGCTGGAACTATAACGGTGTGAATAGGGTGGGAGGGGGAGAATCCAATCCGGTTTGAGCTAGTTTTTCTTCCAATGGAACATTAACGTCTCGCTGTGCTGTGTAACAGAGTACTGGCACAGCTTTATCCTGAATATACCACTGTATTTTCTCCTGTACTGACTTTTATTTGGTCTGTTTTTCTTCTTTTTTAAAAACACCACACACAAACCAACCATGCCTAAGAAGAGCAAAGTGAGTAGACCGACATCTTTCATGCATTCAGTAATACAACGCTAATAACCCCCAACTGCACTGTGTTAAATTGGCTTGTTACAGAGCCTTACTTCTTAAAATGTTACAGATTCCTAAATGTATTCGACGCTAGCCCAGTGCAGCAGTGGGTTTTACTCGTGTACGTAGCCTCTGTTTTGATTTTCTCAAGTGGTTGATTCTTGGTTTATCTCTTCTCGTGCAGTGATTATCTTTGTGCCAAGTGATTTTCCGTATGCATGGGGCTAATTTACCGCAGGATTGTGATATGCACGAAAGCAGCTGTGGTTTGATGCACTAAGTTGCTGTGTAGGGCAACGCGGGGTCGTTTTCTCAGTCGATGAAGGTTTTTTTCCTGCAGAGAAAGTTGGCGGCATATTGATTGTTTCCAATGGGGGTCGTCACGCTGGATACCAAAGTTTCTCTCGCAAATAAATGCCTCGGATAAATCGCATTCCGTATTAATACCAAGTTAGCCTGCAAGAGTTCTGCCTCAAAATTTAGACTGTGCATTGTATGTTCTAATTTTTGACGAAAAGTCAAGTTTTACTACATTTCCCGATAAATACGCTCTGTTTTGAAAATTGTTCATGCATGTGTAAATTGAAATTCTCGCACGGTAGTGTTTGTTTTTAAGGGTGATAATGCATTTCTTAGAAGGCGATCGTCGTGTGTCTTTTCGGTGTATTGTCAGCTCAGGCCACTCTCAGGTTATGCAATGGCGAGCCTCCGTCAGCGAAGCGCTGCTCTTGTTGCTGGGGGTTCTAGGAGATTCTGCTACCAGATCGACGGAGTCGCTGAGCATCTCGGAGGGGCTCTTTTTCAAATTCATGGCGGGAACACACACAGCTCGATTTTTTTCCTCCGTTCTCTAGAAATCCCATTTATTACCAATGAATGGTAGGAGTAGGAGGCGGAGTCCACCCCCTCCTCCACCGGAGTTACAGTCGGCACAGAGGCATGAGCACATGACCCTTTACAAACTACAAAACGCTTTTATTTTCACCAGTAAAACCTGAGTCATTTAACTGAAATTCTACTTTTTTAAAACCAAAATCACCCTCCAAATTATCTCAAGTTTTGATTATTGCAGTGATCGTGTTGAAATGCTAATTAAAATCCCTGTGAACATGCTGACTAATGAGTGCAGCTCCATGAGAACCGTGATTAATATGCACTGATATTGTCAAGGTTTCGGGCTCTATTGTGCTAGATATACAAAGCCAATCACAGTGTCTGCTCCTAGCTAAAAAATGCATGAAGCTACATGTGCAGCCATAGGCTAATATTTTGTAAGGGAAACGCCCACTTTTGAGTTACATAACACTTCTTTAAGCTCTTGCCCTGCTCCCCACCTCTTGTAAATCATATACATTGACATCGGCCTCAATTTGATCTCTTTTGTTTTTCTTTTTTTTCACAGTCAGTTGCTTCAGGAGAGGAACCAACAGTAAGTCACAAAGAAATCACACTTCTGCCTTTCTTTTATGTTTTAACTTAAAGTTAAATTTGATTTTAAAACAACTGTTTGTGAACACATCCACCAGGGGTCAGCATCATGCCAAAGTTAAAGTTTTGACATTGAAAATAATTTTCCCCACTTTCTTTACAGCCTAAAAGGAGATCTCTCAGGTTGGGAAAAGTAAGTACGGACAAGTACAGACTGCCTCAGACAAATACGAGGTGTGAGCCACATTCCTCTCTGTAACATGAATGTTTTTGTTTCTTTTCTGCAGAAATCTGAAGCAACCCCCGAGGTCAAAACCAAGCCAAAGGTAAGAGCATCTTTCAGTATCGCTGATGTAACATTTATTAACTACCGACTGCGGACAACATGACTGACATGTTTCATATCAATGTGCATAGAAGGCACCCGCTAAGCCTAAGAAAGCCAAGGAGGTAGAGAAGGCCAAGCCTGAGGAGAATGCGCCCGAGGCCCCTGCTGAGAATGGCGACGCCAAAGTCGAGGAAGAGGTGAGAGTCAGAATACCTTTTTTTAAAAGAAGAAGAAAAAAATAACATTCAAAATAACGACTTGATATGTTGGTGGAATTTTGACACTTTGAATTCTGTCTTCCAGGCACCAGCCACAGAAGCAGCTGAAGAAAAAGATGAGGCGGCAGAATAACATCTCTCAAACCACGCCTTTTACCAGTGCTCCCTGTACCTCTTTTCTTGTACAATTCAGGGGAATATTTTTATCAACTATTTTCTAAATACAGGTTTTTTAGTAGTTTGATTGTAGAGAACACTTTTTTTTAATGAAAGAAAAAAGTCAATTTGGAGACAGGAATTTCATCACATCCCACAATTTTGAATCGCCATAGAATATTGCGGTCATTGTTGTTACTGTTGGTGGATTTCATTTCAGTTTTAAATGTGAAGGAGGGGAGGGTGAGGGACAGGTTACAGTGACAACACGCAAGCACAACGTTAACAGGAGCTGGGGAAACAACAGGAAGAGATCTGCCTGCGTGGATTACATTCCATATGCTTTATAAGGGACAGTGTATGTAATCTGTGCTGGGGTGGGGCTGGACAGAGCCACAGGGCAACTCATTGTTTTATTGTTTATGATGAAGACCAGTGTTTTAGAATGTTTGTAAGCTTTGTTCCTCTATGTTAACTCTTGTACTCATGCAGTTTCTTAACAAATCTGATCAATAAAAGCTAAAAATTGATAGTACTGGAGCTCTCCCTATCAGAACTGTGCATTGCGTGTGTTGGTTGTGTCTCTGTTCTGTGATAGCATTGCAATAAATTTGTATAGCTGCTGTGACGAGAATTTTCAATCTTTCTATATGCAGTGTGTCATGGTAAATTTAAGGATGGTAAAAATGGAATTTGTTTTCTTAGCCAAGCTAATGAGGTGTGTAACCTTTAAAAAAATGGCTTCTTAAAGGCCCGCAGACAAACTGTACATTTTTTTTGAGATGTCAAATGCATACCAGCAGTAGCAATATTCATGTAAGTTTAGATATCTGTATCAAGTACAAGTGTGCAGTTTATTTTTATTTGTTTATAGGTGTACCTGTGTAATGATTGTTATCAACAAAACAATAAAACTCGGTTGGTAGTTGTGGTACTCTTTCATTTGAAAAGATGTTTGATTTTTTTTTTTTTTTTCTTTAAGATGACAAAATGTAGAGTTTGCAACACTGAAAAGGGTTGAATCAGTTTTAAAACGTGGATTTAGGGTTAAAAAGAACAATCATCTCGAGTTCAGGACAATCAATCAATAATGAATGGAAACTATGAATTCTTTACATTTTCTATCAACTATCAGATGTTAAGACTAACTTTAAGCCTGTCCTATTTGTATCAGTACTCAGATGGATGAATGATGGTCTCTTTGGTAAAGTCGAAAAGAAAAAAGTTGAAATAAAATCATGAGAGCATCTGTTCAAATAAATGATTGCTAGCAATAAATGATTTCAAGATGAGTGATTCAGTGAAGAACTGACATCTTTCAGATCATCCACGGAGTACCATTAAGCCATGGACAACAGAACGAGCTCTGTTTCAGCACCATGGACAGTTTCCCCCTGAGCTCTCTGGTGGATCAGCTGATGTATTTCATGCATCGTCTCTTATTGTTCCTCTTCTCGTGATGTTTCAGTTTCAATATATAGATCCAGCCCAGCTTCAGTGATGGTAAACAAACCGCGCACCCCACAGTCTGATAGTTGTTTTACTTCCTGGTAAGCTGTGATTGGCTTTCATTGCGGGGGCTGGAGTCAACTTCAAACGTAGGTTATTTTAAAGACCACAGCTTTGCTGCATAACACAAACTGACAAAACCCATGAATAAAAAAACCTTTTTGTTATTTATATCGTGAATAAATACACCATTTCTCACCATAGTACAGATTTTTGTATAGTCATGAAAGTGTATGATGTTAGTATGTCATCCAGCTGATTTATCAGTCACTCAGACTTTTGCTTTTATTCAATAGTTTGTTCTCAGAGCATGTGAAATAATAATTAACAAATTCCCATCCCTACAGAAAATCTAGTTTCATTTTGGCAAGCAACCTGAACATTCACTACCTTGGTTGTGTCAGTGTTAACAGTGTGTTTTAGTATATCCTACTCTTTCCATCTGCCAAGAAACAAAACAAAATAAAAGTCTGTTGTGTGATTCTGAGGTTCAATGTTATAAGAATAAAATGGTTGTGGTTGAATGAAAAAAAATGCTAAGGATGGGTATTGATTTTATTGACACCAGTGCCGTTATCAATTTCTTTGTTGCCACAAGACTCTCGGGATAAGTAAGTCAGAATAAAGACGGTATCAGTGGCAGCAGATTAATGCAACATGCACATACATAGTCTGATTTTTGACTACTAAATTAGATTACCGTAAGTATCTCAGAGCTTCTTTACTGTTTTTGTCTGTTTTTGGATTGGCCTATTAGCGTAACAACAAATTTGGGAACCCCTGTTCTATACTACATCTATCAGCACTCATAAAAATTCAGATTATCATTTATATTAAAAAGAAATAACAATGAGAATCAGGCATGGGTTGTTTATCTCTCCTTACATTTAGAAAAAGTTTTTTTTATTTCTCCATTTCGTCTTTTGACAAACTGCTCTTTTTATTTAAAGTCTATACTCCGAGTTCTGTCTAACAAGCTCCAAAGATTGTAGCTCTCCTCTTTCCGGCAGGGTTTGAGACTTTGATGTCTAGTCACTGTGTCTCAAATGGTATCTGTTTTCATTGATTTCTGTTCATCTGAGTGATTAAACGCTTGATTGTGTGGTTTATGATGATATCTTGACAGCATTAAGAATGAAGGGAACCTGAATACGCTTTTGATCATGAAAAACAGGTTTGAACTCAACTAAATGTGACGCAAATAGAGGATCACATTAAGTAAACATGAGGATTCAGCACTTTGAATTTCATTGGGTTTTTGTATTTCCAAGCAGTGTTTCCATTCTGACTTTTACACTGTCAGACAAAGTAGGGTTTTGGACCTTTGGGAAATATTCCCATGACATGCTGCAGCTGTATGTGGACTGTAGTGGAATGCATACAATCCTGTTCCTAATAAGGACCGGGGGATTTCTGAGCCTTTAACACTATAATTGGTATTGCACAATGAAGGACCTTTTCAAGGGATCCAAGGACAGGAAGGACTTAAAAGTCACTGTATGCTTTTCTAATGCACATACTGGCATCTGAGTATTGTTCAAGTGTCTTGTGCATCAATCTTTCCCCTGTATGAGCTGATATCTTAGCCAGTCCAGTAGAAATTAATGTCATAGCTGGCTAAAACAAAAACACAATATTTTTGTAAATGAAGACAAACTGAAGAAGGAAAAACACACTTAAACAGAAGAAAAGTTTACTTCACATTTATTGGATGCCCTTACCGTTCTTAGGTGCATCATACCGTTCCAGTAAGATACAGAAATGCCGCCATGGCACTGAATGTAGGCCCATTTTTAGCACTCTATATTTACGAGATGAGAGGGTTAACAGTACGTGTTGTGGCAGTGATAAAACACCTGTAGCAAATGTCTGATTTAAATCTCTCCTTATAAATATACCAGATTATAAATACCTACATGGCCTACAAAGTTAAATTCTGTATCACGCAGCATAGAATTCTGTAAAAAACATAGCATGATTTCCTATTATTCATATCACTGAAATTAGCCATTTATATTTGGAGAAACACTTGAGGTATCAGTAAAATGGCCGTGACGCATGCTACAATATTTGTGCAAACACCTAGACATACAATCGTCTAGAATGTACAGGCTTCTAGTGCACATTCAGTGAGGAAGATAGAAATCAGAGTGTGCAGTGAGCAGCACACGTCTGCTTTATCTTCACAAACGACAGTCAGACTGTTAGGATACTAAAGTCCAGGCTCCTTCTAGCCAACTTAATCAGTTTGGAAGCACAAAAATGTTAGTCTATGATCGACAGGACTCTTTTCAGTGCTGGTGAACGTGATCTAAAACGTGTGATTGTAACATGGTTAATGACTGACATCTATTCTGAGCATCTAAATAAGTCTGTAAAACTTAAGAGATTAGTGGGTGTTTGGTTTTGTTTGGTCAGACTGGAGTTGTAATCATGTGCAGTACTCTGTCTGCGGAGCATTCAGAGGTGCAAAAAAATGTCCGTCTGCTCAGGTGACAGGACATGAACAGTTTAGGAAGATTCATTAGTCCATTTTCTGTGCAATCCGTCCCATCTTGGTGCGCATGTTGCGTACCAGGAAGAAGCCGACGGTAGCGGCGGCCATGACCACTTCTGCTACCCAGAATGCCATGTCCCAGCTGTGCTGTTTGGCAATAGTGCTGAAGGGAAGCCCGGCCATGAAGGCACCCACTGTGAAACAAACAGGTTCGGTTATATAAATAAAACAGACAATGAAATAGAAAATGATGATTATGGGGTTGTGTTTTCCCATATTTTCAACATGAATATAAAGTAGCAGTGCTGGATGTTCAGACTGAACGTGTGCAAGTTTTCAAACTGCTTCATATCCATGCTGTAAAAATCTGTCTATAAACTGCTCCAAACAGTCCATTCTAAAAGTAGCAGCTTCAAACACTAAGGTCTACCCATAACCTCCAGAGGGCTGGCCAATCTGAGAGAAGGGGGTTTGTAGAGCAGGGGGCCTTAAAGAGACAGTATCTAAAGCAAAGGGTGTCAGACAGAGGCTGAAGTGAGGGTTTTTGAAAACACCAGTGAGAGAAAAAGAGGACTTTTTAATATCTGTACATCATGTAAAACTACGGGGGTGGCAGAGGGAGAGTTTAAAGCCTTCAAAAAGCACAACACCCCCTCTTTAAGACTGATTAATTGGACTGGCTCAGCAAAGCATGACTAATTCTGTTTAAGTACTGCCAGGTACTCACTGCACTGAAAATAAATGAGCACCAAATATCACAGCTACTCAATTAATGACATTATGAAGACTCATAACTTGCCCCCATTTGACCTCCACCATTGGTTGAAAGTTAAACATAAGACAATGTATCGCTTAGCACGTGGTGCTGACAGTAAGAAAACAACCTTCCATCACAAACAGCAGTAAAAGGTTACTCCTGTTCATGTGAATCTGCAGCTTACCGTTAGCCATAAGAGCTACAATAGCATGAGAGGTTCCACAGAAGTTTGAAGGAGCACTTTCACTCGCAATCACTCCAAACAAGGCAATTGGTCCGTAAGAGGAAAATCCAAACATAGCACCAAGGAAGAGGATCCAGATCTGAGGGTGATGGCAAGAAAATGTGTTCGAAAAGCTTCTCTGTTGAACACATTTTTATTCAAACTGTGCTTTGCACTTACCTCCTTTTCTGACACACCAATGAGGACAGAGACCGGATGAATGACTTGTACCCAAAGAGGAGCCTCCTGAGGAAATGAATACATCTTCAAAAAAGCCCCTTTTTGTTCAAAGCAGTTTGACGATGAGAGAAACAATTCAGGGCTTACTTTTGGGATTTCAGGAGTGATGGTGACTCTAAAGAGGTACATGGACACGTACATACCGGCCATCATGAGGATGAGCAGACCATGGCGAGGGTTACCGTGTGTGCCCAAGCCTTTCTGATGAAGTCAAAAAGAGTATGTGTGAAACACTGAATTCTTGACTATGATTATTTTTGTTTTAGTAATCCTAGTCTGTCTCTCACCCGAGCCACAGCTCTGTCTGTGATGAAACCTGACGCCAGGCTGCCCACAAAACCTCCCACCTCCAAGGCACTCATGTAAGTACTGCCTGCAAATCAAAGCTGAGGTCAGCCAACAAAAGGTTAAGTTTTAATCAGTGACAAGCTTGACACTGTTGTAATAAATACCCATGAGAGCAGTCTGGCCTTTCTCCTGCATGAGGAACAGCTGTCCCCAGTCAGTGGCAGCAGTCTTCACTCCAAAAACCACCAGGTAACCCACAGACAGCACCCACAGGAAGGGGGAGAGGAGGAACTCACGCAGGGTGCTCTCACTGTTTCCTGGTGGACAAGGATGGAGAGACACTCACAGTAATGAGAATGTCACGATCTGAAACTTCCCACCAACAAACAGCAAACGGTTAGACAGAGCCGTAAAGAAACAGCCCACTTGTTGCAGATAGTGTGGCCTCAGCTAACTAACTCGGCCTGTCACAAGACTGCATGGACTCTAACAGATTAGACGCACAGTCAGGGAGAATATCATGGAAATTCAATGTTCTACAGTCTCCATGAACATTATTAATACAAAAAGAGATCAGACATGCTCGAGGTGTCCTCACCTCCCTTTCCTCCTTTCTTGGCTGCGGCCTCGATGCTGGGCAGACCCACATCCTTTGGCTCGTTCTTTACAAACACCAGACAAACTAAGGAGAAAGCAGCACAGAAGATGCCCGACATGGTCATGATGGTCCTCCAGTCGTAGTACTGCAGCAGCACTGTGACCAGGAGGGGACCCAGACTCCCAGCCAGGTTCATGCTGCAGGAGAGGACGGACCACCAGGTTCCAAACTGGGATGGCTCAAACCACTGAAGGAGGACAGACACAGGACAAGACACAGCAGAAAATAACAAACATTTAGACGATCTTGTGATGCAGACAGACTCTGAGTATATATTGTATTTACTGTAGTTACAGCAGTTCAAGTCTAACATAATAATAAATAACTTCATTTATGCTGTCTTCCTTGATTAGAAAAGATAAAATAAAAACCAGGGCCATTTCTAACATCAATAAAAGAATTCATTTCCTATAACCACATTTTGTTTTGGATGAACTTTTCTTATAGATTTTTTTGTTATTCATCATTCCCAGTCAGGACCAGGGACTTGATTTTAGAGATACACCGACTATCGGCCGGGCTGATTATCAGCGCCGATATTCTGCATTTTGAAACATATCCGCACCAGCCTTTTTTTTAATCAGATGACCGATAAGAGACCAATTTAAAACTGTGTAATTTTGGCTCTAACTTTATCAGAGATGCTGCTGACCCTGGGAACTCCCTGCACATTTTATTTATGTTTCAACTTAAAAAAAGATAAAATAAAATTTCAGTTATATTGACATTTTTGGAAAACTTTCCATTTTCATTTAACTTTATGAGACATGCTGCTGAGCCTGGGAGCTGTTAAATAAACATGTTTGGAGGCATTCAAACAAAGAAAAGTGTCGAAGTTTATTGTTCAAAATTCTGATGCCAATATTTTCCTTTCCACTTTCATCAGCTTCCTTGCCCTAAAAATTGGGTATCAGTATCAGCCCTGAGAAAAACACATCGCTCTATCTCTGCTTGATTTAACCTTTGTAATAAACATTAGTTAAAACTGTTAGAGTCATTCAATTCATCATTACATTCAAAAAGAGCACTGGCTGCACAGAAAAAGTCATAACACAGGCCAACTTTGATTTTGATACTTACCGTTAATTATAACAAAAAGAAAAAAATAATTTGATTTTACGAAAAAACATTGTTTGCTGAAAACAAAACATTTCCTCTGGCATATCATTCATAATATAAGGAAGTTGTGTGGTGATGTGTGTACCTGCAGAGTCTGCTCTCTGTCTGTTTATTTTACTTTTCTTACTAATTTGATAATCTGTAAAGTGCCGATCATTGTGCGGTGTTGTAATGCTCTCTGTCAACAATCTACAGGTCAGGGACCGAGTGACAGTGCTGTCTCCCTCCTCTGCTTTCTATCTGTCTGCAACAGATAAAAACGTAACATGCACCTTTATTAGACGTTAAAGGGACCTAGGAGTATAGGCGAGCTGTGATAGGGAGAGTTAGCGGTGTAATGGCTGTGACAGAGGGCGGAGCAGAGTGACACACAGCAGGCAGAAAGAGGTATGATTTCAGCCGCAAGGGAACCAAATTTGGCAACTTACTGCATGTTTTTCTCTTCTGTTAAGTTGTATCTTAGGACATTTTTTTCCTGTATTGATAAGAGTGCAAACGAGAGAGAGAACATGTGGGGAGAAGATATGCAGCAAATGATTGAGAATGAGCTGAACCAGTACTGCAACAAGTACTACAGCCTCTGTATGTGGGGCACACAATCAATCCTAGAAGTGGCTAGAAGTGATCCTTTTTCTGCACCTATGTTCAGATATGTGCTTATTTGCTCTTTTATTTTTCCTTCAGTCGATCATCCATTTCTACTTACTTTCACTCTCCCTTCCTCTTTCATTCAGTGGTGGTAGTTTATAGTGACTTTTTTAAAAGACTTTTTTACATTTAGCATCAAAACAACAGATTGTGTATTTTTTAAAACAAGTAGGATTAAACAGTAAGTCAGAATTGAAAATTATACCAGCCTTATTAATCACTTTATATCTGACATTTAGTGACTGGTTTAGGTGATTTTTTTTAAGACAGCAGGACTTGTGGTACAGTTAACCTTAAATGTCCCATTTTAATCCACCCTACACACATTTTCAGATTCTCCATTGATATTAAAAACAAAATGTAATAGACTTGTCTACAAAAAAAAAAAAAAACAGCTGTTTTTTTTGTTCCAGGTTTTCTAGTTTTTCTTGGATTTTTGTGGATGCTCCATGAGATTCTGAACATTGTTACATGTACACATTTTTCTGTATTTCAAGCTTATTTCCTGTGGTTTCAAGGGTAAAGTTAAGATGGAACACATTGTAGCACTGCAAAATTTCTACATCAAAACCAGCATTCCTCTGCATCTAAAACACTGGTTTGATTCTTTCCTGTTTAACTGCCTCAGGACACATGATGTCAGAACCACACGCCCTCATGATGTAATACAGCTGAAGCCAGGAGCATTCCTCTCACAGAAACACAACAGAGTGGCACAGTAACCAGTAACTTGAGAATCCACCATGCAAACATTTCAAGCAGTTCAGGGGCTTATTTCACCCTGTGTTGATCCTTCTTGTGCGCATGTTGACTCAGCTGTGAACAGAAGCTGCAGAGGTGCAGCTTTTGAAGAGGTTTCTCTCAGTGACAGAGAATGAAATCTTTGTTTAAAGTTGTCTTCTTTTGAAAAGATCTGCTGAAGATCTTCTATTAATACTTTGTGCTGTAATCTGATCCCACTGGGCATGCTGCACACATGCCAAAGCCTATTTATTCCCCACCTTTGCACGCTGTTACTGAATGCAGCTCCTCACAAGACTTAAGATGTTAGAGCAAACCTTGGATGCATTTTACTATTTCATGCTTAAGGATTAGCTCCTCCGTTTGATTAAACAAAAAAAATCATAAGACAATAAGATTAAAATGTAATCATTAATATGGATCCTATGGCCTGTGATAACCAGTGTCAATGTCTGAGTTGTATCTCACAAAGCAAGGCTGTGCCACCATTGACCCAAAGGTCAGCCCTGAAAGACTGCAGGAGACACTTTAACAACCCACAGACAGGTGCAGAACAGAGCGTAAAAACAGAAACTTTCTCAAAGCAGGTGGCAGCCAGTGCAGGATTACGTATTTTAATCGTCACCACCCATGACTTCCATGTTAAAATACCCATTTTAATAAAAAATCTAACATGTTCAAAGTCTAATTCAAAATACATTTAGGCCTAAGGGCTATTTTTTTTTTAAACATGCTGTAGGGGTGATGAGTCAGCATTTCCAAAATTCTAACGACTATCAAGTGAAATCAGTCAGCCATTTACATCCATGCAGCAGTCCAGCTAAGGTCATAGCTCAATCATAGTCACAGCTGGGGGTCTAATCTTGTCTGTGTATACATGCAGAAAAGAGAATCAGACTTTTGGCTGTGATCGTCTCAGTCCGCTTCAACAGGCGGTGCTGTGTCCTTTTTTCACAAGTGAAGCTGCCTGTGTATCGAACTAGTTTCAGTTCACCCGAAGAGAAAACAACATTTTAACGATGATGGCTGAGACTGATGCAGCTGTAGCATCAGTGGCGACCACATTACCGATAGCAACCACATTATCTACAGTAGGTGTGTCAATCGAGTCATGTTCAGTCTGTATTTGGTCTGGCTAAACGGTTTACATGCATTTTAATAGTCCAGTCTCGCTCTGACTAAGCTCATAGTCCGATTTCTGAAGCTACATGTAAACGTGCTGAATGAGACTGCCTACATGTGTAATACAGCACAGGATCAGCACCCACATGGGTACTATTTTGGCTTCATTCTTTTTACAGTGGGAGAATATAGAGGTGTGTTGTCCAACTTTACATACAGTGGATGATATTAAACTGTTGTATTTCACAATATACTGAACCATATTATATTATCTCTTCTTGATATGATAAGTTCAGTGTATCAGATTCTTCAGTTATTAAGATTCTGTACTGGGTGGCGTTACCTTGCGCAGCACCTTCCCACAGGGGGGCCAGCCACAGCCCTGTCCCAGACCGTTGATGAACCAGAGCAGAGAGAACATGGACACGGTGGAGGACCAGGAGAACACCACATTGATGCCGCCCACCACAAAGAGGCCGATGGAGAAGAGCCAGCGAGCACTGATCTGATCCGACAACACGCCGCTGATGAACTTACTGATGGCGTAGGCCATCGTCTGACTGCTGGTGATCAGACCTGCAAGGACACAATATGAAGATCACTCTGATAATCTTTTGAAGTACAGGGGACATGATGAGATTTTATAACCAATAGCATAAATTAGTTCACAAGATTGTCCTCTGCTGGATAACAAGAATAACGGTGTGTGTGTGTGTGTGTGTGTGTGTGTGTGGGGGGGGGGGGGGGGGTATTTCCTTGCAGCAAATGCTGGATGTTGAAATGCTGACCTAACCCTAACTGCATCAGTCCTATTTATAACCTCTGTTTGGAAGCCTAACCCTTTATGACATCATCATCTGAGTGGCCTTATGAAATTATCAGCTGTGTGGTTTTTGATACTTTCCATTCATTTTAATGGGCCAAACACATGTAGAAAACGCTGAATATTTCAAAAAAACATAGGGGTTAGAAATGTGCAAGAGTGCAAGCACACTTCTCCTGAACATGCTGAACATTTTAAAATTTGAACGGTGAAATTCTGTGAAAATTTGAATTCTTTGAAATGAGCCAAAAAATATACGGAAGAACAAGTTTTTTAAAATTGGATTTCTATGTGTTGAAATGCTGTGCTGAACATTTCAACTTAATAATAATAATAATAATAATAATAAAAATAATAATAATAATAAAATATGAAAAAATACTGTTAGTAATACACTCACTACTTGAACTCATTATCAAGCGTTTATGAAGGTGTACACAGGTTGTGGAGGTCATCCTTTTTAGAAATGCAGAGAATCCATGTACTGCAATGTAAGCAGGTCAGTGTGTCAGTCCAACTCAGGCCTAATTGTTTTTATCTCCTTTGAATCAAAGTTTCAAAAGTTGTTAAAAACGTACACCAATCTCAGTGTCCCAAAGGCCAAAGTGACCTTTTTATTTTTTTGTATGGTCGGCTGGTAGCCTGGAAAGACATGAAGATAAACTCTGAAAGTGGAAACATATACCAGATAGTGAGTCTATTTTTTAGATGCTTTCTTACCTCTGTCATTATTTTGCTCAGGAGTTCATGGTCTGAACTGTCAGTTCGGAGTCTCCTTCTATTCAGCATTTTGTGAATTTTATGAATTATGGTATGCTGACCTGGTAGTGGCAAGTGTTTGTACAACTTCACCTTTTAATTCCAATTATTCAATAACATCACATTAATCCACCTAGCATTAACAAATAAAAAAATATTTTGTAAATAGCCAGTTTGCATCCTGTTAAATATATAAATATCTTTATTTCTATCATTTCTGTTGAGCTCCTGTAAAAGGGAACTTTGTTAAGGTCAAGTGAGGTTATGAGAATCTCTTGCATTACCCAAACAGATGCCTCACATAGCAAAGTGTTGAAACAGAAACTGAACAACTTCATGTGCACGAGCAGTGAGGACAGCAACAAACATTCAGCTTTCAAAATAAAACAAAGTTTAGGATGGAAACTCCAGTAATTTTATCAAATACTTTCAAACATGCAAGAGTTCAAGCAAATTCCACTGCAATAGTTTAGACAAGCTGAGTAAGCCAGATTTAGGCACATGTTGAGCACTTGCACGAATGTTGTTAAACAAAAGCATCATAGCAGACTTCAGAGTGACAGAAAACAGAGACAGAATCTTTATTTCTCTCTTACCCAGGTCATCTTTGTCCAGCTTTATCTCATCCATCACAGAAGGCATGACAAAGGAAAAAGTTTTCCTGTTGAAGAAGTACAGCGAGTAGCCGGTGAACATGCAAAGAAAGATGGCGACCCGATAGTAGCCATATCCTGTGGCCCCCATGATTGCACTTGGTTGAAAAAAGAGTAACGACTAAAAAACCCAAATCCTCAGTTTTCCTTCAGTGGAGTTTTGTTTTCAGCTCCTCTGACATCCAGATTAAAGCGAATCAAGCTGTTTTTAGGTTATTCTTAGCGCTAACTCTTTGTTTGCACTAAGATGAATAAGAGAGACAAAACTAGAGGAAGCTTTGGCCTGGCAGCACAGTTTCTCTCAGTCCCTGAAGGAGAGGCAGTCTGAACAGCAGTGGTCATGCAGACAGGCTGGTCAGTCTATCTGTGAGGCTGCTGCTTGTAGAAGCCCGGACGGAGGAGGGAAACCTGACACTGGCCTGAAATGAGAACAACATAACAGACATAACTTTAGATAGACATAAATGGTACTAGTTAGTCTGCAGACACAGATCTTTAGCTTTTCTTAACATGAACACCAGGTTAACATGACGTGAACTGAACTTGTGCAATGACATTCTTTGCAGAGGTCATGATTTAAAGAATAAAGGCTCATATGCATTATGATTTCAGAGATGAATGTGTTGCTACGTAATCAAAATACAAAGACTATTTTCTTAAAGTTATATTTTAAAAATAAATAAACATATCACAACTTGCTGCTTTCCTCACAGTATAGTTTTCTACACTTTTGTACAGAAGTTTGAAAATCTCTAGTACATTTCTTGACAATCTACCCCTTGAAATTTTCCCAAAATGCTTGTTTACACATGCCCCTCACTGCATTTAGCTTTGCCTAGTGGACAGGAATGTGTGTGTTTGTGTGTGTGTGTGGTGTTGGTGGTGGTGGTGGTGGTGGTGTGTGTGTGTGTGTGTGTGTGGGGGGGGGGGGGTGACAAGGCCAGACATGATGTAAAAAAAAAAAAAAACACAGAGGCATCTACTGTAAAATGTTTACAAGACATCCAATCTGAGGCCTGTACTACAAAGCTGGATTTTCTCTTAGCGAGATAACTTCTGGGTTAACCCTGGATTTTCTGTACTACAAAGCTGGTTCACTTCTTACCGAGATGAATCGCCGTGGCAACTTATGCTGAAAGACTAACCTGCTCCGGAGCAGGTTAAGATCTTGATAAGAGATCAACAAGTAGAAAAACGACACCTCCTGACCAATCAGCTTTCTTGTAAAAGACCCTGCCCATTTTTAGAAGATCCTGTAGATGTTGGTGCGCAGAGCGCTCAGGAGAGAGAGAGAGAGTTTTCAGGGAGAGATGCGATCCTTTTAATGTTCACGTGGTCATTCTGTACAAGAGATTCAGATTTTCATCAAATGGTCTGAACTTCATTTGTCAGCTGATGGATCCATAAATAAATAAATTCAGTTGATTTCATCCAAACATCAGAGACAGAGTGAAGAAATAAAGCCTCACTGACCACTTTGAAGGAGGTTTTTGTACTTGTTCCCCAAGTCCGTTTAGCTCCACTGTTTGCATCTTAAATAATGATGTTAATAATAATGGTCACACATGACAGAACTGCAGAAACAGGAATTTATCAAACGCGCAACTTCGTGGGAGTTAAGAATTAAAATAAATTTTATTTATTAATATTCCAACACAAACGCGCTCAGACGGGCTGAGCCTCAAAACTCAATGGAAAGTTTGGACACTGAGGAAGAGCTCTGCTCCAAACGTCTGTGCTGTAATAAAGTCAAATTGAGTGATCAGAGTGCTGTGTGTTTATATTGTCCTATGAATTAATTTTCGATAATCTCATGAATTACGCATTAACAGAGTCGAGAGTTTGCTGCCCGCATTTCTTCCTAGATTTTGCTGCGGTAACAGTGTTGCTTTTAGCCTGTGTTTAAATTCTGTGTATTTCTAAGGAATACCTGTCTGCTCCTCCACGGTAAAGTAGGCTGCTCTGCAGATTTTCTCCTGTCTCTTCATGTTTGTGATTGGTCAGACGCTGCAGACCCCACCCTTTAATGTGAGCGCGCTCTGATCAAGGCTGGAAGACTCTGGATTGACTCAGCGAGTTTATATCCAGCTTCGTAGTACCGTTTATCAGGACTGCCGATGTCTCGCTAAGTCAACCCAGAAAACGGATAGAGATCCTGGATGAGTTAATCGAGCTTCGTAGTACAGGCCTCTGGGGGTTCCAGCAACTGACGGACACAATCTGTTTACAAACTCAGGGGAAGGCCTGCTTTAGACCACTCAGGCTGAACTAAAGTGAGATGGACTGGTCTGAGTAGAATTTCCTTGTATGCATCACATGGTGTTGTTCCTGTCACTAAATACAGTTGGTTAGTTGGATAACTAGCTAACATGCTGTAGCGATTTTGACACGTCTTCAAGAGGAGGTACTGTGCTATTTTTACTAGTCTCCACACTGCCCCTCTGGTCACTTGAAGCTTCACATGATTTATAGCAAAAAAAAACAACTCTTTTTCCCTCTCACAGTGGTGTTTAAGAAAACCCTTACTTCAGCCTCTGTCTGAAACATTTTGGCCACAAATCCCCTTCACTCTGATTGGCCACCCCCTAGTAGGGCTATGAGCAGACCTTGGTGATTGAGGCCCATCTCTCCTTTGTGTCATGAACCAGTTAGGATATTTGTATGCAATGACCTCATCATTTCTGCAAGTCTCATAATTATTTCATGCTATTTTTTTTTAAGAACAGAGCATTTTGAGCGGTTTACAGACAGATTCAGGGGATTTGTACAACATATGAACGCTGTAACATCCAGAATTGTTACTATAGATCCATGGTTTAAAATATATGGAAGCAGAATACTGCCTCTTTAAAGGCAGGGTTGGTAGTCACAGAAAACTAGCATGAATTTGAATGTCTCATCAGGACTCTGTTTAGCCCCCAAACTCAGAGCTTCTCCAAAACGACGCCCCCGCTCATATGCACGAGCCCTGCGATCATATGATTGTGACTGATTTACAACTACAAACTCAAAACCGGTCCTCAGCACATAGTTTTTGTTTGCACAAGATTACCATTATAGGTAGTTTTTCTGCTGTTCTCCAGTGTACTTGGATCCCTCTTGGTTGAACTGGGGCTAGTGCATGCCAGCAAAAATGTAGGAGGCGCAGGAGGTGGGCAGAACGGCAGGATGGGATTTGATTGGTTAAACAAATTGGATGCCAAATGCTAGGATTGGTTGGTGTTTTCCCAGGATTACTCCTGCTGTAGACGCGGATGTTTTTCACTCTATTTTAAGAACACATCATGCACTGATTACCATCAGGACATAAAGATCATTTTAACTAGAATAACAAAAAAGTGTATCTAAATCTGATGACCAACACAGCCTTCAACTACCATCACAACATTTTTTAAAAATAACTACAAAAATTTCATTGAATCCATCTTGTTTTACATTAGTATCAGTCTCCATGCCACTGAGTTGAAACCAAATGAGTATGTGTGCAACATATCACATGAAGTGAATGCACCCCACATAACCTTTGCAGCCTGGGAAAGTAGGTTTAATCTTTCAGCTACATTTGTTGTCTCTGAAATGGGACAGAATTAAACAATCAATATTCAAATTCCCACTTTGACAGGAAACCTCTGAACTGGGTCACTGCTGATGACAAGTTTAGCCTTTGTACCAACTTCAGGTAAAGTTGGACATATGTCACACAAAATGATTACACTAATCAACATGTTTACATCTTGTAAACATGCTCACTTTCTACCCCTGGTTTGATGTAGAATGAATTACATTCCAGAAAGATTTGTTTTGGTGTTTTCTACAATTTCTGTAAAGCTCTTTCTATATGCCATGTGATAGTTAAATATGGGCAGACCGTTAGAGACTCATTACAACATTACAAAACAAAACTTCAATAAAAAGTAGTCTAAATGTCATAAGTCTCCTAAAGGTTAACCTAGTGTAACAGTCGAGTTTATGAAATGTCCCTTTAATAAGGTGTATACTACGTTGCCTTGCATCAGCGTCATCAAGCAGCGCCTGTTCTCCTTTTATTTGCTCCGAGACGTGGTGGAAACACTGTGCTGGTCAGACATGTATGTTATACTTTACTACTGTTTTCTTTTATTCTTCAAAACAGCAGTGATGGTATGTTTGTATGAAAGAGTTGTAGTCGTACAACAGGGCTTGGTAAGGTTTAATAAAAGGCGATCAGTTGGTGAAATCCCAGTATTTGTGTGGACCTAAATTTCCGCCTGTCGTTTGTCTTCACTCTCCTCATGTTTTAAGTTTCAGTGGTAAGCTGCCATATCAATGTCATAGTGGGTCTTCTAATTTAGCACGCCGGGCTGTCTGGTATGGAGGTCTCCAACTACTCTGGAAATTTCCCCCTTGGATTAATAAAGTATGTCTGATTCTGATTCTGAAATATCAAGAGTCGCGTAAAGGCAACTTTAACTCGGAGGAGTCACGTGAGCGTCGTCTAGTTTTAGATATATACACGTTAAAAGAAGTAACATTACCCATAATACACTTTTCGAAACAAGGATGACGCGTTACTTAAAATACACGTACATACAGGATGTTTCCCACTATACAGCTCACTTGGCTTCCCTGGAACATGATAGACACCTTATATCCAACAACACTTCGATAACGGACCAACACTTTCTCCAAAACATCATTCCTATCCAAGTTGGTACAAAATACCCTCTGTTTCTTCTAGCGGACTGGTTTACGGCGCCGACCTTCCCTTATTGCCCAAATTTCGCTGAAATACCGACAGAAATCATTAAAAGCTGATGCCTCGTGTTGCCAGAGACAGTTATTTACTGCCTCTCTGCTTGCCTGAATGAGGGAATCTGGGGAGAGAGCTCGTTACCTTTCATTCGTGCCTCTCTCGCTGATCCCATCCATGCAGAAGGACGTTGCGCGCTCACGAGTCTGCAGCTCTTGTATGTTGCGCGTCCCCGCGGACCACAGAGGAGGGGGGCAGTCTCTGGTCTCTGAGCCACGGTGGCAAATACAAGTCACAGAGTCAGCAGGCTGCTCCTACTGTAGCACCACCATTACAGTGTGAGAGCACCTGCCGGGCTCTGTCTTGTGCCACCAAACTCAGTCTATTTAAATATGTGCAAATTTAAAGGTGTAATCTTACAGCTGCATGGGGTTATAATAGCTATTATTTCGCCTTAAAATAGACCTGCAGATTAATCAAGCATTACCGAGGATTCATTCTTATGAATAATCCTTGAATGATCCTCTCTGTCAGTGCTCATTACTGCCCCCCTCGACTTCATTGCTTACTGCAATGAAAAAATAAAGTAAACAAAAAAAAAAAGTATGATCTACAGTAAGAAGATAATCTCTCAGAAATGACAAGAAAAATTCAACTGTAAAGGCTTTTAATTCAAGTATAAATGTTGTGTAGTGCACGTTGGTCCAAACCCTGGTCCCAAGGGTTAATTGTGGCCCAAGGACCATTTGCATACAGCCCCCAGCTTTCATCTCTTACAATGTATTTACAATGGTACAGGAATTAAAGAGGCTATGAGAACTTTCTGGAAAAGATAGCATTTTTCTGGGATAAAGACTCTGCTTCCCATGAGCACTTGCACACACTGTCGTGAGGACATGACTTAACAAGGTGTGCAATTTGTTTTGAAAAATGATTGGAGAGCAGATCCTTTTAACACTACTTTTCTTTGTTAAAGACAATATTTTGCCTGATACAACATGACTATTTATTTATTTATTTATTTATTTATGTTATACAGTGCTATTGTTTGAAATGTGAAAACAAGAAAAATTCGTAAAATCACTTTGTAAATTCATTTTGTTGCTTAGTTTATATAGCGCTACTCACAGCCCAGTGGCCTGAGACATGTAACGCTAGTGAATCCTGGTAATGTCCTACCAGAGCTCATCTACCAACTCCAACATCACCAAGCAGAGCAAACATAACCTCACTCTTCATTTTATTGACAGACTCTCAAGTTTGATCAGATCACTGCAGAATAACTGCTGCATGCAGGTTTGAACGAACATAATCACAAGTAATTAACCCGTGTTTTAGCCTTAAGCCCATGCTCTATCACTTTCCTGTTTTGCTTTCTTCTGCTTTTCTGTCCTTTTTTTCTTTTTGCCAATTCAGCTCCATTTTCCATAACTACTATTACAAAATTACTACAAATTGACTACAAAATTAATCTGAGAAATCATTATCAGCAGAGAAAAATACAGATCTTTGTTCATACTGCTAAACCTTGCTGGTCAGCCTTGTGTTGTCACAGAGACTTTTATTTGCTATAAATCAATCCGACCCTGTTATCCCATTAGGAATGCTGAGAAATAGTATTTAGAAGTAACCTGTTTTGGTGCTGATAATCTCATTTTAAGTTGTGGATTACGATCAGGCATGTATCCAGAATTGAGACTGGTCATAGGCTACTTGTATAAAGCTAACGCTCTCAACATCCTGCAGAAACTCAAGAACTCAAGTATTGTACCTAGAGCAGATCAGGCTAACTCAATTAGCTTGTGCTAATAGGAGTTTTTTTTTTATTTTCTAATACTTTTTTATTTAATAGTTTTTAAGAAAAATAAAAGCGAAAATAGGGCTGCACAGTAGTGCAGCTGTTAGTGCTGTTGCTTCACAGCAAGAAGGCTGCCGGGTCGAATTCCGGTTCGGGCACGGTGTGTCTTTCTGTGTGGAGTTTGCATGTGCAAACTGTGCATGCGTGGGTTCTCTCCGGGTACTCAAGCTTCCTCCCACAGTCCAAAAACATGCTCACTAGGTTAATTGGTGATTCTAAATTGCCCATAGGTGTGTGTGTGTGTGTGTGTGTGTGTGTGTGTGTGTGTGTGTGTGTGTGTGTGTGTGTGTGTGTGTGTGTGTGTGTGAAAGGTGGTCTGTCTCTGTGTCAGCCCTGCGATTGACTGGCGACCAGTCCAGGGTTTACCCCGCCTCTTGCCCTAGGTCAGCTGGTATAGGCTCCAGCCACCTGCGACCCTGAATACAATAAGTGGTATAGAAAACGAATGGATGGATGAATGAAAAGAGAAAATAAACAAAAACAGAAGAAGACAAAACACAAAATTCAAGACATGTTGGCGGTAATATAGATCAGGGGTCACGTCCGCAAGGACCATTTAAGGTGCCCGTGAGGCATGTTCTAAAAGTAGCAGTGGTCACGATGGAGCTTTGCTTTACTTTTTGGATCAAAAACGCTTACATTACTGTAGATTTAAAATGACTTCCTATATGTGTGCAGCCTGATTATTACAGTAACAGTAAACTAACAAAACAAGAACTCAAATGTCATAAAAATGTTTCCCTTTGACACGAAGCACACTGACGGACACACGTTCTTTGGTATCAACAGAGCAAAGAGTTTAACATAAACAAACAAATGTTCACTCAGTATCCTGTTCTCTATCAGGCACCTTTAAGGTGTTTGTTAAAGATCTTTTACTGAAACACGAAGTAGGAACCCTTTTTGGTTCACCTGCACATTATTATCAGTGTGATTGACACGCCTGCATAAAACCTGCTGCTCTTTAAAAATAACACTGATAATTTTAGACTTATACAGTGAGTGAAGAAATAAACATCAGTTTTCCTCTGAATACCCCACACTACTGCAGAAAACCCCCCTTTTTGGATCAGGATATTGACCACAGGGAGGGAGACGGGCCTCCGATGGGTGATCCACATTGATATTAAGCGGCGCTGTGCATAAATACTCAAGTTATTTGACTTTTACGTGGGGGGAAAGTTGAGTCCTGTCTTTCACTGTAACTGTTTATTCCACCAAATGAACCCTCTGTTTAGAATAAATCCACCTGTTGATGAGCAAAGCAACATAACGAACCTGCAACGAGGTACGAGCTGACAAGCAGGGGCGGGTCCAGACTTTTTAGACTGGGGTGCCCCAACCAGGACGCTGACTTAATAGCAAGGGGGCATTGTTTATATGAGCCAACACTCCAATAAATAGTATCTATTTTGCAGATTTTTATGTATTAAAATTACAGGATTACAAACTACAGCAGTAACAAATAATTATAATAATGTTGATTTTGTTCGGCCAATTTTGCTAAATCTTGCAGCACAAGTTGGAACAGATAAATGAATGTTGTATTTTAAATACATGTGTTTCCTACCATCATTGTTGTGTAAATCAGTGTTAATAATTGTGGGGACTAATTAACATGAGGAGTTTCTTCACATAGTATTATTATTATTTACAATAAAAAAAAGTTTTGTATCAAACTGGTAGCCCTTCTTGCTACTCAGTTCCCTTTAAGTAGCCCTCAGTCTCAAAATGGTTGGTGACCCCTGATATAGATCTATTTTTAATCTCATTTCTAAAAACTAGATTTAATTCATTTAACAATAATAAAAAGAGCCTTTATAATTCATTCAAAAACAAAATTATTAAAAAAATTCCCAAGAGGAACAGCGACGATGAGAAGCAGCGAGCAAATGCACCCAGATTTTATTTTTTGTTTAATTTAATTTTTAGTTATTTTCCCTGTGCAGTTTTGTCCATGTTTATGATCTTTAATGTCATTTTCTAGATTAAGTCCAATGCTAAAATCCACACACATATATATTTTCAATTTCCTTTTTTTTTTTTTTTTACGATGCAAGTGTTTATCATTAGCTGAATACATCATCCAAATCCCTTCCCCTTTGCATAAGTCTTTGTTAGTTGGTTTCATTCAGTTTTTTTAAACCCATTTAGGTGTTGTTATTCTTAAAATTCTATATAAGTGTTTGTATATTTTAAGGGTAAATGCCTGGTGGGAATGTGAGTTTTTTTTTTAAGTTCTTTTCTTGGGCTTCTGCCAACTTAAGGTAGAATCTCCTGTTGACGAACAAAACTTCACTAAGATGTTTTTCCTCTGGCAGTGTGGCCTTATCTCACCTCCCCTTCTCATACAACCTCTCGGTAGTGGCTCATTCTGAGTAGATTTAGGGAATCTAGAAGGACTTCACCTACTTCAAGGGTGCATGGCGAGGGAACAGAATTTAAGAGTCAATAAAACCTCAAACACGTTTAGTATAAAGAACAATGCATTACAGATTGTGGCCTTCATCAAACTGGTGATAAAAATCATATGTTGCGTGATTTATTGTAACCATGATGAAGGCCATACACTGAAACCCACTGGTCTATAAATTGCTTCAGCTGTGACAGGCAATGAAATGATGTTGTGAAGTGGATAAAATATAAGACCAACACAACAGATAAGATTAATAAATAAACATGTTGTAATAGTAGCATATTTTGCAATGATGTCCGTGATCATTGTGTAGTTGCTTGTGTCAGGAATACAAAAATCCCTGTAAAACCCTGTCTCATTTTTAAAAGCCATTTTAAAAGTTGCATGACCTGTACCACAGTGATCTTAGCAGAGTTTCTCTAAGCAGAGTTTCTCTAATTTCAAATGTTGAACTGGCATGGGAATATTTTTGCTCAATTTTCCTATCTGTCACAACATGTTCCAATCAAGAAGTTTAGGGTCAGTGGTATGGAATACTCCTTGGTTCTCAGACAGTCCCTCAGATTCTCTCTCTCAGTCTCTCAGAGCTAATTTGTTTAAGAAATAAACTGTGGGCACTTACATGTACAACCCTACAGAACGAGTTTACTTTAATGATTAGAAAGTCAAATCTTAGTTTTACCTGAAGTTTGTTACAGAGAACTGACCCCTCAGAATTTTGAAATCAAATCAATTCTTGTCAAGTATACATATGGCCTTAAGCCTTCCAGAACAAATTCTTGTTGGCTCAGATGACTTATAAGACAAAGGGGCCAAGGTCAGTCAGTTTAACAAGCATTTCATTGGGGCTGGGTCCGTACTTGATAACCAGATTGTAAATACATGCATCAAACATTCTGCCATTTCAGCAGCTGATTGAAATTTGAATCAGTTTAATTTTAAATCTATTTCGGTTTTACTAATTTTACAGGCTCTGTGAGACATTGAACACAATTGTCTGTGGCTCCAGACAACCTGGATCCCAGGTTCTCTATCTACAAAAAGGTAGAGACCTCGCAGACTACAATAATTATCGTCCAAACTCCAAATTGTCGGTTCTGGCTAAGATCTTTGAATCCTTTAAATTTGCAGTTAAAAGAGTCCTTTGCTGCTGAAAATATTTTGAATGATTTTGTGTCAGGTTTTAGAACTGGCCTTAGCACTATCTCTGTGGCTACAAACTGCAACCAGTTACATCATTGGTGCCTTGGACAGAAAACAGTCCTGCAGTGCTTTATTTGCTTGATCTCTGTAAAGCATATGATTCAGTTGACCACGCACTGCTACACAAATTTAGATCTATTAGTTTCAGTCTTAAGGCAGTAAAATGGTTCTAAAACTATTTCATAGGTCATACTCAGTGTGTCTTTGCAGAGGGCCATGAATCTGAATTTCTTAAGGTAACTAAAGGTGTCCCCCAGGGATCCATTTTGGGGCCTATTTTGTTTTCTGTCATTATAAATGATCTGGAAAAATACAGTTAAGCAGAAATGCATTTATATGCTGATGATACAGTTATTTACACCCACGCTCCCTCCATAGTAGGGGCAGTGCAAGAAATTCAGGCTGCATTTCAGTCATAAACTTTGTTGCTGAGCTTAAAATTGGTTTTAAGCACTAGGAAAGTTAAGTTTATGGTCTTCTAAAAAGCTTTGTCACACTTGCCTGGTGGTTTTGTCATTTTCACATCTGAAAGTGAATCCATGAAAGGGTTTGATTATGGTGAGGCTGACTCCAGAAGCATCAGAAATCACATACACTTAAGATTAAGATCGCCAGTTCGCCCAATCGGAGGCACAGCTCAGCTCAGGTACTGTGGAGACTCAAAGCCCGCTTGTTTCCAATATGGCCAATCTGTTTCAGAAACAGACCAGTGATGTCGTGGAGGCTACAACCATTAATTATACAGTCTATGGTTGCAAATCAGAGGCGCTCATACATGTGAGCAGGAGCATCCTTTTGGAGGAGCTCCAAGTGTGAGGGGGCAGAGGCTGAATGGAGATGCAACTTTCAAACTTATGCTAGTTTTCTGTGACTACCAACCATAGACTGTATAAAATATGGACATAGTCTCCGCAAAGCCAATCATTGGACAGGACCATACTGAATATGACGCAGACTTTGAGGTTCTGTTCCAACAGCTATAGGGCACCTGTCAGTCATCTGAGCTGAGCCTCTGATTAGACACACTCATAATCCTAGTTGCGTCTAAACCACTGAATTAGGAAAAAATTCACCCCCCGTACAGTGTGTGCCGATAGCGAAATTAATGTTTCAGACCCAAGCCTTTTTTTGAGCCAGGCTGTAAATATGCTTTTTAATGCTGTTTTTTTGGCTTGATGTGCATGTGACTTCCAGTCTTTCTGCAGCCAGCCTCTAGTGGATTCTCAATAAACAGCAACTTTTAGCACTTCCACATAGGCTTCATCTTTGGCTACCGGATGTTGACCCTTGCTACCAACCCTGCATTTAACTGACTTCGGGAAAACTGCATTTTCCTATTATGCCCAATGGATTTGGAATAATACACAAAAAGATCTTGGAGAAACTCATATTGATAAATAAATTAAAGGGCATCATAAGAATGTGGTGACGGAGACATGTTTGATTCTGAAAACATTTATGAAACTTGAAAATAATGAAAATTCTGCTTCCTCTATCATTTGTTGCATGCTTCTTACCTAATTTTTCAATTTCTTGATATAATTTTAACATATTTACACCCCTTCATTCTCCCTTCAGAGATAAAAAAAAAAAGATAATGGTGAAAAAGTTGAACTTAAAAATGTATTTGTAAATCTGCTTCTTCCTGCACTTTTTTGTAAGCCTGTCTTGAGTTATAAGTGTGTCAGAATCTATTTCTTCCAAACACCTGTATACAGTGAAAGGTAGGTAAAACGGTTAGGCTATGCTGTGAGATTAATACACATCATTTGCTCATGACACTATACATTTTTTCATAACTACTGGCTGCTACACACATCACAGACATTCACTGATGAACACTCATTAAACAGCATATTTAAGTAAAACATGTCCGCAGGTCTGTTGATTCAGTTGTCACTGTTTAATCAACATTATTTTATTTCAAGTCTGGTGTGGCCATATTGAACCACCAGTGCAATTAAAACCCAGTCAACCTGCTTCTATCTTACTATTTTACTGTTGGGATACTTTCACTCTGAAATTCAATAACTTAAATATTAAAGTTGCTCCTGTCCTCTGTGCTGATCAAGGTCAAACATGCTGGTTTTGGAGCCCCCTTTGTTGTCTCCCATGCCTGCTGCCAAGTCAAGAGTAAAGTTAAAATCATGACTAAATTCTTCCATAATTTCTCATTCAATGTACTGATGCTGCCTGCCTCACTCTGTGCAGTCTGAGCCCATGGCTCATGCCTCTCTGCTGCCACCTGTTGACTAAAGGTATAAAGTGCGTCCTCAACGCATTTTTCTTGTGCCCAAATTACATCTGTTCTCTTGGGTTGAAGACAAGTAAATTCCCACGTGCATCTTATTACCAAAGACGACATTTTGTAAGTTGGGACACAGGACATTTTGTATTCCACTTTTCAAAAATATTTTTTTATATATTTTCTCACTAACTATATAATACCGGTACTTACCTTGCTATTTTAAGAATGCATAATTATAGTTCAAACTAAACGTAAGAGTTTTCTGTGAAAGTCTGTTAGTGTAGTTAGTCTATAAATAAATAGGCATCTGAAGTTTTAGACTTTGTGTAAAGCCTTTTCCAGCATAGTTTGGATGTTGGGTAAAATGCTGATAAAACCAAAAATTTATGGTATAAAAATCATTCAAAGCCTTCATTTGTTTAAAAAAGTGCAAAGACAACATCTTTCAATTTAGCTTTTTGGTTTCCAGTTATTTATATTTTTTCTTTTTACATTTGAAGTAAGCAGTTAAAGTATATCGTTATATTCGCTTTTATAGTCTTTTAGGGAGGCCCTGGTTTAAAAAATTATTTCTGGATGTCGTCAACATGTGCTGCAGTCGCTGGTATTTCTTAAAATAATGTAGCTGCTTTGTTTAAACTCAGAACCCCTGAAAGGCTTAGTAAATGAACCAAACCTGCAGTTTGAGGAGTTTTGGTCCATCAGACTGGAAAAACTGTCATATGTCATATGAAGTACATTTAACAGCATAATATGAAACTTATTTAAGGAATTTAGTCATTGTCCCCTCCATTAAAGACAACAAAAACAAACTGTTCATAATTTAATTCAAATAATTACAGGGAACATTTTAAATTAGCATGCTTTTTATTTAATAAGAACTGTTTTAAAATGACTTTGGTGCATTTTTCTCTTTCAAAGAGTAGTATCAGAAACATAACAAATATATAAAAGTAGAAAACATCCTGAGTGACGTCATAAAACTGAACAGATTTAATTCAAAACATGAGACAGACACATCCTTGGCTCTTTGAAGCTCCTGTGAGGAACTGTCAGGTTGTTTTGATTTTGACGCCCCCTTGTGACCAAAGTGGCTCTTCAGTGACCTTTTTCTACAACCTCCTCCTTCTTTCTTTGAACACTAACTCCTCACTCACTCTGGTTATTTTTTAGTGGGAATGTATCATCTGCATCACATGACCCTTTCATTTTACAAGTCCACAGCAGTGCCATAAGTAAGGCCAGCTGTCATCACACCTTTTTTTCTGTTATAATGATCCCATGATGGCCTAACATTGGTTTCCCAGCGAGTCATTTCATATTTCCACATGGTGTTGCAGAAGCATGACACAATGATGAGACAGCTTGGTCTCATCATGACTCTGAGGCTGGAGGTGAGACATCACAGGGGTGTGAATATCACGCCTTCAACTAGCAGCATGTGATGGGCTTATGTCCGTCCGCTTTGATTCAGAGTTTAAAAGAAAGACCTTTGAAAGTTAGCCAGCATGGCACACGCATACCATAACTGGTTAACAGCTCCCAGGAGGGACAGAGGAAGAACTGAATCAAAGATATGATACTGCCTGATCCTGCCTTTGAATCGCTGCAAATGAAATCTGTGAACATCGTCATGATCCAGACATGGCAGCACAACAAGAGACACATTAATGGCTGACAGCAGATCACTGATGAGGAAACTCTCATCCGTCATGACCTCATCCCCTTCCTCCAGCAGGGACATGATACCCGACTGTTTGGTCATTTCCTTTTTAGAAACAGAGCCTTCAAAGAGTCTGCTCACAAACATTATTTCTCCAGAGGGGCTGAAACCAACCAACCCTTTAAGAGTTGAGGAGTCTTTGTAGTCGGGGCTGTTCTCAGAGCTCAACACCTTTGAGCTGGTCTGCTTGATGCGGACCTCCATACAGTCCAGAATGACTCTGGTTCTTGGGTAGAATTCTTTAAAATAGTGTGGCATCCGTTCATTCACAGCTGATCTGTGGAGCCACACGGGCAGTGAACCCAACACGAAGAACAGGTAGTTAGCCCACGTTATGATCACTCTTCGAACCGTTAACACTGCGACGTGAAAACGATTAGCCAGCGCCTCCTCGGACACTCCCTGTCTTACACAGCAGAGGAAGAGAAAAAACTGGTCAAACAAGGACATCTCCACTCCGAAGTCCATCCAGGTCATCTCCTGCTCAGCCTGATCCTGATCCTGGCTCATTGGTTCCTGTGCTCGCCTCCATCTCAGAATACAATCTGCAGTCGGCTCCAGAGACATGAAGACTGATCTGAGCGTGTCATAGTCCTACAAAACAAAAGCAGTTTTTAAGAAAACACATGCAATTTACACTTTTCCCCCAAGAATGTTATTTAAAAAAGTACTGGAGTGTTTTTTTGGAGTAACTGTAATCACTAATTTTTTTTTGTACTTCTTTAACTGTAAAATTTCTCTGACTCAAATTTAAATTAAGAGGGATTTAGAGTGCAAATAATTTATTTTTGTCACAGAAAAACAGGACTTTGAAAGACTGAAAACAGAGAGATTATAAACTTAGATTAGTGCAGTTTAACATGCATCCTTGCTGTCCTTAGATTGCTTTTTACACTAAAACATTTTGTCAAACTTTGAGTTTAATCTGCTACTGTACATGAAAACAGTGGTGTCAATTTAGCACTTCATCCTGCAGTAGTTTACTTCTGTGATTCACCTGAAATCCGGTGTAGATGTGCAAAAGCTTGGAATCATTCTCAAATTGCTGCCGACAAAATCGACTGTTCTCTTGCGTGAGCTGGGTGATCTGTGGAGCTGTATCCAGCGGCTTCAAAGGCTTAAAGTAGTTGTGGTCGACGTGAGAAGAATGCCTACCACCTTCCTCTGCATTTCCTCTGGATTCAGGACTACAGGACACAATAAAAGAATCAGAAATCAACAACTCCAAATATGAGTAGACCCCGGCATCTCTAGCTCTTCTCTGAGTCAGCAGCATGTTTGGGATAGTTAAACTGCCCCTACAGCTGATTCATCACTGTTTATAAAGACGACAACTTAATTTCCAAATAGGGAGAAGGACACGCATTGAGATGCCTCTGTACAAACCTTAATGTTTACAGAAACTCATGGACTAACAGAACAAAAAAAAACCCTTTGTTTTCTGTGATTGATTATGGTGAGGCCGACTCCGGAAGTACCGAAAGTCACGTACACCCCCCCCACAAAAAAATTTCATGGCCAAAATAAACATATTTACAGCCTGGTTCAAAGAATGTCTCCCGTCCGAATCGCTAATTTTACTAACCGCACGCACAGTATAGGGGGGTGAATTTTTTTCTAACTCGACAGTTGAGACAATATTAAGATCGCCAGTTCGTCCAATCAGGAGCATAGCTCAGCTCAAATGACCACCCGTCATACACACACACACACACACACACACACACACACACACACTCTGCATGCTTCAGTCATTCTCCTCGTGTGTTTTGTGGTAGAAAATAGTCAATAGATGATTTCGTCTGTTTCACCACAATGTTGCAAAACCGTTTTGTGCAGAAAATTATTACCTTGCTCGGTCCTGAGATGCAGTATTTTTGGTAAATCAGAGGAATTTTTGCCAGATGTCTGCAACTCCAAAAACAACGATGCAGATTTCACAGGGGACTGACTGCTGTGATTGGAGAAACTGGAGGGGGTAGGTGAAACTATTATGACTGGTCAAATCTGCAAATAAGTTGCTGTGATTGAACAAAATTGAAAGGTTGCCCATAATTCATAGTGATTTATTGTATTTGTGTTAATTGTTGTGATCGCAACATCGAAACTTCCTGGAAGGACTGTTTTGTTAAGAGCATCCTGATGTTGTCAGCATTACGCTGTGCCTGTTTTCAAGAGTAGAAACGAGAGAGTAGCCTGAACTGAGTGCTTTTGAAGATATACCAAGTTCATCAGGATAAACATTTCCTCCTATAACACGAAAGGCGTTCTGCCAAAAACAAAGGTCAAACTGAAAAAAAAAATAAATAAAAAAAATAAACCTCATGAACAATGTAAGACCGTTGAAACCTTGTATTTGTGCTAATGTGAAATCACACAATAACTTACTTACACGAGTAGCTTCACGCAGAAGACTTTTGTCCATGGAAACAGCTTTGGGACACTTCCTGCAGTCAGATATGTCGTCTGAGAGTTTTCATCCCACTTCAAACAATTCTTGCTGAAATGCTTTGAACACACCTTCGTGTTTGATCTAATCTGTGAGAAGACATAAAAACAAAATGTGTCATTATTAGTATTAAGTCACATGACGGTGCTGACCAAATGGTGCAGACACCTTACCCACTTCAGCTGTTTCACTTGTCGTCTTGAATTAAACAGTCTTTTCAATAAACCAGCACTAAACAAAGCGGATTTACGTTATGATGCATCACTGATAGCTTTGATGTATGATGCTGACATTTTTCAGGATAAAGGCTGGAAAAAGTTGGCATGACGTGCCAGATCCCCCTGCTGCCCGGTATCCTGTCATGCTTTAAGCAAAGCCCCACTGTCGGACCTGTTGCTCTGACTCGAGCAGGCAATCCTGTGCATTATCCAAGTCAGACACTCATTTTCCAGGCTGTGCTCTTGAGATGACTAGTGTCTAGAAGTACGCCTGAATTGCAGATGTGGAGTGATGGAGTGAGGGTGGTGTTACCAACAGTAAGGTGAATTTTTTGAGTGGCTATCCGCCTGTTTCTTCAGAAGCTTATGGATGCTAACAGATTACTTTCGCCGGTGGTTATCGATTTCCAGTTGCCTTAGCTCAAAACAACATTTTGTTGCTTTCTTGCTTTTAAAAGCCGGTTATTAGAGCCACTATGACAACCTAACCTCATCAGCTTTGTGGTTTCCACTGAAGCACCCAAAAGCAGCTTCATGTGAAGCCCTGTCAGTTCAGAAAGTGATTCAAGTGCTGGAATGATTTGGGGTGGTATGATTTGTGCTACCGCTTCATGGGTTATTGAAGGAATTTGTTGCTTTATGTGTGAAACAGAGGTGCATTTTGTTAGCCTGCTACTTATTTTGATGGAGCCTGTAAAAAATAGAAGGTTTCACCTGAACCCTGTGGAAGAGTTTCATCCGAAGCAGGAAAAGCCGCTCCTAAATGGAGGAATCATCTAAACCCCAGCACAGTGGAACACATTTGGTTTCTGAATAAAAATCCTAGAGTTACACAAACACATCCATGTCACTGCTTTCTTTACTCTCACATGCGATGCCCTTTGAATGACTTGACTTGGATCATGATTTTTTCAAATGTTAACACAATTATTCTTTGATCAAAATTTGACAAGTAATAATGGCTTGCTTAGTTTGTGAAGTCATTTTATATGAATTAAATACATAAACAAAACAAAACAAAACTGTACTGGTGCAGGACAGTCTTGAGTGTATTACAGAGGGTCTACTGAGACCCCTTAAGTGACAAAAGACCCCCTAAAAGCCTTAAATACAAAACTTTGGAGGGTCTCTTAAGAAGTAGCTAGTAATAACATAATTATTTTGTGCATGCTATTGTCACTTTTAATGCCATGTGAAAGCATGTCATGTTTGTTTTATTTAAGTTTAGTGTAAATAGATAGACCTGCTGTGCTTCATATGGAGATATATTTTGCCATATATCGGTTAGCCGGGTTCATACGTGCACATGTGCGCGTGTACGTGTGCGCCTGCACGAGAGAGAAACTCGAGAGTCCTATTTGGTTGCTATTAGGTATACTCCAGCTGCTGTGTGCTGCTTCGTTTATAGGACTGGGTGATGTGTGTTTAAAGTGCATGTATGCATTGCTTGTGGTCTTGTAAACTGCATGCTGCGTAAGACTTCAGCCTGATACTGGAACACTAGCTGTTTTATACAGTCTATGAGCACAAGTTAGGGTGGACCCCCGATGAACTTTTTTGAGAACCATTTGGCTGGAAGGCTTTAAAAAGCTTAATCTATACTGCTATGAATTGCGAAATTAAAGAAGCACTAATTCGTTATGCTTGTACAACAACACGTTATAATATGAGACAAACATATATAACATACATAAAGCATATTTATGCCTATTAGTCCTCGCAGTCGGGGTCCTTTCATGAAACGCCTCTCCTGTAGTATCTGCACTGACTGATGTAAATATATAGCAATTATGTAGCTACATGCTAACGGTCACAAAGTCTGATTTTTACCTGAAAATCTGGATCGTTGTCTTTCCGGATTTTCCGAAGCCATTCTTTTTTTAGTGTCTCATCAGTAGGAAAGCGGAAAAATGATAACATCTTGTCACATTCTCTGAGTCCATCTGACGTACAGCCTGTTACACAGCACTGAGACCGAGACATGCTAACAACAGCTTTGAGTTTACCACCATGTGTGTGACGTCAACGGAAGAGCCAAGATGGAAGTGACGTCTCGGGGAACTGTGGGTAGTGTACGATTCATAAGAAAAAAAGAAAACATGAGGAAACTCTACCATCAAATCTCAACTCCTCAATCAAAATCCATCTGGAACTCAAAATTTGGAAATATTAAATGGAAGTCTGCTTGGAATTTCAGCCAGATTTTATTGTTACAAATAAAATTTTAAAAATGGCATTAAAAAATGCATTTGATTTATCCAACTAGTCAGGTTGTTACAAGATTTGAAGTTCAGGAGAAACACTGTGTTTTTTGTAACCGTGAAACTAAAACTATTTGCCATTTGTTTTTTGAATGTCTTCTTAATCGCTTATTCTGGTTAGATGTAGAGCAATTCTACAAGATACAAACCTGTTTTCAAGTATGACTTACAGAAAAGGATGTTTTGTTGTTGTTGTTGTTTTTATAACAGCGTAAATGGAAACTGTCAAAAGATGTTTTTTCTTAATTTGTTTAAATGGGGTATGTTGGTATATAAAGGCATGATGCTATAGTCATCAGATATCTGCATTTGCTACCAGTACCTAAAAAGTTAAAATCTACTACTACTACTACTACTACTACTACTACTACTACTACTACTACTACTACTACTACTACTACTAATAATAATAATAATAATAATAATAATAATAATAATAATAATACAATGCCTATCTTCCAAAAAAAAAAAAAAAAGAAAGAAATAGTTTGCAAAAAGAACTCATTTCAATAATCCTTTTACTTACAAGAAGGATCTGACAACAAAGTTGCCTGACATTTTCTCTGAAACTTTTAAAATAATATTAAACAATGATCTGACATGATATAGATTCATGAGTATGTACATTTCATACCAACAGATGGAGCTACATTCATATGATATCTCCAAGTAATGAGTTCTTCAGTTTTATTAAATTACTTGGGCTTTTAAATTGTGATTTCACAGAGTGTATAGTGTGTAAATGTATGTGTTGGTAGTAATGGTGACAATATGGGGATATTCAGGGGGCATCACATACTTTTTACATAAGGATAATTTCACTTACAATGAATATAATTCTGTCTGCTGTTGTTATCCAGGACATCCTAGGGATATTTTCTTGTATTCCTTTAATGCAGTAACACCTCAGTTATTGTGACCTAATATGAAACTCAATAAATCAACACAGAGATCAGATGATGAGTCCTGAGATGATTAATTTGAGACAAAATAAGAAACATTATGTTCTGCAACAAAGATCCTTCTTTACCCTCTGGACTTCTTTTCATGTTGTACATTTATATTGGGTTGTTCTGTCAGAGACAGTATTGTAAGTGGTTGACTATGCAAATTAGAATCCTTTTCAGGTGAGCAGAGGGGTCAAGGGGTTTCACTCTGCAGCTCCTCTTCTCTCTACCAGAGATGATTTGGGACCAGTAGCTCCACAGACTGCTCTCTCATCTGTGCCCGCCAACTGTCATTGTTACCCCACACTCAAGACCACACTGAGATGAACACTAACCCCCATATTAACCACAGCATCAACAGGCAGAGAAGAATCATGACAGACGCCTGTCTGGTGACTGATGTGGTACTCAGAATCAAGGGTTCAACAGCCAGGTAATAATGCAATAAAACAGAGGGAGGAACATTTCCAAGAACAGCCACAAACAGGCAGGATTTTTTAAAAAAACAGAGGGATTGGCAAAACATACTACTTCATTGTCCTTTTTTTGTTCTGAGCACACTGATCAGTCTCTTTCCACATTTCCTCCGTTGCATCCTGCAAACTGGCAGCATTCATGATTGGTTCTGTTTACTGCTTTGCATCCAATAAAACAAAGGTTGTTCTTTACAGCACACAGAGCAGTCTATTCATAGAGACACAAGGCTGTCTGAAAAATGCAGCTCTCACACACAGCACACACCTCACACACCTCAGCCTGGTGTTTCATTATTCAAGACCATGCTCCATGACAGTACTGTGAAATGAATTAAAGATTAATTAATCCCGTGCTTAAACACAGCATTATAAAACGTGTGTCCGATGTTTATCATACTTCTGGTGTTTGGGATTCTGTGAACATATGAGTTTGAATTCTGGACATCACAGAGCAAAAATACAACCCCAATTCCAATGAAGTCCGGACGTTGTGTAAAACGTTCATAAAAACAGAAAACAATGATTAGCAAATCCTGTTTCACCTAAATCCAAAGTGATACACTACAAAGACAAGATATTTATTATTCAAACTGATAAACCTTTTTTTTTTTTTTTTTTTTCAAATATTCTCTCATTTTGAATTTGATGTCTGCAACACGTTCAAAGTGTGCTGTGGTCTGATGAGTCCACATTTCAAATTGTTTTTGGAAATCATGGACGTAATGTCCTCTGTGATGGTATGGGGGTGTGTTAGTGCCCATGGCATGGCTAACTTGACCATCTGTGAAGGCTCCATTAATGCTGAAAGGTACATACAGGTTTTGGAGCAACACATGCTGCCATCCAAGCCACGTCTTTTTCAGGGACGTCCCTGCTTATTTCAGCAAGACAATGACAAGACACATTCTGCAAGTGTTACAACAGCGTGGCTTTGTAGTAAAAGGGTGCGGGTACTAGACTGGCCTGCCTGCAGTCCAGACCTGTCTCCCATTGAAAATGTGTGGAGCATTATGAAGTGCAAAATACAACAACAGAGACCCCGGACTGTTGAGCAACTGAAGATGTTCATCAAGCAAGAATGGTAAAGAATTCCACCTCCAAAGCTTCAACAATTAGTGTCCTCAGTTCACAAACGCTTACTGAGTGTTGTTAAAAGGAAAGGTGATGGAACACAGTAGGAAACATGAGCCTGAACCAGCTTTTTAGGAACATGTAGCAGGCATTAAATTCAAAATGCGTGAAAATTTCCTAACAAAAAAGTTTATCAGTTTGAACAATACACCTCTTGTCTCCACAGTGCATTTAACTGAATATAGCTTAAACAGGATTTGCAAATCATTGTATTCTGTTTTTATGTATGTTTTACACAACGTCTTAACTTTATCAGAATGGCTTACTCTGTGATATTTAGAGGAATGTTTCCTATGTGTAAGGAAAAATGATGGAAAGCAACTCAGAACTTATTGTCTTATAAAAAAATATTTATTGTGCAGAATCTTCTGTAATCATTAATTTAATTAGAGATAAAGATCCCTCTGTGCATGTTAATGTTCACAAACCAAATTAGCTTTGGAGAGCAGCAGGTTTAATGCCACTCTAGAGGAGGACCGCATTCGTTTTTAACTGAGTTAGGAGAAACTGAGACGTACAATGATTTTCTGTTTTGTTATAGCATCTTTTAGGTCCAGAGGTATGTTTTTTGTTTTTTGAAAAATGATCTCCATTAAAGGATTTTCAGGTCGGATGATCATGAAAAGTCGTCCTGTTTGCACAAATGACAAGTCAACTCCTCCAGACGGCAATCATGGAATCACAGCAGGACAGATAGACCACGGAGCAGGAATTAACTTCACGTCCCAATTAATGTGTCAGACTCTGCTGCTGGAGAGCTGGCAGGGACGTTGCAACTCCTCCTCGTCTTCCTCTCTGCTTTGGTGGAGGAGTTACCCCCCCTGGGATTTCACTTATCCCCCTGGAGATATCACTGTGTGCAGCAGCTTCAGTTACACCACAGAGAAAAAAAAGTCAATTTACTCTTAAAACCATTTCATTCACTCATAATGGGTTTGGGAGTCATATTTTAACGCAGTCCTCACGTTGAAACTGAAATATGCATTAAGATGAAATACACAATGCTTGTCTATGTGCAAATTAGAATATAGGAGGATGTGTGCAGAGAGGGGGATGTGCTCCTGTTAATAATTGCCTCAGAGCACTTTTGTTGCTGAAAGAATACGAGCATAAAAACTATGAATGGAATATCATAAAAGGAAAAGCTAATTTCTTCTGCCTCAAAGGAATATTGTTTCTGGATTCAATCGATTTTTATCATGAGGTTTATCCTTTTAAAGATGCTTCTGCACTTTTGCTCCTGAAGCTGAGGGCTGAAGTGAGGAAGCCAATTAAAGGTATAGCGGTGAGGAAAAAATATATACACCAGTGGAAAATGGAAATTTAATAAAAATGTAAATTTCCACCCAGAAGTTCATATAAGAAGCAATTTAAAGATGCACAGAGCAGTGATTGTATAATTGAATACCATGAGCTGGCTGTAGGTCTCTGTTGATTGTTTATTGAGTGGAGGCAGCAAGTCTTTGTGTTACAACCTCCTGGTTTCTATCAAGCCTGGGAGAGTTATCTGTGGGTCTAAAACTGCTTAAAGAGGCTCTGATTGTATCCAACCTGAACCTAAAGAATTTTTAACACGTTAAAATGTGAAGTATTTAGCCGAATTCTAACAAAATGAAACATTTTCATCGGGAAATATAACCTTAAAGATTCAAGTATTCTGCTTTTTCATATTTTAAACATGGATATGAGGTAACTATATCAGAGGCTGATACTAAATGCGTGCAGATTTTTAAACAGATACATATTCATGTGTTGTAGAAACGCATGAATCTGTCTGCATCTTTGTGTGAAGATCACGGGATCTTCACGAGACTTGCTGGAATGATGAGGTCATCACATAAGGATCTCCCAAATGGTCCATAACACATTGGAGGCCTCAATCACCGAGGTCTGGACATAGCTCGGCCCTTGATAGGCCTACAGGAGGATGGCCAATCAAAGGGAAGGGGGTTTGAAGAGTGAGGGGGCTTAAAGGGACAGCAGCTAAAACAAAGTGTTTCAAATAGAGGCTCTCTGAAACATCAGTGTGTAAAAAACTGCAGATTTTCTGTGAGTTGTAAATTACGTAGAGCTACGATGGAGGCACCAGAAGGAGAGTATAAAGTCTAAAAAAAAAAAAAGCACAATACCCCCTCTTTAATCAAGATAATTTTCCAACCCAGCTTCTGGTCATTATGAAAGCAGGCTCTATTAGACGTGTGTTGGACCTTTCATAATGTTATTCTTCTCACTGTGCAGCTGAGACAGTTATCATTAAACTCCAACCACTAGATAATTACACCATCATAACCGAGTGAATCATTGGTAGCTATGTGGAAGCATCACAGGCTGGCACACATTTTATGTGAATTTTATCAGAATAAATGAATCACTTTGGTTGGACTGAGAGTGAATGTTATCTTTGAATAGTAATTCTTAAGGGTGCACCAGAGTGCAAAGCTTCATCTAAGTTTTTCCATGTCTCCAGAAAAATCCAGACCCTTTTTTTCTCAGAGCATATTTTATCATCATCGCTCATATAATTTCAGGCTGTAGGAATGAGCTCAACTTTTATAAAGCCATCAATCGCAGTGAGACAGATATGAAAGGAGCTTAGTGTCAGTTTTACAATCATAAAGAACTGAATGAGAGAGGTTATACTGCCATATAATTACCACATAAAATAAGAGCATGGCCTCATTATACAGATCAAACAGGGTTAGAGGAGTTTTAATGTCAGAGTCCAGAGTGCAGGCAGACATGCCTCAGTGTTGAGCATACATTTAGAGGATCCAAGCAGTGTGGTCTCCTTTTTGTTATACCAACAAACCTGCAGGTCTCCATCCAGCAGCAGGGAGAAGATATTTATAGAAGCTTTTACACTCGAAGAAAAGACTTTCCCTCCTACAGTGTCACACTTTGAGAAATGTATCTGGAAAGTAGGTTGGATTTGAAATTTGTATTCAAACCAAGCATGATGTCTCTGCAAGAGAGGTGAGTCTAGAGCCGCACTGACAGCTCAGAGAGGATGCACTTAGAGGAGCAGCAGTGCTCTGAGCTACACGCTAACATCTTAAAAATGCATGGTAAAGGGTTTGACTGTTTCTGAAAACTGTTAACGATCATTTGTTGTCCAGAGACTGATAACCAACATTTGGAACTGATTTGCATCTACATGAAAAATGAAAATCTTTCTGGTAAACCATGAACCTGTCATCCCCAAAATATCAGTTTATTATTATTATTTTTAAGAAAAATAAACAAATATGAACTAGAGTAATGAAGATGAGCTTTTAACCCTTAAAAGCCTGACCCATCACAAAATATTCAGGTCTTTTTTTTTTTTTTATTAAATGGAGATGTTTATTGACGCCTTTAACAAAATCCACAAAAAATGTTGCTATATCATTTTGTTTATGATAGATTTTTTTATGTCATATTTTGAAAAACTGGGTGGTTTTGGTAACAGTTTTAGTAATTTTTTAAATTAAATATGCATTAATTTAATGCAGAAAATACTTTTAAAAACAAGTAACAATTTAGATGATATTCTCACTGCAACTTCTTGAAAATGAGCAGTGATTTTCCTAAAAAAAAAAAAAAAAAAAAAAAAAAAAAAAAAGAAAAGAAAAAAAGTGTGTGGATAATTTCCCTATAGCAGCTATTTTAAAAAGGGCCAAAATACAACTTCAGCTGCCTGTAGTGGAATGACAATCCTTAAAGGGGTAGAAGACATATTTAGAAAAAAATTAAACCAGTTTTAATTAAATATTTAGATAGAGGTCTTTGAAACTCATGTATCAGATGTGTCACATTGGGCAATAAAGGGTTAATCCCTGAAAACTGTTCACATTATTCAGGTTAACCAATTTAACCAGCTGAACAAGTGCACAGATTTCTCCCTAAAGTAGAAGTGGCATTAGTTGTTGGTGGGACATTAGGTTAAACAAAAGCATGTTTTGCTGATATGTCACTGAACTAAGTCCACACCTGTACAGGTTGTCAGATTTAGTCAGAGACTTGTTGTATACTTTGCACAATATGCTGAATTTTCAATCAAAATTTAGAACTGGCCCAGTGGTCAAGGTCATTCTCCATGAGACAAAAGCTCCAGAGTGGGCAGTCCAGCCTGTGGCTACTTTTCCGTATGTGACTCTCCATTCTCACCCTGTTTCCTACCTTATCTACTGTCCTGTCCTCTCAGAATATAAATACATAAATAAAGTAATAATAATTCAGAACTCTAGATGATCTCAAAATTGGATTCCTTTAAATTGGAATAAGAACCCATGCTGTTTTATAAAAACCAGGACATTAAACGTGAAGTTACATGAAGTAACTCAATGTAAGTTCTGGGAATTTTATACAAATAACAAAAACAGAAACAGCTCTACAGGTTTACTGACAGACAAAACTGTCTGACTGTTCATATAGTTCATCAGTCAATTTCCTCATTCCGGTAAGTTGCTGTTTTTGCATTAAGGGAGGGATAAACATCTGTTCAGATGTGAAGAAGAATAAGAATGCGGGCTGTAGTTTAACTGATCGCACCAGTAGAATGAAGACCAGTGAGATTTTGTGACAGATTCACTTCTAATAGAGCATCAGTTAAAAGTTAAATTCACTGAAAGTGAGCGCTTTTGTCGATTGTTTTGATTCTGTAGCTGCACAGCTCTCAAAGTTGAATGTTCAGATGCTGAAATGTGTCCTTGATCTGTCTGATTCAGCTTTCACTTAAATCTGTGCAGTTCTTTCTTGTTGTGGATGTGAAGAGTTGAGGTTTTAATTTGAATCTGACACCCACTCTGTCTGCTGCTTGTTGAATATGCATGAGACAGACTGTGAGGGAGTTTAAGGAGGGCGATAAAAGTGTGTCTTACAGTTTATTTTATGTGGTGTTATGTTGTAGTTAAAAAAAACCCAACAAGTTTGTTCATCGTAGGAAATGAAAATGAAACTATCTTATGGTACGTATAATATGTTGGTCCACATATTTAAGTGTTAGATACCAATACATGCCTAAAAGCTCAGCGTCAGCCCCCCAGAGGCACGGTGCTCGAGGAGCTGAGCAGGTACCAGCCCTCGTCACTGACATTTATATGATGTTCCTGCTCACCCTGTCAAAATTCCAACCTGCTCCCAATATATCATCCTTTGCCTTCATCTGATTTGTGTTAAAGAGGTCCCTCTTTTTTTGGAAGTATCAAAAAAGATTTTTCTGCACTAACATGTTTCTAAAATTTGTTTGAGGTTCTCTTTGCACATAAAACACCCTTATCTTCAACGTTATATCTTAAGCTCCAGAGTATGTCGGTTAAAAGGACTGAATTTGAACCGAGGTCTTTTCATCCAAAGACTGAAATTATGGCAGCTTTTGTTATAAAATGTTATCCCTCACAAAACAACCAAAGATCCATGAGTTGTCACTTTAAATGCTTCAAAAATGCACTGAAAAAGTTGTAACTCTCGTCTCTGGTTATAATTTGTTCTCCTCTTGTGTGATTTCCTGAGAAAAAGGTGTGAGGATCTCACCTCACACCTGCTGCATCCTTCACATCTGTGAAGCCGAGCTGTGAGCTCGTCTGGTTGAGCTCTTCTCCTTTTGACTGATTTCTCTTTCAGAGTCGAGGTGAGGAGAACGATTACTGTCGCAGCGTGACGGCCTTTAATGAGGGCTGATGTACACACATCTGAGCGTGTTTGTTTTAATGGATGTATTCTTTCATGTTAAAAGAGGTTGAATGCTGACAGCGTTTACATCACCATGACAGACAGGCTGAGGCTGAATCGTGCTAATTTATGAGCTGAGGATGTTTTTGAAATCGCAAATATGGGCACGCTGTGAGGCCTTAAAGCAGCCACGGTTTCCAGGAAGCTCACTAATGGAGAAGCAGGATGAGGGAAATACAGAACAGCGGATGATAAATGTGCTCCTGCAGAGAGGTTCACTGTAGGAGGAAGATGTCAGGTTGATTTCTGAACCTGTTTGCAGCAGTGATGGTGGATCCTTTTTGCTCCACAGCAGCGGATGTTTGTCCTGTCAAAATAATCATAATGGTCTCAGTGAATTATATAAAGCTACACTGTAAAATGTGACAAGTTGCGCTTACTTAAAAGAATCTGGGAGACCGATTGCACTAAAAAAAAGTTAGTAAAGTGCTGGTTTGTTCTGGAAAAAAAAATTGTGTTGTTTTGGTTTTTGAGATATTAAATTATATTTTAAAGGTCATTCGAAGTTAAAACAGCCCCCCAGGATGGTCTAAATTGAACAGAAATGGTCTCATTTGTTTGTGATTCGTTAGTGCTGGTTTGTGCTGGCTTTGATTTTTTTGATAAGTTTTTTATGGATGATGATGTCACCCAGCCCCCCACGTAGTCCAAATCAAATGAAAATGGTCTAATTTGTTTGTGTTGCGTTAGCCCTTGTTTGTGGACTACGTGGGGGCAGCAGCATAAACGGAAATATTTTTGGCACAAACCAGCACTAACACAGCACAAACGTTTGAGACTATTATCACTAAGTTTTGTGTGGGGTGGGGGGACATCTTCTCACAGGTCTTTGTAAAGTTCAAGAGTTCAAAAATACTAAAATAACCAACGTTTTCAAAAATATTTAATGAAATTTCACACATAGATCTATTCAAATGTATGACCGTAGTTATTTTAAGCATTTAAAGATTATATTTTTTCATAATCTAGATAACAAATACATTTTTACTCTTACAAAAGGCTTTCATTCAAGTTTTTTACATGACAGAATCATTAGTTTTTTAATCCAAGACTTGAATTGTGACCATAACTGCATAATTTTCAAAACTTCTCGTTATTATTGAATTTTCTGGGGAAAAACAATCCTCAACACAATGTCATGTCATCGCATATTGGAAATGACGTGCATTGCTGAATTTCGGTAACTTTTATTGTCCCTGACATCAAGTGACATCAATTTTGAATTTTTTATGTTGTTTAAACATAAAAAAAAATAATGCATCAGTGCATTTTTAACACTAACATTGTCATTTCCATAACAACACATCCATCAATCACAATAAATAAAGTGATGAAAATGACTGTTGTGGAAATGAAAAAATCAAGCATATTTAAATAAAAATCTCATGAAATATCAACATTCTGATCTTTGTTTTAGAATTATCATAAAATATACCCAAATACACAGTAAAAAATGAAATTTTTCTCATAATTTTTTTAATTAAATGGAAAATGCAGCTGTTTGGAAATGACAGCTTAGAAAAATACTCTTCGTTTTGCAGGACTTTAACTTGTTTTTTTCCTCGTTTCTCTTCCTTCCATGGAGCTAACGCTGCTCTCCTGCCATGAGCTCTCCTGTCACATGACAACTGAAGTGGTTGCTGGTATATAAAGGTTACAAAGAATCTCTAAGGTAACATTTTGTGGTGTGTGGTGAAAATGACAGTGACCCCGAGGGACAGGTGTTATTTTTATGAAAAATAAATGAAATACTAATATATCTTTAAAAAATGATATATTTCAGTAGAATAAGGAAGTTCTGTGTCATGTGTCATCAAAGTGACGGTTGATTCAAAATTACTTTCAATCTTTTGAGGGACTGAGGGTCCAAAATCTGGTAATCTGGTTCTTTTTTATGTCAAATATAGCATGTGTAGCATAAGTAAAATATTGATAAACGTGGTTTTGTTTTTCTTATTTCTGCTTGGGACACAAATTCTTTGATAGTTGGAGAATCACCTGTGTACGCACTGAATCACTTTATATGATCAAAGGTCTCCAGATACTACGAGTTGCGCACGAAGGATTAACTGCAAGTTTCAGAGAAATCTCAGAAAAACATGGTAGTGAATTCCACAGCCTCATGAAATAATCATATAGTGTTTATAGGAACAGAAAGCTACAGTCCTCTCTGCTTTACTGAAAAGCCCTGCAGCTGTGCGCTGTAATTTGTCATGGAAAAAGGATGAAGATGAAGGTGTTAACCCGGCTGGTCTAATATATGTGCTGTGGATAGTCCCTTTGTGAGCTGTCAAAACATAATGATCATGCCTCTCTTTCTGCTCATATTCATAAATTACCGAGGCGTAGAGATTTATCGCAGGCTGCTGCAGCTCACTGCGGGTACACGTGTTTAACTGCTCTGAAAGTTAGAGCAGCAAATGAACAGTCATGTGGAGAAAGATTTATCTCAGCTCATGTTCTGCTTCAGCTAATTAAACATAGATATAAGTTCTGGTTTTCTTCATTCTATATCTCTTTACTTGTGTTGGAGCAGCTCTCTGTTCCATAAAGACAAACTGGTCATTTCCACTACCATAAAGAAATCCACCGTTAAACACTGAAAACCTGCGAAAGAAACAATGAGCACTGATCCAGGACTGCACGAAGAGCAGCTCTTAGCAATAACCCAGCTCCCTATTAAAGCTCTCAAAACAAGAACTTTAATGATGAAGCATGTCAAAGCAAAGAGCAGTGTCAATTTGGGCAGAAGAGGAGGAGTGGAATGACTGCGGGGGTCCTCAGGAGGTCTTGCTGAGGAGTAACGCTCAGTTAATTACTGCCATTATTTCCCCTGTCTCCTCCTCAGATAAAGGTCTACCTGCCCCGTCTCTCATTATTACACACAAGGTTGTTTGTCTCCTCGTGTAGTGGGAGGATGTGGAAATAAAAAGGCTGAGGTTCGGTTTTAATGTGCTGCCTCTACATTTTCAACCTCTGCATTGCTTCAGATGGCGGAGGAGCAGGATGGCTGCAGAGAGGAGCCGCTGGGTTTGTATGTTTTTGTTGTGTGGCAATAAAGAGAGGCACAAGGTTTCTGCACAGGCTTTTAAAATCACTCTGCGTTCATGTGGCTGTGATGAAGACAGCTGCTGACATTCTTTTCCAGAAGTCCCAACAGTAGATGCTAGTCAGTGTTGGACTAATTACTTTAAAAAGTAAATCCTTATAGTTACTCATTACTTTCTCAAAAAAAAAAAAAAAAAAAAAAAAGTAACCGAATTACATAACATACACTTCACATGTATGTTCATGCCCTTTATGAATGGTGCTGAAGTAATGTCTGTGCTTCCATTCTGAAAACACCGGTTTTGAACTCAACAGACTGCTCTGGAATCACCATTGCTGCATCTAGGGACCCATTTTTATGACAAAGGTATTAGGATGAAACGCAAAAGTTTTGTTGTGTTTCGGCCTCTCGTTTATACAGAAACGCAGTTTCAGTCAACCTAAAAAGCAGAGTGGAATTTTTCTGAAACGCTACAGCTTCCGCTGCCATATAAACGGCTAGCCAGCATTTTCAGTGAAAATGCTGATGTCATGCTCCGTTTTGCGCGTGCGCATTCCACTTTTGTTGTGGGAACTTTTGCGAACCGAACAACAACTACGGTTAAATGGTGGACTTACTGGGTTGTGCTTGTGTTACTGAATCTGCTGACTGTCTTTCAACTAAACGTTCATCTGTTGCTCCACTTCTGCACTCAGATAAGACACATTTAATATATACACCACACGATGTACCAAAAGACTTTACAGTCATATCGCCACCTACAGGCCTGGTATGCATACTACAGCGTTTTCAGTCTCTCAGCGTTTCCGTGTGAACGCAGAATTTTTTCTCTGCGTTGTTTGCATTTTCGCTGTGAAACGCTGTGAAGCGTTGTCGTATAAACGGGGCCTACTTCTTCTTGTGTGGCTGTTTGTGGAACATTGAGGTTTGTAACAATAACATCCACCTGCCTGAACTCTGGCACTGATTGGCTTATCATGAAATTGTACTCTACCTTTAGCCAATCATCATTACTTATGTGTCTGTCACCCCTCCCCCATCACCAACGAAGGTCAGTTAAGAAAAAAATGAAAATAATTTATATATATATATATATATATATATATATATATATATATATACACACACATATATATATATATATATATATATATATATATATATATATATATATATATATATATATATATATATATATATACATATATATATATATATATATATATATATATATATATATATATATTCAAAATAAAGTATCATGTGCACCATGTACGATCGTAAAATTATCCTCGTATATCAAAACTACGTCACTGGCACAGGGCTAGCAGTCATCAGCAGGTCAGACCCAGAGGAAATCCAACGCCATGGACGAGGAAAAGTTTATCTTGGAGGCGGAAAACTTTAAAATTATACATGCCAACAGAAACTAAAAGGGATGGACTGAATTGCTGAAGTTCTGGGAGGTCCAGGTGAGTTTAACATACTAATATAATAATAATGAAAGTAGTTGTCATGGGTGTGATTCCTGTGGGAACATGTGGTTCTCCTGTGATCTCACGTATCCAGCTGCAATGGAGTACGCTAAGCTGTGCTCCGCTCCAGAGACAGATCCTGTGTGAAATGGCTTGTGCTGTGGGACCACAGCGCTCACGCCGTTTGTGTGAATTAGGGTAAGTTCTCAGTTGAACTTCAGTTTTTTTACTATAAGTCAAGAATCAGACAGATTCTGGGTCAGTTCATGAAGTCTCAACCCTGTCCAAGTCCCTGAACCCCTTTATAGGGGACTAACAAAGTTCTCTAAACATGGGATGGGCCTCTTCTGGTGTTGGTGATTCTCCATTGGTAGTTGGCCGTCACTCATTGTCTCCTGGCAGACTGAAACGTGACTTTCTTGGCTGTGAATGTTTCACTGTCTGTGGAGAAACCATAAAAACACATATTGCCGACCACTACCAAACCAACTCCTGATAAGGAAGCCCATGTATGACCTCTGCAAGGACACGGCCCTGTTTTAACACCCTGGGATGAGCGCAGAATTCCACTGTGAACAAGCGTACTATGAGCATGTTAGAGCAGGCAAACAGGCATATTATGACAAACCTTTTCTTATTAAGCTTTTAACCTTTAATTAAGTGTCCAACAATCCATTGCCATAATAAACACATTTTTATGAGGCTATTAGCAAAGCACATGGACATTGGCTATATATTCTAGCGTGTTTTTGTAAATGAAACAGGCGTATGAGTGAAGTTCATTGCAGTGTATTCTTGTCTCAAATGTGATTGGATCTGATATCAATGTAGATTTAATCTGTTGAATAACATGAATATGATAAATAACTTGGGTAATCAGAGCGTACAAAGGCTCAGAGGTTTTTTTCTGTCTGCATGATAGTTTCTAATGTTTCATAAACTTGAGGGATGTTTCTCTTTGAGCCGTGAAGTCGTGTGTAATTATGTGAAATGAAACTCTTCGGGGTGTCATATCTCTCATGTTCTGCAGTTTCTGCCCTCATTAAATGTCATCCACTACAATCCAGTTATGAACACAGCATAACCAAATATTATTTAGCTTGAAAGCTTTGCTTGTTCATGTATGAGATTAAATTTCCTGAATCTAGCTCCAAAAAAGAGCCATTAAAATGTTTTATGAATGAGTTTGAGAAAGTTACAAAGTCCCTCATTGTCCACAGGAAAGAAGAAAAGGATGTTTGTGGTCACTGTGAGCTCATATATATAAATTATTAAGCTGACAGATACTCCAGTATTAGTTTGATGCTCCTAAAGGCGGACTCAGTAGATGCTCTCAGCCGTCTTATTTGAAGTTTAGGACAACATAATCCAATTTAGAGTTCTTCTTTTACAAAAGCCGCTGTAATAGAAAACCATTTCTACTTTACAGCACAGTGCTGCTGCAGAGTTTTGTTGAAACAGAGGGAAACATCCCCAGAGAACAGTTTTATCAAAGCATGTTCTAAACAGCTGTGACATTACAGGGACATTATGGTGAAGAAACACCAGAGAAGCTGCAAAACATCAAGTATTTATGACCTCGGAGCCAAACAGTGACAACACTTCTTTTAAATATTCTTTACGTTTAAAGTCTCTGCTCTTTGCCTGCATTATTGATCAAGTTCCTGTGTATAATTTATATTAGGTGTATTTAAATTCTACTGTAATATGAAACATGAGATGAAAAAAGAAGGGGGAGAAAGAGTCCCTTTTATAAGCATCTTTGAATTTCCTGGCTGCCAAAAAAAATGTTACATAAAGAAGAAAACTGCAACAAGGAAGAAGATATGATGCATAAAAACATACAAGAGAAATGCACATCTTCAGTTTTCTGTGACTTTTGGCGAAATGTGATCATGTCAAATATGTTTATGGGGTGTGTTACACCTGTAGCTTGTTTTCCTTAGTCTGGTTTACATAATGAAATGAGGGGTTCTTGCATTTGTCCTCTGGTTCATTTTGTTTTCACGTTGCTATTCTATTAAGCTGGCCAAAGTGCAGCATATCACAGGTCTGCCCTCACTTCACACACCCTCATTTTCCTGCTGTGTAGGTAAACAAACACCATACCCGCTGATCTTTTCATCACAGGTGGCTGGCTCCAAGACACTGACTAAGACTCTGTTTACACGTCAACGTTTCACAGCGTTTCACTCGAAAATGCAAAAAACTCAGAGAAAAAAAAAATCTAAGTTTACATGGAAATGCTGATGAACTGAAAATGCTGTAGTATGCACACCAGGTTTGTAGGTGACGATATAACTACAGAGTATTTTGGTAGCCCTCCGCCGAAGAAGAGGTGGGCTGATCATCTGGTGTATATATTGAATGTATCTTATGTGAGTGCAGAAGAGGTTCAACCAAGCAGCAACCTCCAGTCTGAAAATATAAGGCAATGCGGAAGTGCTAAAGTCGGCTGTTCCTCGAGTGTCCGCTTGAGGCTGGCTCCGGAAGTACCGGAAGTCACGTACACACCAAGCCAAAAAAAGCCGTTTTCATGGCCAAAATAAGCACATCTGGTACAAAGAATGTCTCCCGTCTGAATCGCTAATTTCACTAACTGTACGCACTTGCAATTTTTTTCTAACTCGGCAGTTTCCACAATATTGAGATCGCCAGTTCGTCCAATCAGAGGCACAGCGCAGCTGACGTGACTGCCGGGTGCCCAATGACTGTTATTGCGGAGACTCAAAGCCCGCCTCATTTCCAATATGGCCGGCTGTTTTGCTTTAAAAATCTGTTTCAGACTCAGAGGGGTGACGTCGTGGAGACTATGTCCATTAATTATACAGTCTATGGGTTCAACAGATGCACATTTTGTTAAAGGCAGTCAACAGATCCAGCAGCACAAGCACAACCCGGTAAGTCCACCATTGAACCGTCGTTGTCTGGTTTGCACAGGGCAATTAAAAGTTCCCACAATGAAAGTGGAATGCACACGCGCAAAACAGAGCATGACGTCAGCGTTTCCACTGAAAACTCTGGCTTGCCGTTTATAGGGTGGCTGCAGCATATCAGAGAAAACTCCACTCTGGTGGGCGTTTTATAATACAGACAGACGTTTTAGGTTGGCTAAAATACTGTTTCCGTGTGAGCGAGAGTAGGACATGAAGCAATATTTTTGCATTTCATCCTAAAACCATTGTTGTATAAACAGCCCCAAACTGAATCACTTCCAGCAAAATGAGTTACCAGTTGACTTGAGCAGTCAGGTGAAAAAATGTCTTCTTGATGTTAAGGCCTACAAGCATATTTCTTGAAGTTTGGACTCAAACAGAGGACTTACAAACAGAAGTGGACAAAGTTGTGAGTCAGTGTGTGTAATAACAGGAGCTTTAACCAGTCTGCTGATTTGTGTCGTGCAAAGGACAAGAATCTCTGAAAGCATCATGCTGAGCTGAAAATTGGAGTATCCACTGGTGTGAAAGTAAATTCTGGGAGTACAAAGTACAAATCTGTTTTGCTACAGACGTCACGCAAAATGTGTTGCAAAACTCAAGCAGCATAGATTCATGTGAGAAGAGTAGTTTGTGCAGTTGTAGCAGCAGATAGGAGAAGTTGTATCAGCAGAGTTGTGTTTGTAAAGGATGACAGGCATCAGAAAAAAGAAACATCTGAGAAATGCTGGATTACAATTTTACAGCTGTCATTTTATTTGTGTAAATATTAGTCTACACATTTGTGAATATTTTTTCTGTGACTTTAAATTAATTTCACGTGTGGATTTTTTATGTAAGTAAACATTTTTACATACAAGTTCACTTTATTTTTCTTCAAGTTCTTGCATCACGTTCTGCAAGCTCCCATATTTTGCAACATATCTACCTTCATACTCCTGGTCCAGTAACAAATGCTTTTACTTGCATCCATGGAGTTGCTCCAGAAGCTTGAGGTCTTGTGTCCCACATCAGATGTGTCCAGCAGGATACAAGTCTAACAGCTTCCAAAGGAGTTTTGTTCAGGCTTACTAGATTCACCTGAGACACAGTGGAGAAGTGTTGCCTCAGCAGGGCTCTCTCCTGACTGGGCAGTTTATGCATCCTGGTTGGAGGTGGAATCTTTTAAAGACCACTGCTTTCAAGATTTAGCACTTGGTGCAGTAAAACTGCTCACCCTCCATTTATCCAATGCGCCCACTGAAAGAGCTTTTTCCCAAGTTACTCTGCTTTGAGATAACTCCAGAAATTGCGTGGGCCTGCAGCTCCTGTCAAGTTTGATGGATGTGCATTCAGGACTAACACAGAATGGCCGGACATCAGAAACATTGCACCCTTTCAAACAGTTGTTGGGGAAATGTGACTCAACCATTTACTGATAACCAGTCAAAAAGAGATGGATTATCATTCATCAGAGGTGCAAAGGTCAGTGTTTTGATGTTCAGCATTCCAACTACAAGTCTGTTCTGCTTAAAGATCTGATTTTGCTGCGGTGGCTGGTTGTTGAGGGGTTGTATTGCTTTGTGCATTCAACTGGTGTGCATTTATACAGTAAATATCCATAACAGTTTCAGATACTTAACTATTGAACAACATGTTGGACATTTTTTTGTGTTGTGGCGGTCTGGCAACACTGGTCACCTTTCATCTTGATGAGTTAAGCAGCTATTTGCTCCAATTGCAAAGAATGTTCTCACTGCAAGAGAACCATGTGATCATAAACAAGCCAAGACATACTATTTATTTATTTATTTATTTATTTATTTATTTATTTATCACATCAGTGTGTGATTGTGATATTCACATATGAACAGAACATCACAAAAGTTTCTTAAATTTAAACTGCAGTAACAATGAAAACGCATCAACTTTAGTTCAGACAAGTTTCTCCCTCTCTCTCTTTCTCTCTCTCTCTCTCTCTCTCTCTCTCTCTCTCTCTCTCTCTCTCTCGCTCTCTCTCGCTCTCTCTTTAAAAAAAAAAAGAAAAAAAAAAGGAAAGACTGGATCCATCCACTTCTGAAAAAAAAGGAGAATAAGGAGAATTTACCGACATATAAAGGTTAGATTCAGGAGCCACAAATCACAAAAAATAAATCATCAATTTCTACTCAGCGGTTGATTCTCAGTAGCTGCTAGCAGTATTTTTGAGGCGGACACATACACACACAAAACAAATCCATCAGAAAAGTTTGCATAAACACCTGCATCTGTTTATATTTAGACAGGATCAAAGGTCAATGGTTGTCCACATTTTCCCAGACAGAAACCACTCGTAGCCTCCTCTAAACCGCTTGGATGGATGAAAAAATTGACTGTGTTCAAAGGTCTTTAGCTAGAAAAAGCTCATTTAAATCTGTGGTCCCTGGGCAGGAGGATCTCACTGGTTTGTTAGCAGCTCTTACATTTGCAGCTCCCTTTATTTAGCCAGAGTACTCTGCTCCTTAAGATCTGTTTATTTGGGGAGCCCATAGAAAGTAAAAACATGGTCTCATATCAGTCATTAGTTTCTGTAAAGGCGTGAAGAAGTCCAACAATGATAGCCGCTACATTGAAATTGTTGACTCCAGCTTACTTTAGGCTCATCTTGAAACAGGCAGAGAGGTGGACATTACATTGGTTGTAAAATCATCTTCAAGCCTTGAGAGGATCTGTCATCTCTCTCCCTTTGTTTCCTGTCAGAGCTGGCTCAAGCCTCCATGGGCTAAATTTAAAATGGGGCCTTCTATTTCTGCCAATAATAGTGACTGTTGATCATTCACACACCTACTGTAAACTCATTGCAGCTCTGACAGTGTTGTTTACATTATCCTATTGTCACCTTGACATGACTGAACACATTTCAGGAGATGGTCCTGTTAATAACATAACTAATACCAATGCAATAATAACACAAGGAATGGTGTCCAGTGGGCCACATATGGTTTTTAATCTCAAAATGTAGCACATTCAGCAACAAGAGCAGCCCAGGGTTGATTAATTTACACAACATTTCAAGTTATAAAGCAGTGAATTCACTGTAAAAAAAAAAAAAAAAAAAAAAAAGTCACATTGTTAATTATTTTTGGTTTGAAAAAAAAATGTGCAAAAAACAATTTGTTGTGCAAGACCAACAATAAAGTAAAGTGCAACAACAAATGAAACCACTTAGATAAAAAAATAATAACAAATTCAGTTGTCAGACAGAATTAAATCAAGAATCAAGCAATCATATCAGTGGGTTTTGACAAGAAAAACAGACTGAGAGATGTACCTAAAATGAAATACATACATACACACATAAAAATGAGATATTCTGACTAGATTAATTTCACTTTTGTTGTAATTCTTATACTTAGAAATGAATGTATAGGTTCACGCAAGGCTCTCCAGATGCATTATCCACAGATGAGCCTGAGGATGTGGACTCACACCGGGCGGATTTTCTGCCTCCAAAGTACTTTTAACAGTGCTCCTGGGGATGTTTCACATAACTTATGAGTTGATGTAAAAACAAATATGTGAATTTATAATTTCACTAAAACGATCAGGCTCTGCAGCTTACAACTTGTGCAAACAAAGTATCTCAAACTGTAACTAGTGGCCTGATGCTAAAGCATTTGCTAGCACCGTGCTTTGCTAGCAAACAAGATTACATTTTAATTAATGTATGCAATCAAATTTAGCAAAATCTTTGTTTTGAAACCACAAAAAAGCTAAAATAAACTCAAAGTTACGCTAATTATTACACAAATACAAACAGGTTAGTTAAAATATCCCTTTCTCTCAGTTTTAACTAGCTGGCTAACTTGCCGCTAATGGCAACACAAATCTCTTTGATAAACATCCCACTACCAAGGCATGTAAACATACTTTATCTTAACATTTTTTTCCTCCTCTTTCTTCATCCTTCTTTTCTCTGCCTCATAGGGATAAGTCCTTTTTTGCAACATTGTTTTCTCTTTAAATACCTGCACTTTGGATGTGCAGTGCGCACTACATGGCAGGAGGCACACATTTCAGGTGCAGTGGAGCTTTGACAATTTAAAGACTGATCACAATCACAAGGCTTATATCAGTAGCACTAATCCATTGAAATTAAATTTTGTTCTTGTAAAATAATATATTGTTGATAATATAGAAATCATCAGTCATAAATGCAAAAATTAAAAATATAAATTTTGATTTTGATTACTCTTGGGGGTCCGCTCATCGCTTATGCCTTGAACCAGCTCTGCTTCCTGTCAAATCTCAGAAAGGCTGAAAAACCTAAACCCATACTTTTGGGGGAGGAGGGTTAGAGACTTTGAAATGAGCTCTTCACGAGTTTCCATTTTCTGGCCAGCACTACAGAGACACTGCAATTCTTTTCACCTCTTAATTGGCATTATTTTAGCTAAAGTCAGAGAATGGAACAGGTCCTTCCTGTCCTTCAGGATACAACAAAGTTTGGTGAAACAATTAAAATCAAACCGCCTGACTTCCTCTGGAGACGGATGAAGGTGAAGTTCTCACTTTGAAGGGTTTGGCTGAGGTCTGGAGGAACAAAAGGCGTCACAGCTCCTGATAGCCAGCTGAAACCCTGAAGCAATCGAAGGCGTCCCTTCTTCTTTTCAAAACCTTAAATACTTGGCAGAGTAGACCACAGACCAGCAGACCACAGGCTGTCTGATCATCCCATGTTTTGACTCTAATGATGATAGTGAATCCAGCAGAAATATTTTGAAAGCCTGAAAACACATCCACTCCTACACCTTCACACACATCACAAGAGCTAAACAACTTTTTTGTCTAATTTTTAAGAAATGAAGCTGAACTGGACTTAATAAGGGTCAAATAAGAAGTCCAGAAAATATATTTTATAGCAAGCAATTCAGGCTTTATTTTTGATCTACAACCGAGGATTAGGGCCATGTTTAAAAAAACAAACAAACAAAAACCCAAATTTATGAGAGCAAACTGGTTATTTTAGTCTATAGTTTGGCTATCAGAAGAGAAGCAGCTGCCTGTACAAAAACATAGAGCACCTTGTGAAGTTATTCTTTAGTAAAGGTTTTAACTTGGCCCTAATCCTCTGTCGTAGTGTAGAAGCCTCTGGTGCTCCATGTTTCAACTGCCTTCATCAGAAACCTCCAGGTTTTTGCAAAAACTACTGGCAGAGATATTGAAAAGGCTATTTGTCAAACCTGTAACTCAACACAACCTCACCATCCTCTTTGAGTTAGTTGATGGCCACTTATAAAACAAACTTTCAGAATAAAGTTTAAATCAATTCAGGAATTTAATCTTTGAAATTTCTGTCTTTGTTCTCTTAAAATTACTTCTTTTTTTGTAACTTGGCCCTAATTCTCTGTCGTATTGACCTGTTACATTTTGAAATAAAATACTTTTCCGACTTGCCAGGGGAATGTAGACTAAAATATGTCTTCTTAGACATCATGAACAATAAGAAAAGAAAAACTTGTTTGATTTTGACCTTGTGCACTGAGTGAAAGAGTTTGAAACTGGAGGAGAAGTTGTGAGATTTGTCAAGATGTGTGATTATTAGTATACGTGATTCTGGTAAAGAGTAAATGAAAATGGCACCCAGTATGCCTAAAAAAGAAAAGAAAAGAAAAAGATAGAAAACATTTCAGGATGAATACCTCTTTGAAAGTGATGCATCTGTAGCTCTAAACCTTTATCAGACCATAGTACAACATAAGAACATTATCTCTGCAAAGGCTGACTCTGATAAAGTGAAGGAGAACAAAATTAGAGAGGTTTTAGTACAAAGAGTTCAGACGAGGTCTCTTTTGGTACAGTTTGGCTCCATCTGTGAATTTTCTTATCTACAAAACTTTTTATTTCATTCATCCAAATACAACAGTTCTCTGCATTTTATTTTTTAAATCAAATGTTCATATAGACAAAAGTTTTTCAACTTTCAGAAGTGCTGTTTGTGTTTGTGATTCTTTGACCTCTGTCTCTCTGAAACTTTGGTGTGGAGGGCTTTGGTTTATATCATTGGAATCTGTGGAGTCTCTGCTTTCATTTGAGGTGTTGATCTTTTGTTCTGCCTGTAGTAGCGAAGCGGTAGAGACGGAAATGTGGCGAGTGGGTTGACACTAGAGACTGTATAAAATATGGACGTAGACTCCGCAACGTCACCCATGTGTTCCTGTTGCAGTCGAATGAAGCCAATCACTGGACAGGGCCGTCATGGAAATGACGCAGACTTTGAGCGTCCTTTCTAACAGCTATAGGGCGCCCATCAGTCATGTAAGCTAAACTGAGCCTCTGATTGGACAAACCCATTATTCTTATATCTATAATTGCCTTAAAAGTCTGTTGTTTTGTCTTGGTGTGTATGTGACTTCTGGTCTTTCTGCAGCCAGCCTCAAGCAGATTCCCGATGAACAGCAACTTTTAGCACTTCCGCAAAGGCTTTATTTTTCTGTTACGGATGTCACCCCTTGGTTGAGACAGTGGAGCTATACGGATTTAGATATGTTGTGATTCATTTAGTTGTTATTTGAGTTTTTTGGCATGTAAAAAAGGTTTATATAGTTGTGTATCCCTGGTTATGTTTAATTTGATGAGCAACATCACTATATTGTTTCGTGATTTGTTCATTATTTCACGCTGTGTTTGCAGGTCCCTCAGTTGGGGACCCTCAGGTTTAAATCCATCCATCGGACACCTGAACAACACGGACAACCATGAAGAAATATGCACTGGGTTCACTGGTCTCACCTGTCTTGTCTCCTACCTGTGTTTCCTTCCCTTCTTTGTCAGCTTGCAGCATCACTTCACCTCATGACATCATACGTCTGCATAACTGTATGATTTTTTTTTTTCCTTGTGACTTTGTGTTTTGCTGTTTTTGGTTAAATTCTGTCCTTTTCCTTCTCTCGGGCCCTCTTTTCCATGTTAACTTTTTGAACCAAACCATGACATGTACATCAACCACATGAAGCCTAAACTACAGTTTACAGATCAGATTTATCGCTCTCATCCCTTCGGTAAAGAAAAGACATCATTTATGTATTTTCTTCTGCGGTGAAATATTCATGGAGCTCTTACAGGAGTCTTACAGGGCCCTCAAACCTCCACAAACCAGCACGGACCAGACAGTTGTCTTGCTGTGCTTGTTATTGAATAATGAAGCAAGGCCATTTGGTTCATTAATAATTCATAGTGCGATATAAAATAACCTTGGGCCAAGCCTTGGCTCAAAAGATGAAAGAAAAGGAACATATGAATGTCAGTGTGAATGTGCTTTTACTTTGAAGGATAATAATAATGATTAAAACCTTCCTGCAGTTAAACTCATTTATACACTTTCACTTTTTTGTCCCTACCCTTCGAGTCGGTGTAATTACCTTCCAACGTGGGCCTTGTCATCTTTTGATTTGCTCTATTTTACAAAAAAAAAGATCATTTTCAAAGGACTTTAGAAACATAAAGACATCATCGGTGTTTCCATGTATAAAACCCTCAGAGGTGTCATTAAAGTGACTGAGAAGCTAAGGAGTCAAACACACCTGCAGGTGTAATCAGCACCTGGAAACTTCTGTCATCACACAAGGAGGAGTATAAATAACCAGGATTTTAATGATCCACATAAGAAAACTTATATAAACTCTATATAAGAAACAATGTCAACCTCTACTAATGCTGAAACACCAAAACTGTCTCCAAAAGTGAGTTTATCTCCATCAGACCTCATATTCAATCAGCGACACAGATAATTACTGCCTCATTTTTAACAGTTTGGTTATTGTATGTGATTATTCTAATAATAACGGCTGTCCACGGTTGAATATTGAATAACTCACTGTGGTCAGAAAGCCATTTTCATTGACTTGAGCAGTGTTCCTGTTTCTGGTTTTCTCAAGGATTCAAGGAGCAGTGTCATCCTCAAGGTCCCGATTATTAAGCCCGATACATAAAAAAAGTTGAGCAGTCTGACAGCTTCAGGGTAGAAGCTGTTCCTCAGCCTGGTGGTCTTGCTCCAATGTGCAGGGGAAGAGGGTGGCGTGTCTGCTCCTCGTGAAGTCAACAACCATCTCCTTGGTTGATGCAGAGGTTGTTCTTTCTGCATCAATCCACCGGGTGTTTCACCTCCTCTCTGTATTCGGACTCTTCGTTGATGGTGATGTGTCCCACTACTGCTGCTTCGTCTTTATGACAGTTTGGGTGTTTGGCAGAGCAGTCAAATGTTAGCAGAGAGAACAAGAGGGGGCTCAGCACATAGTCCTGGGGGGAGCCAGTGCTGAGGATGAAAGAAGAGGAGATAATGTTGTTGATCCTGACAGTTCGTCAGCCAGGTCGGCTGGCCAACTTTTTCCATTTTTCTCCAATATTAAAATTAACTCCAAATTCTGTGATAGAGTTTATAGATTATGTTTTCATTACCTGGACTCCAACATACTTCATGACACTGTTTAAATGTAACATAATCTTGAATGTTGCTTTATTTAAGCACATTTGAGCCATGCACAGGGGAGGCTAACAAATAGCTTGGTTGGCACAAAGTCAGATCTTCTTCTGGACTAACTTATCATTAATCTTCAAATAGGCTTCCTGTAAAGTCTTCCTCAGATAAAGGTCTGGTACAACCCCATTTCCAACGAGGTTGGAACATTGTGTGAAACCTAAATAAAAACAGAGTACAATGATTTACAAATCCCATTTAACCTTTGATTCCTATGTTTTACACAACGTCCCAACTTCATTGGAAGTGGGGTTGTACTTTCTGCAGCAAAAACAAATAGAGACCCTGGTTTACTGCTTTCAGGCTTTTCACAGAACAACAACTTATCAATTAAACACAGAGACTACGATTGGAGACGTGCTCAAGTTAAAGAAAAGTTGATAAAAGATGCTCAGACCCCTGTGAGAGTGAACCACACCTTTAACTTCAACCTGTTTGTTATTCTAGCGCTGGTGTCCCAACACAAAGACCCGAGAGTCCGCTCCAGAATACCAAGTGAGCAGAGGAAGTGATTTGTTTTCTAGTTTGGGAACGGCTCGCTTCAAGGCTCTTTGTGAAGGCTGAATTAACACACATTGTAGGACGCCCATTGAGACAAAATACTGAACCATTCAGCTCGCTTGAGCCCCTCTCTTTCCCCCCCAACTTCCTCTGCCTTAATCTCTCGCTGTCTCTTTTCTTCCTCTCTGTCTCTTTCTTTGCATCTTTAACCACCATACAGTCTGCAGCCTGTTGTCTGTTAACAGCAGCAGTGAGGAGGTGGAAGATGGCTCATCGTGAGAGAAAGTGGAAGACGTTTTTCTTTAGGAACTCAAAGGCTAAACTTTACTTGAAACTGTTTAAAATGGGACTCATTAAACAGCTGTGTCAAATACTTGACTTTCAGGGGTTATAAAAAGAGATGCTCTGATGTAACTAACTTTCTGGAGGAACAAATGTGGATCTGTTGAAGTCTGGTCTCATGCAGCACCAGTGACACTTTTCTTTAGTGCTTGAAATAATAACACCAAAACTTCACATTGGTGTAGTTAACACTCATTCAGAGGATGATTCTCACCAGGATGAACGCCAACAAAGGTACAGGCAGCTATACACATTTTAGATCCAACTTGGTCAGTAATGCTGCTGTTTAAAAGGTTAAGGGGAAGAGGATTCTCATTAGCATCCATTAAATGTTTGCTAGTCTTCCTGAGGTATACACAACAAAATCAACAACAAAAAAAGACAGCTATTCAAACCTACACAGTATTTATTGAATGAAAATGCAACAGAAGCCAGTAAAAAATCATAAACATAAAAAAGGTGAGAAGCTCAGGGGGGGAAAAAAAACGAGTAGCATTTACTGACTACAAAACAGCAGGGTTTTTTTTTCTCTATTCTGTAGAAGAACGACCCAGCTTTGTCTGCAAATTCACTTAACAATTATCAGACCTTTTTTTTTTTAACTTTTAAAAAGATGAAGACGGCTGCTAAGCCTGGTAGCCTGTGATTCTGGGGTACCCAAAGTCTGTTAAGTGTCTCATGAAATGAATTAAAAACAACTCAGTCATAAACAATCATGTTCAGAACAGACGTCCAATGAAACATGGATCATCTGTGCTAATATCTCCATCAAGCTACCCTTTAGCTTTACCATCATTTAGAAAGTGTATATATGTAATATTATTCTGAACAAATATCTTAAGTTAAGACTACATGTTTCATGCTGGATCTCTTTTGGACCAGCAGCAGGAAGGAGATTACAGTTTGAAGCGTTGCCCTAAATATTGCTGTCACCACTCTGGAGACCAACTACCAGGAGATCTGGAAGTCTGTCAAAATGCTGTCAGGGTCCCCCGGCGCTCTGACCTACTTGCTCCTCTCACAAGGAAAAACTGTGCCGATATCCACAACAAGAATACACTTTGACTGCCAGATATACCAAAACCACAAGCACTGAAGGGGAAAATCCACTTTAACTGAGCTGATATGAAATACAAAAATTAAAAATAAAAAAAATCTCTGAAAGTTTTTAATGAAATGATAATATAACACCACAAAGTAAGATCATCATCAGTATTGCTGCTTTTTTGGTCTCGTCTGGTAAAAAATAATTGACTGTATAAAAAAAGCTGGGCAACATGACAGCTTTCCAAAAGTGAAACACAAGCACAAGAGCTTCCTAGAAACTAGAAACCCTAATTCCTTCATGCTAACACACAGGACAGGAATTAAACATTAAAATTAAAATATATCAAACGTAATTTCTGTTATTGTAGTGCGGTGCTTATAATTTAATTAATGTCTGAGTGTTTTTTTTTTTTTTTTTTTTTTTTTTTTTTAATAAGGTTTGTTATTTGATGGAAAAGATGGACACAAGAAGCTGTTCATGTGGTCTGTGCCAACCTGAGGGATACATTTTATTTTTGAGTTAGCTAAGTGGGTTACTTAGCAACCACCAGCTTATCCCAACTGTGCAGGCTCTGGCTGTGTGGTGTACATGAAAGGTTCATGGTGTTCCCATTCACATGCCACTTGAACACCACGCCGTTCATGTACACAACTTTTATGAGATTCTTTTGAAAGCAACATTAGTCTGTGAGTTTTCTCCCATCGGTGTTGGTTAAATGAGTTTTCCCTTCACCTGATGCCTTGTGCTTTCACTAACGCTACCTTCAAAGTCTTCCTGTAGATTTTCTCTTTTATTTTAAATAAATCATGGGGAAGTCTGTGCATGAGTCCTGCCTTCTGTTTATCTTCACACATGAAAATTATCCACAGATTTATACATTTGACAACATAGTTTGCCATCATTACCAGTATCCTTACGGTACACGACTCATAAGAGACAACTTGAAAAACAAGACAAGAAAAAGACAAAAAATTGTCAAGACAAAAAACTTTTTTTCTTTTCTTTTTTTCTGTTTTTAGAAATACTTCATGGAAAATAAAGCAAACTGGTCACATCCAGCATCACTCTGTCAAATGTCTCTGATCGGGGACAAAATCTGAAGGTCATTTCTGACTCTTAAAGGCCACAGCTGCTGCACCCTCGGGTCTCATTTTGATGAAGCTCTGAGGGATAATGGATCATTTTCTGACAGGCCAGAGTGAAGCCTGTGTTATCAAGATAAAAACACAGGAATAAAAGAAGCAGAATATTATTCAAGGTCGTTTTCTCGTTGTCATGTTCAAGTTTTGCACAATATTTACACATATACATACTTTTTTTTTTTTTACTGTTGTTTTTTATTGAGTTAAAGGCCCATTAAACTACCTGTCAGTGTGAAATAAAAACATTATTTGACAAAAACATAATGTACATTTTTATTTAAAAAAGCAGTTCAATGTCTAAAAACGTACAAGTGTTTGAAAGCTGATCACAGGACTTTGTTGTTGCTTGGTTGCTAACACTAAAGAGCTCTGTTTTACATCGTTTTAAGACTAATATATTTGTGGAGTGTTTTTTCTCTGAGTTCAGTGGAAATTCCACCTTTCTTCTTATTTGCCAATCCTCTAGAAGCCTTTTGAGACCAGGGCTATGGGTTGACCTTGGTGTTTGAGGCCCACCCCTCCAATGTGTCATGAACCATTTCGGAGATCCCTGTGATGATCTCATCATTTCAGCAAGTCTTCATAACTCATTGTGAATCTTTGTCATGGAAAATGTAAATAGAGGTTGTGGACACGTGTGCTGTTAAAATCACTTTGTCTGAGTGGCTTTGAACAGACCTGTTTCTGGTAAAGTGTTGTTAGCCGTTGGGGTCAAATGCAATAAAATCACATTTTTTGATTTCTTTATTTTAGTCTGTTTCATAATGGTGAAAAAACTTCTCATGGGGGCTTTAAAGGGGCTGTGAGGACGATCTGGAATTGATGTGTTTTTCAGGGATAAAGACTCTGTTTCCCATGAGCACTGTCACCCACTGTCATAAATACTCTTGTCAAGGCGTGCGTTTGTTTCGAAGCAAACGAATGGAGAGCAGATCGTCATCTTCTTTTTAATTAACACTACTTTTCTTTGTCCAAGCCAACTTTTCCCAGAATGCAAAGGGATGAAGTGATGTATTTATTCGTAGTTGTGTAAAACTAAAGCTTGAAATGTGACAACAAGCAAACTTCATACACCATGTTACAAAATGAATCAAATAAATTGTTTTCTTCAAAAAACAGAGGACAGACCTCACTTCTCACTGCTAAACTTTGCTGGCAGCATGGATCATCAAGGGGACTCTCAGTCTACGTGTCGTAAATGAACTGGTAGATACTGTGGAATAGCATCTAAAAATATCTGATTATAAACAGGCAAGTATATAAAAGTGAGATTTATTCTAACTTCTAGATCAAATTTATTCTTTTCAGAGGTCCCTTTTAGGGAGAAATGATTTCAGCATCTGTAGACTTTGGTCTCTGTATTTAACTTTTATTTACCATCTGGGTAATGGAGGCATTTTGTGACACACTGACCTTTTCTTTTGTAAGATTATGCTAATATAGTAATTAAAAGGTGCAACTAAAGGAATAAATTATTAAAGATTTACAGAGAAGGTTAAAAAATATCTGCAGCAGATGGTGAACATTTCTCCTCCTGAGTTGAACTGAAGGAGAAAATACTGAGAAGAATAATCTGAGTATGATTTCTTTTTTTTTTTTTTTTTTAATATTTGCGGGGGTCACTTTATCATTTCTCACCATTAAAGGGACTTCCAGATATCTGCTTGGTCATAATATGCAACTTAAAGTGAGATTATCAGCGCTAATATAGGTTATTTCTAAATGCTGTTTCTTAGCTTCCCGATCAGGTCGGACAGGATTGATTTGATTGACTTACGGTACGTTAAAGTCTCTATGACAACACCACGCCAGCTGAAGAAGTTTAGCAAAGAGAAGAGAGATCCGTGTTTTTCACTGCTGAAATCGGCTTCTGGGATTCATTTTAAAGTAATGAGGGGCTGCACGGTGGCGCAATGGTTAACACTGCAGAATCACAGCAAGAAGGTCACCAGTTCAAATCCTGGTTGGCCCAGTGTGCCTTTCTGTGTTTGCTTGTTGCTTGCTTGAGTTTGCATGTTCTCCCCCGTGCATGCGTGGGTTCGCTTTGAGTACTCCAGCTTCCTTCCACAGTCCAAAAACATGCTCATCATGTTAACTGGTGAATCTAAATTGCCCGTAAGTGTGAGTGTGTGTGTGAAAGGTTGTCTGTCTCTATGTGTCAGTCCTGTGATTGTCTGGTGACCAGTCCAGGGTGTAGAGAGAAGATAGGATAAGCGGTATAGAAGATGATTGAGTGAATGGTGGAGACTGGAGCTGAACTGTCAGACAGAAAAAAGAACAGAGGAGCAGAAGAAAGCTAAACAAGAGAGCGATAGAGCACAGGCTAAAGGATAAACTACGAGTGATAAGCTAAAACACAGGCTAAGCTGTTTGTGATAATGTTCATTTAACCCACATTCAGCAGTTATTCTGCAGTGATCTGATCAAACTTGAGAGTCTGCCAATAAAATGAAGAGTGAGGTTACGTCAGCTCTGATTGGTTGACAAGCAGGACGTAAAGATTTGCTAAATATAGCCGGCAAGCCGGTGCAAACAGTGGCTCTATGTAACTGTTGATAAATACCTTACCTCATCACGTTGTATCTGGTAAAAAGTTGTCTTGAACAGAAAAGTAGTATTAAAGAGACGATCTGATTTCTATTTATTTCCTAAACAAACACACTTTTTGTTCAGAGTCATGTCGTCACGACAGTGTACATGTGATTCCAGCCAAAAGGTGTCGCTGCAATCCGCTTCAAACAGATCGTCCTCACAGCCCCTTTAATCACTAAAGTTTATCACAGAGTCCACAAACACGCACTCAGCTCTTCCACCGCGACATTGTACAATTATTTCTCTCACATGGGTCACCTGATGCGTGGCCACGAACCATCATTTGGAAAAGGTTAGGCTGAAGTTTGGTGGATTAGCTTCAGCAGCTTTGCACTTCTGCTAAATGTCACACCTTTCAAAAAGAGGAAAAGCAGCACTTAATGGAACCTCGGGGGCGATATGTCAATGTCAAAAGCTATAATTGTGTCCCATGTTCTGAAGATGCTTTCTCTCTTTTTTAAACTGCTGGTAGAGTGAGAGTCTCGCTGCTGTTTGCAGGATTATTTTGTCTTTATTAAACACACTGTAGCTGATAACTGATGCTGTATCTCTAGATCTGTCTTTCTGCTCTTCCTCAGGCAGTTGATCCTCTCTGGTTGATGCCAGTGGCCGCCTCTTTCACAGAGGAGGGGGGGGCTAGTATTTCCCTCAAAGCAGAGACTCCCTCAGTCCCACAGAAATACAACGACAGATGCCTCCAATCGAGCCAAGTCTGCTTCTATTTCACCGGCTCCAAACACAAAATCACTCCCATTAATGCTGAGCAAAAGGACGAAGAGGGTGTTGCTATAGGCTGAGAGCCAAATACAAGGAGCAAAGAGGTGAAAAGAGAGCAGAGACAGAGTGACAGAGTGACAGAGAGAGGAAGAGCGTCAGGAGGAGGAGGAGGAGGAGGAGGAGGAGGAGAGTAAAACAGAGAGAGAGGGAGGTGGAGGGAGGGTTTCATGCTAAATAAGCTGCCCTCTCTTCTTCTCTCACATCTCAGTCTGTGAGCACCAGAGCACAGCGACAGCTCTGGAGTTCTTCCTCTGACACGCAGCTACATCAGTAAGCTCTGTTCATTCACGCAGGGGTTCAGTGATCATGTGTGGAAGGCAGCGACACCTCTGAGAGGGTTTTTAAAGCTGATGAGATCGTGTGAGCTCGGAGGCAGGAGAAGCAGAGGAGGAGGAGAGGACGACGTGCAGGGACGTGGATGCTGAGCTGAGCCAGACGACAGTGAAGGTCTGAACGTTTTCTCTCTCTTGAAACGTGCAGCACGAACAGACAGGATGTGATTTCTCTCTGTTTCATGTTGTGCTTTGTTTGATTTCTCTGCATGTTGAAGGAGATTAAACACATAAGAGCTGAGCTTGTACAACCCTCTGCTGAATATATGATGACTTGCAGAGAAGTTTCATGTTGGTAAAGAGGTGACTTGAAGAAATGTGTGAGTTAGATTACTTACAGCATGAAACCCTGTAAAAGTGCTTAAAAAAGGTCATGACAGAGGAAAAAAATAAAAAATAAAACAGGTAAATCTTCAGCCTTGATTTAAAGAACTGGGTGTTCCGGCAGACCTGTAGTTTTCTGGTGTTTTCTCAGATATTTGAAGCCTGAACACTAAACGCTGACTATCTGTGGTTGTTTCTGACCCTGAGGACTGAAAACAGGCTCAACCCATTCGACCTGAGCGCTCTGGATCAGAGGATCACAATCCTTTCAGTTCATTTTGCATTATTCCTGTTTTGTAATCTATACTCTGATAGACAAGTAAAGAAGCATCAAGTGTCCTCCAAAAGGATTTTCTCTTGTCACTCTCTCACTTCCTGATGTGAGGGCTGTCAGTCTGCTCCGCTCAGCTCTCTAAAAATGTAAATCTTTCTATTAGACTTCCGATGGTCTTCTGCACATTGCTGCCAAACTGTCAGAAGAGCTCAGAGGATAATCTCACACTTCTCTCTCATGCATATTCATACCCGAGAGGATACAGCTGAATATATTAAACATATTCCCTCATTTGCACTGCGTATTGTTATGAAATCTTTCAAACAAAGATGTTCAGAGATTCAGAAAAATAGAGTAAATGTTTTCCTGGGGGACATTAATATTTGGCTCACTATTACTGTTTACAGATGCGGACAAAAGGGAAAAAATAAAGGAGTTCACGCTGTGTCAGTAAAGTTTGATGGAGTGAACATCAAACATCACCAAAATAAATGTCAGAGAGAGGCTACTTTAGTCTTACACACACATACACACACAATGAGTTTTTATTAATCATGAAGCAGCAAGTAGAAGACCAAAGACGCAGCTTATTAAGAGCCACATTAACCTGAAAAAATGTCTTCTTTCAAGAAATGAAAAGACAAAAGAGCTGGGATTTCAGTTTTTGCAGTGAGCTTGTATGTATATATATATATATATATATATATATATATATATATATATATATATATATATATATATATACATATATATATATAAAAGCCTTTGCCCAAATAAAAAGAGCGAGCACTAAATGAGGACATGTCAGTGCCGTCGCTCTCCTGTTAAGACACACTGCCCAACCACCAGCCGTGGCCACCACGACCGTTCAGCATTGCTGCCTTTGGGGATCCAGGCTCTGTCAATGTGAGTCCCAGGTATTGATCATGACACCTGACCCACCATTTAGTCAGCGGTAGCATCTCTCTGCCAAATCCTGTGAGATTCATGTACCATCTTCTCTCATTTCTCTGCCTGTGGGTGAAACTTTGCAGCCTGCGAGGAGGAAACGTTGTTTTGAGTGTGCTGACATGCTCACACTTTGGTTTCCCTGGATATGATTGGCTACAATAATACAGTCATCAAACATTTGACCCGTCTTGCTAAGGCAACCACTCCTTCATCTAAGTTAAAGATGAAGATGAAGATGGGGAAAAAACGCCAATAAGCTGCATTTCTAGATTGGATCTATGGAGATAACAGTATTTATTTATTTATTTATTCTACCACATGCCCTTGGTGCAGCGCTCATTTTGATTCATGTGAGTGAGAAATGTAAATAAGATGTGACTAGAAATTTGTTATTAATACATTATTGACTGGGTTAAGGTTTCGAGGACTAAAGCAGTCCGAGGCTTCTGCAAAAGTGTGCTAGCCCAAAGCCCTGGAGTTTAAGCATCCGTTACCCGTCGTAGTTTATAGACGTAGTTCGTAGTTTTTATTTTTTTTTAAGAACAATTCGTCAACTCATGATGTTATGTGTTTTCTTTTCTCTAAAGATATGATGTGGTTGCTCTGAAAGCGTTTGCAAACGCATGCGCACAGCTGTTCAGTTTGCATGCACAGCTCACTTGGACACTCTCCTGCAGGCTTGTTTGGGCCCGATTTACAACAGCAACCCAAAATGTAATTAAAAATGTGATTAAACCCAAAATGTTGGGTTCAATCACATTTATCATTATTTTTATTACACCTATAGCTCAGAACTTTTGTTACATTATCAACCAGTTATTATATTATCTCTTTAACCATCTCTCATTTTAACTTATTAACTTTCACTTTTAAATACAAAGGATATGAAGTCTTAATTTTTAACCCTTTAATGTTCCATCCAAGAAAAAAAATAGAAATTGTTTTTTGTATTTTTTATTTTCTTGGAGCACTAAGATCAGAAACCACAACATTCAGGAAAATTGTGTCTAGCTGTAGAGATGTCCCAATCAGGTTTTCCTCAGTTCAACATATTTTCAGTGAGATATTGTGACTCAAGAAATGTCCAACCAAATAGTTGAACTAGAAGTTTAAGGGTCATTATTTTTCAGGTTGCTTTTACATATCCGGCTCTAACAAGGCTTTTGCGTGAATCTCATAATTTCTCATGAGATTTGGCAGAGATGCCGCCATATATGGCTGTAGTAGGCGTCTCATCTCTACCCTTATATTAGATAGTTAGCAAGCGCCAACATGTCTACAGGCTTTCAAGCAGGCACTTCCTTTAGCCAGCACACAAAGTTATGGTCAAAGTTAGGTCCACGACACCTCGGGGAGGTTTATAGTGGAACAAATTCCTCCAACCAGAGGGATAAAACAAAAACAGAAAAACAGAGAGAGGAGTCCATAGAGGTATTTTAGTAATAAGACACAGGGAGACAGAGCCAGGGTGAAAATCCTGTTTGGACATACACACACCGTCAGATGAGGCTGTACACTCCACCTATTTGTCCTATACCTACAGCCTTGTTTACATGATGTTTCACTCAAAAACACTAACAATCTAAAAAAACTAAAAATCTGCATTTACACCTAAACGCTGAGAGAGTGAAAACTCTGTAGTATACATATCAGGCCTGCAGGTGGCGATATAACTGTAAAGTCTTTTGGTAGCCCTCCACTGAAGTAGAGGCAACTTATCTGAGTGCAGAAGTGGAGCAACAGATAAAGGCAGTCAGCAGATTCAGCAGCACAAGCCCAACATGGTAGTCTGCCATTGAACCACTGTTGTTGTCCGATTTGCGCATGGCAATTAAAAGTTCCCTCAATGAAAGTGGGATGCGCACAAAGCAGAGTGTGATGTCAGCGTTTCCACTGAAAACTCCGGCTTGATGTTTACATGGAGACGGAAGCTGCAGCGTTTCAGAAAAATTCCACTCTGGAGGGCCTTTCAAAAACATTTGTGTTTTAGGTCGGCCAAAACGCTGTTTCTGTGTAAACGAGAGGTCGAAACACAAGAATACTTTTGCGTTTCATCCTAAAACCATTCCTGTGTAAACAGCCCCTAAATTCCATGTGTAAGGAAAGGAGAGAGGAGAGAGAAAAGGGAGAAAGGAGTCCGTGGAGCTCATCCCTCCCGGTCTTCTATTCTTTTGTTTTGTGATGGTCACCTTGTTAAAATCAACCCCAACATCAGAAAGATGCTGACATTCAGGACAGCTCGTACGCTGACAAAGTAGAACATGAAAAATAGAAACATGAAGTGCTAAAGTGGTGAGTGGCAGTAAGATTAAAAGCACCAAGAACATGAACAAACCCTGCTCAGGTTCTCCCTTTGGCTTTTTGAAAACACTTTACAGTCCCAGGGGAGGAGTCAGGTTGGACAGCCTCACCACCCGCTGTAAGGTGCGGGTTTGATGGGGTGAAGTTAGAAAGAGCCAATTTAACGAAACCTGCTCAAAGTGAAGGGATGAAAGAGGTGAGAAAAGCCTCAGGAGCTCAGGTACTGTTGGTGCGTGGGCGGAAGGAGAACAAAGGAAAGGTTTTACACACAAAAAATCTGCCTGATTGACCAAATACACTGCAGAAAAACAAGATGTGTAATCTGACACAAATACAGGCATGTGGTAAAGAGAAAACCTTAACATATCCCTCCATTGTTTTAAAAAAGAGTGTTTGCACAGTGTAAATTCACACTTCGTGGCTGGCTGCTCAGGTTGTACGTCTGTCTCTCTTTTTGGCATCTTTAAATGTCTCTTTATGTTCTCCTGTTTGTAAACCGTCCTGTTCTCGTCTACATCCAATATTCCAAACTCCGTTTTTTGAACTATACAAAACATGCACCTTCAATTGTGTTGTTTGCTGTCAACACAGAATCTGCTCTCATTCCTGCAGACTTTCTAGTTTCTTCACCTTCAAGAAGAGTGCAGACCTCATCAATAATCTGCTGCTGGCATTTAGTGAGGCTGAGTTACAGCCAGGCTGGATGAAAGTGATTTCCTACAGGAGGAGGATGCAGCACAGAGTCCAGTTTAATGAGAGTATTAAGTGTAGAGGACGGATAAGTTACATAATGAGAAGATGACACATTAAATGTGTTAAATTAAAGTTTGCAGGGTACTACTAATGCCCACATAGTTTGGTCCAAACTATTTGGTTTGTGTTACTCAGAACACTCTCTCTCAATGTTTAATGGATGACATTTTACACCTAATACCACACAAAAATCACAAACTAAACAGAACATGTTTTCTCTGACGAGGTTTAGCTTTCGTTGACTTAACTTGCCTAATCGTATGCTAGATTGTTCTGAGATTATTTCACTTTGGTCTTGCAAATAACTTGCTCCATTCATAAGTGCCGGACACAAATCATGTCAGAGGGGAGGGGTTTCCCTAAAAACGCCATTTCTGTCCACTCAGCAATCAAGGCGGACTAACATCAGAGGTGAAACTGGTGATGCTATTACGAGCAGTGCTAACTTGCTGACAGATCTCCTCACTCGCTTCAAAGCAAGCTCAATAGCCACACACAAACACTATCAATTTGTCCCATAGGTTCCACATGAATGTACCAAAGAACGGCCATGGATTTTCTCTTTTTTAATGCACTATTATCTCGTAATAACGACTTATTATCTTGTTATCTCGATATAACAAAGATTGTTTTTTCGTTATTACAAATTAATTGATAATGTGTTCGTCTTGATTTCAACTTACAAGAGCTGCCATGAACGGCTTCCAGCCACTGGGTGTAGCTTGTAGCCAGTTAGTTACACTTTAGTTTGTTTACTTTAGGGGTTACTGGTTAGCAGCTGAGAGGCTGACAAACTCCCATCTATCCAGCTGCTTCAGCTAAGCTAAATGTAGGCTAACTTCAAATTTGCAATCTAATGTGAGACGTAATTAAACGTTTTTTATTTAGTTATTAGTGCTTCTGGTCAGCCTCTCAGCTGCTGATTGGTCAGCAGGTGTTTTTTGAGTGGAAGGTGGATGTGTTGTTTGACAGGCACCCTGGCTTTGGCCTGAAATCTTTGCTGCTTTATCTCTTGGCTCAACATTTTGGTTGACTGTGAAGAGTCCAGGAAGACGACTGTCATTGATGTGCTTAAGAACATCTCAGAAAAAAAAAAAAGAGAAGAGAAGAAATGAGTGGTGACGCCACTGAGACTCTATGTTTCATTCAGGACAGTGTTCACACTGTGTTTAGAACTGTGGCTTTACAGCTGAAATCATACGCAGTTGGTTAAACAGTGATAAAACACTATGTGTAGATTGGAAACCTGCCCTGGTTGTACCCTGTTTCTTAACCCAAAGACAGCTGAGATTTTCTTCAGCTTCAGAAGCTGCTGGAAGGGAACAAGACGAACAGAAAGAGAACTGACAAATGAAGCTCGTTGGTTTTAAAAAGTAGGAGGAAGGAGGCGTACTCACAGTTAATTTTAGCTGAGGTTAATAAAGGCATTTGATCCTTTGGTCAAACTCCAGCAAGACAGAAGGTCAAAGTCCGATTCATTTTTGTCCTCCTGTACATATTCATCTTAATAAAGCAGCACGAGCCTCACAGCTTACTTCAGCTGTGACACAAGCTATTAAGTTAATAAAGATAAAACTCCAGAGAGACGCTGCAAGCTGTTTTTCATTCAGTTTCAAATAAGTCAATTACAATTATAACAAACTGTGCAGATGTTTTTCTCTCTGAACAAAAGAGTTCAGATGCCGAGAAAATCCTCAGAAATATTTGAGTCTGATAGAAAATTGACTCTTAACTTAAACCCGTGTGACAGTAATCAGCTCCATGTATGCACCATGAGTTCATCATGTCATATCATGTTCACAGAAATGCTCGTTGAGGACTCTTGAGGATTTTACCATCTAATAAGCTGCCGGTTTATTGGTCTGTTTGTTAACAAATTGCCCACAAACGGTTCGTAAGAAGTGGTCTGGATTTAGACCTGCTTGAAAATCATCAGAGGGCTATTTCATGCAGCATTTAAGATCCCACAAACAATTAGATTCAGCATCAGCCGCTGACTGTGTGATGTGTATTGAACACATCTCAGCAGAATTAGGAGCAGCTCAGATTGAAGAAGAGAAAATCATTACTCTTTGAACCGGCTCTGCAGGCCTGCCATGTTTTTTAATCTGCATGCTCGGCTCTGCTCCTGATGAACAGAACAGAAAAGTGTCTTCGAGCCAGATTGTTTGAGGTTGTTTTGTGCTCACTTGAAAGCTGGTTCAGATCAGAGACAGATCCAGAGATGAAGAGGAGGGAATGCTGCATGAGCAGATCAATACAGAGAAAAGCTGCACCCTTATCCTACAGAGCACCACGCCAGCTCCTCTGAAGTTCACTGTGAGCCTTCACACAGGAAGACGAACAGCAGCAGTCATATTCCTGCTCTTTACGGGGGAGAAAAGTCTGAAGGATGTTAAGGTTGCTAATTAACTCGAGTCATCTAATCTTATTTTCTTGATCAGAAAACTTCAGAGATTAATTTTGACTGATTGCATTTTAATCCTTGGTTAAAAGCTCCATTATTCAGCATTTCAAAGAAGTTTTGTAAATATTTACAATGTGAGACAATATTTACAGTGCAATGTCCTCTTTGACCTTGACTTTTGGATTTATTGTTACAACAAATGCTGCACTGCCCCGCCAGAGTAGTTTTAAACCATGACTCAGAGGCAGAGGACAGCTGGAAAGTACTTTGTGGTACTTTGAGGTGTTTGACTTGATTTGCAACAACAACTGATGTTTGATGTTTGTGGTTTGACATCAAGTCTTGCCATACAGACTGTTGTAGCTCAGAAACGTTAGACTGCATTTTAAGTCTCCTGTTACTACACATTGAGAGGAGGAAGAGTGGGAGAGCCTGAGTCTGTGAGTTAACATAATATGGCATATTATAATAAAGCACAAGTTGCTCTTCTGATTCCCCTCATCTCTCCTCAGTCCTCTCTTAACTGAGCAGCATCATGAGATTTGCTGATAACAGGAGCAAAGCTATTTATGGTTTGGCCAAGGAAATGTTTTTATAGAGCTTTTAGATGCAGGGAAAGTTTGTTTACATTAAGACAAAATAAATACATTTGAGAGTCATTATGTCTGTTCTTTCTCTTATGAGGACACCACAGCAGCAGTGAGCTGCTCCACACTCACACACTGACATGCACCATTATTCTCGATGAGCCTGCTCAGTGCTGCTTGCAGCATTAATCTTATATTTTAGCTGTATTTTCTGTAATTAAAGCTCTGTCCAGCTTGACTGTGACTCAGCCTTCACCGAATGAAAGCAAAAAACAGACAGTAATTCCCACAGCACATACCTGATGACGTTCACACTCTCCTGAGATGACTGAAAACAGGAAGTCTCCATGACTGTCATTAAATTCTGTCTCTAAAACAAACATTTTGAGACGAAAGTACATGCTTTTCATGATTTCAAGCAGAAATTTGTAATATTTCTCTGTTGCAGTGAGAGAACGAAGCAGAAGAAGGCAAAAAGTAGGTTTGCCTTAAAAAACTGGAGATGAAGCTGCAAAAGTGTAAACAATATGATTAGCTCAAAGGGGGACATGAAATGTGAAATCTTCATGTAAAAGTTTATTTTTGGATCGAATGAATGTAGTATTTTAGTTAAATTGCAGAAAGGGTTAATGTAATGGCTGTCTACACGTCCAGGAGGTGATGAACTAATTGGATCAGTTGGATTATAATTTCTAAGTCACTAATATAGACAGGTTTGGTCACACAAAACAACATCAGACACCTTTAATGAGAAGTGTTGATTAGCTTGTCATACATAATAACACAAGTCTTATCCAACGATGCCAGTTATCAGTAATCAGTGACCTTTTTCACACATTGTAGCTTTACTTATTGTGATAAAAACATAATCATATTACACCTTTACAGGTTTCTTTCAAACACACTGCAGACTCCCACGCAATCCTCCACAACAGCAACAGTATGTCTCCTCTTCTAATGAAGAAGGTGAGCTTGTTAGCAAATGTTTGCTCATTATGTGGAACGAATGGTGTGAAAGAGTATTTATGGTATTTGTTTGATTTTATTGCGACATTCCGGCTGGTTTTGGAGAGATAGATGACATCAAAGCTTCTCCAAAAGTACAACCAAAAACGTTCATCTTCCCCCTTTTGGCAGGCTGCAGTACAGCTCATAAAGTCTGTCTTATGGATCCAACCACGAAATCATTAAATACCATTTTCTGCAACATGGTTTGTGTCCTTGAAGTCTTATCGTGCTGATTTATGTCAGGATGTTCATCATCAGAGGGACATGATGTAACGATTATCAGCCTGATTTATAAATGAGGCTCATGCAGTGTTTTTTTATCAGTGGAGTACAGGGATAACAGCAAAGGCACATTTAAGAAACACAGGAGTCACTGAGCACAGCCACAACTTTCAACATCTAATACTCACAAAATCTGTTCTGTAGTATGCTGTATGAACCTGAAGGATGTGTGCTGTTATAGATGGATTAAATATGTTTTTGTTCTTGGAAGAGGTGCCACAGTAAGACTGGTTCCTGAAATGTCAGCCACACAGACAGTCACTTTTCATCGCAGGATATATTTTGTCATTACTTTCGTACAATAAGAGGAGGCGGAGGTGCACAGGGCATCTTCTTCTGCAGTTAGCATCTAGCATGTTAGCAAGACAAATTTGTGTCTTACAGTAAAGCCTCACACATTTGGAGTCTGTTCTTGCATTGAAGTTGTGATACTCCAATTTGTATACTCACACATCTGCAAACATGGTTCATATATTTTGACAGCAATATCGACTGACCAGAAGCAAAAATCTTCCAAATCCAGATCAAACTATTCTTCACCCCTTGTTCCCCCTTAAGCTCGGCTCTCTGAAATCAAAGAGGCCAAAACTTTGCCAGTATAACTTCACTATCTTTTTAAAAATGTAAATAAATACAGAAATTAAGATGTTAAAAAAAGATATGAGCTAAAAAAAAAAGTTAGATGTATAATTTCAGCTCTTCCTGCATGAAGACAAAAAAAAATGTTTCTGAATGGAGGTTGTGTTGATCATTAGGGACACATTCAGAGAAGTCAAGTTTGTGACTCAGCTTTTGGCAAGTTAAAATGTTTTAACTCGTGAAAAACTTGGATGATAGAAATTTTGAATCTCAGGGTTGGGCCAGTTTATAATGCTTATTTGTATTACATCAAGTAATGCAACTGAGTGAATTCAGTTCACATTTTTACTGCTCACACCTTTAGCCTCACCATAAAAAACAAACACCACTTTGTTGTTGTGTATTTATGGTAATTCTGTACCAATGAGCACTGCCTGTGAATAACAGAATAAAATCAGCCACTGTGTTTGTTTCTTCAACAAAAAGGATAATCTGATGTTGACTGGACTGTTCCATTTCTCATGATCTACTTATAAAGTTTTCAATCCCCTGAAAAGAAAACACTTTTATAAAAAAGAGTGAAAAGTGTGCGTGTGCGTGTGCGTGTGTGTGTGTGTGTGTGTGTGTGTGTGTGTGTGTGTGTGTGTGTGTGTGTGTGTGTGTGTGTGTGTGTTTGTTTGTAATCAGAATGTGGGGCAGATGTATACAGCCATGCATAATGAAGCTGCAGTCTGTGATACCATAATTGAGTCAAGATGATGCACTCATACATTTCTGATGTTGTCGCTGATTGTATGGGTGAATCAGATTGCTCTAAATATATTGAACGGGTGTCAGGTGATTGTCTCTGTGGGGGGTGAACTATAGTTTCAATCAGTGGCATGAGACTGTATGCTAATTTATTCGAATGCAACAAGAAAGTCATCAGCATATAAGCGGAAGCATTTTGACTTAGTTTTAATTTACTGTTGGTGTTACTGTTTGCATTTACATCTGTTCTGTATATAGTTCATTCAGCCTTATTTGAACTGGAGCACAGTGCTGCTGGGAGGGAAAAGCTCTTTGTTTACAAGACACACTGGAGTCATTTTGATGTATGTTTGTTGTGAGAAACAGCATTATCCCAGAGTGTATTGAGAAAATATGTAAAATTTGGTGTGCAGGAACACTTTTAAAAACTTTTTTTTTTGTTATTAAGAAGATTAGCAGAAACTTAAACAGTGCAACCATGATACCAGTGTGAAACAGAAAGAGTTAGCCCTTTGTTTTAATGGTGTTTTAGCAAGAGCTCAAAAGAGCAGTGGCCATTTCACTGTGCCAAGCATGTTGCATATAATGTAAAAAAAATATATACATATATATTGTTGACCATTGAGTTAATAAATCTTGTGGAGTGCTGGTATGATCAAGGAGACTCCATAATTTCAGACAAAAACTGACCCGTGGACAGTGGTGTTATGAGTCTTGGCTAGTTGGTCACAGGCAGAGGTTCTGTTCACAATATGCAGATGCAGTGTACGTGATGTCACCCATTTGTTTCTCTTGTGGAGTTTTGAAGCCATATTTTACCTAGGGAATCAGTAAAGTATCTCTGATTCTTATTCTGCCAGAAATGCTAAACTCAACCTCAGTTGTTTGAGGTACGATGAGGTAAAGAAATGAAACTCTTGAAATGAGTTAAAGAAATGGGATTATCAGACCCAAAACATGTGTGTGTGTGTGTGTGTGTGTGTGTGTGTGTGTGTGTGTGTGCGTGCGTGCGTGCGTGTGTGTGTGTGTGTGTGTGTGTGTGTGTGTGTGTGTGTGTGTGTGTGTGTGTGTGTGTGTGTGTGTGTGTGTGTGTGCAGCTACACGTCTGCATAGAAACTGCACATTGCTGAATACAGCTGAAGTCTGCAATGGACAACTGTTTGTATCTTTTCCCACCTGAGAGCCCCTCAAAACAGTTGACTTGTACCTCAACATCTGTTATTCTGATTTTATGTAAATGATTTACTGATACTGGCTGTTTGATGCACACACCAGCAGGTAAATAAAGGGAGTTCCTGCTTTATTCTTCTCATTTAAAGACTTCAATACCATGCAATGCTTTCAACCATTAATGCTAATTGCCTTGAGGGAGATAGGCTCATAATTGTTTACTCTGCCAATGAACAAAGTATGCAAAACAGAAAATTAGAATATTAAGTGAGAGAACAGCTTGATCAAATATTTTCAGACTCTGAGTACATACAATAATTAGATTACAGTCAGCTCATAACAAAGCAGTGGAATAATAATGAATTCAAGCAGTGTGCGTGATGATTTAGAGGGTGCCTTGGTTTTATTCTGCTTTTTACACAGCTATAAATTTAAAACAAGTGAAGAAGTTTAACATGAAGGTTACAAAACATGAGCATGTTGAATAAGGAAACGTACAGTGAGGTCTTTAATGCAGTGACCTGAAAGCATTATGGAAAGAAAAAAACAAACCAGAACCAACAGATTAAACCGTGAAATAGCTTTTTAAGATGACAGTTTTTTATTATCATTTTTATTATGAGATGGGATCAATGGCGTGTGACATGCTTTTACTGCCTGTCTCCTGATTTTAGCCTCCAGCACCACATGTTCTGATCTGTGAGCTGCAGAGAGCTATATTCAAACAGATCGATAGAAACGCACACATTATTCAAATTACTGCATCAGTCACATTTTATGATGGTTTTTTCTTTAAAACTGGTAATTAATTAAGCCGATAAGACTTAGATCTGCCTTCCTCAAGGATGTTGGGCCTTCTGGTCCAAATTTGCCTTCCAAATAGGTTTTTGGCTTCCTCCATGTATCACTGTCCAGTTACACTAATATCATTAGTGATGCAGATTTAATGAGGGCGGCAGCAGTATTAGCACGATTAGATCAGACCATGTGATTAGAGCTGGAGAAAAACAGCTGTAATCCACCTCCCACACTCTCAAAGACATTTATCCTACACAAATGAAGGTGATGTGAAATGATCTCTGTTTTAAACCAATTTATGTGGGCATACAATGTCTGTTCATATCCATTTTACAAAATTATAAAATTGTTTATAACAACATACAAAATATCTACAGCTGCAGGCTGCAAACAAGCAGCTTGTGTCAGTCTGTATCTTTTGTTTCAGTTTATACTCTTACAAAATACAAACATCAAAAACTCTAAACTGAAACATCATTTAGAAAGTGATGACTGTTTGTGTTACAAATTTTCAGACAGCAGAGTCCAGACAATGAAGAACTTTCTGTTAATTTAACAGAATCTTGATAATGAAAAATCAGGGGATCTGAAAATGTCTCAATGGTTGACCACACAACAGATGATTTCAAGAAGGATTTGGGGCGGATTTGCCTCCCCCACTGGTCAAAAGGCAGGACTTGTAGTAATAGTTCTTGATTTATTTTGCACTTTTTAATACAACCCTTGACTCTAAATTGTCCGTAGGTGTGAGTGTGTGCTTGAAAGGTTGTCTGTCTCTATGGCTGTGTTCACACTGCTGTTAAAAGTGACCTGAATCCAATTTTTATGTGACCGATATCTGCTTTGTTTCTGACAGTCTGAAAAGCACAAGTCACATTGAATCTGGCATTTTTGAGTCGGATTCAGTCCACTTTGAAATGTGGTACTGAATCAGGTACATATCATATGTTTAATGCAACCGTGGTCTGAAAAGCCGGGTTACTCTTAATATGACTTTGACATCATTCTCAAGCAACACACACTACGGCTGTGCACCTCAGACAAAAATGGAGGTGGAAGTCACACTCAATGAGAAGAAGCATGGAAGACAGCTGTGATGGAGTTAGAGCCAGTGGAAGGATAGTGAAGTTTTAGACCTTATTAATTAGTAGCCTGAGTGCTGTGACTGAGCAGCAACACTCACAGTTGAGCAGAAGAGAGGGGGGGGGGGGGTGCACATAAGCAAAGTGTGTGTGAGAGGTGTGCACCGAGAGAAAAGAAACCAAGCAGCAACATCTGGTTGAGAAAAAGGAAGCCTATGTGGAAGCGCTAAAAGTTGCTGTTCATGGAGTATCTGCTAAAGGCTGGCTGCAGACAGATCAGAAGTCATGTACACATCAAGCCAAAAAACAAAACAAAACAGATTTTACGGCATTAAAAGACATATTCAAGGTCTGGTTCGAGAATTGACTTGGGTCTGAAACACTAATTTAGGTATTGGCTCACACTGTATGGGGGTGAATTTTTTTCTTACTCAGCGGTTTAGAAGATATTAGGGTACAAGTTTGTCCAATCAGGGGCTCAGCTCAGCTCACATGACTGACGGGCGCCCTATAGCTGTTAGAAAGGAAGCTCAAAGCTCGCATCATATCCAATATGGCGCCGTCCAAATTTGGCTTCATATGACTGTACCAGGAACAGACAGGTGACATTGTGACTGCGTCCATATTTTATTGAGTGAAGACAACAGATGGTACAAGAAAGAGCTACACATCTGCAGAGAAACTGCACGTTGTTGAATACAGCTGAAGTCTGCAATGGACAACTGTTTATATCTTTTCCCACCAGAGAGCCCCTCAAAACAGTTGACTTGTACCTTGACATCTGTCATTGTGATTTTATGCTGATGATTTACTGATACTGGCTGTTTGATGCACACACCAGCAGGTAAATAAAGGGAATTTCTGCTCTATTCTTCTCATTTAAAGACCTCAGTCTCAAGGAATGTTTCCCTTCAATTCAGCTCAACATCCATACAAGTCACTGACATTTGTAGTCAATGACAAATAACAAAGTATAAAAACTGAGGGCTTGCTGTATATTTTCATATTTCTCTCAGACATGAAGGAGAGCATTCTGTTTTGAGTTTCAGGTAAAAAAAAAAACAGTGTATCCATTAACCGTGACAAGTTACACAGAGTTGTTGTTAGTGTCTTTGATCATGAGAATAATTGGATTAAGCTCATTACATGCCCAGCAGAACATTACACTTGTTCACGGTAAAGTGTGTACAGTGCGATTTCTGATGGAACTGATTGTCATTTACCTCCGGCTGCTTCGATTACAACACAGTCATACGAGCATCTCACCCTAATTATCACTTTGATTATGGCCACATTCTTTGTGAACTGATATTGCGATAAGATGTGAATTCTGATGAATGCTGATTGCCTCGAGGGAGACAGACCCATAATTATTTTCTCTGCCAACAAACACAGTATGCAAAACAGAGAGAAAATGGGAATATTAAGTGAGAGAACAGCTTGATCATAGTATATTTTCAGACTCTGAGTACACACAGTAATTAGATCACAGTCAGCTCATAACGAAGCAATGGAATAATAACAAATTCAAACAGTGTGCGTGATGATTTAAAGGGCATCTTGGTTTAATTCTGCTTCCTACACAGCTATAACTTTAAAAGAAGTGACGAAGTTAACATGAAGGTTACAAAACATGAGCATGTTGAATAAGGAAACATACAGTGAGGTCTCTAATACGATGACCTGCAAGCACATTATGGAAAAAACAAACCGCAACAAACAGATTAAACTGTGAAATAGCTTTTTATGATGACAGTCTTTACTGTTATTATCATTATTGTTATTATGAGATGGTACCAACTGCAGTGTGGCATGCTTTGACTGCTCATCTGTTTGTTTGAAATGTCAGTGAGCTGAATTTGTTTTGGTCTCATGATTTTATACTCAATTTATCTAGAAGTTTTTTTTCAATACAAGGTAAGAGGGTGCTTTACAGTGGGTTTAAAAAGAAAATAAAAAGCTAAAAATGAACTGCAAACAATCAAGCAAACAACAGACGAACCGTAGCCATAAAAGAGATCTTTAAGTAAACAGAAAAAAAACAATAAAATCAAAGTTAAAGTGAAATAAAATCTTAAAATAGGCTTCTTTAAAAAAAAAAAAAAAATCTTTTGATGTGTGTTGTGTCGATGTGACCATTTTACTACTCCTGACCGCGTCAGAGCCTCCCTGATCTGAAATAATGAATACTAAACGTGTATAATACTGCCTCTGATTGAGTACCTGCCATGACCAATCAGAGGATCAGACTGAGAAGTCTCATCAGCTGGATGTAACAGCTCATAAGTATGGCTGCAAATGTAAACAAAACTGGACCCAGAGTCAAGTGGACAATTGACAAACAAGACCAGCTTGTGGCCTTTTTTTTTTTTTTCTACCCATATTTTCTTCCTTTTTTGTTTGTTTTTTACTGCAACACGCCTGAGGCCTGTACTATGAAGCTGGATTAACACATCCAGGATCTCTGCTCATTTCCTGGATTGACTGAATGAGACATTCACAATCCTGATAAGCAGTCAACCTGTGAAGTGAATCCAGTGTTTTCCATTCTTGATCAGTGCACGCTTACATGGAAGGGGTGGAGTTTGCATCATCCAGGCCAAAAGCACCACTGTTGCTGCAGCAAAAGGCAGGAAGAAATGCTGTCAGAAAACTGACAAATCTGTTAATGTGTAAATTTGTGAGATAAAATAACATCAATTCATTGGACAATGTAAACGGACTGCACTCTGATTACTCTGTCTGACTTCATTATGGCACAGATGTTTCAGGCAGAGTGCTTCATGTTTCTGCAGTTATGCCATGTGTGATCATTCTTAATAACCTCATTACTTCAGATGCACCTGACTGTAATGTGTTATATTTGTAACATATGGCTCCACCAGTTGACAAATTTAGCACAGTCCACCAAATGAAATGGATCTAAGAATGGGAAGGCCAATTTCTGAGGGACTTGATTGGTCAGGAGGTGGTGCTTTAATACTAGTTGATCTCTTATCCAGATCTGAACCTGCTCTGGAGCAGGTTAGCCGTTCAGCATCAGTTACCATGGTGATTTATCTAGGAAGGAAGTGAATCATTGTTGTAGGATGGAAAATCCAGGGTTAAGCCAGAAGTTACCTTGATAAGAGAAAATCCAGCTTCATAGTACGGGTTCCAGGACAGTGTTGATCACCCTTCATGTTTGTTGATCTCTGAAGTCATGTTTGATCATGCAAAAGTGTTTGTGAGATCTCATGCTTTTGAAATCGTAGCCTCAAACGATAAGAGTTTGGTATGGCGGCCTTATGGCCTTCATGGTTTTCCATGAATTTGGAATTAGTTAAGATCTGAAGCCGTCTTGTAAGTGGCTCACCTAACACCACTTACCACTGCAACTCACATCTATCTTAGGGGCCGTCCAGATGATGATGGGCTTAGGTGTAAGTTTTTTATCGTATGCAGAGTCGGCCAAATTGGATAATTTTTCAAACCGGGTTCTAGAGTGGATAAATCTGAAACCATGCATCAGTTTGGTTCCATGTTGACAAACTATCCTGTATTTTCTGAACTGATGACACAATGATTGGTCAGGAGGCTCTCACTTACTTCTTGTATTCATCGCCATCTTCGCACGAGCAAAATGCGTAAGCTCTATGTGTCATTCTCTGTTTTTGGTGGACTTTGTGGCAGCGTCACAGCGCCACCTACGGCCCTGGCATATGTACTATAGCGGTTTCAGCACTTTCGTCTGGATGCCCATATTTTTTGTGAGGGTTCCATGTTTGCAGCAAACTTTTTTGATATGAGAAAGAATGAAACCGTTTTTGGCTCGGTGCAGTTTTGCAATTAATGCCTGGCCGGCACTTTTAAGTACAGAACAACCTGTAAAACAAGAACAAGAACAAGAACAAGAACAACAAACCAGCCAATTTGTATTTTAATGAAGTCAAAACAAAATGAAAGGATCTTTTCTCCTGCTGTAACTGTGCTGTAAGTAGAAACATTTTTCCTGTTGGAGCTGAAATGCACTGTTGGCTCAGTGTTATCTGTCCCCATTAACACTTAACTTGAAACGTTAGATGACTTCACACTGTCTGTACTTGTTAGCATCTTCACTGCAGAAAGCTGTAAGTTTATACACCAACATATCAAATGATTTAACGGTCTCTCACTCACCATATGTTTGAGTTATGTGTTTCAGTAACTCCTTCACTAAAGGAGTATCAGATTATTATCAAAACATGTTTTCATTTTTAACTCTGATTGTCGCATTTTCTGATACGAGTTGAACTCTTTTAATCATTCATTAAATATCACATCTGATCATCTGAAGACGGCTAATGGTGAATTAAAACAGATTCATTTTGCATCATAAACAAAGTAAAACATGATGGGAAAGAGCACTAAGCATGACACGTGAGCCTGTGCTTTTCAATGAGTAAAACTGTCGGCTGGATTAAACCGAGCTCAGGAACAATCATGGTCAAAATCAGACTGAATTCAGTAAAATGTCTCTACATCTGATGAGTTAAAAGTTTATGTGAGGAATTTTATTTACCTACTATCATGTCTGACGTCAGTATCAAACCTCTCGTCAGGGTCACATTTATATTCTTGTTGCGATCAGCAGAGCGATGGATCATCTTCTCCTCAGTGTTTCTTTACCAACAGTGACAGCTTAGAGGTCCAGATGGTTGGAAAATAAAGGAGAGTGATTGACAATTTATGAGACTAACTGGACTGAATATTTTAAAATGCTAATTTGTGAAGTGTTAAAAAGATGAGAACATCACTTCGGTACTCTAAGGACATTTAAAACTTTAACCGTGAAGGCAGCAGAACTTTAATAAGTTTCACCTGAAGAGTCTTCTTAGATCTGAATGGACTGGTTGATAAAGCTAGAAATAAAAAACGTAATAGGATGAAATCAAATAAATCTTAGATTTTATTTTAAGCCATCAAAAGTTATTATAACTTTTTTTTCATTTGAGACTTTTGCTGCCTTTGATTGACAAAACGCATAAACCAGAGTAAATTATTTCAGTTGTTCAAATCAAAAAGTGAAACTCATCTATTAAATAGATTTGGTTCACACAGAGTGAAGTATTTCAACATTCTTTTTTCCATTTATATCTCTTAATTGTGATGATTTTGAATTACATTTCATGAAAGCACAAAATTCAGTGTATTGTGAAAAATTGCACAATGTTTTAAACAAATGGTGTCACACCCTTATCAGATTTAGGCAAGTAGGGTTACAGTTCACTTTATCAATAGACATTTAAAACTTACAAAACTCTAAAACAGCAAAGTGACACAATCTGCTTGAACAGGAACCTCAACAAAGCATTTAGGGGGAAATCAGTCTGCTAATAAATTTCTGTCACTATGGCAATGAGAGAAGGGTTAGGGTTAGGATTTGAGAACAAAAATCAGTTTTGCAAACAAGTTATAATTTAGAAAATATATATATATATATATATAGTAACTGACAAATAAATGAAACACATTTGTGATTCAATCCGTTCTTCTTTTGCTGTGGCTCAGCATTTAGAAAGCCTTATCACATTTGATGGTTTAGTCATAGACTTTCCTAGAAAGTTATGCTTCTCTTTCACAAATGAAATGTGGGACTGAAATTGCATTAAAATGTTCTAAACTCGCGCTCCTGCTGTGCATGTTAAAATTTTGGTTGCAAGTTTTTTTTATGTTGAACAACAAACGGCCTGAAAAGTTGTCTAAAGCTGATAGGTCCTCATGTTGCAAAGAGTTAACTCTGTGTACATTTTTCTCAAAGCTTCATTTTGAATTCAGACTTCATTTATGATTGCATATATGATCTTCCAGCCCCGTGCATGCCGCAAGAGTAGATCTTTGGATGTCTGACCATGCTGGAGTTGATCAGTTTAATCTGATCTTACATTAACTCCTGTGTAAACTGAGATGTTTCTGCTTAACAGAAGGAGAGTGGGACATTTGCAGCGATCGAGCCACAGTGAAAGCCTCTAATTATCACTGAGGTGACTGTTTGAAGAGTTGACAGATTTGATAGAAGCCTGATGCCCACTCACTCTCATCATCACTTTCACGTCAGTGTAATGCAGTGAATTTGATTTTTAATGACTTGCACTTTAAATGCACACCTACACCTCTTTTCTGTAAGTGACACTTTCTAAAGTGCATCATCATCTTATTAATGTCCCATCTGTCAAACTGTGAGCGACATTACTGAGCGTCAGCACATTACAGAGGAAGACAGAGAAGTGATGGAGGTGATTTACTGACAGGAAGTGAGAGGACGAGTAGAACAGCTACTCTAAAATGTTAAACTCTTTTAGCATCATAACTCTATCTCACCTTTTGTTTTTGTTGAGTTTTTGGAAATATCAGGATGTTTTCTATCTTTCGTGTCACACAAGGACGAGGCAGCATGACGACGAGTGGTTCAGACGTGATTCCTCTTGGGTCGATTGAAGGTGTTGCTTTTCTGCTGGATATAAAAACAGCAGTCGAGGAGGAGGAGGTGTTGAGCTGTGAGCTGTTATTCTCTCACAATAGATCTGTTTAGGTGCGCACTGTATTTCAATGCACCGCTGAAATAAAAGCCACTAATACTGCTGCTTGAGAAGGATGTTTGGAAGCACATTCTCATGCTGCAGTCTAATAATGTCGTCCCATGCATAAATAAACAGCTTATTTCCTGAGGATGAAACTGGTGACTCAAACAATGAAACCCGATCTGGTGATCAGGTCTTTTTATTACTGAAGAAATACTGAAGATGACTGAAATGAAACATCTGATATGGAGGTAAAAAATGAGGTGTTTGTGCTCAAAGTGAAATAAAGCAATGAATATTGGAAAGAAGCGGAGGGCACAGAGGATCACATCACGCTGCCCCTGCTTTGAAAGGAAAATACTCAATTTAATGTGAGATACAAGCTCAGGAGCATGAGATAATGAATAGTGAGTGGGTTGTAGTGGCTTGAAACCCTGACAGGGTGAGCAGGTCCCCAACATGAAGCAGTGTGTCTCATTGCCCCACATTATTCTGCTTTTCATCTTTGTTGGAAAAAGAAAGACGCACTCACACATGCTCAAGTCAGAGCAACACATCAAATGATATTTTGTTAATATTAAGATGTTTATTTTCACTCAGTATTTTGTTGGGACTCCTTTTGTCTAATTTACCGGATCAGTGCTGTGTGGCATTGAGGAAATCAGTCTGTGACACTGCTGAGGTGTTATGAGAAGCGGAGGTTGGTCTGATAGCTGCCTTCAGGCAGTGTGGGCAGGTACTAAACCCTGCTGGAACATAAAACCAGCATCTCCATAAAGCTTTTCAGCAGAGGGAAGCATGAACTGTTCTTGAACTTTCTGGTAAACAGCTGCATAGACTCTGGACTTTAGAGAAAAAAAAAACAATGGACCAGCAGCAGCAAGATGACCTGGCACCCCAAACCATCATATTCTAATTTAGTGAGATGCACCTGAAGGGAACATTTACTATGTGCTAAATAATGTTTTGTAATGTGGTATCACCATTAATTGTTGTCAAAATAAAGTGACCGAGACTCATCAGGAAGTTATCTATCAAAAGTAGTTACAACAATCTTAGCGTTTAAACTGAAACATTGATAAAACCCTGCCATGGCTTCGAAATTTCATCATCTTACTTCAAATAATCTCATTTAAAGTGTTGTTTGAGTCCCTGAGAAGACTCTCCGAGTGACCTTGACTCTATGCCTGATCGTAATCCACAATTTAAATTGAGATTATCAGTGCTGCAATAGGTTATTTCTAAATGCTATTTCTCAGCTTTCCGATCAGATAAAAGTCTCTATGACAACACCTCGCCGGCAGACGAGGTTTATCAGTGAGAAGAGAGATCTGTGTTTTTCTCTGCTGAAAATGATTTTTGTGATTTATTTTGCAGTAAAGGTGGACAGCACTGAAGCTAGACTGTCCAAAAGAGACAGGACGTCAGAGCAGAAGAAAGCTAAACAGGAGAGTGATGGAGCACAAGCTAGAACACGGGTTAAACTGTTTGTGATGATGTTCATTGCAGCAGACATGCAGCAGTTATTCTGCAGTGATCTGATCAAACTTGAGAGTCTGTCAAACAAATAAAGAGTGAGGTTACGTCAGCTCTGCTTGGTGAGGTTGGAGTTGGGACATTCATCCATTCATCTTCTATACCGCTTATCCTGTTCAGGATGGAGGGTGTCTTAGGGCAAGAGGCAGGGTACACCTTGGGCTGGTCGCCACACTGAGACATGAGCAATTCAGAAATGTCAATTAACCGGATGTGCATGTTTTAAGACTGTGGGAGAAACTCGGAGTACCTGGAGAGAACATTACAAACTACTCACAGAAAGGCACCTTACCCGACCAGGATTCGAACCGGCAACCTTCTTGCTGTGGGGCAATAGCACTAATGCAGCCCCTGGTGGGACATATATAGGCTAAATATAGCAGGTTTATTTGTTGTTTTGTTTCAAGCAATAGTGCTATGTAACTACAAATAAATATTGTAAGATGCTCCACAATAGTCAAGTTTTCTCCCCTTAATAAGATGTGTCGTGGTTGCTAGATATAGCAGGTTGATTGGTCTGTGAGAGCAGCGGGCGCATGCATGAGACTTGTAGCAAGAGTCCCATGTTAGTTAGTCAGTCTCTAAGTTTGATGTTGGATGGTGCTCACGGCTCATTGCATGGACATGCTAGCCTGCTGTTCAAGAGACCACAACCCAACATAAAAGCATCCACTTAGATCGATGTACACAACTGTACTCTGTACCGACCGACTGAGGTTCAGTAAACGGAGATTTTCATGTTGTGTGAAGTATTTCCCACCCACACACGTCCAGACAAAGGCGTTAAACTCACTCAAAAGATGTAAGCACAACATGTTATTTTGTCGTTTTGTGTCCAGTAAAAAGTTAATTTCCTTCATTTGCTTCAAAATAAATGCTGGCCTTGGAAAGAGTCTAATCCTCCAGACAGTGAGTGCAAGTGCTCATGGGAAACAGAGTCTTTATCCCAGAAAAGCAGCAAATTTTTGAGGTAGTCCTCACAGACCTTGTCTCCTTCTCACTCCCTCTACTGGACTGGTGATGTATTGCAACCTTTTTAAATTCCTTCTTCATGGGACTTCAGATCTCAGTTGATTTGCAGACAGTAATGGGCTACAAGACTGATTAGTTCCTCAAAGAGCAGTTCCTGGAACTAAAAGTTCCATTAAGAGATACCAGTCTAGTATTAATTTAACAGTACCTCTAATTCAGTCATTTATTTCAGGACTACAAGTCAGTTTTCTGATGTAGAAGGTTTTCCCACTTCAGCCACAGGGTGAGGCCTGCACATTGTCTATGAGCAGCATTGCTCACAATTTTTCTGCAATCACCAGACTGTTTATCTCTGTAGCAATTATCTGATACCATCTAAAGCCTCAACTTCTGATGGACCAATAAACTTTTCTCGGACTGTAACTCAGTGAGGAATGACTTCAGCCGACCTAATCTGTAACTCCAAACCACCTGCTCCAATAGGCTCCTCATTCAGAGCCTCTGCACTCTCTGTCACACTCCAAACTGTAACCGTCCTCTTTAATTACAGACATGAGTCGTGCTGCCTCTCACTCTGCTGCCTCCTCTCCATCTGTGCAGCTCTTTAGACTGGAGGCATATTTTTACCCTCTCTCTTTATTACACTTTTCAAGCACAGGAGTCTATTCAGAAAGCTTCCCTTTCATATGCCTGTCAGGAAATGAAAGCAAAATGAATAGAAACGTCCTTACTGTCTGACTGGTGGACCATGTGACTGTGGCTGTTTATGCCTCAGATAAACAACCCCCATGCTCCTTCACTCCTGATTCATCCCAGAGTAAGGATTTGGTTTGTGAGGCTGTGACATTTTTCATGTGATTTATTCTATTGTCCCGAGTCCTCCGGCCATGGCTGCCCCTCCGCCCCGTCCCCTCGCCATCAGCTCTGACAATCCCAGCCTTTGTTTTTGCAAAGAGAAGCAGCATTCTTCCAGAGGGATGACCTCCTCTGTCTCTGCAGGGGCCAGCACTCAGAACGCGACCCGAGCCCGGGATTGGATGGCAGCGCCCACCGAATGCTGAGAACCAAACTCACCCGTCGCTACCCCAAACTCTGCTGCTCATATGTGCGCCTAACACACTCCATCTCCCCGGGAAGAGAAGTTGATGGATCGCTCTGCACATCACAGCTGACACATCAAGAGCCTGAAACTTTATCGGAAACGTCATCCTTAACACAGCAACACAGCAGGATTACACAGTGAGAGCAAAGTGCACCATCACTCAGATCTGTGAGTATGCATCTTAATTATTTGACCGTTGAAAGCTTGCGTGTACTTGATTTTTTGTGAAGATTTTTCTTTGCAAACTCCACCTTTTACAATGCTACAACAATACAGATAATAAATAGACACGGATTTCATTCTTTTCACATTAGAAAAAATAGAAAAATCACAGGAGTTAACAACAGATATTCTCGCAAAAAAATCATCATCAAAAGGATGAATACTGCTATTTGAATATTTACTACTATAATAAACCGAACATATTGTTGTCTCACTGTGAGAAAACATTAACCAGAAAATATAACATGATATAACAGAAGTAGTAATAGTCGTAACAATTTAAAGGTTAAAGTTAAAAATCAAAAGAAACGATACAAAACATAAAAAAGTGAAAAAAGATATAGCTGATTTGGAAAACATTTAAATCGTGTGGATTTTGGTGCTCCCTGTGGGCAAAGTGTACATCTTAGTACTTTGCTGATTTTGTCTTGAACATGATAAAAAAAATATATATATTTTTTCTTTTAAGAAAAAAAATTAAAAAACAAATTTTCATTTTACCAGACAAATGTGTCACTTATTATAAATACCTGCTCATGAAAAAAAAAAAAAGTCATTGTCTTGCTGAAATAAGCAGGGACGTCCCTGAAAAAGACGTGGCTTGGATGGCAGCATGTGTTGCTCCAAAACCTGTATGTACCTTTCAGCATTAATGGAGCCTTCACAGATGGTCAAGTTAGCCATGCCATGGGCACTAACACACCCCCATACCATCACAGATGCTGGCTTTGAGACTTTGACCTGATAACAATCAGGATTGTCCTTTTCCTCTTTGGCCTGGAGGACACCACGTCCATGATTTCCAAAGATCTGAAATGTGGACTCGTCAGACCACAGCACACTTTTCCACTTTGGACTGCAGACTGAAATCTATAAGTTCTTTGCAATTGTATGTTGAGAAACATTATTCCTAAACTGTTGGAATCTTTGCTCACACAGTTGTTCACAAAGTGATGAACCTCACCATCCTTACTTGTGAATGACTGAGCCTTTCGGACATGCTCCTTTCATACCCAACCATGACACTCATCTGTTTCCATTTAACCTTTTCACCTGTGGAATGTTCCAAACAGCTGTTTTTTTAAGCATTCCTTAACTTTCCCAGTTGTGGAATGCTTTTGGGAAAATAAATAAATAAATAAATAAATAAATAAATAAATAAATAAATAAATAATCAGTTTGAACAATGAACATATTGTCTTTGTTCTGTATTTAACTGAATATAGGTTAAAAAGGATTTGAAAATCATTGTATTGTTTTTTAATTAATGTTTTACACAACGTCCCAACTTCACTGGAATTGGGGTTGCAGCTTTCTATTCTCAATGGGTGTCGACCCATTTAGAAAATGCCCTCTGTGGGTCAAATGCGGCCCTGACTGTGGTCTGTCTTCTATTTGTGAATAGCTGAAGTGTAGGACAAAACAAGTGCATCACAGCAGTTATAGTGATCTCTTAAACTCGATTCTCTTGTTTGTATGATGCTGGGAAGCAAACACTTTAATCACACTGTTCACCCTCAGCCGCACTCTGGATTTAGAAATGTATCACCCAGTGTGAGTCTTCGCTGTGGAGTTTTGTTGTTGATGGTCTAGTTGGCGGCATCAGTTTTTCTTTCTCATAACAAGCCACAAAATCTTCACAGGAGCTTTAATATCTTTGTATTTCTGTTGTATAATTTAATCACAACTGTGGAAAGTGTTGTTAATTTAATTCCGAGTCTGTGTGAAACTCCTCAAAAAAAAGGAATAACTGTGCCTTTCCCACAAAAACCACGGCAGAATATAAAACTGGAGCAGCACCTGCAGGAGAGCAGCTGAGACGAAACCCTTCAGAAGTTTCTGTGACTTCAGTTTGATGAATTTCACAGAGACTCATCTGTGAAATCCAGCAGCAGCTCAATATTAGAATTCATAACCAGGCGTACGGCGAGCCTCAAACCCAACATCTCACACAGGCTGGAAGAGAAAGTGCAAACATGAGAACATCAAACAGCAGAAGCAGCACACATCAGATTACCTGCTGCTGTCTGTGTACACGTACACATGCATGGGTCAACATCAGGATTAATGAGATTAATTAGTGAGAGCTTGCTGAATAAAAGTGACAGTAATGAGGATTTGATGAAAAGGGAACCCAGTTTCTCAAGTTCTTATAATCTCTTTCTCTCTGGTGACATTTTTTGCTGATTTTTTTGCAGTCTAAGTGGCCTTTTTTATTTAACTTTACTTGAACCATTTAGCGGTTCTTCTTATAGATGAATTGCATGAAACCAGGAATCTGTCTGTTCGGCCTTCGCAGTTCTTTTATTTCCTTTTTGTCATCACTGATTGCTATTTTCAAAGGTTGCATCACCTATCCCCTCCTTTTTTGTTTTTTTTGTCATTAAATCAGTTGTCTGTGTAACCCCTGATTCACACATACTCCGTGAGAGTCGCGGTCCATCAGCACCGCAGTTTTTGGCCAGAGACTGTATAATTAATGGAAGTAGTCTCTGCGATGCCGGTGCGACCATATTGGAAATGAGGCGGGCTGTGAGTCTCCACAGTAACAGCCTTAGGACACCCCACAGTCACGTGATCTGGGCTGTGCCTCTGATCGGAATCACCTTCAGGAATCACACTGATGACAACTACTTGCATGATAATAAATTAGTATGTAAAACTCTCCTGCCCTCCCAGAACTTCAGCAATTTCAGTCCATCCCTTTTAGTTTCTGTTGGTGTCCTTAAAGGATGTGTTGTGTCGAATATAATTATCTGGTTTTCCACCTCCAAGTTAAACTTTTCCTCGTCCATGGCATCAGATTTCCTCTGTGTCTGACCTGCAGATGACTGCTGGCCCTGTGCCAGTGATGTAGTTTTGATATACCAGGATAATTTTACGATCAACAGTCTGAACATGGTGCTTTATTTTGAAAAGACCGTCTACTCTGATCGTTTTTCGTGTCTGTTTTCCTGTTTGGTACGATCTGCACTGCGGAGATTGATGCATCTCTCATGCATCTCTATACTTCTGCAAATATAGACTCACAGCAGAACAGCTGCAAGCAGCCGTTGGTGGCACGTGTCGTGGGCTGTGTGAATGCACTGTCTGGTGCGGTGCTGACGGACAGCAGCGCTCACACTGTATGTGTGAATTAGGGGTAATTGTCAGATTTTTCTACTACCTTTTTTCTGTATCTTGTTTTGTTCTGTTGTCTTTTCCTGTTTGGGACCTCTCAAAAATTATAATTTTTCTGAATTAATTTTGAATAATAAAGAATTATTAATAGTTTTATTATTATGGGCCCAAAATGCTGGTTCATGAATTGTGTCTAAGCTGCAGTGCTCTGTTACCTGGATGCAAACAAGCACAGATGATATATGGAGACTTGTAGCAGGGAGCAGTTAATAAGAGACAGTTGTGTGTAAACTGTTTCCAGTAGAGCCACTTGCCTGGAGCAATATGTGACCAGCACAAATGTGAAGACACCACAGATTGTGTCATACTTTGACATAATTTACCATGAACTCTGAAATATCTTCTGTAGCTAACTTGTCTTTCCTTTTCTTACCTTCTGGCAAGTTAATTGAAATGTGACTGACCTACAAGTCTGAATGTTTGTCAAGGTGTATTAGGATAAGCACAAAATTACAAGATGAGCTGCGTATAGAAGCAAAAACTCCTAAGATAAATCTGGAATTTACTGAGAATTGTTCTTAAATGTTCATTTGTAGGTCTGTTTGAATTAAGTGCACAGCTGTCTTTTACATGCTGTATCATTATAAATGCAAAAACTGATGCCTTAGCGTGGCCTCTATTGTTTTGTTGACCATCATATTGGACACATTTCACAGTGGCTTTGGCTGCGTCTTGATATCGTGCCCAGACACTCATCCCTCACCCACTTTGCTTCTTGTCAATCAGAAAACTTCACACTGCAACAAATTGTTAAAGTGTGAAAGAGATGTTTGCTCCTATGAGCTTGCTCATTGTTTTCAAACACAAAGACATTAATAAGACATTTTAATAATCAAATGAAAAAGCTTGGAAAGAAGATGCTCACAAAGTTTTTTTTTTTTTTTTGGTTCACTGTAAGACAAGAGTCCCCTGATATTGGACCAAAAGTAATCAAAAGTCAGAGGTCATCGATGTGTCAGCTCTGCATCTTCAAAGCTCTTTATCTGCAGCTTGTATTACAGTTGTATCTGATTTTGTTCTGCACACTTTATCCCATCATTTTCTTCCTTTAATTTATGATTCCTTATCTTGCTGCTATCAGTCTGGATCTGCCTTGTAGCCCCCGGCAACGGGTGCCTTTTGACTGTCATTAGTACAGACAGCGTTAGCATGGCTTTCCCGACTGACACAGAATTTAAGACACGTTCAATATCCAGGGGAACCTATTTATAGTTTTCATGAGCTGCGCCATACATTTCAAACACAAGGTTAAAAGCTTTCAGCTCCATCTTCCTCTCTCCTCTCCTCTCTTGAGCTCTTTGATGCAGTCGGGCTCTGTTATTAGGGAGCTCTGGATATAATCATCAGGGGTTTTGATGTAGACCTGACTGTTTTTGAGCACCCCAAGCACTTCTCACTTAAACCTCAGGTCCACATGTGGTCCTGAGATGTCTGGTTACTGATGGCTGTTTGGTCTTTTTATTTTGAAGTTCTTGGACAAACAGAGACGCCCTGTGGAGAGCAAAGTTACCAGAGAGTTCTCAAACAGGCACAAATGAATGGTGTTGTTTAGTCACAGTTCAAAAAGCCATGTTAAGACGTCTGACCTGGTCGGCTTGAGTTATTGATGGGTGTAGATGTTGTTGATTGTTGTTTTGAAAGGCCCCATGTCCCATGTCTTCTGTGTGCCTGCACACAGAAGAGTTTCAATGGCTGAACTATAGAGCAGAAGAAAGCTGCTGATGCATCAACTTGAACTGAATCAGTATCATGAATATAGCAGTGAAAGTGTAATAATTATATATAAATCAAGCCTAAGTTGTTCCTCTAGTCCCTTCATCTGTATATATATTTATTTAGAGATAAATATTATCACATAAATATTGACATCCTTTTGTTTGGTTCTTTGTTTTTGGTTGGCAAATTTTTAGCATCATTGTTTCTTTTATTGTGAAATACCATTAAACCTTCACAAGAGCTGGACTTCACAAAGCATCAGAGCCGTGTGGGAGGACAATAAAGACCAGGAGAGACAGCTGTGTGATGATCAGACATGCTCAAAGAAGGAATTAAACAAAGAAACTCTTTCTGACACCTAAGAAAAAAAAATAAAGCAGATAAAAAAGTGGCAGGAAACTGACAGAGAAGAAGAAAAAGAAAAAGAATGAAAAGAAAATAAGATAAAACACAAGTTATATTTGGTGTCAGCAGAGAAAGCGATGGGAGGATGCCTATGGATATGCCATTCTTGATGCGCACATGTTTGCGTTTGTGTGTTTTCAACTTTCTGAGTCCATCTGTAAAATGTTTGTGAGACCACACTTTAGCCCAGGTTGTTGCACTGAATACTAGCACAATGTGATCCCCGAACTGTGTATGACTGAATCACAGCAGTATTTATATGTATTGTAAATATACATATGTATTGTGCATTGTGTATACACCCTGCCATGCAATACTGTTTGTTTTAATTTAAGAGTACCATTGAGCTGTAGTTAATGTGTCTTACAGCTACAAATACAGCCAACATGCTCTGTCAGGGCCTCTGTCCATTACCTGGAACACCTGCTGTTCTTATTCCTTACATGTCACTTAGGCCCCGTTTACATGACAACGTTAAACAAAGTTTTAACCAAAAATGCCAAAAAACGCTACACGGAAACGCTAAAGGGCTGAAAATGCTGTGGTTATGCCTGTTAGGCCTATAGGTGGCGATATAATGGTAGAGTCTTGTGGTAGCCCTCCGCCGAAGAAGAGGTGGGCTGATCATCTGGTGTATATATTCAAAATGCGTCTTATCTGAGAGCAGAAGTGGAGCATCAGATGCACATTTTGTTGAAAGGCAGTCAGCAGATTCAGCAGCACAAGCACAACACAGTAATCCGCCATTGAGCCATTGATGTTGTTGTTGTTCAGTTCGCACACGGCAATTAAAAGTTCACACAGTGAAAGTGGTATGTGCATGTGGAGTGTGACGTCAGCGTTTCCACTGAAAACACCAGCTTGCTCTTTACATGGAAACAGTGGCTCCAGCATTTCAGAAAAATTCCACTCTGGAGGGTGTTTTTAAAAAATTTGCGGTTTATGTCAGCTAAAACGCAGTTTCTGTGTAAACTAGAGGCCGAAGCACAACAATACTTTCATGTTTCATCCAAAAACCGTTTTTGTGTAAACAGGGCCTTAGTTGAGACCATTAAGCCTGATTTAAATACACTGTAAGCTAAATATTTGCTTTTATTCAAGAAAATAATGCAAAGAAAGTGTAATAACCATCAATAGAAACTGTGCTGTTGCTTCAGCAGAAGCTCTAAAGATGAAAATTGTACCTGAAGAAAATTATCTTGTCAGTTTCTCCTCCTCTCTTTGTACCACTGTTATTGACACAGTTGAAATCAGAAGTCTCGCCTCATATTGATTTGATTGGCTGGTGACTGAGAAATGGCACAGGCAAGTTGACAGTGTCCATCAAAGGAACTATTGCCTCCCAGGAGCACTTAGAGTGCTGTGACATTTGGACTAAAGCAGCCTGGAGACAGGCCCTTATTCAGCCAAAGTGTAAAGTGTAAGATCCAGATCTTGCATTGCAACTGTCCTCTTCTTGTCATTGAATAGGAAATTATAAAGCCTTACACAAAGTATTTTTTGCTGCTCACTGATTGTTCCCCACATCTTTCTATTGAGTTGCCAGAATCTACTCATAAAACAGTCATAACTTCAGGAGTTGTTTTGACCCACTTTTTCAAATTTCCTGTTAAGAATTTTGATTACTTTTTTTAAATTACAAATTAATACAACAATTTTTTTTAGAGTAATATCAAAGTCAGCTTCAGTCTTTGTGCAAAAGTTCTTTTCAGTTATTGAGTCAGTATGATCTGAGAGGTGTTTGAGAGGTGTGTGTGTGTGTGTGTGTGTGTGTGTGTGTGTGTGTATATATATATATATATATATATATATATATATATATATATATATAGAGAGAGAGAGAGAGAGAGAGAGATACATATATAATATTTCGCTATAAAGATATCGAATTGAGATGTGTTTCTGTCGTTGGAGTTAAATTATGAAATTGTTCCAGTAAAATTTTGACGTCTTTTGATAATGATTAATCGCTTGCTTTTTGTCATTACACTTTGTAAGTTGGAAGCGTAATTATATAAAAATGCCCAAATAAGCATTTTGCTTCCACCTGTGCCTGTTCACTGGCCACAACATGACTGTTGGCTTTCTTTAAGTTTCTGTGCTGTGAAAATTGTATTGTGTTTCATGTATGATGACAGAATAAAAGATACTGCAACAAAGAAAAATGTAAATGAATTCTTAACAGCTTAGTTATGCCACTTATTTGGTGTATATTTTGTTTTATTGTGTGGCCATCTCCTTATTTAAAAGCATGTGTTTTGTGTAAGTAGGTTCTCTTGTATTGTTTTCTGACGCCATAAAAGAAATGATCTGTCTGCTGGTTTTAGAAGCACAATTTGTCAAATGTTTGGATGTGCATGCAGCAACCCTACCTTGATGTAAAGACGAAAGTGAACAAAAGGTTAGCCTTGGGACAGTGTGAACAATCCTGAATCTGAACCAGAGTTTTTTTGTCATTGTTGATTAATGTGTGATGACACAATCATTTTTTGGCACTTCTGGCTCTGCTGTTTAAAATATCAAGTAAAACACAAGTGACTGAATGGTGTCGAGTCACTGCTGCCCAACAGACATTTGGAAGCTGCTGCTGTTGGATAACCACAGTAAAAATCTGTGAGATCATGAAGCTGGCTGATGGGATAGTGGAGATAGTGGTGTTTTTCACTCCAGACTGTCGGCAAGAGACGAAATCTAGTTAGTGGTCTTAAGTTACTCCTCAAAGAAGGTTTAGTTTCATTCTGACTTCTTTGTCTGAAAGCTTGCAGAACATGTCTGCATATTGTTTTACTTCTAAATTGAAGAGATGTGGTTAAAAGTTTGACAATTATTTAATTGAAACGTCCCCTTTAAAGATGTGTTTATGTGAGTGTGTGATGTTTTAACTGAACTTGTGTGTGAGAAAAATGGGAGAACATCATAGTTTTACCTTGACATGAGCCTGGCTTCTTGAGTAAGTCAGTACTTTCCTGCATAAATAATAAGCCTGCCTTTATAAATACCTCACAGATTAAATATGATCTCATTAAACCTGACCTGATGTGTTAATTAGCAAGCACAACCTTTGATCTCAGGCTGGGGTTGATCCTTTTTAATCAAGGACTAATTATGTCAGAAGACCTGTGATTAACCAGAAGAGGAGCCAGCTCATGAGGAGAAGATAAACAGGAGCAAGTAGAAATCACATGTGTTTGTGTGTGCACATATTTAAAGCTGCAGGGGTGCATGAAAGAAGGGAGTAAAGAATGCAAAGTGTTGAATTAACTCATACAGTAAAGATTGGGAGACTGTGTAATGAGCTTTGTTTCTCAACCATCTTCACAAAAACTTTTAGTTGTGTGATATTTTAATTAAAGTAAAGTAAAATGTAAATCAATAAGTTTTTACACCATCAATCTCAGTTAAAACACAGCCACATGTAGCCGCCGTGGTGACCTCCAAGGCTGTTAGCTGGATGATGCTTAAAAGACCATGTTAAGACTTTCTCTGACTGTTGTCATGTGTAAGATGGTCCATTGTGCTCAACAACTGGACCTTACACTCTGTGACTCTGTGTGTCAGAATGTCTTTGCTGCATTGACAATATTTACCTTAAAATTGATATCATAAGCCCACTTTGGCAACATAAAGTGATGAAAATGAGAAACATGACTCACTTTGCCCAGATGATCGCTGTATCGCTCCATCCTTCATCCCCTTGGTGCTGTGGTTGTGACTAATTGTTGGCCTTGGTCTTGAGGAGTACACTCACTTTACAGAGAAGTGGTACAGTCCACTGTTGTAAAGCTATGCTGGCAAACGTCTAGATGCCAAATATAAGACGACCCCAGTGTATCGCAAGAACAAAAAAGAAATTATACATTCAGATCAGTACAGTGTGTTAGGCACCAGTGGATCATATGAACAAGATATCTATTTGTAAATTTAAGAGATTTTATCAGATTTATTACAAACATCTTCATATATCTGCATCACAAACATATGAATGATGTCTCTTTGGTGTTTTCTCTCTGCAGAAATCACCTGACCTCCCGAATGATCCACAGCCTCTCTCTCCTCCTCTATCTTCTAAGCTTTAGAGACCATGTCTGCTGGATATAAACAAAGGTAAGATGATAAAGTTCACTTCTATTGTGGAGTGATTTCATTTGGGACATTTTACATCTCTACATCCTGATGTAACTCTACTTGGTCTCTTCAGAGATTAGGACTTAAGTTTTAGAGCTTGAGTTGCTCATAAATACCCCTAATAATAATTTTGTCTGTGAGGCTCTGTCCAGTTTCCCCTGAACCTCTTCAGACGACCACCGTGCCAGGAAGCACTGAGTCTCCTCCTCTGACCACTGCTGCTTTAATTTCACATGCATTTTAAGTTTTTAAAGAGAAACTCCAACAAAACAACAAACGACTCATTTGGCAGCTTTAAAAAGGGCTGTTTTCCATCGTGTTGAGATCGTCATAGTAACCCCGCCCCCTGACCATGGCTGGTGCTTTGCTCTGGCCCAGCAAAGAGTTGGTGCTTGCTTAGCACCAGTTTTTAGCACCTGGAGCCTTGGCTTTGTTGGTGGAAACAGAAATTACTGGTGTTAACCCAGGCACTAGCATGGAATTTGCACTAGTACCAGCTCTGTCGAAATGGAGTGAAATATGACTGGAGGCCATCCATCCATCCATCCATCCATCCATCCATCCATCCATCCACCCACTGCTTATCAGGTCCGCAGGGCAGCGATGTCATCAGCAAAGACCAATAGCTCCTGTCCCCAGTCACTTCCACCAGCTCCTCTTGAGGGATACCGAGGGGTTCCCAGGCCAGCCAAGAGATATAATCTCTCCATCATGTCATTGGTATACCCTGGGATCTAATTCCAGATGGGCATGCCAGAAACATCTCCCAAGGGAGGGATCTGGGAGGCATACTCACCAGATACCCGAACCACCTCATCTGGCTCCTCTTGACATGGAGGAGCAGCGGTTCTACTACGAGCCTCTCCCTGATGTCCGAGCTCTGAACCCTATCTCTAAGGCTGAGACCAGACACCCTGTGAAGAAAGATCTTTTCAGCTGCTTGTAGTCGCAATCTTGTCCTTTCAGTCACTATCCACAGCTCGTGGCCATAGGTGAGGGTTGGAACATGGATTGAACAGTGAATCAAGAATCTTGTCTTCTGGATGAGCTCTTTCCAGAAAAATCTTCTTCATTTAAATACAATCAGCATTTTCATAAAGATGCAACACAAACAAGACAAATAATAAAAATCATCCCCATCAGGCTCCAGCAGAGAAGTTAAATGAAGTCTCTGGAGACAAAAACAGGAATTCTTCACAGTAAAGAAGAGTCTGTTTTATTGTTCATTTTGTCATGAGAAAACCTTGCTGGCAGCAAGAAACAGGAAGAGAGAAGAGGAGCATAAGGAAGAAGATAAAAAAGAGAGACATGTCTGAGGGTCATTACACAGGATCAGTTGTTTAGATTCAAAGTGCTGTAGAGTACATTTGTCCTTTCTCCCTCTCAGAAACACACTGCTGTGGTAATAAAATATAGAAAAGTCGTTTGTTTTCTTTACTAGTGAGCAGTCTTTACTTTGACACAGTCTCTAGTCCCAGAAACACAGTAGCACAGTCTTGACCATTTCACCCTAATCCTCAGAGTTGTCTTCATGATGAGGATCCTTTTCTGTTCACAGGGACAGTAGAGTTGATAATCTATCTCCCCAGTCTCCTCCTGCTTCTTCCCTCCTCTGTGAATACTGCAAATAACGTCTAATACACGGTCCGCTGGTCGTCTTTTCAGTTAATCGCTGCGAATGTTCCCTGTACACCAGCAAGCTTTCAAATGATGATAAAAAAAACCTGAGCTGGGAGCATTTTCTGACCTATTTTCATTTGTGCAGCATTTCCAGCAGGCCTGCTCTCATGCTCAACACAATGAGTCTTTGTGCCCTGCAGCTACAGTACAAGGATGTTCAATAGGGGACCATGATCTCTGGACGACTAAATTAAATTCAAACACAGTGATGGAGCATCAGGTTAAAAAAACTCAGTCAACCGCTTCATCCATTATTCCATCCATTATTACGAGACAGACAGAGCACTGACCAGAGAACTACACACAGTGTAGGTTAAAGTGATGATGACTCTAAAACCGCTTTGTTGTCTGGACATGTTGTTTCTTACTCCAATTCCAACCACATTCATGGTTCTATCTACGAAAGACTTTTATTTTGTCCACTGGTTTCTCTGAAGGTACTCATCAAACAAGCTTTGACGTCTCTACTCTCTGCTGTCTGTTTCTATTATTCTGACTCACTTTATGTCTTATTTGTTATTCAGGTAATGCGATGACTCAGGTCTGACCCTGGAGATGCCGAAGAGACGTGACATCGTCGCCATCGTGTTGATCGTGTTGCCGTGGACACTGCTCATCACCGTTTGGCACCAGAACGCCATCACTCCTCTGCTCGCCGCTCGAAAGGGTGAAGACAAGATAAACTGAACTATTAAAAAGTGTCTTAACATTTTGTTCTTTGTTTGACTGAGTATTATAGCAGCATTTAACTACTGCATGTGGTGTTTACAGCATGTCCTGACCTTAAAGGATGATAAATGACTTTCAGTTGGCCTTCATTTACCAGCTGTTTTAATAAATTTACAGAAAGAAATTGACTATAAAAAAGCCTATGTGCTTTTAAAAGGCTCACTCTTTCCATTTACGTTTTCATCTCTCCCTGTTGATGTTGTGGCAAAGAACCTTGATAGCTACCTTGAAGGCACTCAAGGACAATTTGAAGAATACTTTTAATATTACTCTAAATGTATTTGAAGAGTGCAACCCTTTTGATTCATGATTAATTGCCAACCAAGTAACAGCAAAGAGAAGAAGACAAGAGGAGGACAACAGGATTTTAACAGGATTTTTAAACACAGAAGGAACTGGGTGACAGAGGCGTAGACCAAATTGAAGGAAACAGACACAAGTTACAAGAAGACCTGATACATGTGACCCTGTTTATTTCTGCATCTGTTCAAAATGAAGCTGAAAGAAACACAAACAATGTTTGAACTTACCATGGATGAAAATGTTAATGATAATTTGACCAGCAAGTGGCTTGATTTGAAAACCTTGCTTTTGAAGTGCTAACTGTCTAATCTGAGAGATATGTTTTAAAGTCCTTGTGAGGACTTTCCAAGTGTTCTTCAGAATCAGAAATACTTTATTGATCCCAGTGGGAAATTTGGCACTACCGTTGCTCTTTACACAGTACAGCAGTTGGGAGTAAGAAGAAGTAGGATAATAAAATAAGTGATAAGATAAACAACAAGATAAGCAATAAAATAAAAACAAAAACAAGCGGTAAGCACCAGGAATAAGCAATAAGTACTAAACAAGATAAACAAGAGAGATAGAAGAAACTATTTACATTACAGTGTAACAGTTAACTAAATTTATGGCACTACAAACTGAGTTTACAAGTTTGATAACTTGTCACGTTTTGAATAATAGCTCTCTGTAACTACAAATAAGTACATTCACTGTAAAAAGTTGTTTTGAACAATGAAAAGTAGAGTTAGGAAGAAGATCTGCTCTCCATTCATTTAATTTAAAACAAACGCACGTGAGGATATGAGGCACTTCCCCACGACAATGTATGCAAGTGCTTGTGGGAAACAGAGTCTTTATCCTTGAAAAACGCCAGCTTCTCTGGATGGTCCTCACAGCACCTTTAAGCTGCATAAATAGAGCACTTTTACACCATTTTGTGAGTCTATACATAGTGTCAGCTTGTTTATATCTCTGGATGATAGTCAAGTAATAACTGTGTTAATGTATAGTGAGCAGGTGAAAGTGTGAAATAGAGTCCTTTAGGTGGACAAGACAGTCCTGTCTGACCCTGACTGGATTCTACCTGGAGTTATCACCTGCTCACTATTTATCACTCCCTACATAATAAACAGCCTTTCACACTAGTGTCAGTTTGACCCAGTGATTAAAGCACATATCCTGGACACAGGCGCTATAGTCCCCGTTCCAGCACTCCACTGTCCTCTTCTCTCAATCGAGGCCGAAGCCCCAAATATAATCTTACATCCTTAAATCAAAAAAAAGAAACATTTGGGGAGATGACTTTAATTATTATTATTATTATTTATTTAACCCTGTTTACTTGTTTTCCAGATTTTTACAGCTGTGCAGATTTTAGTGTCTAAATTTTCTAATTCTTGCTCTTCCATTTCTTCTCCCATGTCAACACTTTAAATTTTAGTACTAAGCCTTCTTGCTCATGTGACAGCAGACAGAGGCTCATTGTGTGTCCTTGCATTGGTCAGATGACAGGCATGATGGTCGCTCCAGCTCCAGGAACACCTTCGCCTTCAAAGAGTCCTGCTCCCGTCAGAACCGGGACATTGTTGAGGTGGTGCGCACTGAGTACGTCTACAGCAGGCCTCCGCCGTGGTCTGACATCCTGCCCACCATTCACGTCATCACCCCCACCTACAGCCGACCTGTACAGAAAGCTGAGCTGACACGTCTGGCCAACACTCTGCTGCACGTCCCCAACCTGCACTGGATCCTGGTGGAGGACTCCCAGAGGACAACAACCCTGGTCAGTCGACTCCTGCAGGACACAGGACTCAACTACACCCACCTGAATGTGGAGACACCCAGGAACTATAAAGTACGAGGGGACACCAGGGATCCCAGGATACCTCGAGGTACCATCCAGAGGAACCTGGCCCTGCGCTGGCTTAGAGAGACGTTTGGAGTAAACAGCAGCCAGACGGGGATTGTCTACTTCGCAGATGATGACAACACCTACAGCCTGGAGCTGTTTGATGAGGTAAGGGGATAAGCTGATGGTTAGTTAGAGTCAGCATTGACAATATGGTCACCCTTGTCTCTGGGCTTTTGTTATGGTGTTTACTGATTTAAATGTGAACAGAAACTTGTGTTCTGCCTATGAGTCAACACGCAGAGGTGAAATAGGACTCTAATCTGGAGGTTGATTTTATTCTAAGTGAGGGATCAGGTTGTTCCTGGTCAAAGCTTTGGGATTGGGAAGTAAAACACCTGTAAAGGGGATATGACGAGTGAATGAACACCTTTGATCCTTCTGTAGGAGAATTTGCTCTGCAATAAGAGCATAAAGATAAAGCCAACCAGCCGTCCAAGAAAGTGCATAATATCCATTAAACAGAGTCATTAAAAAGTGCCTGTTAACTTGTGAGGAAACTCATGAACCAGTTCAAAAAATGTTTGACTCGAGTTTGTTCAGCCGCTAAATTATGTGTGAAATAAAAGTTTTAATGCCTCTTTTAGTCCAAACCATTTGTATTCTGTACCTGCATCATGAAGTCACAATCAAAGGCAAGCCTAGACTTTTCCTACCAGAGTTTTAGACTGTTTAAGAGGAAAACTGCTGGAAATATGTGGCAAATTTGGACCATAACTTATCAAGTTTACATAATACTTCATTAAAAAGGCCTCAATAAATACAACATAAACTTACATAAAATTATTTTAAGGTCATTTACTAACAAAAAGTAAGAGGTCATGTTTTCCATCTGGCCTAGTCTGACTTATTTTTTGCAAACAGTGAAGTCTCCCCCTGCAGGCTAGCATAATGAATGCAGATTGAGAAACTTCTGAAATGTTTTTATTTGAGAAACCTAATCTCTATTTACATATTTCACAAACACTTTAAAAAATGGGTCCTGCACATGATGATTTAGTTTTTCACCACAGAAAGTGTTTTGGTGTCAGTTTGTTATACGCTTTTTGTACTCTAAGTGTTACTGACCAATCAGGTATCAGCAGGCTTTGGTGTTTGTGTTAGAACATTAGATCAAAAGTACATGGCCAAAATGGCATCCTGACTCCTATTGACCATCATCTGAAAACTTACTTTCTAGAAGGCAGTAGAAATGATGGCTTGGACCAGTTACAAAGCTGTTTTCTTCTTTACTTGAGAAAAGATCTTTGCATTTTGGTACAATTTGCATCAGCAAATCAAAAAATAAATAGTTGATCTCTGCTGACCCTGCAGACAGCTTCATCAGTGGCTGCTGTCGAGCATCTTTAGTACTGTGTCTCAGGTCCGGCTGCCATTGAGTGTTCAACTGTTTAATTTCTGCTATGAATCTAATCAGTCACCGTTATCTTTTCAATATGAAGACAACAAGTAAAAATCAATCATATGATATAACACTGAATGATTTATAGGCTTTATAAATCTCTATAAAGAGAGTGTGTTGGTATATAAATAGGGAAGCTATCTTTATCATGATTTATTAATTAATTGACTTTATAAAACATTCTTCCCACTTCTTTCAATTTCAGTTTCAAGATGTATCCTTAATTTATGAATTAATTAAAGATTCATCTGAAAAATCTTACTGGCAAAGATAACCATGTAATATGTGATATAACCATGAAAACCATGTAATGTGCATAAAATAATAAATGTTGGAGCGCAGATGGTCTAGTCGGTAAGGCTGCACTCTATATGGGCAAAAACAGTACTGAGCAGGTAGTCGGGTTCAAGTCCGACCTGCGGTGACTTTCCTGCATGTCACTCCCCACTCTCACCTTGTTTCCTACTCTATCCACTGTCCTGTCCTCTCAGAATGAAGCCACCCCACCCACACACAATAATAATAATAACAATAATAAATGTTATTAAATACCTTGGAGTAAGAAAAAAAAAAACATGTTATTGTAGCAGCACTGAAATCTGAAAAGAGATGTCAGTCACCCACTAATTCATTCCCAGAGGCACAGTGCATCTTTCTTTTCAAACAATCGTAGATGATGGTTGCTGATGAGTTATTGTTTCCTGACTTTGTCTCATCACACTAAAAGACAGCGTCTGCTTCCATCAAAAAGTGTATAATAAAGTGTTAAAATGTGTAGCAATATACATCATTCTTTTTATATATATATATATATATATATATATATATATATATATATATATATATATATATATATATATATATATATATACTTGAATTATTACTGAATATTCTGTTCCCACCCCCAGAGAAATATAATATATTTGATCTGAATCAAATTTCACTCCAAAGTATCTGTCAACAGGCTCTACATCAGCAGGCACAGCACCATGTTCCCTCACAATGACACCAATGATTTTGCAGTCTCACATTACTCACATAATGGGCTGACATGTCTCCATGTCTTTTTACTTCCAGATGCGGTCGACCAAAAAGGTGTCCGTGTGGCCTGTGGCCTTTGTGGGTGGACTCCGGTATGAATCCCCTAAAGTGAACTCCTTTGGAAAGGTGTACGGCTGGAAGACTGTATTCGACCCACATCGGCCATTTGCTATAGACATGGCCGGGTTTGCAGTGAACCTGCACCTCATCCTGTCTAAACCTCAGGCTTATTTCAAACTGCGAGGAGTGAAGGGAGGATATCAGGAGAGCAGTTTGTTGAAGGAGCTGGTCACTCTCAGTGACCTGGAGCCGAAGGCTGCTAACTGCACCAAGGTAAGAACAAGAGGAGCTCTGCTGGTTTGAAGAGTGATGCAACATTTGTATACCTGTAATAAAATGTTCTGCGTCTGTTCCTCCTGAGGATGAGCCTTTTGATCTCTGACTGTCAAAACAATTTGTCCTTAACTTCAGCAAACTATCAGATTAGAGCTCATTTGAATGACGTTACTTATTTCCTCTCGACATTTTGTAGCAGGTGTGATGTAACGTAGAGGAACTGCTCAGAGTTTGGAGCCAAATGTCTTTTTAAGTGTTTCATCAGGCTGACTGTATTTCAGCTTGTGTCTTCCTCCCTCCTCCTTCCCTGCAGGTATTAGTATGGCACACACGGACCGAGAAGCCTGTGCTGGTAAATGAGGGCAAGAAAGGATTTACAGACACGAATGTGGAGATATGACAGACTTTGTCTGACAGGTAAGAGCAGAGATTAAAACTATAAATGAAAAGGTTGGGTCAAAGGGGAACATCTTACGTTGAATGGGGATTATTGTAAACATTGAAATTCATGGTCAGCAGAGGATGAGCAGTTGTGATTTTGGTGCAGACAGCAGCAATGATAACATCATTTCCTTCTTTTTTTAATTCTTTATTTTTGTAATTGGACAGCAAAGAGAATCTTGTCCATTTCCTCTACAGTTCTCTGTTTTTAAGGATTATTAAAACTAAATACAACCCTGAAGAGACAGCTTGTTTGCATTAGAGTGACTAGAAGTGCATCAGGGGAACACAGAAGACAAAAAATGAAACAAAACAAAACAAAACAAATAAATAATGAAATCCAGTTTTCTAGCTGAGAACATATCCAAAGGCCCATGACTGAGAACTCCATGAAACTCTGTTCATGGGGGTTTAAAATGTCTAGTCCATTTAGTCCAGACTTAAATCAAATTATCTTTCTGAAGTTGCAAACAAAAGGTTATATTTATAGATATATGTCATTTACCATACTAACATCTGCACTGTCTGGAGTTCAGGAAGTCCCCAGCACCCAATAACGTGTTCTTTTCTTTCTTTCTTTTTTTTTTTTTTTGTAGGTATTTTTTTATCAAACAGCAAACCAAGTACTGAAAATATGAAGCCTATATATAAGAGCTTAATACTTATCTTCAGTTTTCCTCTTAAGGCTAGGTGTAGAAACAAAAAAACTCCAACACATCAAGCCAAATAAAAGACAATTTTAGCTTTTTTTTCAAAAATAAACGTGTTTACAGCCTGGTTCACAGCTTGAAGCTGTGTTGTACTGAACGTACAGGGGGTGCATTTGTTTATAGTTCATTATTTTTTAAGTATTAAACTTACAAGTTAAGATGTGACTGATTTAATTGACAGGTGGGCAGCCTGTAGCTCTGTGCAAAGAGGCTAAAGACCCGCCTCTTTACTTCATCCAAAGTCGACGAAGGCTAGGTTGAGCTCAGCATAACTAATATGTCCCCAGCCCAAAACTATCAGAAACAAATTGGTGACATCATAGAGACTGCATCCATGTACTATTCAGTTTATGGTATTTATCCAAAGGGAAAAAAAAGTTTTTGTTATTTTTCTATATACTGTTTTTGGTGTGATCCAAGCTTTCATCATGTCCACAAGTGTTCTGCCTGTAACATGCACTTTTCTCTCTTTGTTTTAGAGGAGGCGTTTCTGCATCAAAGTCTACCTGGATTCACATCTGCTGAGCTTCTCAAAGCAATAGCCAGGGTCTGGTTTATTATCAAAGTACCACAGTAGCTGTTCTTCATCACAGCTTAGAAATGGAGACACACAGCAGTCCACCCTAGAAGGTCACATAAGCCATGTGCGTGATCCGGCCACAGAGTATCAAAGCACAACCGCACAAAAACAAACAGGCCTGTTCTGCTGCTCTGCTCTGAGCTGCGGCTGATGCGAGACACTGGTTTGAGGTGCCAAAAGGAGCTTGCCAACTGATGTCTCCCTAGAGAGATTTCAAACTGCACGAAGAGATGGCACGGCAAGCAATAAAGAGCCCTGTGAGTGCAAAAAACACCAGCCTACCATCCAATTAGCATTAAATAGGGCCCTTTTGTTCTGGAGTGAGCTGGCTGTCGGGCACAGGGCTGCACGGAGGAATAAAGGGCTCCTTGTTTCAAGTGAGTCAGCAGTGACTGACAGACTGTATTGAGGGGATCTGAGCCCTCCCCGCATGTACTGTACAACACTGAGCTATTTAGATAGCACCATGAACCCAGCACTAATTAGGAGTCCTGTTACTCCTCAACACACACTCTCTCTGCACACGCACACACACACACACACATGCACTTCAAAACAGTGCAATGATTTATTGCAGCACTCTTGTCTCACAGCTTTGTCTGTTTCTGATATGCTGTAACACAACTGGAGTCTCCTCATATTCAAGAGCAGCTGCAGTATTGCTAAGGACCTGTCGACTTCACAGACTTCTTCATAAGCTAATTAAGATCCCACTGGGAGCACTGACGGTTTCTCAGCCGAATTATTTATTGTTTCACAGTAACTGGGACCATCCACTTCTTGGTCTAAGCACTGTGTGAGTGTGAGTCAACGGAAAAATGAGGCCATCATTAAGAAAATTCATGTGTATCCTTTCGAATAGCCGTGTTACACAATCTAATTATCACCATCATGGATGGCTGGCTTGAAATGATGATTTCATGCTCTGACTTGTAATGACACAGCTTAAAAATGTTGTTCTCACATCCTGTTTGAGATTAGTACATTATTAGTAAAAAGGTATCTAAAGTATGGTGGCCCTGAGAGCTCACAGCACTGCATCTTAAGAAAGCACATACAAAAAGACTAAACAAGCAAACTAAGAAAACATCCTCATCAATTGGACGACACATGCGCAGCATTTAGAAAACAGGTAGCACACATCCCCACTTGCTTTTTGTTGATGCAGATTTTGAGTCAAAGCCCTATTAAGGTTCTCTTTCTGTCAGTGATGTTGGGAAATGAGATAAAAGTGTTTTTGATTTATTCAGATATTAGCATAGTGGCTGATAACGGATGTGTGCTTCACTTTTAAGTGTCCTCTGGAAACTCTTCCATTGTGTTGTGGTCTTTGCATCACAGTTTCTAAATTCTGCGCATGTGTTGTAAAACTGATGACAATGTTTTCTTAATTTGCTTGTGTTTTGTCTTTTTGCATGGTGTCTCTTAAGCTGCAGTGCTGTGAGCTCTTAAGGCCAGCGTACTAAAGCCTTGAACTTTAACTTTTAGAAAAGGGTCTAATGCTGCTACTGATTGTTTCTAAAGTATTGATCACACCGTCCTCACCTGCCTGTTGTCATTTTATTAGCTACAATGTTCATTTACACCTCCAGCATCAAACTCTGGGCTGGACACTCAATGCTTTTGTAATATTTACATCTGTGTTTCAGGTTTGCTCATTAAGTATCCATTTAAAAAGAATCCAAAAATGTTCAACATTATAAAATTACCAACAATTGCTAGGACATCAGAAAGTTAGAATCTGGAGAAAATCAGGCTGGAATGTAAATTAGTACAACTTATTTAATGACTCATAAAACATAATCAGACAGCTAATTACTTTTTTACCACGTCCAAGTTAACTTACCTTTTTGATGGTGTTACACATTACAGAAGTAGTGCATGAATTTCTAGCTTACTGTAAATTAGCAAGTTGAAAAAAAGTTGAAGGATGGTAATTTAAAGGCACTGTGAGAACTGTTCAAACTTGAGTCTATCAATAAAATGAAGAGTGAGGTTAAGTTTGCTCCAGGGGTGATTCTAGAGTCCGTTGAGGCCCTAGGCTAAAAATTCAAGGGGGGGGGGGGGGGGGTTCCAATCAGCGTGTATCACCATCCTGTTATAAATAATTGGACAATGTTTACACTCTTATCTTGTACAGCTCAAATGTGCATAATGAGAAAAAATATTGAACATAAACCTTACCATTTCAAAAATATAAAGAAATTAAACAATGAAAACTGAACAAAGAAAACTATAATAATGAAATAATCAAGTCAAAACAAATAAAAAGGAGTGTTCACTAGATTGCACTTAGTAAGTTGTTGGAAAAAAGTATCTTTTGGCTTGCTAGCTAAGCTAGCTAGCAAGTCGGTTGTAGCCTGTCGGTGTATTGACTAGCTCACAGCGATGCCCGTTGCTGAACTGCTGTTTGCTGACAGCCAGCAGAGCAGAGCTTGACACAGCTCAACTGTAGACTAATGAGTCTGTTCTGTTACCAGAGTTATCTGCCATTTAATGTTAAAAACTGCTACAAATATAAAAATGTAACACAAGCAGAATTTATTGTTATTGAAGAGTCACTCTTTTCTCACCATTAGCTGGGGCTAATAAGCATCTGTTAATTGAATATTCAATTTTTATCAATATCTGCTGTACTTACCGCTGTCTTGCTTTCTTTTTTCCTCTTCATCTTTTTTTCCTTTCATTTCTCGCTCCCAGACTGATAATGTCTCTTCATCTTTCTTTGTTACTTTCACTTAAAACTTAAAAAAAATCGTATTAAACGTGTAGCAGCAGCCAGCTTACCAAGTGAGTGCAGTGAGAGGCCCAGCAGGGGGGTTTGAGTGTGTATACTGTCATTGTATTAAGTTGTGGGTTGCTGCTAGAGGTTGAAGTTTGTCAGCCGTTGGGGGCCCCTTACAGTTCTGGGGCCACAAGCAGTTACCTGACTTGCCTGCTGGCAAACGGCAGCTCTGGTTTTCAATGTTTGGTGAGGTTGGAGCTGGTAGATGAGCACTGGTAGGACATAACCAGGATTCACTAACGATACACGTGACACATTTAACACAGCAAACGGGTAGTCTGCTCACCTTCTGCACATAAAATTACAAACTGAGTTTACAAAATTTGTTTTTTGGCAGTTTTCAAACAATAGCTTTACACAACATCAAATAAATACATTACCTGGTTGGCATGCTCTTCACATCTTCTTACCGATCTCTGATCAGCAAGAAGGATGCACTGAAATAGAAACACTGTGTTTCACTTATTACATTTATTTAATCTGCAAACCTGAAACCAAGCAGTAAAACATTATGACAGCATTTGTGCCTCTTCTTTCTGAGGTAAAAGAGTCCGTGTGTTAATATGTGGAATTTCCATATCTGCAATGTCCAAAATATTCTCATAAGCAATACAAATCTTACAACAACAGTGACAACAAGAACTGCCATCCACGAACATAAACTATTATCAGTGGCTAAGAGGAAATGTGGTGTATCTGCTCTGTGTAAAGAATCACTGTAATTTAAGGTACTGTATGTACATAACTATAAACTGCTCCCAAACAAACATGGCTGTCTCTGTTTTTCACACTTTTCTGTGTTAGGTATATATTAATTTATACAACAAAAATATTTACATCATTGATACCTGGAGATGAAAGTTTAACCTGCTGTAAGAAGCACTTAGTGTGTTGACACATTTTAACACATTAACATTCACTGGATGTCTGCTGCCATGCCCAGGTCAGGTGTGTCCTCAAAGTGGACTTTGAAGTCACCTTCCTGCTCCTCAAACACGATCACCTTATAAAGAGAGAGAGAGAAAGAGAGAGAGAGAGAAAATGAAAGAAATTAGAGGTCTGAGACTTGACTGACATCCTGATGTAAAACATTTTAAAAGTAAAAACCAATCCTTCAGGTTGTTATTACAATGAGAAAAAATATCAAACTGCGTATTTTTTGGAAATTATTCTTTTATTTGCCAGGAGTGAGAAAAGTTGTGAAATCATTCACACGTGTTCCCTTTGAATGAAGCACCAGTGCCCAGTTACTCTTGCTAAGCATTAAGGCTGGGATAAGGGATATCATGGCTCTATCCAAAGAAAACTTACTTTATCCAGACATAAATTAAAACTCAATAACTTCTAAATACACTTTTTCTGCTTTGTTTGTTCAGACAGTGGAATAAGTAACATGTTCATCTTGGTGTATGTAATAAGTGCTGTTGCCCACTGTAGGTATGTGCTGTTTGTAGAAAGAGCTATGCCAACTGTCACATGTCTAAATAAAAGGTAAGATAACATAAAGACCAAAGACTGTGATGAATAAGTGTATTTAGCTCATTGGAGCCCATTTTGAAGCCACAAATTTGGGACTTTTTCTTGCACCATCTTGGTATTTGGATCCAGAGTAATAGAATTTGGACAATACAGAAGATCTTGAGAGGAGCAAGGTGAGTTAGCAGCTTATGCAACACCAACCTGACTCTCCGTTTCGCAATTTTTTTTTTAACTGGTTTCTCTGAACCTCTGTAAACAAAGTGAACACAAGAATCCATAACAGATTTTTTCGTATGAAAGCTTGAACACTTAAACATAAAACTTGACAAATCCACCAAACAGGGTTGTAGAGTCACTGCATACTTATTTGCATAAGGAGCTTTATCAACATAAAGTAACTTATTAACCCATACTTACATACAGTCAGTAGTCTTAAGAAACTTTGTATTGGCTTCACTAATGAACACTGGAGGCGTCATGCTTTCATACACTCAGTACCCTAAATCTAACATGTGGCAAGAGGGAAGATGAGACCATTTTTAAATGACTTCCACATTAAAGTTTTTTACAGTTCTGTACCTGATTTATTCCACTGTTGAGGAAGGGACCAGGGAGGTAGAGGGCTTGCTGGGGGCCAATTGACCAGTAGCGACCCAGATTCACACTGTTAACAAACACAACACCTTTCTCCCATCCCTGTAGACACATAACATTTTATTAGAATTGCAAGCACAATGCAAACATAAAGAAACTATATTTTTTATCATTATTATTTATTTCACTCACTGGTAGCTTAATAAACGTGTCACTCGGATATCCGTACGCAAAAAGTCTCCCCATGAAAAACCCAGGGAAGGTGGGGTTCTCGGGAAGAGTTTTCCAAGGTGCATCATAAAGGCTGAAATAAAAAATCCACTTCAGACACAATATCAAAGGAAAATGAAAGTGATATTCAGCGCCTTAGATTCAATAAAGCATACCAACCTATCAATAAAGCTGGGCTTCATATCCAGGCTGTATATTGTAAAATCCCGCAAGGGGATATTGTTTAATAAAATGTCTCCCACAAGGCCTGCAAAGAAGACAAATCAAAATTTGTTTGTTCATGAACTCTGGATGCTGCAACGGTTTATTAGCAGGCATAGCGATGAACTGCACATCGTCTGTCAATCACCTTTATGTTGTTTGTCAAGGTCTCTTCCCTGATGAACTCGTCCACAGTTTTCCACCAATAAACTCAACGTACGTCGTCCCTGCAGGTAGTAATCACTTTCATGTCTTTGACAAGTTTTACAGCCAACACATCAACATCCATCACATCAGATTACTGTGACTTAATGTCGTTTTATAAGATGCTTGTCTTCATTGTCTGTGATGTCATACCTTACCATCAGGAACCGCCAGCTCCAGAGCTTTCCGCTTGAAGAGGCCGATGTAGCTTCTGTCCACAAACACCTATAGAAAATTATAAATAATGCTTTCAAACAAAGTATATTACAGTGCATAATAGTGCTAAAGGTGAGCCCAACTTTACATAGTACACACAACCATCTTCTACACAGTTTTTATGTGCTGCATGTCCTGAAGTCTCTCAATCATCTAGCTTATCAATTTGTCCCTCGTCAAAGTCACTCACATCCACTTTTTTTGTGCTTCCAACACTTAAATCTCAAGGACAAAATGTTCCCTCGCTGCCTAACATATCCCACCTGCTGACAGGTGTCAGCTTGAAGAGGCACAACTGGGGATGTTGATGCAACCAAAACAAGAAAATTATTATTTCCTGACATTTTTTTTCTGTGAAGATCTAGTAAAGGGTTATTAATATTTGGTTATGTGTGGCTTTCTGGAAAACAATAAATGTTTATGTTAAGGCACCCCTGAGATCGTCACACTTTTTCTGTTACAAACTGACCCCGGCCCCCCTATCAGAGAAGGGGAAAGTTATGTGGCCCTCACAGGAAAAGTTTGGGGACCCCTGCCTTAGACGATGTGCAATATCCACTCCACAGTGTACTGGTCAGACACAGGAGCACATTCAGTGCAAGACCGATCCCCCCACGATGCACCACAGAACGACACAGGAGGTCATTCCTGCCTGTGGCCATCAGGCTTCATAACTCCTACCTTTAAAAATCACACACTGGATATTAACCTGGACTTATTCATTTAACAGACTTATTTTTTAACTCTAGGCTGTGCAATCCGTCTGCAAATGGTCGTAGAGTGCAATATCTGTCTAACACAATCCAAAGTGCAATATTTGCTTAACAAAATTTAAAAATGCAATATATTTTAAAACATCTTATCTTGTCACATTCATTATCTAAATATTTCTTCATCTTGATTATATCCTATTTTTGGTATTTATTGCTTATTTTTTAATTACACATTTTATTTAATAGCTTACTTTATTTACCCTGTTCTATTTTATTCCTAGATTTTTATTCCTACTGCTGAACTGTGTGAAAAGCAACTAATAACACCAAATCCAAGATTTTGGCTCATGTTGTTACTGTGTTATCCTCTTGAACTAAGAGTAACATCCACAAAGGTGAAGCTATTCATACTTTCTCAACATCTTGTTGTATTTTCACCTGTTCTTCTTTTGTATCAATGTTTGATTACTCCCTGTGCCATGATATTAACTGCTTGCTCATTCATAGTTAAAAGCATCTGATAAAATATGCAGAAAAAGAATTAGGTTTTTGAAGGAATTAAGTGTCCGAACATATCCTCTCAGTTTATTTTCAGCACATGTACACATATGAGGGATTACAATCTATGAAATGAGTTCATAAACCTGGAACATCCACATAAATCAGACCACAGCTGTATAATGAAAACTCACCAGTGCTCGGTCCCTGACGTTGTCTCCGGACTTTAACAATCCTCCGCTGGTGATGGTGGTCTCATACAGAGTGTACCCATAGGACTGACCATTCTTGTTGTTCACAGGTAGATTCTCCATGCTCACAGGCTTTGACGACCTGAACAGCTCAAAATAAATGTTAAAAAATAATTTATTTATGAATTCTCTTTAATAATAATAATAATAATAATAATAATAATAATAATAATAATAATAATAATAATAATAATAATAATAATAATAATAATAATAATAAAGGATCTTCTCATTGCACATACAGATGACACACAATCTTACATAACACATACTCCCTCAGTGAAGGTCAGAGCATCCCATAAGGACAGGTGCTGGTACATGATGGCTGGTTCATAACTCTCTCTGTAATGAAGAGCCGGCATGTCAGGGAAACTCTCTCCCCCTGGGCACACAAGAACACACACAAAAAAAGACAGGTCAGTCAGGCTTTAACAGAAGATGAGATCAACTTCACTGAGCCGACATAGGGGGATTTATCCTGTTACAACAGCTCATGAAAAAAACTCTACTCAGGGCTAGCTCTTTACACTTTGTTCTGTTTAATAAACCTCTCAAAAACACTTCCAGTTGAAAGGAAAATATGTGCATTGGTCAAGTTCATGGTTTTATGTATTCTTTATACTCTTGTATTCTAGTAAAATTTGTTGATATCTGTGCTATCCTCATCAGAAAATAAATGAGGGGTAGGTTAATGTTAATTTAAACTTAAACTTTTTAGGACAAGAATGTATGTAGTATGTTGAATTTTGCATTTGCTTTTTGAGGTTTATATTTAAAATTGTTTATTTTATTCATTTATTTATCTACTATTATTAAAAGTAAACTAAAGACCTAACACTTTAATCTTGCTTTTATTTTGAAATAACTTCTTTTTAGCCCTGGAGTGGTTTAACATCTTTTTTATTTTATTTTATTATTGTAATTAATTTTATTTTGTTCTCTCTTTTTATTCATTTTATGGTATTTAGTGGATCTTATTACATGTATTTTATTAACTGTTTGTTCTTTTTATTTTATATGACTATCCTCTTTTCATCTGTTGTTATTTATTAACGTTCTGTTCCTCATTTAAGCCCTTTGGGCTGCATGTTTGAATGTATAAAAGGCTCTTTAAAAAAAAAAAAGAAGAGTTTTGTCAACAATTTTAAAATAAAGATATCAACCAAATCAACAAAGGCCAGGATAAAATTAGAATGATAAATATAGAAAGAAATTATATGTGGTCTCCAATATAAGTACAGCGTCTGCAGTGCAATGAACAGCAGCTGATGGATGATAACAGGTAAAACAGGGTGTTACATTGTGACAGGGGTTGTTCCTCAGTCCCAGTCTGAATGAAGAACCTGTGTGGAGCTCCTTCTAGCAGAGTGGGTGTACTAGATACTTTAGATGACAGTCAAGTTTTCACTCACCGTTATATCGAGACAGTAAATCCCTCAGGAGATGATACTTTGGCGTGTACTCTCCAGCTTCAGACAAAGGAGCATCATAATCTAGAGGACAATAAAACGTAACCTCCATTAACTATGATGTGCTGCCACCTGCTGGCTCTCCGAGTCACTGCTTGACATCCAGTTTTCTTCAGCCCTGATATGGGCAGTGCTTCATTACCATGAAATCTCTGTAAATTTGCATCACACTCCGCGGATTTGTTTGTGTTGTGTACCGTAGCTGGGGACCAGAGCTCTGTACGAAGGATCAGCCAGCGCACCGCTCATGAAGCCAAAACTGGAGCCTCCGTGGAACATGTAAAGGTTCACAGACATGCCTCTCCTCAGGATTTCTCTCACTGTGGACACCATATCTGAAGAGTAGAGCAACACTTCACTCGTTAGCAACTCTGAGCAGCTCACACAAACACATGACAAACATCTGACCCTCATTCAAAACACCTGACTGCCACATTTACATTCAGATTTACATTGTTGGCGTGCAACTGGCATTTGTTATGCAAAAAAAGTAAAGTCATGATATATCACTAAACACCATCAATGAGGAGGAGGATTTGTTTACAGCAACTGAAAGTGACAACACTCCTGCTGCTTTATGTTATGTAGATTGAAAACGCTCTTTAAATAAATAAATAAATAAATAAATAAATAAATAAATAAATAAATAAATAAAACATATGTGGTGTCTCATCAACAATCCTGCTGATCTCTTTTCACAAATCACTCCAAACAGATATGGGGATCAAAAATCAAATGTTAGGGAAAAAAATGTTTGAATAAAAAATGTTTCAACAAATTTGATTTGCACGGTTGAATACATAAAGTGTGAAGTAGCACACACAGACTCAGACTCTCAGACATGTTTCTATGTTTTATTTATAGGCTCCTGTCTATATGACTGGGAGGTACAAATGTCTGAATGTCTGTTGACATTATGGACAGAAATGAGCTCAGTCAGTTTTGTCTTGCAGATATCTGTTTGTGCTTCTTTTTACCCACAGTATTCTTTGTTCATTCTTTAATTTCATTTATTTATTTATTTATTTATTTATTTATTTATTTATTTATTTATTTATTCATTTCCTTAAGGTAACATTTATTGGATTCCAAAATGTAGAGTTGCTTCCTTCCAAAGAACCAATCTGATTGTGCTTGGCCAATTCTTTTTATTTATTTATTTATTTGTTTGTTTGTTTTTTTGCTTCCTCCCTTCCTTCCTTCCTTCCTTCCTTCCTTCCTTCCTTCCTTCCTTCCTTCCTTCCTTCCTTCCTTCCTTCCTTCCTTCCTCCCTTCCTTCCTTCCTTCCATACTTACTTACTTACTTAAATTATAATTTAGCTTTTATTTACATTCATTATGTAAGAGATCTTTTATAGTGAGCAGGAGGTGAATATGCAAACTGAATCCTGATGGAATGAGACGAGTCTGCGCCTGCTCACTCTACATTATTCTGCTTATTACTCAACTACCAACTGAATAAATAAAAACAAGTTTACACTTAATAATGACTTAAGGATGACTTAATGACTGATTTGTTTAAACAGCAAAAAAGATTTAAGAAAGACGCCAACTTCATGGTGAAATTAACATTAAATTTGACATTTTCATTCATGGTAAAATCTTTGGTGTTGTGCACTTGAAGCTTCATATTTTTTGGCTTAGAATCAGCTTTGTTAGCTGGATATGTGTACATATTTCCTAAAGTATGATTTTGCCGTTAATACCTATGAAAGGTAACATTTAGTATTTAACTGTCAAACCTTTCACTTCTGTTTTATTTTACACTACACAACACTACTATTTTACACCCTGATCCCCTAACATAGTCCTCAATAGGAAGTAGAACAAAAAAAAAAAAAAACATCCTCTGCCCTATCTCCAAATTTTAAAAAGTGACTCATCAGCAGGGCTTTTCTTTGACAAAACCAGCACTTCTTTTCGACCAAAGTAAGGAAAACTGAAAGCAACAACATGATTTTCATCAGAGTCAAAGTTGAACATTCAGTTCAGCTCCTGGAGGCTGGACAATGTATATTTGCCTCTATTCAAAACAAGCTGTGGCTGAAGTGTGCAGGGACTGGCTGCAAGATGCAATATGGAAAAAGTAAATACTGCAAATGTTGATTAACTTCCCCCTGAAAAAAATGTAGACCTAATAATATCACCTTACTCAGAAATCATTTCCTGTTGGTTAAACTGTAGCAGTAAGTTTTATAAAATACTCTTTAAGGTAACAAAGGAAATTGTTTAATAGTATGAATATTCTTGATATTAAAACGCTCTCACTCATTGTGTTCTTCCTGATACTCACTTTATTTTGAAGGTCTCTTCTTTGACTGGATTTTAATTGTTGAGGTGTTTATTTTCACTGTTAGAGTAATGATTTAACTTTTCATTTTGTTTTTTCACATAATTTTTGATGTACTGCATTTTGCAGACAGTTCCTGCACACTCCAGTCCGTTCCTATTTCCTGAACAGCTGACGAAAAATCAGTTAGTTGTCCCGTGTGGAGTTTTCTGTTGTGATCAGAAGCAGGAAGTTAACATTTACCTCAGTTTAGGAGAGACCCAGCTATTTAATAAAGTGATAGACAGGTGTGCATTTTATCCATAAAACCACAGATATAATAGAGCAGAGCCTCCCTCACCTTCTGGAGGGAGCACATGGTGCAGCTCACCCCACACATCATACCAGCCGGTCCAGTAGTCCATCACCATGGTGGGGCTGTTGGGCTGAATACATCAAAGAAAAGAATCAAAACATCAAACGGTCTAAGTGACGGAGAGTTATAACACTGTCATCAACATGTTATGACGTCTGTCATTAAAGACAAAGGAGGATTTATGCATGCTTATGAATGTTGTAATTAAGTGTCATTCAGTCAGATATGTCACCTTAAATGCAAAGTCGACATTGTTTGGGGGTGTCTGTGTCATGACAACTTAACCTGTCAGTGTCGTATCTTATCAACAAACTTACAGAAACTATTTAACATTATCTGTTGACATTACGTTAGTCTGTCAAATATGATTAGTGCTGACATTGGCTGTTATTACACTTTTATAACAGTGTAATAAATAATTCCCACAGCCCCATGTAAAGTTTGACACTTTGGACCAGTCATTAAGGTCTCATTAAATGTTATTACACTGTCATGTTAAAGATTCTGACAGGTTAAGTTGTCTTGGTTAATGTCAAGTTGTCATGACACAGACACCCCAAACAATGTCAACTTTGCATTTAAGGTGACATAACTGACCGAATGACACTTAGCAACAATATTCATAAGTGTGCAGAAAGCATCCTTCATCTTAAAGACAGATGTCATGTCATGTTTATGACAGTGTTATGTCAGGCTCATGCAATGCATACACCTTTGAATAAAGTGTTAACCAGTTAGATTGTTAGGTTAACACACACCTGGAGAGCTGTCAGGTCTTGGATGTCTCTCTGATTCAGCTTCTGCAGCTTCAATGATCCAATTGCTACAAGATGCAAGAACACACAGGTAAGCTCCCTGTCTCTGTATACGCGCTTGTGTGTGTGTGTGTGTGTGTGTCTGTGTGTCTGTGTGTTGGTACATGTTCTGTACCTCCATCCACACCCCCTGACTTTAACTTGTGGTGGTTGTCTGATGTAAACAGGAGTTCACTGATTCCTCTGGAAGTCAAAGCCTTTCAAAATAAAACAGATGATATAAACGGTAAAATAGATTAATTCAAAGTTTTAAGTTTTGCATCAGCCAGCGTCCTCACCTCTTTGATGAAATACATGTAACCCTCATCTTTTGCATAAGACCCGTACTCGTTTTCCACCTGCACTGCAATAATTGGACCTCCTTTCTTAAACTAAGAAAACACAAACAAATATTTCAGCTTTCGGATGTCAAATAAAACAAAGAGTGCCTTTTGGTTTCAGTCACAAATATCTACCTGTAGTGGGACCACTTTTGGAACCAGTTTGTCAAAGAATGTGTTGACAGCCTCCATGAAGCCTGGGTGAGTCGTCCTCAGTCTCATGCTGCTGTCTCTGAGGAGCCAGCTGCAGAGAGACATAACAAGACAAACGCTCTGAACAAAGATACAGATCTGCAAGAAGAAACACAAGGTGAGTCCAGCGTGTTGGACAAAAACACACTGCACAGGTACCCTAGTTTAGTTTACTGTAGTTTAGTTTGGTTTATTTGAGTTTTCAGTTTAGTTCTGGTCAGTTTTGGTTTAGTTGTGTTTCTGGGGCAATATAGAGTGACCAGTCAACCTGATGAACATGTTTTTGGACTGAGGGAGGACAGCACCAACAGCGCTAACTACTGCACCATGATGAAGCCCTAGTTAAGAGACCCATATTCAAAATAGATGAAGTACTGGTTTACTTCATTTTAGATTCTGAAGGTTAAGTATTGATAAAGTGTTGCCTAGTTTAAGTTTAGTCTGGTTCCATCAATTAAGTTAAGTTTCAGTTTAGTTGGGAAAAATTAGATTCTGAGTTTAAAAACTACTTTGAGTTAAAAAAAAATTTCTCTTTTTATAAAACAAGCATTTCTGCACTGTTTTGTGTGGGCGGTGCAGAGGATGAGGCAACGGAGTGCAGCTGCGTCAAGTTAGCTAGATGACAAGAGTGGAATCCCATCACTTTATTTTTCAAAATTATTTCAAATACTAATGTTAAACAATTTTAAAAATCACATTCTTCAGTACAGTCAGATAAACAACAGACATGCAGGAGAGTGTAGTCGGGTGAATACTGGTCACTAACATTTATTTTAGTCCTGTAAAAAAAATTCAATCATTCTAGAACAGTATTACCCAGATTCTTGAAGAGATTTTTACACTGTTATATACCAAGGGACCCAAGGTTGAAACCTCTCTTTTTTCAGGTGAAACCTACCTAAATAGGGAAACCTATGTCTGATTCCAGACCTATGAGCCTCATAGAAAATGAAAAGTTAATGGATGTGATGCAACAGGGCATCATGTCCACTACTTCAGTGTTTTTTAAGGTGGAGATTTATCAAACCCAAGTAATTATAGACTCATCTGAACACTCAGTATGAAATATGGTTTTTAGAAAGGCCTTTGAGTAATCAGTTAAGAAACTGTTAACCTTGGGTTGACACCCTTAATGATTCTGGAGAAAACACAGTACAGTTATTGCTACAATGAACTTCTTAAATAAATAACATCAGAAATACCTCTGACCCAAAAGACATCTAGGGTTGTTGAAACAGATTTGTAACAGGCTTTTGACACTGTTTTTGTGGGCAGTTTAGCAGACTTAAGTTTAACAGAGTTTTCAGGGTTCATCCTCCAAGATGCGCCTGTTCATTTGTGTCAGGTGTGTCTCAGTTTCATGTTAATTTATTAATTCATGATTGGAGCAAAACTTTTCTTTAATACTCATATTTGCAAAGTACAAACCTGGGCAGTCCTCCGAGATCCAGCTCAGAGGAAATGTAAGGACCTGGACGTAAAATCACCCAAAGACTCAGTTCAGCTGCAAGATTGATGAAGGCTCTGAATCACGAACAGAGAAGAAACAATGATGCAGGTTGTATCTGCACAAAGTTTAAGAGTACAGCTTTTTATCTTCCTGTTTTTAGGAGTGTGAAATAAGCTTTTCAACAGCAGCAGCAGACTCCACTCATTTATCACTGCTGTGTTGATAATCTCCTGCTAAGTTGCTGTTGTTTTGGAGATATAGCTGTCGTCAGGCGGGACCTTTCAGCCTCAAGCTTCTCCCCTGAGAGCTGAAGGATTAGGTGATGAGGAGAAGGAGAGAAGTATTCCCAGCACACCTTAGAGCAGGTAATGCTGTCGGAGCAACCAGAGAGGTGATGTAAGCTGTTCTTACTCTTATTAAAGACATTATTTAGGTTGCATGTTTGGTTTTGATGAGAGCTTTATCTGCATTTACTAACCTGGTTGGTTCATAATTTTCTTACAGAATTATACAAATCTGTCTTGCTGTTTGTTTCTGTGACCCAGAACAAATTGATCCTGCTCACATTAATACTGCTAAGATATTTCAGAGGTTGAGTTGGTGATCTTTTTAATTGTTTTATAAGTACATGACTCCAATAGTTTCTCTTCGTTTACTTTATCCACATACTTTGAAATCCTGATCCTTTCAATTCCATCCCTGCTGTTTGTTTATCTTTATTGTGTCGACTCTGTTGACTTTATCTCTGTGCAAGAAGTGCTACTAATTTTAAATTCAAAGTTGCAAATGAAAAATTTCTTATCATAATTTCCGAAACTCTTCAAATAACTTGTTTTGTTAAACCTGCAGGCCAAACACAAAGTATTTTAAAGGCTACAAATATTTTGAACTTCTTTTTTTAAAAACTGAAAAATGTTTCGGTTTGCAAATAATATGGGATCAAATATCTTCATGAGACTTGAGGTTTCTTTGGTAGAAATAAACTGCTGTGAGCAACACACTTTTGTGATTTTTACCTTACTTAACTTTGTATTGAGGTAAAGTAGGACTAAAACTACTTCTTACTCTAAATCAAGCTGTGTGTGGAAGTTGAAGACCCCTCTCTCTGGCTGGTGCAGACTCCACGGCACAAACCTGCAAAGATTCAAGAAGATTTCTGTTGGTATTAAAGAGGAAAAAAAAACCTTTGGAAAAACACACATTTATATTTGTTTTCCTTACGTAGTGACAGTGTTGAGCCCACAGGCCTTCATCTTCATCAGCCGGTCCCTCCAGTAGGCCCTCGGCACCCGGAAATAGTGGACAGATCCCCCGATGATGCGGAAAGGTTCTCCATCCAGAGTGAACTGGGACAAGTTGGCACTCAGGCCCAGCTTTCTGCTCATTCTTCGTGCCCCTGCTGGCATGCTGGAACAAGAGTTGTAGTTTGTGTCACACTCAGATTATGCAGCACACTGGCTATTGTGCATAAATGGACCACATGACGTGCCTGACAGGAATTTGCAGAAGTATAGAGGCGAACACAACCACAATAGTGCATGGATGTATCTGAATCAACAGGCGTGAGAGAGTTCAACAGATAAGCTTAGCCCATCATGTTTACATTATATTTCTAGATTCTTTTTTTCTTTATATATTTTCTTTTAAATTATTGATGCTGCATAAACTTGGTACACCTAAAGAAATTTACTCTGCTGAGGTTTGTGACAACTAACAATAGACTTTAACACATTCTCTCCTTTTCTTCAGTGATTTGCAGCATTAGCTTTTTTTTTTTTTTTTTTTTTTTTTTTTTTTTTTTTTGTTTTGTTTTGTTTTTTAGCTAGATTAGGGTGCTACAGTTATAACAGGTTTCAAAACTGGACTGATGTTGAAAAATAACATTGGGAAATTTTACTCACCCAAGATATCTGTACATAATGAACCCAGCAATGCACAGACTGATAAGTGCATATTTCCTTTTGTGTGCATTTCTGATCCTCAGGACAACCATCGATGGGATGTGACCATAGACTGTATAATGAAGGATGTGACTGAGTTTCCCTCCAGTTACAGAGCCTTCAGTGGAGTTCAGTTTTCAGCTGCATCTGAGCGCTCAGATGAACGTGAGTTACTGGTGTTAGTAACGCACCGCCCTGTGGGAGTGACCCTGCAGAACCTCACACACCTCATCACCTCATTAAGAGGGTTTGTTTGTTTGTGAGTGTGTGTGTGTGTGTGTGTGTGTGTGTGTGTGTGTGTGTGTGTGTGTGTGTGTGTGTGTGTGTGTGTGTGTGTGTGTGTGTGTGTGTGTGTGTGTGTGTGTGACAGTTCTGACTGATTGCTAAATATTGCTTTCCTTGGTTAATGCTGATAAATGAATTGCAGCAACTGTAATTGTTTCCCTTTAACCTGTATGATAGAGAGGAGCACAGGGACTTATAGTGGACTGGAACTTTTGTCATAATCTGCAACAAAAATTGCAAAAATTGAACGTAAGCTGTTGTGTTACAGGAAACAAATCACAATGAGAAGTGAAACTGAAAATACTACTCTCATAAAATAATTTGCTAACCGAATGACTGAAGTCAGTTCTAATGAATATGTACTCTTTTACTTGTTGTGTCATGACAGTCCAGCCCATACAAGTTACTTGTATGTATGGCTGCTTGCTTGTCAGAAATTGCATTACCTGTGCTGTTGTCTCTGCAAGGACAATCTTGGAAAAAAGAAGACGGAAAAAGTTTATATTCCAGGTAAATTAAGGTAAAAATATGTTTTAATGTGTTTTATTGTGCTTATCTGTGGGTATTTTTGTATTTCTTTACGATTTATAGCCTATTCTATCAAAACTATAGGTTCATTTGCCTATATCTGTCCCTGATATCTATGAATTGTGCAAACATTTTATCATTTTTAAAATGGGAACTGTCAAAAACTAAAATCCAAGCAATTGTTTGGTTTATTCTTAGTAAAAAAATAAATAAATAAAATAAATAAAAATAAAAAAAAAAACAAAAAAAACAGACCTAACAAGAGCCACATACATCACACGAGTCAAAAAAAATCGACTTGTTTCAGGATATCAAAAGACAAATATGACAAGTGAATTGCTTGTAAAGAGTACAAAAAAAATATCTGCCATTGGGGTAAAATAAATAAGTTCGTTTAGTTTCTTGGATTAAGGCATTATCTATATTACAAGAAATATATACTTTCTTTAGGAAATTGCTGTATGGCGCTATTTCCTTGATTTAACATTTTATTGGGATACACAGACGCTTCTTTATCCCCCTTACGTCTTCCGTCAAAAATGACTACATTACCCATGTGCCCTGAGAGTCTGAGCTTGCGCAATTTGTTTTCCACGGCCCGACCGCTGCTAGGATCTATTTAGTGTTGTTGTCACATTAAAGGGGTGCACAAGAAAGAACTGACGAAGTTATTTTAACCCTGAGCCTTTCGCATGAGGTAAGAAAGATATCTGGATGAACTGTGGGCTCTGTCTCTGACTTTACTCGGTGTTTTAAGTGTTGTCTTCCAGGAAAACATAACAGTTAAATTAGTTGTTGAGCGTTAACGTCTGGCTAGCAACACAGACAGACAAGCTAACAGAGCTCTGACCAAACCTTTTAAAGTCAAAGATCATGACACGAGAGACACGATGATTAACGCAGGGAGTACACACTTAGAGGTTTTTAAACATCAGATTGTCAGGACACTTTTGCAGGCCAGAAAGAGCGAGCGAACATATCTGAGTGCTAGCTATCATGTATCTGAGCTAACACACTGAGTCAGCTTGCTAACGTTAACTTGCACAAACATTATCACAGACACACACTGGCTCTATATCAGCTGCACTTTGTTACAAACACTGCACCATTCACAGGCACTTAGTTTCGGACGCTGAGATGTTAGGCTGCACTAGTATAATGTCACCATCCTGACAAATTAATAGTGATTTAATGATTAAATCAGCAGCTTTTACTGAGCTTTGCTTTCATTATTTCTACGAGGTTAGCTAACCAGGGGCGTGTCAAAATGTTTTTAACAGGGGTGGCATGAATAAACAGGGTATATTTACAATCTCACTATCCAAAAATCTCATCGGCTGAACATGGAGTATCTCACACAGTAATATTAAGGATTTATAAAAAAAAAATAATGATAAAGAAGAGTACATAAATTGGTAAATAATAAATATAACTGTGATAATAAGGTTAGAGAAATATTATGTATATATACACACACGCAAACAAACATATGTAAGGAAATTATTAATAATAATAATAATAATAATAATAATAATAATAATAATAATAATAATAATAATAGTAATAATAATAGTGGTAGTTGTTCTAACAGTTAATTATAGATACATATTTGAAGTAATGATATTGAAAGATAATTTGATAAATAAGATAAAAAAGAATATATTTGCAGTTTTGTTACAGACAAATTACTCTTCTACTTAGAAGTTTTACAGGATACAAGAAAAGTATGAAATATTCTCCATAGTTTAAACTGATAAAAAAAAATAATAAGTCAGCAGCCTGCTGTGCCCTTGGGTGTGACGACTGCTGTTCTGTAAGACCATATTTTTAAACATGTCGTGAATTATTAAGGAGCTGTGTACTTCATGGATATTAAACACTGTTTCTGATTCTTCTTCAGCTTTACAGTGGTGTCCAAGAATTATGTCTAGAACAAAGAACGACTTGTTACAGGAGCCATGCTGAAGAGAACTGAAACACATATTAGCATGACTAATCGACTGAGTTGAAGTGGAAGAGTGAATAGAAATTTGTTATGAAGGAGATTCTATAACATCAGGCGTGATTCAGCACAAATCACAAGTTAACACACATCTAAAATTTGATTTAAGGGCCCTAAAAAGAAAATTTAAACATTTATTCACAGCTATAGCAACAACTCTCTACAAATAAATCCTTTAATTATTGATTCTAAGAATTATATAGAGACAAAAATCCTCAACCAGACTTACGAATGTCCTCATTTTTAATACACTCCTCTTGGTTATTTAAGGTTAATGTTAAATCAAGTAAATGACCAGGTAAAGCTGACGAGGGGTAGGTGGATTTTTAATGTGTTAAGTAAAGTGTTGTGTATGAGTATACTCACAAAGTGGGTTAGCAACAGTGATCGTACACCAGATGGTTTTCTTTTGCATATTTAATTCTTAATCAACAGTTGCCGCTGATCTTACAAATCTTTTTTATTTACTTTTTTTTTTTTCAAATGAGCTGTTCACCTTTGGTTTTGTTTAAAATTATCTCCAAAATAAGATTTTAAATAATATCCAAGATTCTCAAAACCTGTGGGTGGCCAGAGGTAAGTGCACATTGCTGAAACCCTGAGGGTAACATGATAAAGATATTTTATGTCAGATAATACTTCCCACAACTGTATCTCAAATTGACTCTTTTGCTGTTTCATATTCCCTTTATTTTAAAGGCTCCTGCAAATTTCCAATTAAAAAATAATAATAATAAAAGATTCAATGTTGGTTGTTCTTCTCACCTGCTGTTTCTTTTCTCTGGTTTGTGTTGTCGCAGGTTATTGGGTCAGCCCTTCCCTGCCATGAGAGCTGACCACCAGGTCACCAGTCCCCCCTCCTTCTGCAGTTGATGGATCTGCAGCTGGTCCAGGGATGACAGACAGCGTCAGGGCCTTCCTCCGCAATGTTGCGACGGTCAGTGCATGCACACCATATGAAACTTTAAAGCGCCCCTCTTTAAGAGGACCTCTCACATCCTCTGATGAGGGATACGTGTCTGGGGAGGAAATATTAACAAACAGATCCCCTCAATGCTTCAGTGTGTTTGGTATGCTTGGGTCCTGGACAGATGAGGACAGTTGAACCACATTTTCTCTTCCTGACCTTGAACTTTATCTTTGTGTACCATCAGCTTGATGTGAGCTGTCCGATCTATTGAAGAGTCCAAAGATAAAGTTTGTTTTTGGCACAGTCTCAGTTTTCTTTTTTGTGTTATCGCTTTAATGGTGTTTCTCTGCAGCTTCCGTGTTATAGCAGAATAGACTTTTTTTAGACTCTCAAATTAATAAAAAAAAATGTAATAATAATAGTACAAATCAACCATAAAAAACTATTAGCATGTTACAGAACTCAAGGTTTGTTGTTATTGTTGTTTTGTTAATTTTAGCTAATTAGTTAAATACCTCACATTATTTCTGAGTATTGAATCTTTTCAGCATATTGCAAAAACAAACACAGGAGCTTCATACCATCCATTAAAGTGTTTTCAATATGTCTAGATCAGCGTTAGATTGACCATGAGCTTGATCAGAACTATTTCTGCACAACATCCTGTCCTCACTTAGCCTCCATTATCTGTCTCTGCTGGGAGGCTGGCTTCCTCTTTAATATAAATAATACAGACGTCAGTGGCTTTAGTTTTTAGATGGCTGCACAGAGGGTTTTACTAAACAGCATCTGTGTTGGCATTGTGGTAAACCTGTCAGGAAATCTACCTGATGCAAAAGCAAAAAAAAAAACAAAACAGAAAAAAAACAGTGCTTATATGTGGTCAGTTTGCACTACATGAATGTTCAAGAGAGATTTCCTGTTTAGCAGGAAGTAAAATGTGGAACTCTTTTATATTTTTGACAAGATGAAGAAAACATAATCAAGAAGACAATTCTAAGAATTTGATATATCTGCGTCAACACACATTTAATCAGACAGCACCTTGCTCCGTACAGAGGTCGATTTTGAATGAAAAACTGACCCTCACTCTTGGTCTTGTAGGGGATCAAGGACTCCATATTGGGGATTGGAACAATCTCCAAGCTGGATGCCCGCATCCAGCAGAAAAGGGAAGAGCAGCGGAGGAGACGGGCCAGCGGGGCCCTGGCACAGAGACGGGCACAGAGCGAAGAGCGCAAACCAGACAAGTAGGCCACAAAGACAGCAGCAGATTTTGACTGAAGCGATCTCACTTACAGAGTCAGAAAGGATCATGGATCAGTGGTTTACTCATGAGCAGTTTTACTCAGACAGTTGAAGTTGTATGACATATAAAGGAAGATAGTACGTGAATGCTTTAAGAGATAAACTGCTGAGACTATAACCTTATAATACAGTAGAGGAAAAACTTCTGTTGAAATGGAGCAGTCATAGATAAACTTCACCTTTGAGTTTGTGTAGCTCTGGTTTAGTTGTTAGAAAGTAACACTGATGTTAAAATAAACTGTTAACGGGGATTGTTATTATTTATTTTTGTCTCTCAGTGACCCCAAAGTAGCCAGCAGGATTTTTCAGTGCTGTGCCTGGAATGGAGGAGTGTTCTGGGTAAGAAATTTCTCCACTCATATTCATATTCTGCTGATTTTGGATCAGCCACATTCATCCAACAGTTTTTCTGTAACACACACTGTGTGGTGGTTTTGTCACTCATCCCACTGTTTCCACACATTCAGAGAAAATATGCAATATGCACCCTGCACAAGCAACAACCTCCAGTCTGAAAATATGAAGCCTCTGTTAAATCCGGACTTCGAAAGTCTGTGTCAGAATCAAATGGAGGATGTTGCTGACATTTTGTTCATATATCATACAGTCTGTGGTCCTCCCATTATCTGATGTTAGCACATCAATCAGTGTCTCTCCTGCCAAAGAGGCCAAAAGAGTAACTCACAGTGGACCACAGCTGAAGGGATTCAAGTGTCAGTCGCTTGCTTCAGGAGTGGCTGAGCAGACGTTGCTGACAGTCATCAGTACAGTAGTGTCAGCACAGTCTGGATTAAACTGCTCTCTGCCTCCATCACTCTGGAATAAATACTCATTGTGATCTTTAAATGAAACCCTGTTCTGTTAGTATTCACCGTTCAAAGAATAACGTCTGCTCATTTTCTCTCCTCAGCTCAGTCTGTTTCTCTTCTACCGAGTGTTTATCCCCCTGTTGCAGACTCTCACAGCAAGAATCATTGGTATGTTCGGCTGCTTTCAAATCCCAGTCTGGTTTTCCTGGTTTGTGACAGCAACAGTTGACGAGTCAACAAGTTGTTTTTCACTGCAGGTGACCCCTCCCTTCATGGCAGCGTGTGGTCCTGGTTAGAGTTCATCCTGACCTCTGTCTTCAGCGCTCTCTGGGTTCTCCCTCTGTTTGTCCTCAGCAAGATAGTCAATGCCATCTGGTTCCAGGTGAGAACCGCGGAAGAGCCTGATATGTAACAACCACCCAAAATGTAACAGTGGCCCGAAATGTAATAAAAAAATATGTATAATAAAACCCAAAATGTAATAACTGGTTGATAATGTAACGAAAATGCTGAGCCTTAAATACAGTTAAAAAAACTTGGTAAAACCCAAAATGTAACAAGATGCAGAGCCTAAATTGTAGTAAAATTTTGTATTTTATTACATTTTGGACTCAGCACTTTTGTTACATTATCAACCAGTTATTACATTTCAGGTTTTATTTATTTTTTTATTTTTTTATTTCTTTTTGGGTCGTCGTTCATTTCAGGTTGTTGTTACAAATCAAGCGCTAACAAGCCAGCACTGCCACAGTGCAGTGTTCCCACACTCACACTCACATTAAAAAAAAATGAGACACTTAAATCAGTAGAATATTAGAATACCTATGTGCACATTTTGCTGGGTTTCCAAATTATTCTTTCAGAAATGATACCGTTGTTACCGAAGCTCAGTCTTATCAGGAGTCTTGTGGCAGCAACAAATTGCAGAAACCGATCAAACATTTTCTGCTGGCGCGGTTTTATTTTCTTTTCTCTTTATTTATTTTTGCATTCCTTTTTTCTTATTATCTTTCTTTTTCATCTTTGTTTTTTTTTCTTTTTTTTTCTTTTCTTTATATGTCTTAATTTTCCTTTCCCTTTTGATATAAAATTTTTACCACTGTTTTTCTTTATATTTTTACGATAAGGGAACATGTGGTTGTTCAAAGCTTTTTGTTCTGGAAGTCCTTCGGAATCCCCTTCTCTAGGAACCACTTGTTAAAGACACCAGTGGGAAAAGTGACTTTCTGCAAGGACTGAGCTCTTATAAAGTCCTCCACCTGTACAGCTGAGAAAGCTCAGTCATAGTTGTACCTACAAAAACACAACTTTTTGTAATACCTTCAATCACTTTTTGGGTCTCAAAATTCACTCCGCTGCTGAATTTGCCTCGTTTTTAGCGGATGGTTCCTTATGTCCCAGGGATGTGGCTTTTGTTAAGTACTCAGCAGCATACACACAAATATTTAATTTTATTTGACGTAGGCTGTTGGAAAACTTTTGATGACTTTTCTCTGTGTTACTGATGAAAGGGTTGTGATGGAAGTGGTGAAGGAAAATCTCATGTTTGTCATAAAGCAAAAAATGTTCTGCACCAAATCCAGATGTTTCTATAGTTTTTTTCTTGTGTGTGTATGACACTGGCACAGATATCTGAGTGGTGTTTTCTGTTGCAGGATATAGCAGACCTGGCGTTTGAAGTGTCTGGATGTAAAGCTCAGCCGTTCCCCAGTGTCAGTAAGATCATCGCAGACATGCTCTTTAATCTGCTCCTCCAGGCACTCTTCCTCATTCAGGTTTGTGTTTAGACTTTTGAGGCCCTTCAGAGAAAAGTTCACTTTGTTTTCTTTGCTTTCTTGGATGGTTTCAGGAGCACCATAGCTCGACATACAGCTAAACTACACATTCTCTTGTCATGAAGCCAAAGCCAGTCCAACAGAGCTCACTGACTCAGTGTAGTCAATGAATGTAACTGTCTCGTGTATGTTCACTGCTCTGTAGGGTATGATTGTCAGCCTCTTCCCCATCGATGCCATTGGACAGATGGTCAGCCTCCTCCACATGTCTCTGCTCTACTCTCTGTACTGCTTTGAGTATCGCTGGTTTAATAACGGTGAGACATTCCTGTACAGGCTACAGTAAAAATCATTCTTTATTCGTAAGTCTCGTCTTTACTGGGAAACTGTTACTCGACTGTTTGTGTTTCTGTTTGTTTTAGGCATCGAGATGCACCAGCGGCTGTCCAACATCGAGAGGAACTGGCCCTATTATTTTGGCTTTGGTTTACCCATGGCTCTGCTGACTGCCCTGCCCTCCTCATATATCATCAGGTGAGACCACTAATTCTGGATTAAATTGAAAATGTTTATGTTGAACATCTAAAAGAACTGTTAAATCACCAATTTAAGTTATTTTACGTGTTCAAAAAAGAAGTGAAAAGAAGAAAAACTTAATAAACCTGATTGATGGAGTAAATAACTGATGGCTGACATTGTTATCATGAATGTAACTTTGTGACAGTGGTGAATTATAAAGGCATACATTCACAGTACCCGTGTTTGAAAGACACACAACTAGGAACATTGAAGGGTCAGCTGTTTAAAACTTGGAGAAGATTTTAAAGGATGTGTGACCATGGCAGTGTCTATTTAATGTCATGTCCAACCTCCTGTCCACTCCTACCCTACTAAAAAGACTTCACACTGTGAGGAGTCTCATGTTGACTGTTGACTAAAGACACTTTGGGGGCACAGACCCTGAGATTTTCCAGAAAGCATGCCTGAAGCTGTATTTGATGTTTGTGCTTATTCTCTTCTGTCTAGTGGCTGCTTGTTCTCCATCCTCTTCCCTCTCTTCATCATCAGCGCTAATGAGGCCAAGACACCAACAAAGCTGTAGTGAGTAAAATTAACTCACTAACTTTGTCAAATATGAGTGTCCTTGTGTTGCAGAGTAACTCACCCTGATTGTGTTTCCTGCTTCTTCAGTCACTTCCAGCTGCGTCTCTTCTCGCTGGTCGTGATGATCAGCAACAAGCTTTTCCATAAGACGGTCCACCTTCAGTCCTCACTGACGTCGTCTGCCTCCTCAGAGCGACTCTCGTCCCCTCACACCTCCCCCACGCGCCAGAGACCCCTGCCCACCCAGTGATCGGTAGAGGAAGACGATAACGAGAGGTCTCAGTCAGTTCGATTCCTTGTGACGAAGATGATGTGCGGTTTAGGACAAAGGGTTTACATGTTTTTATCTTCTTTCTCGCCCTTTGGTTACTCGTTCACAGACACGTTTTCAGTGTGACACAAAACTCGACTGCCCTGTGCCTCACACTCAAAACACGTTATATATTCAGCTCTTCTTCTTTTCTTTTGTGAATTTTCTTTCTTTTTTGTATAATGTGCCATTTGAGTGACTCTCCTTTTAATAAATGACAGCACAAGAACTCATGTAGTGTTAATATGTTGAAGCAAACTTGAGACTAAAGAAGGATTTTTTTTAACTTTGGAGGGTTTGAGCAAAGCACAGTGTTGTTTTCTTGATGTCGCAGGTTGCATTTCTTCCTCATATGGAACATGGAAATGTCTCTCTGTCAAAGACGGTCCCAGGAGCTCCGGAAGTAACCTTGTGTAATAAAAAAAGGGAGGTTTTTATCCTGTAAGAGCTTTCTTTTCTAAAACAACACCCTGAAGAGCTGCTACTAGTAGAAACTGAAACCAAATATCTGAGTCACTCTTTTTGTGTCGACGTGAGAAGTTGCTCGGTGTCTCGTCTCATGCTCAGTCTCACCCCACTGTTAAAAACCACGAGGTGACACCAGCAAAGTAAAGCTGCCTAAGTGTTTAATATTGAAGAAAGTTGATGAAATAACACTGCCAAACTGCTGCTTTTGTTTTTTTTTCCATTCAAACCACTAAAGCTCTGTGATACAGGAGAGAGTCTCATATTAAGACTTTATATCTCAATAAATCAGCCACGACCTGCATTCTCTAATTTCCCTTGAGGGCTGAAGCAGATCTAATTGGTCCCCACAGATTATGCACTGTTTGTTTATTTGTGCTCTTTTTAATGTAAAAACATCCTGACTGTTAACCCAGAAGTCACCATCACACAGCCACCTTCCTCTCTCTCGTCACAGCACCTGAAGGTCATGGGGGGGAACAGGCCACATTTTTGAAACCGTGTGCAATCAATGTAAAAGAAGAGCGTAGTGTTTGTGCAGACTATTTGTGGGTGAGGTTTTTGTAAAAGTAATACATCTAATTTCAATAAAATTGATCAGTATTCAAGATTTTGATCACTGTGTTCAGGGTTTTGAGACAAACAAGATGCATTTAACTTAAAAGTGAGGAGATCATGATCACACCAAACAGCTATTAAAACACGTTTCTTAACAAGTGGACTGGCACATTCTTCCTCTGTGCTGCATAGTGTAAAGGGGATATTGTAGGTCTTGATCTTCAATGAGTGCTTTATTGTAAAGTAGTGAATCTTCATTACAATGGTAAACTATCACAAATGACAAACTGAGAACAATAACTGCCTGATGCTTTATACCAATTACCCTAAGAAAACACTTCAAGTCAGCACAAATTGTTCTCATTTCTAATCTCATCATCCCTTGAAACTTCAATGTCATTGTTAAAGATTTCACTAGTTCCAGGAGTTTTGTTAAGCCCAAGCGAGGACCCTTCAGTTTTTGTTAATGGAGGCTCCCACCTGTCATCTCTGGGGATTTCATTCTTTAAGTGGGAGACATCTTTTTAAATTAAACATTTGAAATATCAATAATCAGAGATCTCTGCTGTGGAAAATGCAGAAAACAACTCTGTACCAGAAGCACAATGTTCATCAGCTTTACTGACACCTACAACCTGCCTGCTGTTCTGGAAAGGACAAATAATAATAAATTTCAGCTTTTGTAGGTCAACAAGTGGCATCAACATATATGCAAACATGTTAATTTCTTTAAAATATATAACCATCTTATATGCAAAAAAAAAAATTTTCTTTTCTACACTTATTTATCTTATTTTTCTATATATATTTTTTTATTCTCCTTGCCAATTTGTCAATAAGTTACAAGATGGTCATTCAGCCCAAGTTTTATTTTATTCCTCAGCACCATTATTTTATTCGTGATAAAATGTATTTATGATTAATTAATGATGCAAAACAGAATGACGTTGAGTTTAAATACATTTCCTGTATGAATGAAACTTAAAAAGATAAAAGAGGAACACACACACAAAAACAATAAAAGTTGCATTCTTTTACATATTAGTTTGTATATTTTAAAAGTGTTCCTTACATATTTGCTTGTATAGTTTAGTTTTTGTTTTCTTATTTGTTGCAATTTTAATAATCTCTTTGCCTATTTTTTTCTCTTATCATTTTACGAATGAACTTTTGTCCACAGCACTCGAATCATTCCATAAATATTCAGTGAATTTGGAGGGAGTTGATTTAATAGTCTTACACCACTAGGGGGCGATACGCTCCTTTTCCATACTAAGGACACGTCACTACACTCAAACGGCAAACTAGAAAAAGAAATTTGACTGACAACCAAAGAACCAATCAGATATACGTAGGGTCATCGTTGACTGACGCCTAACCAATAAACGCGCTGTATGGCGTGGTTGGGGCGGGATTGTTCACGGTGAAGGTAGTGTGTGATATTAGTGTATGAGAAGCTGGAACGGAGCGGGTAAGACTTGATGAACATTTTATATTTAAACTATGTCACCTTATCTGTAGGAAATAATAACATTAGGGACTGTTTATATGGTGAAACGTGATAACAACACCGGTATTTATGAATCCAGAGGACAGGGGCGAAGCTAGGATGTTCATTATACAGAAACCAACAATTAGCCTCGTTAGCTAACATTACTAATACAGTTTATATTGGATGCAAATAGCATCAATAACAGACTGTTTGATAACTATGCTAGATGTTGTCCCATCTATAACTCTGCGTGCATTCATTCAAACTGCACACAGTGCGCATACAAATAGCCAGGAATGCCTAGTTGCTGTGCATTTCCTTGCTCAGATCTTGGTAATGCTGGCTGTCAGAACTTGTAGCCCCTCTAGTAGTCAGTTAGTGCCACTAAAGATAGCATCAACAAGAGCTCTGTTTTATTTAGAGTTCTTGTTAGTTGTTGTTTTTTTCTGTTTGTAAAAACGTGATCAAATGTGGATCTGTCTGGCACAGATCCCTGCACAAGTTTTCCATTGTGAGTGCTTCCTGGTTCCTGACGCCACATCTTAGTGCGTGGCCTTATCTGGTTGGGCTGGATGTGGAAGTTCACTGGTCATATAAAGCAGGGATGCATTGGTATCACAAATATACTGAATGAGTATATTATAATTATTGACCGATATTGGCCATGTGGTTTGCATTTTTGCATTCACTGGTTGTAAAAGTTGATCCACATTTTATGTCTTTTTTTTTTTTCCATTATACCGCATTTCTAGCGAGCTGTATGCTTGTAAGTAATGGTAGTTTTTAAACTTGCTAAAATAGCTTTTGCTTTGTTAACTTATAAAAACTTAGCTGGGTCTGTGGCCCAGCCAGGGGAATTAGTCAGATCTTTATGAAAGATGAGCAATAATAATGGATTAAAATTTTAAAAAAGAGCATGGAATGGAATAAGAATTGACCATCAGCTAAAATAGTTTTTTTTAAATTCACCTTTAAAAACAGCCTCAGCCAAGATTTACTCAATCGGTGCATCCCTTGAACACTTTGGTTCTTTATTTTTTGAGTACCTGTCTTGCCAGTTCTTAACTTTAATAGAAAATTATATATAATATATATTAATTCAGGACTAAAACTTGTTTGAACACAAGTTGAATCTGAAAGGAATATCCTGCAAAGTTGTTTTCACAAAATGAAAAACCAACTGTGAGCTCAGTAAAGCTTTATTTAATGTTTGCTTAAAGGCTCTAGCTTATGATTAAAGGTAGTGATGTGCGAGTTAAAAGTCAGAGGTTGCCTGTCTTTTGACACCTCAGTCTCAGGGTTTCTGTCTTCATCTCATCAGGTAGTACGGTGAGCTGTCCCTAACCTCGCCAAAATGACCAAGCTGGGCTTCCTGCGGTTGTCCTATGAGAAACAGGACACGCTGCTGAAGCTGCTCATCCTGTCCATGGCTGCTGTCCTCTGTGAGTCCTCGACTCCCTGCATACTGACATGTTTCACGCTCATCATAATTAATGTCATAATTTACTGTTTTTTTTCTCCTCTTTAGCATTTTCCACAAGACTTTTTTCTGTCCTGAGGTTTGAAAGTGTCATCCATGAGTTTGATCCGTAAGTGATGCTTCTGTCACCATAAATAGATGTTCTCAGTTATGCAACACCTCACGTTCACTTTCATCTCACCTGCAGGTACTTCAACTACCGTACCACCCGCTTCCTGGCAGAAGAAGGATTTTATAAGTTTCACAACTGGTTTGATGACAGGGCATGGTATCCTCTGGGGAGGATCATCGGAGGAACCATTTATCCAGGTACAAATCAGCACGGGGACTCATACAATCTGATTTTGTTTAATATAGTTTTGTTTAGTTTTTAGTTCAGAAGAAGGATGTCAGAGATTTTTATGTGTAACAGCTTATAGTGGCGCTAAGCACACTGAGTGCGGGCGTTAACATCACGTAACATCATGTGCCTTGTCCTCCTCTCTTCTCTTCAGGACTGATGATCACCTCTGCTGTTCTCTACCACGTTCTACATTTTTTCCACATCACCATCGACATCAGAAACGTCTGTGTTTTCCTGGCTCCCTTGTTCTCCTCCTTCACCGCTATAGTCACCTACCACTTCACCAAGGAGCTGAAGGTAAAAACACAATATAACAAACGATAAATGTTGTTTTGTTTTAAGGTTAGAAATATATACTCATTTTTTTAATTTCAATAATTCTGTATTATATCCATAATTTGATTCAATCAGGTCAGATAACAGAAAGTCATCACTCAAAGCATCTACAACCTGATGCAACTTCCTCCATTGACTTCAGTGTCCTTAAAATGTTTAAGACGACCTGGTCCCCCCAGACTTAAACCCTCCTGCAGTAAATGAGAGCAGGAGCAGAACACGTAAAACTCTTATCTCAGTTTCAGGGGGACAGATAGTAAAGTATTTTGAATGGGTTCATAAATGTAAACTTTCATAAATAAGAGGGAAGACAGAGTTATAAATAAGGACATGACGGTGACTTGGTTAAGAGGCCTGGAATCCATCACACAGTTATCGATCAGAAATCTGTGTGATGATTCATATGAATTCCAATAATTTTGTACTTTAATTGTGCTTTAATTTTGTTAGAATGTTAGAAATGTTCAGAAGTATGCAGTGCAAGGGGGTGAGGCTGCTAAAATGACGTCATTTGTCTGCATAGACCTCCCGGATGCGTCAAGCTTAAACAAAGCTTTAGAGCCCTAAAAAGTCTGTTGAGCCCAAGAGGCAACGTCCAACTCTGAGAAATGAAGCCTATGTAGAAGTACGAAAAACTGCAGTTCTTCAAAAGTCTAATTGAGGCTGGAAACAACATTTCCTATCCATCATTCACCCCAAGCTAATAAAGACGATTTTTGGCAAAAATGAACAGGTTTACAGCCTGGTTCAAAAACAGCTTGGGTCTCAGGATCTTAGGTTAAAATGTGTTATTTTTGAAGTTATTAAACATACAAGTTTTGGACATGGCTGACTTGACAGGTAGGGGGGTCACTCCATAGCAGTCTGCAAAGAGGCTAAAGACCAGTCTCTTTGTCTCATCTGAACTCAGCAGTCCATGTCTCAGTAGTCTATGGTTGATCCTCTGTGCTCCATGGTGAAGAGTGAAGCTTACAGAAGATGCATGCATTTATGAAACATCACCAGAGTTGGTCAGGGGTAAAAAAAAATATAGCAGGAAAACATAATTTCAATCAGCAAGAGATAAAAAAAAACCATCTTATTTCTTGAGGCCTCAACACCAACTTCTTTTTGAGTTGCTGAATTTGAAGCTTAAAGGGCAGCCCAACATGTTTAAATTGTTTAAATACATGTTTAAAAGCAGTGCTTGTGCTTCATGTTGTCTAAATTAGTCCAACTTTTTTTTTTGTGTGTAGGATGCAGGCGCTGGTCTCCTGGCTGCTGCTATGATTGCAGTGGTGCCCGGTTACATCTCTCGATCTGTTGCTGGTTCTTACGATAATGAAGGTACACGCCTGATAATGCATTAAAAAAAAGTGTTAAATATGGCTTAAATTAGTCCCATTAAATCCTCTGTATTTTCTCACTCAGGTATTGCCATCTTCTGCATGCTGCTGACTTATTTCATGTGGATCAAAGCGGTAAAAACGGGGTCAGTTTACTGGGCGTCCATGTGTGCTTTGGCCTACTTCTACATGGTGAGGAGTCGTGCGAATGAGCAGTTTTTTATGATACATTCAGTTTGCAGAGATCGTGATGGAGGTTGTGTGTGTGTGTTTGTGTGTAGGTTTCCTCCTGGGGTGGCTACGTGTTCCTGATCAACCTGATCCCCCTGCACGTGCTGGTTCTGATGCTCACAGGACGATTCTCTCACCGCATCTATGTGGCTTACTGCACAGTCTACTGCCTTGGCACCATCCTCTCCATGCAGATCTCTTTTGTTGGTTTCCAGGTAAGATGAGAAAATAGCTTTATTAAACCCATCAAGGCCAAAGAACACACAAAAGTTTGGCATAAATCAGCAGGAAAAAGAAGTCCTACACAATTCTTTGTAATCCTATCTCTTCTGTCACCTCCAGCCGGTTCAGTCCTCAGAGCACATGGCAGCCTTCGGGATGTTTGGCTTGTGCCAGATTCATGCCTTCGTAGATTACCTGCGCAGCAAACTCAACGCCCAGCAGTTTGAGGTTCTGTTCAAGAGCGTCATCTCCCTGGTGGGCTTTATCCTGCTGTCTGTGGGCACTGTCCTCATGCTTACAGGTGAGGTGGTTCACACGGTTCACCAGTGACTTTGTTGGCAACACCAGTGTTGAGAAATACTGATGTGATGTGATCTTCACTGACTGACAGTCATGTTTGTCTTTAGGTAAGATCTCTCCATGGACGGGTCGTTTCTACTCTCTGCTGGATCCCTCCTATGCCAAGAACAATATCCCCATCATCGCCTCCGTCTCTGAGCATCAGCCCACCACCTGGTCCTCATACTACTTTGATCTGCAGCTGCTGGTCTTCATGTTTCCAGGTGCATATTCAGCAGACAAAAAGAAAAACAGACTAACGTGCATCCTTTGCTGTGTTGGTGCAGCTTTCTGACATGATGTTTGTCACTTTCCCTCCTCTGCAGTTGGTCTTTATTACTGTTTCAACAACCTGTCTGATGCCAGGATCTTCATCATCATGTATGGAGTCACCAGCATGTATTTCTCAGCAGTCATGGTACGTCCAGTTCAACCTCAAGTTAATGGAGAATGCTGTGTTTAAAAAAAAAAAAAAAGGCTTGTTTTCAAAACTGATTATTTTTTTTCTTCCTCAGGTGCGTCTGATGTTGGTTCTGGCTCCCGTCATGTGCATCCTGTCAGGAATCGGTGTGTCTCAAGTGTTAACCACATACATGAAGAATCTGGATGTCAGTCGGCCCGACAAGAAGACTAAGAAGCAGCAGGACTCTACCTACCCCATCAAGAACGAGGTAGGAGACTGGTTCAGAGTGCTGGAAGAGAGAGAGCAATATCACCGGATTTTCTGGACTATAAGTCCGTCAGGAGTATAAGTTGTATAAGTCAAAAAATGCATCATGAAGTAGTAAGAAACATATATAAGTCACACTGGACTATAACTCACATTTATTCAGAATGATTTTGTATGTTAACAGTATTTTCAGAGAGAACTGTTTACACAAAACTTTGATAAGTAAGTATTTATATATTAAGAGGTTTAAGTATTTTTTCCTACAGCACCTCATATCTGTGACCATAGTTAAGTTTCTTTTCTCTTCGTGTGATCTACTCACTCACTTCGCTTATTTGAACTCCACCCCTCCCCATAAACAGCCTCATTCTTAACAAAGTTACGGGAGTTTTGACACTAGTTTTTGACTCAAATCCCGAAAAACTGTCTACAACAGAGAGCGAAGAAGAGTGAGTGAACTTTCATTTCCCTAAATCATGTTATTGGGCTCTAAACACCGGATGCTGTCTGGCTGTCCAAGACGAAGCTGCAGAGCCTCCATCAGTACGCAGAGCCATCAGGATATTTCCTCATCAGTATTCCTCTTGTATAAATTTAGTGAGCTTTTCCCACAAAAGTAGCCAATAACACATCACCTCATTTATTTGATATATAAGTCACACCTGACTTTAAGTCGCAGGACCAGCCAAATTATGAAAAAAAGTGTGACTTATAGTCCGGAAAATACGGTATATTAAACAACAGGGAGTGTTTATTAACTGCATTTGAAAAATCAGCTGGATTTAGTTTGGGTTATGTCTGGTAACTGTTAGCTGCTTTTAGCCTGAACACCCTTTGGATTTATGACAGTGTCTGTATGTTGCCTAAACGATGACAAAAATACCAGTAAATACAAATGAGGTGAGAAAATAGTCCTTAAATCTTGTTACACTGTGGTCATGTCAAGCAGCAACCTCTGGTCTGAAAATATGAGACAATGCTGAAGTACTCAAATCTGCAGTTTGTTGAGTGCCCGCTTGAGGCTGGCCCCAGAAGTGCTGGAAGTCACATACACACCAAGTCAAGAAAAAGCTGTTTTCACAGCAGAAATAAGCATGTGTACAGCCTGGTACAAAAAATGTCTCCTGTCAGAATCGTTTATTTTGTTAAAAGCACACACTGTACGGGAGGTGAATTTTTTTCAAACTCGGCAGTTTAGAAGATATTTAGATCACCAGTTTGTCCAATCAGAAGCACAGCTCAGCTCATGTGACTGACGGGTGCCCTATGGCTGTTAGTGTGGAGACTCAAAGCCTGCCTCATTTCCAATATGGCCACACCAGACATTTTGCTCAAAAACAGACAGGTGACATCGCGAAGACTACGTCCATTAATTATACAGTCTATGGGTCATGTCAGAGACGCTTAATATTGGACATTGTCCAAAGGCTGATCCTGCGGGAAGGACAAAAAATAATTGTTCATTTGACAGATAGATTATAATGGTTGATGATGCATTTAGTTTTTCTCTGCTGACAATTTTTTTTATTAGTTTGTTCATTTTGTGGCTGAAGAAAAGAATACAGCCCTGTGACATTTTTTACAAACTTTTATTTTTACTGTCAAGGTCATTGTGACTCTATTAAATAGTGAAATGTTAATCCATGACAGTTATACTTTTCTGCAGGGCCCCCCTTTCAAAGATAAAAATAATTTTCAGCTCCTGCTTCTCCTCATTGTTCACACCATCGTACAACACGTCTCAGAGCACCAGGCTGCGAGTAACGACAAACTGATTACCTTCTGTGCACGAAACTAAACTACAAACTGAGTTTACAAAGTTTGATTGTTGTCACATTTCAAACAGTAGCTCTACATAACTATTAATAAATACATTACCTCATGCTTTGCATCCTGGGAAAAGTTGTCCTGAACAAAGAAAAGTAGTCCTGAACAAAGAAAAGTAGAGTTCAAAAGAAGATCTGGGGCAAAGAAAAGAGTGCGTCGAATCCTTACTGAAAATGTATGCATGCCAAAAACCTGGAAATGGCGTGAACACAACCTGATTCAGATTTTATAAAACTATTCGAACGAACATCTGCATGCAATGTTCCCTTTATAGATCAGGATCCACTTGGAGAAGTGCTTACATGAATTCTAACACAGAACTTGCACCCTGTAAAATGCAGCACTTCTTTTATCATTGGTGACAGTGTTGAAAATCAATCAGAGGAGCTACTTCTGCGATGCCGTGCTTCAGACCGTCTGAGGATTGTGCTTTGAGAAAGGTTTCTTATAGTCGTTCTGTTTCATGTTCCCATCAGGTTGCCAGTGGAATGATCCTGGTCATGGCTTTCTTCCTCATCACGTACACTTTCCACTCCACCTGGGTGACAAGTGAAGCTTACTCCTCTCCCTCCATCGTCCTGTCAGCTCGCGGAGGCGATGGCAGCCGCATCATCTTTGACGACTTCAGAGAGGCTTACTACTGGCTCCGACACAACACGCCTGAGGTCTCTCATACGTCCATGAAAGAAGTTGTTAATCATGTTGTGGGTTTATTTATAGTCTGACTTGCAGACATAAACATGTTGAGGAGCTTCATTCAGATGTATTCTGTGGTTCCAGGATGCCAAAGTCATGTCGTGGTGGGATTATGGATATCAGATAACGGCGATGGCGAATCGAACGATATTAGTGGACAACAACACATGGAACAACACACACATCTCTAGAGTTGGTCAGGTGAGCTGGGAGACATTAAGTGTATTAAAGTTTATGAAGAGCTGCTTTGTTGATTAAGCTCATGATTGTTCTGCAGGCGATGGCGTCCACAGAGGAGCGTGCCTACGAGATCATGAGAGAGCTGGACGTCAGTTATGTCCTGGTTATCTTTGGAGGACTGACAGGATATTCATCAGATGGTACATCAGACAGAAATTTTACTGAGCTGGTTAACAGTTTGAGTTTAATAGCCAGAAGCCTGCCATCTCATATTGGAATCAGATTTTTCTGTTTCTGCAAACATTTGACCGACACATGAAGCAAAGACATGATGTGATGTAAAGCTGATGTTGTGTCTGTTTTCTGCTTCAGATATCAATAAGTTCCTTTGGATGGTCCGTATCGGTGGAAGCACAGACACAGGAAAACACATCAAGGAGCACGACTACTACACCCCCACAGGAGAGTTCAGAGTGGACCGCGAGGGCTCCCCAGTCCTGCTCAACTGCCTCATGTACAAGATGTGCTACTACCGCTTCGGACAGGTCTACACAGAGGCCAGTGAGTAACTGCACGGAACCAGAGAGAGTTGACATGAAGCATTTAATAAATGACCCACAGAAGCTTGGCACACAAGATATTATTATTATTATTATTATTATTATTATTATTATTATATTTTAATCATAGTTTGACGGAGCCTTCTAAGATGCTTTTTCCCAGCTGTCTTAATAATGTTGATGTTCCCTGCAGAGCGCCCTCCTGGCTACGACAGAGTGAGGAACGCTGAGATCGGAAACAAAGACTTTGAACTGGATGTGCTGGAGGAGGCTTACACAACAGAGCACTGGCTCGTTAGGATATACAAGGTTCATTTTTCTCCTTCTGTTCTTACACAAGTTCTTATAAGTCTGTTATGGTTGGTTTGAAACCCTGCGTTTTTTTCACCAGAGCAGATTTCTAAAATCCTTTTCAGTGAGGAAATTTTGGGGAATGTCTTATTTTGTTGGACTGGAAAGGTTTGGGGAAACATTTGGGCTAAGAGAAATCAAAGTTTAAGTTAATTTGGAGCAAACAAGTCGAGTTACATATGAATTAAAAGTTAGAACTCTGAACATCAGTACTTCAAAAGACCTTTTAAACTTAAGCTATGTGTTTCATTTTTCAGGTTAAAGATCTGGACAACCGGGGTCTCTCGAGGACATAAAAGCTTCAGGTTACAGTGAAAGGAGCCTTTTAGCGCACAGCACTGAACACCTTCCCCTGTGGTCTGCAGATGAGCGGGAAAAGAGAAAAGAGTACTTTTTATACTTTTGTTCGGGGGAAGAAATTTGCATCCAAGAGATTTTCTGTTGTTTTTTTTTTTTTTTTGTGGATGAATTTGATTTTTTTAATTTTGTTATAATGAAATGTCTCATCTGGGATCAGTGGGAGTGGGTGTCAATCATCCAGCCTGATGTCAAGAAGTGAAAGAAAGAACGCAGTGTTTATTTCAGAGCGCCTTGGATTTTTACAATGTGATCAATTAAAGAGGGATTAAACACAACCAAGCTCTGTTTGGGTTTTTTTGCTCTCAGATAAAACATGTTTTAGAAACAATATGAACTTGATCTGACACGAACAGACAATGGGTAAAATATACTGCAGTGCCATGAACAAGTAATTTTAAAAAGATCTCAGGTATTTCTATTTAATGCCACTGAGTCATTCTTTTTGTGTAAGTGACATAAAGAAGATTGGCTGTTAAAAGAAAGGAGGACAAATTGTGTCACTGTGAACCATAAACTGGATACTGGATGTAAAAAAAAAAAAATAATAAGTTTCTTCAGAAACTGCTGTGACATCAAACCTGTTGTAGCTTTTAAATGGGCCTAACATTTATTTCCAAACTCCTTGCTTTATAGTAGGGATGCACTGATCATACCATAACTTTTATTGTCACATAAAGAACTTTAATTTATGATTAAATCAAATTAGGTTTTTCACACAATTTTCTCACAAAACTATCACTTTGTTTACAGTATGTGGTTACAAACAGTTGTGTAGTACATTTTGTACTGGAATGTTACTTCTGATGCACTTTCTTCGTTTTTCTGCTGCATTATTAGTCAACAATTCTATATTAATTTCTTTAAATTCTGAGGCATTGCTGGTAAACATTTAAACACTTTATAGTTTAAATGTCAACTTCAGTAATTTCTTATCTACTCAGTTTTTTGCCTTTTAGCAAAAAATTACCGTCTTATCCCACAGGAGGGCATGCAGGTTATTATTGTAACACTGGTATCAGATTGGGATCAGTATTGATCGATACCCAAAGCCCAGAAAAGTTAAATCAGTGCATCTCTACCTTAAAGACACAAACTTTTAGATTTCTCATCTTTTAGCCACACTAGACATCAAAGACATAAGAAATATAGTTTTTTTCAAAATAAAAGTAAAAAAATACAAAGTTGAATTATGTGTATTGTGTGAAGTTTCGGTTTAATTACACAGCCATTCTTCATAAACTTGGTTTCAACTTGACTCCAGCCCTGTTTACATCCTCTATATATATATATATATATATATATATATATATATATATATATATATATATATATATATATATATATATATATATATATATATAATTTTTTTTTTTATATATATATATAATCGCCCCCCCCCCCATCCTTTAACACTGCGCAGGCGCGCGGCGGCAAACCACAACAAACATGTCTGCTGTTTGGAACTTTAACACAGTCTGTGAGAGTGATGTAAAGTTTACATCCTGCAACACATGCAACGATATAACACCTCGCGGGGGAAGCACGCTGAAAGGCTTCAACACAACAAATTTAATACGACATTTTAAGAACAAACACGCGGCGGAGTATGGTGAGTTTTCGAGACTCACGGCAGAAAATGAAAAGAAGACAGCCGGAGCAGCAACAGTCAGACGGCAGCCAACGCAGCCCACGCTTGGCAGCACTCGCCCGGTATGAGCGTGATAGCCAAAAGGCTAAGCAAATCACCCGAAAAATAATTGAATTCATCCGGCTAGATGACTAGCCTTTCTCAGTGGTGGAAGACAAAGGGTTCCGCCTACTGCTCTCTCACTTAGATCCACGGTATGTGCTACCTTGACGTAAATATTTCACAGACGTAGCCCTGCCAGAGCTCCTCCAGACAGTGTACTCTCACATCGAACGTCTCCTTGAAGAAGGCCTCTCATCCTCTGTAAGTTTCACAAGTAATATCTGGAGCTCGGACGTTAGTCCTGTGTCGATGCTGAGCTTAACGGCTCACTGGATTGATGCAGATTTTCAACTTCGTAAAGCTGTTCTGCATGCCCAGGAGTTCTCTGGCTCCCATACCGCCGTAGCTTGAGCAGCTGCGTTTGGGAAAATGTTTCAAGCATGGCATATTCCAAAAGGCAAGGTCCACGTGATACTGAGAGATAATGCCCGAAATATGGCGAAAGCTATGAAAGATGCTCGGTTACCCAGTTTGGGGTGTGCAGCACATACCCTGCAGCTAGCAATCCATGATGCAGTGCTATCACAGCGCAGCATAAGTGACATTATTGCCAAAGGGAGACGCATTGTGGGGCACTCTCCCTTAGCACATGCAAGACTTCAGTGTACAGAAACAATTCAGCTAGCCCATCAAAAGACTGCAACAAGATGTCAACACTGGGTGGAATAGCACCTATTATATGCTCCACAGACTCCTTGAGCAAAAAAGAGCGTTGGGCGTTTATGCAGCTGACTTTGAGCTACCTTTACGTCTTCCGAGTGGGAATCGATTGAAAACATTACAACACTCCTGGAACCTTTTTGAAGAGCTGACAAAGGAAATATGCTCATCAACTGCATCGGCTTGTGATGTCATACCCTCTGTGATGGTTTTAAAGCGTCTCCTTGCCAAAGATGCTGCAACAGACCGTGGTGTGAAGACAACTAAGACCATGTTGCTGGAAGCTGTCACCAAAAGATTTGCTGACACTGAAAAGGAGCCTCTCTACAGTTTGGCAACCATCATCGACCCAAGGTGAGAAAATTCTTATCACCGCTCAATGCGACAGGAACGACGTACAGGTGTCAGAAACTTCAGATCTTTAATGTTACTCTTCCTTCTGGTGCTTGTGCTGACTTCGCCTTCGATAGTTTTCTTAACACTGGAACAGACAGACTGTAGTGACTAGTCTTTAAAATAGCCGCTACCGGCTTGTAGTAGGTGAGGAGATGGATGACGTGAACCCCGCAGAAGAAAATAAGAAGTAATACAACAAAAAACGGAAGAAAGCCAGTCACTGGGATTAACTGAAAAAACCCTTTTATTCTCCTTCAGGGTTTGGTTTAAGCCGTTTAAAAAAGGAATAAACAATGCACCAAAAATCCGCTGAGCACAGTCAAAACCTTTTTGCTCATTGTACTACAGGCTACAATCGGGCAATCATCAAACTTAAAACACCTGCAGCCACCCTCAGCCCGCACTGACACCTTCAATGAACTCTGGTGGCTCAGAGAAAACAAAGAAATAAACACATGGCTCTCACTAGGCTTTACACCGATCATATCGGCTTTATTGGATCGGCTGATATTTGGCATTTTTTGTAATGATCAGGATCGGGTGTCATGCTATAAATCACCAATCGATTAATGATGTCATGGTTGTGTTGAAATTTTTTTAATCTGTCTCATTTACTCAAAACTAGTTTCACAGCATCAACATGTTTATTTTTTTTTATCCGAGAGCTAATGATTCATGATTAAAAAAAAATTCATTTTTGTCTTCGTGCCTCTTCCTGTTTTGAGTACTGTCGCTATGTGACTGACAAAGTTTCTTTGAATCTTCAGCAACATTCGGGCAACACAAAGAAAGATGTTGGAAGTGTGGAAGTTTTTCAAAGTTTTCGACATGTGATAAGTGTTATATAAGTGTTATAATCAAAGGTAAAAATCTTAGAATACTTAAACACATTAGGATTAGTAAAACCACTTAAAAGGTAACATATTTTAAAGTGTCATAGTCCCGTACATTTTAAAGGGTTATTTTAAAAAAGCACATATTAACACAGATCTTTACACTCTGGGTTGATCAGGCAGATCCTCCAACAGTGCAGGGTTTTTCCTGTAAATGTAGGCATTTGAATCTTGGTCCAGGTTTACCAGTTCTGCCAGTGATGTCACACAGGGATCGTGATCCACCAGCATCGTGGGCAGGCGGGACGACTTTCGCTCAATGCGACAGGAACGACGTACAGGTGTCAGAAACTTCAGATCTTTGATGTTACTCTTCCTTCTGGTGCTTGTGCTGACCTCACCTTCGATAGTTTTCTTAACACTGGAACAGACAGACATTTAAGTTAGTAAAAAAAAAATCAAAAAATGAAACTTTGTGGTGTTTTTCTTCATGCTTTAGTTGGATTAATTAAAATTTATAGACTCACCTTTGCAGGTATGGTGTCGTCTTTACATTGTATTTGACAACTGAAGCACCCTCTCTCTGTGGCGTCATCGCCGTCACTTCCTCATCACTTTCTGCTTCCTCTTCCATCTCGACTTCATTTTCACCACTTTCTGCTTCTTCCTTAATTTGCTCATCAACATCCTCAGGCTTCTCATTCCTTACCTCCTCTGTACATCCATCCAAGGATTTACTCTCTTCGACTTTATCCTCATTGCACACGTTGGTCTCCAAAGACACTTTACAAGGTTAAAAAAAAAAAAGGGGGAAAAAAAGACAAGTTTTATGAATAGGCGCATAGATTTAACAATGCACAAATTGTATAACCTTGCATTTCCATGTGTTGGTAATTTAAACCCTTTTACTCAGGAGAGACATAAAACAACTTACCTTCGCTGCATCTAGAGGGCGTCTCCATGGCCTCCAAAGCTTCACACAGATTCACAACAATCTGTCAGAAAAAAAAAGAAAGGTTTATCTCAGGTGAGGGTAATATTATAAGCTAGTCAAAAGCATCACCCAAAATTCTCCAGTCTCCTTACATCATCCACTCTGTCCTGCTGACTATCAAACAGATCCTCATCAGAGTTCTCCAGCAGGTCCAGAGTCGTGTTCATGATCCCTGGAGTCTGGATCTGTGTCGTCATCTCAGCTCTCTGAGTGTTCGCACAGAGAGCACCAACAGCAGCAGCAGAGTTTGGCTTGTGAGCTTCAGGCCTGGGCTCCGGTTTAGTGTTGGGTTGTACAACTGGCCGACGGTTAACCCGAGATTGTGGTTTGGGCTCAGCTTTAGGTTTTGCAGAGACTTTGGTTTTTGATTGTGCTGCTGTCACCATGGCTGGTCTCTTAGACGTCTTGCCCTTAGAAGCAAGCCAGTCTGCTAGTTTTGCTCTGCAGGGGGTAAATTAATACAATTAAGTATTTTTGATAGACAGCAACACAAAGACAAGCATCGGATACAGAAAAGGTTACCTTCTTTCCTCTGATGTCTCCATGTTCAACCTGTACTGGCTGATGGTGCTTGAGACTGGAGGTTTGTTGAGCTTCCGGTCCGTCACTGGTACCTTTGGCTTTGAGATCTGACTTCCCTTGGATGCGACAGCTTTAACGTTTCTGGTGCCTGTGCTGGTCAGTGTAGCAGGGACAGCTCTAGCAGGAGGGCGAGCAGAGTGAAATACAGCAGGAGGACGGCTGGTGATGGAGGGCTTGGACACCTGGGTGGGTCTCTCAGACACCGACTTGGACCTTGTAGGTGCAGGTCTATGTGCATCTCTCCCTAACTTGTCGGTCACAGATTTGGACCTGACTTTTGTCACATGTCCAACTCTTTGGCTTTCTATTTTTGGTGCAGATGGTTTTGGATCTGCATCAGGTATACTGGCACTCGACTTCCAGATGGATCCAATTTTTGACTGAACAATCTTGCCTTTGTACATGCCTGGAGCAGGTTTAGATGATGGTTCAACAACAGGAGGCTTTGGAGCTTCTATAACCATTTTCCTGTGTTTGACAGCCTGTTCAGAGAAGAAGGCCTGGCTGTGTGTTTGACGCTGTTTGACATCAGTAACACCAGCTCCTCTCTTGTTTATCTGCACAGTCTTCTTCAGAGCGGTGGACCTTGTGTCTGCTTGTTTTTCCTTGGATTTGACAGGACCACCTTTTGCCAAGGTTTCCTCTTTTTCGTTGCTTTTCAGTTGGAAGGGAGGAACCAAGGGTTTTTCCCTTTTGATAACAGGCTTGCTTCCAAATGCTGGCTGAGCATTCTCCTTGTTTTCCTGATTCATTTAAAATAAGAAGGCCATTAGATTGATTGGTTTTGATTTTTAAAACGAATAGGACAAAATAACTGGAGCAATATGAAATAAGATATTCATTAACATAAGACCTACCTTTTTATTGGTGTGGTTTCGTCTTGGCACAACTATGTCCATGGTGAAGTCTACCAGGTAAATCACTAGAGACCACTGCCCTACAAACAGTAGATTTTTTTTTTTTTAATAGCCTGGCTGCATTAGTTTAAGTCAGGATCAGTTGTGCTCAGATTTAAAAAAAAAAAAATAGTTCTTCCTTGCAATTATAAAAAAAAAAATTGTGAAAAATAAAAAATACAAACTGTTAATAAGTTAATAAAATAAATTGAAAAACCAAAGTGTAATTAAAGTACAAAGCGTAAAGCTAAAATACAGTCTTGTAAAAACTAAGTTGCACATTGGTGAAACTGTTGCACATGTTCATGTAATAAATAAATATACTATATCACATGATAATTTAAATAAATTGTAGAATATTCCACAGAATAATTTAAGAAAATGAAAGTGTAATGGCCTTAATGCAGTAATATTTTAACATTTATGGCTAAAAGTCCGATTAAACAATACTGTAGACCCTATCACACACTCCTCACAGTCCTGTTACACGGGGCTGTGAAGCGGCCATAAAAATAATACAAAATACTTCAAAACAATAGAAAGGAATATCATGTTTCATAAAAACACAGTGATGATCAAATTTTACCTTTATCTAGCCACAATTTACTGCTGTTATCGCTGCCATTAAAGAAACAGGATCATTGAGACGCTAATTGACGTTAGCTGTACACAAACGTTACACGCATTTTACGTCCGAGCGTCCGGACTGTCTCTACACACGAATCTTTTATGTATTATAAGTTCAGAAATAATTTAAACTTACCCTGCTGTCCACCTTTGTAGTGTTAAGTACAAGTACAGTCCCCCTCACCAACTTCTTAGTAAAACAGTTCCACGTCTGTCTGACTGAGTGCGGAAAAAACATTCAATTTGAGTTAGCGCGGCTGGGTTGCGATTGGCGAAGCTAGTATCGCGAGACTTGGAAATCAACCAATGGAGTGTGACAACAGTTCAGAACGAGAAGGCAGAACAACATTCCCATCACGAGTTTTCAAACTGTTCATGCCCTTGTTTAAATGTTTGAACCTAAATAGAATTCCTCTGGTACCGGTCAACTGTACTATGAGCTACACGCCCAACACTACACAGCCTCGGTCATGAAGTCATGATCCGCCTTTGTGTAAACTTTGTAGACGAACTTCAAGACCTCCAGTCTAGTAATAATCATCAGTGTGATAGAGCTGACAAGATTACTTATATTTAATGCACATTTTTGCATGGAAACCTTAGGTGGACATGTACGTACAGCCTGACATGTAACAGTATTTTATTTTTGGGTGACATTACGTAATTTCTAAGTCCTTAAATCTTGACAACTACTAACAATATTGTTTAATGCAGTATGGTTTTCACAAGATAACAGGATGTTATTAACACAATAAGTAAAAACCCAGTGGTTCTCAATTATATTCTGTCATGCCTCCGCAGGGGACATAAATTCTTTCATGTTATTTAATTTATATGGATTAATTTTTATGACTAACAATTCAAACAAAAGACCATGTGGTGGTATATTTGAAAACATGCCTGGGCATGTTTCTGCCATTCGGTTTAATAATACTGCTGAGGACTGACAAAGCGTGTAGCGTCAGATATTAGGTCATCGGATTAGAAACACAGGTTAAACAAGGTTTAAAGGGAAGCTACAAATGAATTAAATAAATAATTCAATAAATAAGGTAGGTGTGTGTGTGTGTGGGGGGGGGGGGGGGGGGGGGGTGTCAAGCGTTAAATATCGACGTGTTCATTCATACACCATGCAAAATTTCTAGTTTCCATTTTTTTTTAACCTGGCGGGAAGGACTTCCCTATATTAACGACATTATTTGAATGAGCACAACATTTGGCTTCAAAGTAAAATGAAAGATTAACCCTCATCACAAAAAAAAAAAAAAAAAAAAAAATCCCTTCACAGCATTAGTCAGTGAACTGAAATTAGGAGGGGGCTCCAGAACTGTAAAATTTCACACACCAGGAAATCAGTCTTTTGTACCGGCAACATCTTTTTTTTTTTTTTTTTCAGGTCCACAAACTCAATCTCTCTTATTTTGAAATCAACCGGAAGTTATCTCGCTAATTACAGAGCTTGACAGTTAGCTGGGTAAACAGTCAAGAGGACTAAGTCGTAATATTTTACAACTAGAAGTTTCTTCCTTATTACTTTAAAATGCAAAATCACTGTGCAGTTCCGAACTGTTCGAGTGGCAAATCCGACCCTCAACCACTCTTCAGGTTCCCGCTGGATCCTGAAAGGTAACTCATGCTCATTTCGATGCTAACTCAAACAAACATGAAGCTCCTAACAGGACAGTGAGTGTTCAACTGTTGGAACTGTTGGGTTAGCTCCGAGGCTCAGCATCTATATTAAAAACGTACAGTGCTCGAGATAAACTACCATTTTATCAAAATTGACTTGCAATAATCAGTACCATTGCACCTTAGCTATCTCATGAAAACTATTATACACGAGTACGTAGCATTTTAGCTCTCAATATGCATACTCTGTTCAAGCTTTGACAGATTCACGTGCTTTTCTGTTAGCAAATAAGCACCACACTCAGCCATTTTAAGGCGGGAGGAATCCGTTTTAAAACAGGTCACAATGAGTAAATGAGTAGTTACAAACGATGCAAGGAGTGCAGAGCTGGGCTATAGTCCATCATTTCTATGACGAAAAACCCATGAGATAAATATGTTTTACAGTCGAAATTTTGGCAGTGGTGAGCTGATGTGCACAAGCTCACGATATGAACAGAATGTGGGCACAATACTCAGAGATATCAAATTATTAATTCACATTATAAATATATATTGGTCACGAAAAGATCATAAAGTTTATGTGGTATTGGGCTTAAATTAGTCAACATTTGTCAGTCATGTAATGACATGCACCCATTAAAGAAAGCACTCTTTCAGGTTCTTCAACAGAGATGCTTCAGTGCTATATGCCTGTAACTTACTGGATTGTTTATGTTACTTGTTTTGAGTTACTATGTATTTATGATCTTGTTGAAATTAATGTAATACTGGGATAATTTGTTGTGGATGTGTTGTGGAAGTCCACCTTTCAGACTGAAATGTTTATCAAGTTTCAACATGTTTTCACTTTGAATGTTTTTTTTCCTTTAAGGTCCCAGAAGTGGGTCGAAAAGTGCCAAAGGGAAGACCTTTCAGGCAAATCACCAGACCAGTTATACAGATACTACAGACTTTGTGGGAAACATTTTGAAACTTCTTTGATTGAGAAGGTGAGTTGTGTTTCAGAATGCAAATGATTAACATCTAACTGAAAGGACCTATTTTTTAAACTGTTAATCATTAAGTCAAATATTGTTTTTACTATTATTAATTTATTCAGTATCATTGTGGAGCTCAAGCTGTTTTAAATGTCTAAATGCAGGTTCAGTGTAATTCTTGTCATTTGGCTTTAAATGCTGTCATAATTTTTTTCCCAGGATGCTGAGAGTGCTATGCTGAAGGAAAATGCCATACCATCAATCTTTGATGGACAAAGCCAAGCCAAAACTGAACAAGGGAAGCACACTAAAGTGACTGTAAGTTAGATACATATTGACAACTGTGAGATGCATTATTGTAATTGTACATGGGGGATAATTGATTCAGAGCACTTTCCATGGTTCTGTTGATTACAGGTAAACTTTCAAATAATGACCAGCACTTTAATATCAGTGACATTTTTTTAAAGTTTTTATTTTTTTCTGCACTGTGGATAGGAAAATACATTTAAAGATTTTACAATATGGGGTGACAAACACTGGTTTTATGATAACATCTTTTCAGACATTTTTTTAAGATTAAATTATCAAATCAATCAGGTATTAAAAAATAACTGATAAAAATCCATCAGCAAGTTATCTCAATTTATGTGTAATCATGTTTTAATTTGACTTTTAACTTTTGTAGACCAAGGAAGATGAAACAGTGGGCAGGGGAAGAAAAAGTAAGTAGAAAAATTATCAAAAAAAATGCACCTGTACCTCATAATAATACAACTGATTCCTGCACCTACTTTTTAAAGAGGTTATTTTGATATCCGTCTTACAGATGTTTTTTTTTTCCCTGTTTAGAAATGAAAAAGTCTCCGGCAGAGGCTGTTAAGGAAGATGTCCAAATGGTTCCACAGGTGGATGAGTACAGAGACTATCTGAAGTCGTTATTTGAGGTTCTTGTGCTATTAGGAGAGCAGGGCATTCCCCCAACAGGGCCAGGTGATCAGAAAAAGGAAGGTTCAAGTAACTTTCAGGCCCTCTTAGAATGTCGCATGAACTGTGGAGATGAATCCTTGAAGAAGAGAAATGATGAGAATAAAGAGTGCTGCTCCTCAGATCAATTCAATCAGCTGGTCCAGGTGTGTGAGAAATACATCCACATCAAGCTGGTGGAGATCGTGAAGCAAAACGGCTTTTTCTCATTACTCACTGATGATCTGGTGCAGATCTCAGGGGAGTGGTTCCTCCCTGTCTTCCTGCGTTACGTGGACCAGTCCAACTGTCAGAAGGAGAAGTTTGCTGGGTTTCTGCCTTTTGAAGGAGATGGAGACGGAGATGCACTAGCAGAGAAACTTCTCTCTGAACTGACTGACAAATGGGGTTTAGATATGGGTCAGTGTCGAGGGCAAGCCCATTCCTGCTCAGGGTCACATTTTAGTAAAATAAAAAGCTTTGCTGCGAAACTAATTGAGAAACATCCAATGGCTTTGCTCTCTCTAAGATCTACTCATACTTTAAACGTGTCCCTGGCAAATAGTATGGCTTTGTCTGGGATTCAGCTTGTCATGTCCACTTTGAAGAAGATTGATTCTTTCTTCAGTACCTCATCTTTACTGCAGTTGGAGCTGGAGCATGCAATCTCTATTTTTTACTCAGACAAAGAGCAGAGAGCCAATGAGCTGAAGGAGATATGTAAAACCAGCTGGACCAAACGCAATGATGTGTTTGAGGTGGCTGCAGAAATCCTGGAGTCATTGCTTCTCTGTGTGGACAGCGTGCACGACAACGAGGACATGAGGTGGGGTGATCAAGTCACACAGGACGCCTTAGATATTTCTAAAGCGCTAGCAGATTTTGAGTTCATCATGGCGTTAGTGGTGCTGAAAAACGTTCTGACTCTGACTCGAGCTTTTGGGAACAATGTACAAGGGAAAGCAATTGAAGCACATTTTGCTTCTACTAGTTCAAAAGCTGTCCTCCACTCCCTCAAAGAAGTGTCAGATAACATCGATGTGTATCACGAGTTTTGGCACGACGAGGCGGTCAACCTAGCTGCTGCAATGGAGATCCCTGTCAAGGTTCCTCGTTTGTTTTTGAGGAGGCATCAGGTGGAGTCTGGATCCATTCGTCCAGAGAGTTACTACAAGGAGCACCTTTCTGTCCCTGTGGTGAACCACATCATCAGAGAACTGAATGAACTCTTCAGTGAGGACCACCTGAAGGCTCTGAGGTGTCTGTCTCTGGTTCCTGCTGTCATAGAGCAGCACAAATCTACTGAGCCTGAAGAAGAGTGTGTGCAGGTGTTTAAGAATGACATCCCTAATGCGGGATCCCTCTCTGCAGAGCTGCACTGCTGGTGGGTGAAGTGGAGCAAAAAAGGAAAAGGTGAAACTGTGCCTGCTAGTCTTCGTGAAGCCCTCCAGCTGGCTGATGTGAAGTTCTTTCCAAATATGCTCGCAGTTATGAGACTGATCGGCGTCCTGCCTACTGTGGCTCTGGAGGATCAAGGTGAGGTGGCATATAAACGCTTTCAGATGTACGTGGAGAACACACCAGAGAGGTTCAAATCAAAGAGTCTTGCCCTCTTGAACATGAACTATGATGTTGGTTTTGATCTGGACATGATGGTTGAGCTCTATACGAAGACGTACCCTAACAAGGAGGAGGTGTCAAAGGTGATTGTGATGGAGTAGTGTCTGGACCAAAGGGCAAACCCCAATGTCACCAACTACACCTGACAGTTCAGAAGTCTGTTTATGTCACTGAATGTTAACACCATGTAAAGTGGAAGTTGATCAGGAAGAGAAATTTAAAGGGTCTGCACTAAGGGTGAACTCATGCTGCATTTATATAGATTCAGGAAGCACATGGACTGACTGTACCTTTGAAACAAAACCAAAAAAAAAACAGTTAACTTAGAGGAAAAATAAAACACAGAAGCTCTTGTTGTCCATTTTTATCCCTTTGTGTGAAAGCATCACAGTCGTAAATTTTTTCATAACAGTTTACTTCTCTTCTCATGTGCTAGGTTAAGTTGTACTTTGGTGTCTACCACCTACTTTAATCCAAGTTAATTCAGAATTACTCTAGTCTCATTTTTCTTTCTTTTTAGTACAAAGTGTAGAATGTAAATGGACTAGAAAGTAGACTGAAAAGGGTCAGCCATTGGATGAGAAATGCCAGACAGATGGGTTTTTTTTTTTCAGTACTTGTCCTTAATGCTGTTCAACTCATCCTTTTGAGCCTTTCCCCTGAACTCAACAGCGTGGATGAGTCCAGATTTCAGTGGAGCCTGTTCATTCCCTCACACAGATGCTGATGTAGCTTGTAAATAGTTTTTGTTATAAGAGTTTCAGTTAGTTTCCATGTAAGCCTTGTTGTAGTGTTTTTTCTCCTGTGCAACCCAATCTTTCTACTGACATTAAATAAATGTATAAGGAAGAATGACTTTAAGTCCCTTAATTTTAGCTAGATATTTTCTTCAATTCGATGACCTTGGGTCATATTTCAACTTGAGTGTTTTCATTGCCCTGTTCTTGATTTATGTCTTCTTATGAAAAAAATCCAAAATATGTAAATGTCTATAACTGTTCTCTTTTAGACACACTGGAAATGAGTAGAATTTTTTTTTTTATTGAAACTAAAACACATTTTTATTTTTATTTATGTAAATTGTGACCAAAATGAACTAATCATCCAGAGCCAATAACCATTGGTTGTGTACAGTACTGATTTTTTTTGGTAATAAAATTTAACATGTTAATAAAGACATCTTAAAACTGTCGTATGTTTTTGTGGATTTGGGTGTCAGTCTAGTTCTTGTACGGGCGATATTCTTGTTGCATACCAGTTCTTACAGAAGTTGGTGTGTCTCATCCTCCTCTGTCTGAAGCTGTTCTGTCAAGTTAAAGAAACAAAGTCCTTAAAATTTCTAAAAGGAGACAGAGCTGTAAACTGAACTTCTGAGGATCTTTCTGTGATATTTTTTATTATATAGTTTATATATAGTATAGTATATAGTGTTTATTTCCTTGAAGATTGAGAATTTTGCAATTAAGTAACGCCAGTTCATTAAACTATGCTGTAGAACAGAGCCTCAATAATTGTTGCCAGTTTTCATGGAATTAATTACCTGCTTGATGCCTGTTGATGCAGAACTTTTCAAAAACAAGCTACAGAGTACTCAGTGCTGCTGCACAGATTAAAGATATTTAACTTTTATCTAAGTATTCGATACTGTCTTACATCTATCTTAATAAATTACATTTGTTTTTAAGGGATTCCATCAAAGGTAATGATAAAAGTTTTGGAGTTTACCTGTAATAATTTAACTAAAAGGTTGAGCGACAGATCTTGGGGTTTTTTCACATGCAGAGACCTTTAGAGAAAAGGAGGCACATGGAGCACAAATTTGAAACATGGTATGTTGTGATTCTACGTTACATTCTTTAAGATAACGGGTTGCTACAATTCGACCAGTTATGTAGAAAGGTACGTTTCTGTGTGGTTTATCTTGGTGGTTCATGTCAATACGCGTGTGCCTGCATAAATACATTACGCCAGTAGGAGGCAGTATGAAAACTAATAACAGACAGAAGAACTAAGACATAAAACACAAGGTAAATCTACAAACTAAAGCAGGAAATCAAAGACATTACAACTCAAATGGTACCAAATGTGACAGCACATCCTACATTTGTCGTATATATGCTATGCACATGCTTAATCTAGGTATAAATGCAGCTTTAGTCCCACCTTTCTGAACACCTCCTCAACCATCTTTGATGTTTCTCCCTTTGGAGTCAGGGCTCCCCTTTTCAGGACCAAAACCTGAGATAACTTCATCACCTCTGCTGGCATCACCCTTCTTTTGGCATTTCAAGATCCTACATGGGAAAAGTCCACATTTTTTCATTGTTATTTTCTTTAACTAGAAATAACCGAGGAATCACTCGATATTCACCCAAAAGGCCAATTATCTGCAAAATTCTCCAAAAATTAAATTAAACAAGATAAACATTAAATAGCAGCAGAGAGACAGTACAACTTTAACAGATCAGATGAAGACCAATTAACAAACTGCTGAAAATTACTTTTCCTAATTTATTTATCTTTGTGGTATTAATGTCGCTTATTTTCAAATTTGAGAGTTGGCGAGTCATGTGACCGTAAGGGCCCGGAAGTTGTTATGAATAGCCCTGAAAACATGTTCAGTTTACTTAACTGATGGTTAATATAATAAACGCAACCAATTATTAACTTTCACAAACAGCATGTACACAAAACCACTAGAATCTGAATAATAAAATACTTTATTTATATTTTAAAAACTCTCCGTGTTATTTGAACGTGGTTGACCAGGTGAGCTTCCCCGGTTGCTATGGTAATCATCCTGAAATTCTGTCATTGAATCCAATCAATTCTCTTCTTCGGCGAAATACTGCTCGGCACGCACGAGGATTTTGCAAACAAGGATTTCTTCACAGAAACGAACATACAAAAGCGATTTTTCTTCTTTAACAGGACGTCGGACCATCTTCAAAGACCCTCTTCAACGCAACTTTGAGGACTTTTCATTAAAAAGTGAGTTTTTCTGCATCTTTCTGAATGCCTGAACAGATGCTAATATTGTCGATGTTAGCTTAGTCTTGTAGAAAATAAGTTACCATGTCAAAGTTTGTGGTTTATTTATAATTTGCCATAAAGTAAAGTATTATTTGATATAGTTAACCGTAAGCTTTGTGAAATATTCCGACCTCTGTCTCGATATTTAACTGTTCTATGGTTGATAAACGATATCAAAACTTTGGGTCAGACGTCTTTAAAAAACTAAAAACAGCAGCAAACAACCATTTTCAACAGGACTTAGACAGAGGAATAACGTCCACAGAGGACGGGACTTCCTCTCGGAAGAAAACTAGGAAATGTGCTCTTTTTATGACTACATTTACCATGTTTTGTTTTCCGGAAGTGCGGGCCTAATTTCGATGCTAACTTTGTTTTGAAACTCCTTTAAATGTTGAATTGAAAGACTGTATTAAATAAAATAAGACATGTTACATTTTCTTTTCTCCTTGTCCATAAGCTACTCGATGCAAGTGACAACAATAACATTTAGCACATTCTTGGAACATACATTTATCCTCCACAACATCCTCCACCACCACCACCACCTCCTCCTCAACATCCTCCTACTCCACCACCACTACCACCTCCACCTTCTCCCCAACATCCTCCACCACCACCACCACCTCCCCAACATCCTCCACCACCACCACCACCTCTACCGCAGAATCCTCATCCACCACCACCTCCTCCCCAACATCCTCCACCACCACCTCCAAGAGTTGGTGGTGGTGGTGGATGTTGGGGAGGAGGTGGTGGTGGTGGTGGAGGTGGATCTGCAGTAATGACTGTAAATATTATTGAAAGTCAAACAGCAAACAAAAATCAACTGTCTGCAAGCTTTGTGTCTCAGTCTGTTTTATGGACGCAAAGATTTAACCTCATGTTTTTGTTTTTTTCTCTTCATCAGGACGAATCATTTCGGGTGCTGATCTGCTTGCATTGGCACTTGCTTATCATCGTGTCATGGCTTCACCTCCTGTTGCTCCTGCTGCTCCTGCTGCTCCTGCATCCCATGTGGCAGATCATTCTTATGCTCTGCCTCCTGCTCCTCTTGCTCTTCCTAATCCGCCTGCTTTCCCCTTGGCTTTGCTTGCTCTTGATGCCCCTGCTTCTCCTCCTGTTGCTCCTGCTTTCCCTCTTGCTAACCCTGCTGTCCCTCATGTTATCCCTCATGTTATCCCTCATGTTATCCCTCATGCTATCCGTCGTGCTGAGCATCCTTTTCCTCGTGCTCAACATGCTCTTCGTCATTTCCAACATGCTTACCCTCTTGCTGAACATCCTTTTCCTCTTGCTAACCCTGCTGTTCCTCTTGATAACCCTGCTTATCGTCTTGCTGACCCTGTTTTTCTCCTTGATAACCCTGCTTTTCTTCTTGCTAACCCTGTTTATCTTCTTGCTAGCCCTGCTTTTCTTCATGCTAACCTTGATTTTCTTCGTGCTAACCCTGCTCTTATTCGTGCTAACCCTAGAGTGCTTCTTGCTAACCCTGTTTTTCTTCTTGCTGACCCTGCTTTTCTTTTCGCTAACCCTGCCTTCCTTCTTGCTAACCCTGTTTTTCTTCTTGCTGACCCTGCTTTTCCTCATGCTGCACCTCATGTTGTTCATGATGAACCTCATTTTGTTCATGATGAACCTTATGTTGTTCATTTTCAACCTTTTTCTCTAAATGAAGCTGTTATGGCTTCTTTTAGAGAGCATTTCCCTCTTCCTGAACCTGCTTTTCCTCCTTTTGAAAACCCTGTCCCTCTTGTTCTTGCTGAGGATGCACCTCTTCCACCTGATGATCCTTCTGTTGCTGAGCTTCTGGAGGGATCAGAAGAAGATGAGGACTCTCAGTCTGTGGACGAGAGTTCAAATTCTGAGTTGGACGAGGAGGACGTGGATGTTGAGGATGTTGGAATGGATGATTCCAGCTCTTCTCCTTCTGATGGCTCTGTTCAAGAGAACCAAGAAGCTCCATCAACTCCTGGATGCAGCTTTTCTTCGAGGAGGCGTAGAGCCAGGGAGGAGAGCTCTGAGGAGGAGGGGGAGGAGCCTCCTGCGAAGAAGCCGAGGTGGGATGATGAGGAGAGCGACTCGGATTGATGCTGAAGTCACTACATCCGACAGCACCGTCTGAACAGCGTCTGGCACCAGGACCTCCAGTTTCCAGGGATAATGGACCCTTTTTAACCCTCAAGTCTTTGCGTCTGGCGGGGCTTGGGGCATCCTGTGTAGCGTCTGGCACCAGGACTCTTTATTTCTTTCTTTATCTAATGGGAGATGGACCCTTTTTAAAGGCTTGTCTTTGCGTCTGGCGGGGCAAGCTGACTTATAAAAAGTCTTTGCGTCTTGCGGGACTGTTTTAGTTCCTGGTAGCGTCTGGCACCGGGACTTTTATGGATAACTTTTTTCTTTCTTTAAAATGATAGATAATGATGGATGATCTTAGAACCTGAGAGCCGGGCTTTGCGTCTGGCCGGACTGGCAACGCCTCAGGTATGTTTAAGTGAAGATAGGAGGGGAGGAGGAGGAAGAGGAGAAGGTGGAGGGGACAAGCAGGTAGGTATGAATTATTTTACTAATTTATTTCCATAGCTTTGTTTTAAAGTAAAGTTTGAGTGAAAAGAGAACAGGCAGAGGAGAAGGAGGAAGACAAAGAAAAGGAGAGAGATGGAGGAGGTGGAGGGGACAAGCAGGTAGGTATGAATCATTTATTTTCATAGTTTCTGTTTTAGAGGAAATGAAGACAGAAGTGGAAGAGGAAGAGGAGGAGATGGAGGAGGAGGAGGTGGTGGAGGGGACAAGCAGGTAGGTATAAATTATTTTACTAATTTATTGACATAGTTTCTGTTTTAGAGTAAAGTTTGAGTGAAGAGAGAACAGTCAGAGGAGAAAGAGGAAGACTAGGAAAAGGAGAGAGATGGAGAAGGAGGAGGAGGTGGAGGAGGAGGAGGAGGAGGTGGAGGAGGTGGAGGAGGTGGAGGGGACAAGCAGGTAGGTATGAATTATTTTACTTATTTATTTCCATAGTTTCTTTTTTAGAGAAAATGAAGAGAGAAGAGGAAGAGGAGATGAAAAATAGGAGAGAGATGGAGACCGATATAGAGGGAGGAGGTGGAGGAGGTGGAGGGGACAAGCAGGTAGGTATGAATTATTTTACTTATTTAGTTCCATAGTTTCTTTTTTAGAGAAAATGAAGAGAGAAGAGGAAGAGGAGATGAAAAATAGGAGAGAGATGGAGACCGATATAGAGGGAGGAGGTGGAGGAGGTGGAGGAGGTGGAGGGGACAAGCAGGTAGGTATGAATTATTTTACTTATTTATTTCCATAGTTTTTTTTTTTAGAGAAAATAAAGAGAGAAGAGGAGGAGGAGGAGGAAGAAGAGGAGGATGAGGAGAAGAGAGAAGGTGGAAGAGGAGAAGAAGGAGGAGGACAGAGAAGGTGGAGGAGGTGGAGGTGGAGGTGGTGGAGGGGACAAGCAGGTAGGTATGAATTATTTTACTTATTTAGTTCCATAGTTTCTTTTTTAGAGAAAATGAAGAGAGAAGAGGAAGAGGAGATGAAAAATAGGAGAGAGATGGAGACCGATATAGAGGGAGGAGGTGGAGGAGGTGGAGGAGGTGGAGGGGACAAGCAGGTAGGTATGAATTATTTTACTTATTTATTTCCATAGTTTCTTTTTTAGAGAAAATAAAGAGAGAAGAGGAGGAGGAGGAGGAGGAGGAAGAAGAGGAGGATGAGGAGGAGAGAGAAGGTGGAAGAGGAGAAGAAGGAGGAGGACAGAGAAGGTGGAGGAGGTGGAGGAGGTGGAGGGGACAAGCAGGTAGGTATGAATTATTTTACTTATTTATTTCCATAGTTTCTTTTTTAGAGAAAATAAAGAGAGAAGAGGAGGAGGAGGAGGAGGAAGAAGAGGAGGATGAGGAGGAGAGAGAAGGTGGAAGAGGAGAAGAAGGAGGAGGACAGAGAAGGTGGAGGAGGTGGAGGTGGTGGAGGGGACAAGCAGGTAGGTATGAATTATTTTACTAATTTATTTCCATAGTTTCTTTTTTAGAGAAAATGAAGAGAGAAGAGGAAGAGGAGATGAAAAATAGGAGAGAGATGGAGACCGATATAGAGGGAGGAGGTGGAGGAGGTGGAGGAGGTGGAGGGGACAAGCAGGTAGGTATGAATAATTTTACTAATTTATTTCCATAGTTTCTTTTTTAGAGAAAATGAAGAGAGAAGAGGAAGAGGAGATGAAAAATAGGAGAGAGATGGAGACCGATATAGAGGGAGGAGGTGGAGGAGGTGGAGGGGACAAGCAGGTAGGTATGAATAATTTTACTAATTTATTTCCATAGTTTCTTTTTTAGAGAAAATGAAGAGAGAAGAGGAAGAGGATATGAAAAATAGGAGAGAGATGATGAGAGGATGTTGCAGAGGAGATGGTGGTGGAGGATGTTGGGGAGGAGGGGGTGGAGGATTTTGGGAAGGAGGTGGTGGTGGTGGAAGATGTTGGGGAGGAGGTGCTGGTGATGGTGGCGTCGAAGGATGTTGGAGAGGAGGTGGTGGTGATCGTGATGGTGGAGTAAGATGTTGGGGAGGAGGTGATGGTGGTGGAAGAGGGTGTTGCGGAGGAGGTGATGGTGGTGGTGGAGGATGTTGGGGAGGTAGTGGTGGTGGTGGTGGTGGTGGTAAAGGATGTTGGGGAGGAGGTGGTGGTGGTGGTGGTGGTGGAGGATGTTGGGGAGGAGGTGGTGGTGGTGGTGGTGGTGGAGGATGTTCGGGAGGAGGTGGTGGTGGTGCTGGAGGATGTCGGGGAGGAGGTGGTGGTGGTGGTGGTGGAGGATGTTGGAGAGGAGGTGGTGGTGGAGGATGTTGGTGAGGAGGTGTTGGTGGTGTAGGAGGTTGGGGAGAAGGTGGAGGTGGTAGTGGTGGTGGAGGAGGAGGATGTTGCGGAGGAGGTGGTGGTGGTGGAGGAGGATGTTGGGGAGGAGGTGGTGGAGGTGGTGGTGGTGGTGGAGGATGTTGGGGAGGAGGTGGTGGTGGTGGAGGTGGATGTCAGGGAGGAGGTGGTGGTGATGGAGGAGGATGTTGGGGAGGTGGTGGTGGTGGAGGATGTTTGGGAGGAGATGGTAGTTGTGGTGGTGTAGGAGGTTGGGGAGAAGGTGGAGGTGGTAGTGGTGGTGGAGGAGGAGGATGTTGCTGAGGAGGCAGTGGTGGTGGAAAAGGATGTTGGGGAGGAGGTGTAGGTGGTGGAGGAGAATGACCAGGAGGTGGTGGTGGTGGTTGAGGTGGATGTTGGGGAGGAGGTGGTTGTGGCGGTGTAGTACGTTGAGGGGGAGGTGGTAGTGGTGGTGGAGGATGTTGGGGAGGAGGTGGTGGTGGTGGAGGATGTCGGGGAGGTGGTGGTGGTGATGGTGGTGGTGGAGGATGTCGGGGAGGTGGTGGTGGTGGTGGTGGAGGATGTTGGGGAGGAGGTGGTGGTGCTGGTGGTGGAGGATGTTGGAGAGGAGGTGGTGGTGGAGGATGTTGGGGAGGAGGTGGTGGTGGTGGTAGAGGTGGATGTTGGGGAGGAGCTGGTGGTGGTGGTGGAGGAGGATGTTGGGAAGGAGGTGGTGGTGTGGGTGGTGGAAGATTTTTGGGAGGAGGTTGTGGTGATGATGGTGGTGGAGGAAGATGTTGATGTGGTGGTGGTGGTGGAGGATGTTGGGGAGGAGATGGTGGTGGTGTTGGAGGTTGTTTGGGATGAGGTGGTGGTAATGGTGGTGGCGGAGGTAGATGTTGGGGAGGAGATGGGGGAGGTGGTGGAGGAGGATGTTGGGGAGGAGGTGGTGGTGGTGGTTGAGGATGTCGGGGAGGTGGTGGTGGTGGTGGATGTTGGTGAGGAGTTGGTGGTGGTGGAGGATGTTGGGGTTGAGGTGGTGGTGGTTGTGGAGGATGTTGGGGAGAAAGTGGAGGTGGTAGTGCTGGTGGAGGGGGAGGATGTTAGGGAGGAGGTGGTGGTGTTGGTGGTGGAGGAGGAGGAGGATGTTGGGGAGGAGGTGGTGGAGTCGTTGATGGTGGAGGTGGTGGTCATGGTGGTGGTGGAGGAAGATGTTGGGGAGGAGGTGGTGGTGGTGGTGGAGGATGTTTGGGAGGAGGTGATGGTGGAGGATTTTTGGGAGGGGTGGTGGTGGTGGTGGTTGAGGATGTTGGGGAGGAGTTGGTGGTGGTGGTGGAGGATGTTGGGGTGTAGGTGGTGGTGGTGGTTGAGGATGTTGGGGAGAAGGTGGTGGTGGTGGTGGTGGAGGATGTTGGGGAGGGGGTGGTGGTGGTGATAGTGGAGGAGGATGTTGGGGAGGAGGTGGTGGTGGTGGTGGAGGATGTTTGGGAGGAGGTTGTGGTGGTGGAGGATGTTGGAGAGGAGGTGGTGGTGGTGGATATTGGGGTGGAGATGGTGGTGGTGGTGGTGGAGGATGTTGGGGAGGAGGTGGTGGTGGTAGTGGAGGAGGATGTTGGGGAGGAGGTGGTGGTGGTGGTGCAGGTGGAGGAGGATGTTTGGGAGGAGGTGGTGTTGATGGTGGTGGTGGAGGAAGATGTTGGGGAGGAGGTGGTGGTGGTGGTTGCAGGAGGAGGTAGAGATGGTGGTGGTAGTGGAGGTGGAAGGAGGAGGAGCCGGATAAGGTGGTGGTGGTGGAGAAGGTGGGAGGGGTGGTGGTGGTGGTGGTGGGAGAAGGAGGATGGGGTGGAGGTAGTGGAGGAGGTGGTCGTAATGGGATGAGGAGATGGTAGTGGTGGGAAGAAGAGAAGGAGGTGGTGGTAGTGGTGGAGTAGGTGGGACTAGAAGATGGTGTAGGAGGAGGTAGAGATTGTGGTGGTAGGGGGAGGTTGTTAGTGGTGTCGGAGGGAGGAGGCAGATGAGGAGGTGGTGGTGGTGATGGCAGGAGGAGGTGGTGGTGGTGGTGGTGGTGGGAGGAGAAGGAGGTAGAGATGGTCTTGGTAGAAGGTGGTTGGTGGTGGTGGTGGAAGGAGGTGGTGGTGGTGGTCACGGGGGGAGGAGAGGGTGGGGTGGTGGAACAGGAGGTTGGTGGTGGTGGTGGAGGGAGAAGGTGGAAGGAGGAGGTGGTGGTGGGAGGGAGGTGAGGAGGAGGTGGTTGGCGGTGGTTGTGGTGGTGGGAGGAAGAGGAGCTAGAGATGGTGGTTGTAGGAGGAGGTTGGTGGTGGTGGTGGAAGGAGGTGGTTGTGGTGGAGAAGAGGTAGTGGTGGTGGTGGTGGTAGGGGGGGGAGGAGGGGGTGGGGTGGTGGTAACAGGAGGTTGGTGGTGGTGGTGGAGGGAGGAGATTGAAGGAGAAGGTTGTGGTGGGGAGGAGGTGAGGAGGAGGTGGTTGGTGGTGGTGGTGGGAGGAGGAGGAGCTAGAGATGGTGGTGGTAGGAGGAGGTTGGTGGTGGTGGTGGAAGGAGGTGGTGTTGGTGGGGAGGAGGTGGTGGTGACGGTGGTGGTGGAAGGAGGAGGTGGATGAGGAGGTTGAGGCGGTGGTGGGGCAAGTGGTGGTGATGATTGGAGGAGGAGGAGGTGGTGGAGGATGTGGTGGATAAGGAGTTGCTGGTGGTGGTGGAGGAGGTTTGTGGTGGAAGGTGGAGGAAGTTGGTCTTGGAAGGAGGTGGTGGTTGCAGGAGGAGGTAGAGATGGTGGTGGTAGGAGGAAGTTGGTGGTGAAAGGAGGTGGTGGTGTTGGGAGGAGGTGGTGGTGTTGGTAGGGAGGAGGTGGTGGAAGGCAGAGGAGGTAAAGGTGGTGATGGTTAGAGGAGGTTGGTGATGGTGGTGGAAGGAGGAGGTGGTAGTGGTAGGAGGAGGAGATGGTAGTGGTGGGAAGAAGAGAAGGAGGTGGTGGTAGTGGTGGAGTAGGTGGGACTAGGTGATGGTGTAGGAAGAGGTGATATAAGTGGTGGTGGAAGAAGGAGGAGTTGGTGGAGGAGCTGGTGGTGGAAGCAGAGCAGTTTGGAGAAGGTGGTGGTCGGGGAGGAAGATTTGATGGTGGTATTAGTACGAGTTGGTGGTGGTGGGAGGAGGAGGTGGTAGTGTTGGGAAGAGGAGGAGGAGGAGGTGGTGGTGGAGATGGCAGGAGAAGGTGGTTGTTGAGGTGGTGGTGAGAAGAGGAGGAGGCGGTGGTTGTTGTGGTGGTGGTGTTCAACGGAGGAGTAGGTGGTGGAGGAGCTGGTTGTGGTGGTGAAGCAGTTTGGAGGAGGTGGTGGTTGGGGAGGAAGATTTGATGGTGTTAGTAGTAGCAGTTGGTGGTGGTTGGAGAAGGAGTTGGTAGTGGTGGAAAGAGGTGGAGGAGGTGGTGGTGGAGATGGCAGGACAAGGTGGTTGTTGAGGTGGTGGTGGGAGGAGGGGGAAGTTGATAAGGAGGTGGTGGTGGCTGGAGGAGGTGGTTGTGGTAGGAATAAGAGAAGGAGGTGAAGTTGGTGGTGGAGTTAGTGGGACTAGGTGGTGGTGTAGGAGGAGGTGATGTTGGTGGTGGTGGTGGAAGGAGGAAGAGGTGATGATGGTGGTGGTGGTGTAAAGGGGAGGAGTTGCATGAGAGGGTGGTAGTGGTGATGGTGGTGACATGTGAAGGAGGAAGGTCTGGAAATAGTGATCGTGGGAGAAGGAGGAGTTGGTGGTGGATGTGGTGGTGGTGTTTAAAAGGAGGTGGAAGAAGGGCTGGAAATAGTGGTGGTGGTGAGAGGAGGAGGAGGTTATGGTGGTGGTGGTGGAACGAGGAGGAGGTGGATGAGGTGGTGGTAGGAGGAGGAGGTAGAGATGGTGGTGGTGGAGTAGGTTGGTGGTGGAAGGAGGAGGTGGATGAGGAGGTGGTGGAGGGTAGGAGGTTGTTGTGGTGGTGAAGGGAGGAGGAGGAGGTAGATGTGGTGGTGGTTGCAGGAGGAGTTTGATGAGGAGGTGGTGGTGGTGGCGGGAGGAGGAGGTGGTGGTGGTGGCGGGAGGAGAAGGAGGTAGAGGTGGAGGTGGTGAAAGGAGGAGGTGGATGAGGCTGTGGTGGTGGTGGTGATGGCGGGAGGAGGAGGTAGAGATAGTGGAAGGAGGAGGTTTGTGGTGGTAAAGAAAGGAGGTGGTGGTGGTGGTTGGGAGGAGGTGGTGGCGGGAGAAGGAGGAGGTAGAGGTGGTGGTGAATGGAGGAGGTGGATGAGGAGGTGGTGGTGGTGGTGGTGATGGCGGGAGGAGGAGGTAGAGATGGTGGTGGTAGGAGGAGGTTGGTGGTGGTGTTGGTGGAAAGAGGTGGTGGTGGCGGAGGAGGTGCCGGTGGTGGTAGGGAGGAGGTGGTGGTGGTGGTAGGGGTGGTGGCGGGAGGCGGGGGAGGTTGAGGTGGTGGTGGGAGGAGGAGGAGATAGAGGCGGTGGTAGGAGGAGGTTGGTGGTGGTGGTGGAAGGAGGAGGTGGTGGTAGTAGGAGGAGATGGTGGTGAAGGGAAGAGGAGGTGGTAGTGTTGGGAAGAGGAGGTGGTAGTTGTGGGAAGAGGAGGAGGAGGAGGAGGTGGTGGAGGTGGCGGGAGAAGGTTGTTGTGGAGGTGGTGGTGGTGGGGAATGTGGGAGGAGGTTTAGTTGGTTGTAGTAGTTGGCGGAAGGAAGAGGAAGAGGAGGTGGTTGTGGATGAGGAGGTGATGGTGGTGGTGGGAAGAGGAGGTGGTTGAGGTTGCGGGAGAAGGTGTTAGTGAAGATGGTAGTGGTTGGAAGAGGAGGAGGTGGTGGTGGTGGTGGAGTAGCTAGGAGTAGGTGGTGGTGGTGGAGGAGTTTATGGTGTTGGTTGTGGTGGAAGAAGTAGGAGACGATGATAGTGGTGCTGAAGAAAGTAGGGAGGGGGCAATGGAGGAGGAGGTACTGGTTGTGATTGTTGGAGGAGGAGGAGATGGTGGTGGAGGGGGTGATGGGGGAGGTGTCATAGTGGTGGTAGAAAGAGGAGGTGGTGGAGGAGGTGGTGGTGGTTGGAGGAGGAGATAGTGATGGTGGAAGGAGGAGGTGGTAGTAATGGTGGTGTTGGTAAAGTTGGGAGGAGGTGGTGATGGAGGAGGAGGTGATTGTAGTGGTAGGAAAAAGAGAAGGAGGTAGAAGTGGAGGTGGAGCAGTTGGGGGATCATGGTGGTGGGGGAGGAGGATATGGTGGTTGTAGTAGGAGGAGCTGTTGGTAGTGTGAGGAGGAGATGGTAGTGGTGGGAAGAGGAGGAGAAGGTGGTGGTGGAGGTGGCGGGAGAAGGTGGTGGTGAAGGTGATGGTGAGAGGAGTTGGTAGAGGAGGTGGAGAAGGTGATGGGAGGAGGAGGAGGTAGTGGTAGGAAGAAGAGATTTATGCCACAGGCTTGAAATGTGTGATTGATCTCTCCGAGGGCTTTTCGACGAGGACTCGTTTGTTTCTGCTCCATTGCAACGCAGAGTTTTGGCACTCAGCAAAGTCGAATTAATGCAGATTTGACGCCTCAACCACTGCTCCTCTCGCAGTATTAGTGTTTAGTCTCCTACTTGTTCCCACTTGGTAATATCATCCATCAACATGGCCTTCATTTCTACTGTTGAGCTGATGACATACAGCTCTACATTTCCACCAGAAAAAAAAAACTCAGTGAAACAAAAAACGTAGACAATTTCTTATCACCTAACTACAACAAATTTGACCCTATGAGTATAGGGCCTAAGTCCCTAACAAATCCCATTCAGAATTTCAGTCTCACATTCAATAATTGAACTGTTTTTCCTGCAACTCAACCTTGGAATCCTTTTGACAGCAAACGTTCCTTTTGTCACATCACCCATCTCAGTAAAACGACCTTCTTCCACCTCAGAAATATAGCCCACCTCTGTCCATCTCTTTTTTCCTCTCTCTTCCAACCTAGCTCTCCATGTAGCCCTTTTAAATTACTTTCATAGACTGTACATACGAAGGAATTCAAGTTACCACCTTTGCAAAGTGAGTATTGAAACAGCGTACTCATTTTCATAGCTTGTATCTTTCTCGTTTTTCTTTCTTTCAAATAAGGAGAAGAAATTCAATTCTTCTAAATAAATCATGAAAACATTCACCCCTACATATAGGGTGTATCATTAAAGAAAAGCGTGATTCATACAAAAGATGTTCTTAATACTGGTCTGTGAACATGTTTGTTTTTGCCTTAAAGATCAGCTCTCTTGAATCAAGGTGTACACCATTTCCAGTACTTCTGAACCTTATTGCAATTTTTAACACCTCCACATGGGCTTTATTCCCTAAGGATTGCCATTGTTTCACATTTATATGTGAAAATACAGTGAATGAAAGAGCAAGAAAGTTAACATATTAAATTTTAATAAGCAAGTGAGGAAAGTTTATTCATTGCACAAACCACCATGTAGTTATCAAGAAGTAAATTTCAATGCAGTGAAAACTTAACACAATCAGAAAACAAAGCTTATAAAAACTTTTATGAAAATAGTACTTAAAAACCCTGAAGAAGACATGCTGTGCAATATTCATCAGTGCATTATGTCAAAGTAAAGAATAAATGTTTTAAAGCATTAAGGCTGATCATGCTGGTCATCAATTTCATAATCGATTAATCAATCGATTATTCGCTCAATTAATCGAGTAGTTGTTTGGTCCATAAAATTTCAGAAAATGCTGAAAAATGTCAGTGTTTCTTGGCTTTCAAGATGACATCATCAAATGTCTTGTTTGCAAACCAAAGATATTGAGGACCGTCATAGACGCGCAAAGAAACCAGAAAATATTCACATTTATGAAGCTGAAATTACAGAAGTTGGACTTTTTTTCTTAAATGATTACTTCAACCGATTAATCCATTATCAAAATAGTTGACGATTAATTTAGTGATTGATTAATAACCAATTATTCAATTAATTGTTGCAGCTCTACTGGTTACACTGAGTGTGTTAGCTCCATGTCTGCTCTGTAGTTTTCAGAAGGATTAGGATCTGGTTTTGGTTGGTTTGACAATCACAGAGGTGTCACTAGAAAGCGTTTGGTAGAACCCTTGTGCAAAACCATCCATGAACATGTTCTTCAGACGGTGCTTGAAGTGGACATATCTCACACCAGGTCCATAACCAGAGAACACGTGTGACACCTGCAGGCCAACAGAGAGACATACAGTCAAGAGACAAAAAGTGTATGCAGCTGGTAAGATACAGAATTTAACTATGTATGCAAACAGTACAGGACAATAAAAAAGGCTCATCTGGAACCTTGTGTTTCAGATCTTTCTTCTTGCCTAGCAAGGAGATGGTGCTACTCTGTCTAGAACAACTTTTCAGACTGAAGGCCAGTCCATTAACAAAAAATTGGTTACAGAAAAGGCACTGGCTCCAAACCAGCACATAATAATAATAATAATAATAATAATAATAATAATAATAATAATAATAATAATAATAATAAAAATAATAATAATAATAATAATAATAATAATAATATTGTTGAACTTAATGTATTGTATCTTAAAAGACAAAATTTGCCTAGAAGAACCCTAAAGGAATAAAAATCTTTTAAAATGTATTTCTTTAAATAAAATTCAGATAAAATCTGGGAAGGCTCTAAGACAAAAGTTTGCTTAAAGAAGAGCTTTAAAAGAGCTTTAAAAGATGAAACCTGGTGGGAGAAAGCTGTAAGAATGGTGAGCTGTTGACCAGGTTAAAAAGTGGAAACCTACCTCCTAAAGCTGGTTTTCAATTTGGAGTATTTTTTTTTTACTAAGTTTACTGAATGAGCTTTCTAGTCAGAAAGTTCAACTTCTTCCTGTATGAAATAATTAACAGCAATAATTATATATACGACAACGCTTCACAACTTTTCACTCAAAAACGCAGAGAAAAAAATCTGCATTCATATGGAAATGCAGAGGGACTGAAAATGCTGTAGTATGCATAGAAAGCCTCTAGGTGGCGATATAACTGCAGAGTCTTTTGGTAGTCTGCCATCAAAGAAGACGTAGGCTGATCATCTGGTGTATATATTAAATGTGTCTTATCTGAGTGCAGAGGTGGAACAACAGATGCACATGTTGTTGAATGGCAGTCAGCAGATTCAGCAGCACAAGCAAAACCCGGTAAGCCCGCCATTTAACCATTATTGTTGTTCCGTTAGCAAAAGTTCCCACAACAAAAGTGGAATGCGCACGCACAAAACAGAGCGTGACGTCAGCATTTTCACTGAAAATGCCGGCTTGCTGTGTATACTGCAACGGAGGCTGCAGCATTTCAGAAAAATTCCACTCTGCAGGGCGTTTTGCGTTCAGGTCAGCTAAAACGGCGTTTCTGTATAAACGAGAAGCCGAAACACAAGAAAACTTTTGCATTTCATCCTAATACCTTTGGCGTATACCCAGGCCTCAAACTGCAGGTACCTGCACACCCGTACCTTTGTGGATTGAGTGACTTACCTCCTTCCAGGTGGGTGACTCAGCATTGGGGTCTTCAGTGGGTTTGACAGAGTGCTCTGAGATCACTGTTGTTTTATCTGCACCCAGTAACTTCACATGAAGCTCAAAGGTTTGTTCCTCCAGCTGACTGTCCTTGTACCTGGGAAGAACTATTGATGATTAGAAATGCAAAAAGAATTTAAGGGTCTAAAGATTGCAATACAATGCAGTTCTACACTTATTTAGGGCATTTTTCATGAGGTGTAGATGTAAAAAAAAAAAATAGAGCTTTCATTTTACAGGTTAGTTATTTAAAATTTCCAGTTTTCACAGGGAACTCTTTAGTTGGATAATTTTAGGGAAAATGGAAGAGATCAAACATTCTCTGAGATTTTTTGTTCTTTTTTTTTTCATTCATTCATTTTCAATACCGCTTCTCCTGTTCAGGGTCATGGGTGGCTGGAGCCTATCCCAGCTGGCTAAGGGCGAGAGGCGGGGTACACCCTGGACTGGACGCCAGTCAATCGCAGGGCTGACACAGAGACACAGACAACCATTCACGCTCGCACTCACTCCTACGGGCAATTTAGAATCTCCAATTGACCTAGTGAGCATGTTTTTGGACTGTGGGTTGAAGCCGGAGTACCCGCAGAGAACCCACCCATGCACGGGGAGAACATGCAAATCCACTCTACACATGCAAACTCCACACAGAAAGGCACACTGGGATTCGAACCGGCAACCTTCTTGCTGTGAAGCAAGAGCATTAACAGCTGCGCTACCATGCAGCCCCTTTTTTTCCACTCTTTTGTAAATTATTTATGAACCGATATAAAGCATGCTGTCCCAAGTTGCTCCTATTGCATTAAGCATTTACCTTGTTTTATATGTTAGTTCCCATTTTTGGGCTATGTAGTTATTGTCAACTCTGAGTGTGTAGCAGTACTTTTCCCACAGTGTGAGAAGTCCAGTATTATTTTCTGAGTTTTCTCTTTTCAGTGATTGTGTGCCTCAGTCTGACTAGAATCACTTATGTTTTGTCTCATGTCGGTATCTGCGAGCTTGGTTTCTCTGCTAAGTGTTTCCAGTGTGTTTTTTTCTAATCTCATGTCTGATTTTCAGCACAAATTTCGACTCAGTCACATGACTGACAAAGACCAATCACATTATTATTATTATGAACAACAACGACTCCAACTCCAATTAATAAAATAATTAAGGAAGCAGGAGGAGGTGCTTATTAACCCACCAGTCCTGGATGACTATCTCAGGCTGAAACTTATCCAGCAGTTCATCCCACAGTCCCTCCGCCTTTAGGTCCACAACCTGCTCCATGGTGAACCAACTGAAAAGAAAGAGCAAACACATTTCAAACATTTTTAAAGCCCATATCTTGGACTATGGAAAACAGTTGAACTGAATTATTTTCCTCACAGTTGTCAATTCATTGCTCAGAAATGATTGCAACCATCTGCTGACTGGCTGTGCACTTTGGCTAACATTAGCCCAAAGTGCACAAAGCAAAAAAAAAAATAAAAAAAAAATGGAAATGCAAGCTTTCTATCCTCCTCTTTGCTTTCTATCCTCCTCTTTCACTATCTAAAACCTCTCACACTGAAAACGTGGGTAGGAATATTGTCACTGTGACATCAAGTGTTTGACTGCCGTCTTGCCCTGGTACATACTCAGAGATTTACAATATACATAGTTTTATGTGGTATGAGTGGATTTACTTTGGGGCTGTTTGTTTAGTTTTAGAATGACAAACTATACATAATTATAATATTTGGAAGGCAGTAATTATACCTGGGCAGCCCACCCAAGTCACACCCATGTGTGGGAAAGGCACATGTGACAAAGGCTCTGGGATGTAACTGCTGAAGGATGAGTGTGACTCAAACAAATGGGTAATAGTTTAGAAAGTGATTAAACAGAAGCAGTTACTCCCTGTTGCTAGACGGAGGAACTCTGAGGTTTGTAGACATTTCAGATACGTACAGAAACTATAAGTCAAAGCATACATCATTGCTAAGCGCCTCTCGAGTGGCAGCTTGTCACAGCAGCTCTCTCTTTGTTGTTCTTTTTTCTCCTTCTTTTTCTTATCTTTCAAGTTATCTTCGTATTTGGAGCCTGTCATTACTTTAAATGGCTCAAATGTTGACCAATGACGCCAAATTGGTTGCGTTTGCACTGCTGTTTTCACCTTTATTCTTTCTATTCTATTCTTACATGCACTCTTTAATACTAGTTTATTTGTCACTCTTTGTATGGTTGTTGCAATATGACGCTTTGTATTTGCATACAGCACATTCCCATCTAATCTTGCAGCCCACTGCTGCCCTCAACATCTCAACAGAAGGGAGCAGATGGCCAACATTTCATAAGAAAAAATCTTACAATAACTCGAACAGATTACATACATGAAATTTACTCGCAGTAGATTTTGTATAACTCATAAAGAACTTTTATAGAAGGCTGGTCATGTTTTCTTTTGTTTTAAAGTTGAACATATTAATATGGGACCCAGTGGGGACGGGCTCACTTTTGGAGTCAGTTTCTAGAGTATATTTGAGGAACTGCTGGTTTTTGGACATTCACATTACTTTTCTTTCTCTAACCTGGAGGTTGCTGCTTGCTGGATGTCTGTTTTCACCTTACCTACTGTAGGTAATAGACTTTACTGATCACCAGCCACATTGTAAATATCTCTAACACTTACCTGTACTGACTCATTGAACACACAACAACACCAGGTGGTATGCCACTTGTGTCTTGGGGGATATTTTCCGTGCTTGTGGTCCAGCCACTGAAGTCACCTAAAGATTAAACAAAACAACAGCAATCCCTTAAAAGCTTCATTTGTTTCCTTTGTGTTTGAAAACTGTCATTCCTGTCTCTCACCTTGAGGTGAACGCTGAGGAGGTCCCATTGGCCTTTGAGCAAGTTCAGGTTCAGGCAAAGGGTTGTCTTTGCTCTCACCTAAGAAAAAATAACACACAGAGACAGTTGTAAAAGATGCCACACCCACTAAAGCCTCTGAAATCTCACGATAAATGTCACTAAGCTATCCATCTGTCCTGCAGGATTGCAGGGTGTGTCTCTGTGAGAAGAACACTTTTGAGTGTGTAGTCAGCAACCAAGATATCTCACGTCCCACCTTGCTTTGGAAACAATCAACTCCCACTGTTGTTGTTTTAGGTGTGACTGAAGAACAAGACTTGAATTCAAACAGAAATGTGCCGTTACATTCAGGAGAGACTTGCATCAAAAAAGCACCAAAGGTCCAGTGTGTCAATGACCAGGGGATATATGGGCAAAGTAACAGGCAGTAAATTTTAAGGACTCAGGATGGGATGCTCCAACACTGTTATAAATCTACTGTTTTCAGAATATCGGTGTAAAAATCGGACATAATAAAACATGCCACAGCTTTTAGATTGAGTAATTAAAATGATAATGGAGAGATGTTGGGCAATATTCCTGAGGGTACACTGCAAACACTGAAAGTGTTTATTACTAGATTTTTTACAGAAATTATCTTATTGGACATAATATGAGCCAAATTCAACTCACAAGTCCAGAAAATGTCTTATTTCAACATATTAAAATCAAAATAGACACCTGAATTCAGATTAAAAAATTACCAACGGGGTAAGAAAAAATGCTGTTTAAGTTCTTGTATTTAAATATTATCCTTCTTTCAAAAATTTTTTTTAAGCAATTAAGGCATCAAATTAGTCTTTTGATCTCTTGAAATAAGACATTATTTTTACTTCTCAAGTAAATGTAGCTCATATTGAATCTAAAAAGTTACAGAGTAGGCCATTTTCCCTAAACAATAAGACATAAAGACTTGCTTGGATTTCATTGTTTGCAATGTAACATACATAACATACACAATATTAAACCTCCTGATGTGTTTGATTAACAGAGAAGTTGGAGGATTTTAAGTTGTAAGATCTGGCTGACAGGAAAATGCTGCACTTGTTTACTTTTTAAATACTTTACACCCATTAAAATATCACATTTTAAAGGATGTTTTTGGATGCTTTCTACACAGACATAATTCTACTGTTTTTATCTGTCCATTTATCCAGCATTTGCTTTGAGGATAAGAACAAATGACGCTTATCTTTTTTTCTACATATCAAGTGCCGTAACTTGATTTAAAAAGTAGTGGTTTTATGGGTTTATGCACATTTATGGTACTTGGCAAAACTACATCCATACACTTTGAATGAGTGAAGGTTATTCTCTGTAGTTTTTTGTGACACATGCCTGTGCAGACATAAGGTTGGTGGTACTTACATGCGTTTTCATTCTTAGATATGCATTTTTACAATCACCGTCTCTATTTTACAACTCTCTTCCGCACAACAGTGGCAGATTATTAATTTAATCTTTTATTTATTGAAATTTCTCTTCAAAAAACATTTCAGACCAACAGAAAGGCACTTTGCTTTGCAGCCATACTGAGCATATTGTTTGAGTTGCTAAACTGAAATAAAAATGGTAGCCCTAATAATAAATAGAATCTCACTGAATTTTGAAACTTTAACGACTGGAGAAAGGAAATGAAATTTCTATAACACTTGGGTGTAGTCTGGTCTTGCAATACACTTACAAAGTTGCTCAATTGTTTGCGGGGAAAAAACATGAAGTTTTAAAATGCTGGATGAGACTACGTAAAAAAAAGTATTTTCAAGAAAATAAAAAAATCACTTGGGTTTTAATATTAAAACTGTAGGTCAAACTGGAAAAGTTGTATCTGATAATGTATGAGCTCAAATGGAAATTAACATCTGTACCACACTCCACGCCCACTCGGGAAAAGTGATACTGAAATCTACTTACTTCTCTGCTCAGTGACACAGAATGGAAACTGTCTCTAGATCAGTAACATTTAACAGCATTTGATGTTGTTTCTGAAGCAGTTTTGTTTACCGTGAGGGGATGGGTTCTTCACTAAATTCCTCCCCAGCGGTCTGCGGTCATACACGGACTTCCAGTCCACACTGTCAGGCATCGGGGCTCCCTGCAGGCCCCACTCCTGCTCACACTTCCTCTTCCACTCAGACATGATACAAACTAACAGATAACTCACACTGTTCCGGAAGAGTGAGCGGACTTCAGTTTTATGGCTCCGTCTGGGCCGCCCATGGCTGCAGTGTTTAAAGAGCAACGCCGACGTTCCCCGCGCTCTTAAAGACACAGTACCTCATAACGAGTCCAGAGAGGGCGGGGGTTACGGAAGCTCACAGAGGTGGACAAGAAAAAATCTATATGGATTCTAAATGCTGCTTTTCATTATTAAATTTACTATTTGGAACAGGTGAATAAAAGACTGTTCTTGTCAGATTTATTTATTCATGTATTTATTCCACAATCGGAGTCATGACAAGTGATCTAAATCAAAAAGGTAAAGTTCCTGAAATACATTGGGTAAAGTCAGTTAGACATGGGAGCAGGACAAGCAGAGCAGTACTACTTGGTTGATGATCAGTGCAGCTTGTGTATCTCAAAATAAATAAATAAATAAATAAATGAATATAAAAGATTAAAAAATATAAATAAAATAAAATTAAATAAATAAATAAATAAAGGTAGCACAGCTGTTAGTGCTGTTGCTTCACAGCAAGCAGGTCGCCGGTTAAAATCCTGTTTCAGGCATGGTGTGCCTTTCTGTGTGGAGTTTGCATGTTCTCCCTGTGCATGTGTGGGTTCTCTCCAGGTACTCCAGCTTCTTCCCCCAGTCTAAAACATGCTCATCAGGTTAACTGGTGATTTTAAATTATCCATAGGCATGAGTGTGTGTGTGAAAGGTTGTCTGTCTCTGTGAGTCAGCCCTGCGATTGACTGGCGACCAGTCCAGAGTGTACCCCGCCTCTCGCCCTAAGGTAGCTGGGATAGGCTCCAGCCACCTGTGACCCTGAATAGGATAAGTGGTATACAAGTTGAATGAATGAATGAATGAATGAATGAATGAATGCAGTTGACAGACCTGAGGGAGTAAAGCGCTTTCCAACAAAGTGCAGAAAAATAATAAACAGCTGAATTAAAAAAACAAACATACAAACAAAAAAACCCCAGCAGGATAGATGAGAAGAACTAGACATCCGAAGACAGAAAAAAGCTGTGGTTTAAGGACTCAGAAACAACTTCCTATGTAATGGAGGATTTAAAAGAAGCCAAAGATTTGGACTGTCTTATTGTTACAGCCAGAGATGTCTGAAATCATGGGTCTCTAACTGGAAATGCTCAGTCACCTTTGGTCATAAGCTGGGATATTGGAATATCATTCAGAGATGAAGCCACTGATCTGAGGGACCCCAAAAGGTACCTTAAACAATTTGGAACAAATTAATGGATTATTACAATCAACATGACAAGAAACGGAGAACCAATAACAAGTGATGTGCTGGTGTTTATTTGTAACTGTTAAAATACGGACTGTCACATTTTTAACCAGCTTGAGTCAGATGAGGTGCCCTGGTAGAGTCTTAGTCCAGATGTTTATTGTTTCAGTACTATTTTCCGTACTGCAAACGCATGCCTGATAAGGAGGAAGCCCTTTACATTCACTTGTAGAAAAATGAGGCCCTACAAGTTTCACAAGCTCTGCATATGTGGAGAGGAGACACTGCTCAGTTAGAAGAACTCATGAGGCAGACTTCAGAGAGCATGTCTTAGAATATTACCCACATGTTTATCTGTGTGTCTGAGAAGTCAGTCCATAGACTGTATGAGCCAGTCAGTCAGCTCTTCTTGTCTTACAGATGGACTTTGTCCCTTTCTGTTCACTCCATATCTACTGTAGACATTACTGCTCTGACCTTTGTACTGCTTAGAGATGCAATGCATGCTTACACTGCATTAAAACACCAACTTCATGTATTAAAACTCAACAGCAGTTAAACAGCTGTTGCTCACCAATCCTTTTTAGGTCTTCTAAGTGCAGACTAAACTAAAAAGTGTCCGGCAGGATTAATTAACTTTCTGTATAAAATTTATGAAGACAAACTGAACTCCAGATTTCTTGAGCATTTCCCAGAGTCCATTCACTTTCGCCATTATTTGAATGTCTCTGTATGAGAGATAATTTTAGTTTAAGGTCTTAAATGTTTATTTGTTTCTCTTCAATTCAACCCTGATTCGTTGTGTAAAATTCAATGATTTGCAAATCCTGTTTAAACTATATTCAATTGCATACACTAAAAAAGATAAGATATTTATTGTTCAAACTGGTAAACTTTATTTTTCATCATTTTGAATTTGGTGCCTGCAACACATTTCAGAAAAGCTGGGACAGGAGCATGTTTCCCACTGTACTCCTTCACCTTTCCTTTTAACATCACTCAAGCGTGTGAACTGAGGACACTAATTGTTGAAGCTTTGGGCTTCATAATGTGCCACACATTTTCAATGGGAGACAGGTCTGAACTGCAGGCAGGCCAGTCTAGTACCTGCACTCTTTTACGATGAAGCCACGCTGTTGTAACACATGCAGAATGTGTCTTGTCATTGTCTTGCTGAAATAAGCAGGGACGTCCCTGAAAAAGACGTGGCTTGGATGGCAGCATATGTTGCTCCAAAACCTGTATGTACCTTTCAGCATTAATGGAGCCTTCACAGATGGTCAAGTTAGCCATGCCATGGGCACTAACACACCCCCATACTATCACAGATGCTAGCTTTTCGACTTTAACCTGATAACAATCCGGATTGTCCTTTTCCTCTTTGGCCTGATCTGACTCCATACATGACGTCCATGATTTCCAAAAACAGTTAAAAATGTGGACTCATCAGACCACAGCACACTTTTCCACTTTGCGTCAGTCCATTTCAGATGAGCTCGGGTCCAGAGAAGCCGGCGGTGTTTCTGGGTGTTGTTGATATATGTCTTTGTCTTTGCATGGTAGAGTTTGAACTTGCACTTGTAGATGTAGTGATGAACTGTGTTAACTGACAATGGTTTTCTGAAGTGTTCCTGAGCCCGCGTGGTAATATCCTTTACACAGTAATGTTGGTTTTTAATGCAGTGCCACCTGAGGGGTCAAAGGTCACGGGCATTAAATGTTGGTTTTCAGCCTTGCTGCTTACATGCAGAGATTTCTCCAGAATCTCTGAATCTTTTGTTGATATTATGGACTGTAGATGATGAAATCTCTAAATTCCTTCTAATTGTACATTGAGAAACATTGTTCTTAAACTGTTGGACTATTTGCTAATGCAGTTGTTCACAAAGTGGTGAACCTCTCCCCATCCTTGCTTGTGAACGACTGAGCCTTTCCTGCGATGCTCCTTTTCTACCCAGTCATGACACTCACCTGTTTCCAACTCACCTGTTCACCTGTGGAATGTGCTTAACAGGTGTTTTTTGAGCATTCCCCAACTTTCCCAGTCTTTTGTTGCCCTGCAGCTTTTTTGAAACATGTTGCAGGCATCAAATTCAAAATGAGTGAATATTTAAAAAAACAAAACAAAACAAAACCAATGACATTTTCCAGTTTGAACAATAAATATCTTGTCTTTGTCGTGTATTCAACTAAATATAGGTTAAACAGGATTTACAAATCATTGCCTTTTGTGTTATTCATGTTTTATGCAATGTCTCATCTTCATTGGAATTCGAATTGTAATTCTAAGATAGGCTAAAAAAAGATGATTTCTTCCTCATGGTTTTCCTTTAAATGACTGCACTGGTGTTGTTGTTTCTTTACTTTTTTTAAGTCTTGAATAGTAATGTTTGTATCCTCTCATTAAGAAGCTTGGCATATAGTTATGAGCACCTCTAATAGCTTTCAGGACATTGGATGGTCCAAAAGTCCTTAAGATTGAATGGTTTGAAAACCGAGATGTTTTTTTTTTTGTCAGTCATCTTTGGCTGACTAACATTAGCGTCATTTGGAACACCTCAACCTACTTTCAGCCTGCCCTAACCCTGTGCCAAAAACCTTCAAGGTACTTTGTGGCTCCACCTCGAACTCTGTGGTGGGAATCTTTTTTTTTCTTCATCTGACAATTTGAACTTTGGTAGATTAGCTTAACTTTGATATTTAACCTACCCTCTGACTACTTTCATGCTTTTATGACATCTTGCACCAACAACTTAGTCTGCCTCTACATGCCATCTTCACATGACGTGTTGCTTTCACATTTGCAATGCCTCGTTTTATGATCACAAGTCATTGTTCACTCCCAATTCAGGGATTTATTTAATCTTGAAGATTTTCAATATCTGCTTTATGCATCTTCCTGAAATCACACAGTAAATGTCACTAAACTAAATTAATAATCTCTTTGGCAGGATTGCAGGGTGTGTCTCTGTGAGAAGAGCACTTTTAAGTGTGTCGTCAGCAGCTAAAATAGCTCACGTCCCATCTTGTCTTGGAAACAATCGACTCCCACTATTGTTGTTTTTGGTGTGAAGAACCAGGCTTGAATTCAAAGAGAAACGTAAAATTACATCAAGGAGAGATTTAAACACAAAAGCATAGGACATAATAGTAGCCACATTCACTTGGTATGTTTTGGCTTGTCTAAATTGATTATTCGACATGGTGAATCATAATGTTGTGGTTGCTAAATTACAGGAACTCTGATTTTAAAGCGACACACAACAAAGTTAAACTTTTATATGAGTGAAAGAAGGTGGTATGTAGTAATCAATAGCTGTACTTAGTACTGTTGATATAACATGGCGCAACACAAGGATCTCTATTAGAACTTAACTATTTCTCATTTATATTAACAACTTTCAGACTGTACATTTTCTTCCCTCATTTCGTTTGTTGATGACATTATTTTTTTAAAATCTATTTAAAAACAGTGGTCTTTTGTAAAAACCTGTTGAACAGATATCCTGGAGAGAAGAAGAGGGAACCAGAGCAGTAGAGGTTGGTTCTGCAGGAGGTCCAGAGATTCAGCAGAGGGCAGCAGATGCTTTACCAGCAGAGTGAACTGCTGCAGAGCATCACACTGCACTGTCAGGATTCACTTTCAAAATCCACTCATCAGTAAAATGTCGAGGGTGGAGCAAATTTAAATTCAGTGCCAAAGTTTTGCATATGGAGTGTTGCTACAGGCTGCGGTATCAAAATGGGACAGAAAATTGTAGATTACATAACAGATATTTGGTAACAAGATCCTAGCTGCCAATTGTTACATGTGACTAGACGGACGGGCGTTTTTTTAATTTGATTTTGTTATTTTTTTTTTTTAGGTACTAGATTAATACATGCAGCACAACCATAGACTGTATAAACCATGGACATAGGCTATTCTCCGTGATGTCATCCGTCTGTCCCTGGTACAGTCAAATGAAGCCAATCCTTGGACTGGGCCATCTTGGATATGACGCACACTTTGAGCTTCCTTTCTAACAGCCATAGGGCATCCGCCAGTCACATGAGCAGAGCTGAGCCTCTGATTGGACAAACTTGTAATCCTTTATAGCTTTCAAACCGCAGAGTTAGGGCATGGTCACACTGACCAAATGTATCGTGCCCAAGGATGATTTAGCCCTAAAGTCCTGTTCGTTTGGCCAGTGTGATCGCAAGTGTACCATACTTGAGCGCGGTTCACTTCTCCTCTTTGGCATGCTCTGGAGAGGTGTGCTTTAGCATGGTACACTTCATGCACAAGTGTGCAGACACGACCGCCACAACCGCTCCTCTCGACAGTTATTTTAAGCAGTAACGGCTGTATTAAAGAGCTGTGCTGGACCAAACAACTTAACATGAGCCAAAAAGTCACTAAAATTGTAATCCTGTTCTCCTTGAGCTGACTCTGATGAGACCGTGCTCCATGTAAACAGACGCTTCATGGTGATGTAGGCAGGCCATGAGAGTGTCTAAAGTCTGGTTCATGTTGGAGTAGTGTGACCGCGGATTGTACTGGCCAGCAGAGGAGCAGCGTTGCGGGGGGGCAATTGTGCTTGAGCTCAGATTTGGATACCAGTGTGACTGCACTCTTAGAAAACAGAAAAAAAAATCCACCCCCCGTACAGTGTGTGCTGATAGAGAAATTAACGTTTCAGACCCAAGCCTCTTTTTTGAATCAGGCTAACCTCTAGTGGATTTTTTATGAAAAGCAACTTTTAGCACTTCCACATAGGCTTTATTTTTTCTTCCAATGTTGCCCCTTGAGTTCAGCGCAAAAACCCAACGGTTCTGTAAATTTTTAGTGTGATTGCACTTTATTTTTAAAAGTAACAACACTGCTGCTCAGAAAATGAACTGTAGAATCTCTTTAGTGCAGAAGCAAACATTGAGGATTGGAGCAAAGCATGAAAATAATGATTGGATTACTTTGCATTTTATGACTGAAATAAGAATATCTTTTAATTTGACGTTTTCAACCTTTATTTTTGCTTTAGTATAGACAACTTAGCCTTGACACTTGGACATAAATGTGGACTCTTCAATTTTATTTTGAACATCATTCTTGAAACCACAGCTTTGTTCATGACACTGGACTCAAAGCAGGACTATTAGACTTTAATTTTTAGACTTGACTCTTATTTAGTTTCACTATGCAAATATAAATCAATGTAGAAAACTCAAATTTATTCTTGAGCTTTAAACTTAATGCTATGGCTGTTTTGAGGCATTTGAAGGATACCAGTAATGTATCTGATAGCACACAGAACTCTTCATTATCTGTCCAAACTATCCATGTCAGGGTCAAACTCACAATGCATATTGCCTTAATAATATTCCTGCCCAATTCTCACTATAGAGTTTTGAAGTTGTGTGCAGTTTGTTCTTGTTTTGCATCTGATGGTGGCGATAAGCCGCCATCATCTTGTCATGATGATGAGTTGAATAGGGAAAGGAGGATATTTTGTATCCTCACTCCTGTAGCATGTGAAGGTTTTTAAACCATCAACAGAGAGAAAATCACACTCAATTATATTTTATTTGAATAAATAAAAACAAAATATAGTTAGAACCCTTGTAAGGACAACCATCCTAACTCTGGATCAAGTGTTATAAGGTAAAGTTAAAAACATGGATTGGTAACAGATTTAATGGAGTCATGTAAAAAGTCATGTACTAACATCTTTTGAAGAACTAAACCAGGAGTTTGGTCTCCCTTGTTGAAGTATCTTGCAGCTTTTAAACTTGGGCACTAGTGCATTAGGACCTCTAAGAACACACACACACACACACACACACACACACACACACACACACACACACACACACACACACACACACACACACACACACACACACACACACACAGCAATCCAAATCCCTCTCTGGTATCATTGAAATATTTGGGCTTGGTTAGGAGGCCTCTCATTATTACTCCAAGACTGTTGGGCAGGCAACTTAACACTCATCAGCATTTGGTAAAGAGATTTGAAGCTTTGATTTGATGATACAGAATTTAAAACTGTTAAGGGACATAAATGAACAACTTATTCAGTTTAAAGTACTGATCTGTTTTTATTGGAAACCCAAAAAATTTGATCAGTACTTACATCTTAAATATACACCAGACTGCGTTATGGTATTAGTGGTTGTATGTCTTATATCCATGCTGATTTGGTGTATTTTTTTTTCTTTTTTTTTACCTGTGCTTCTGCTCGGAGGCTTGGGTGTGGTCTCCAGGTGCTGGGCTCTCTGGTCACTCACCTGCTCTTTATCTACTCCAACCTGATGTTAGCTCTTCCTGCTTCGTGCTGCCAGATTGTATCTGCTCATCAAATGGAAAAACTGGTTAATATTCAGTAATTTTTACTCCCTTGAGTGCTTTACCCATGATTCATTCATTCATTCATTCATTCATTCATTCATTCATTCATTGATTGATTGATTGATTGATTGATTGATTGATTGATTGATTGATTCATCCCTGAAACTGTCCAGTAATGTGGAATAACTGGAATGTTCGCTGTTTATTCATACATGATCTATGATAATGAATGGGGGCCGATGGTAAATGTTATTTTTACGATTGACTCTCAAACTTAAAATCAGACTTTATTCTTCTGATGTGAGACTTTCTGTTCTTTAAGCTGAAATACAAACCTTATGTGTTCTTCTTTTGATACTTTATCCATAAAAAAATATGCAAGCTGTGAACTGCTCCACCTGGCTGTGTCTGTAAGTCCACACCTGTTGTCTGCCTCTGTGCATTGTGGGTAAAATGTCTGCTTTGTGCTAGAGGTGAACTCTTGCTGCCCTTAGATTCACAAGTTGATCAGCTCAAGCGGTGCCTTAGTTGAGCAAACAGATTTACAGGAGAGAGCATGAAAACATTTGCTCCTGTTGGATGTGGGTAAATCTCTTATAATGGAATTAATGCTTTAAAGGGTCAGGACACCAATTATACCCATAAATGTCAATCTACTCACCACAGGGAGGACTGCACAGCCTGTGAAAGCAGGTCTTTCAAACTGGATTGAATGTTTTTCAATTCTCTTCCAGTTTAAATCACACAAATCTACACACAAAATAAATTTACAAAAATATATTTACTTTGAAGATCTACAGATTTGTAAGAAGAACAAAATCAATAAGATGGAAAAGAGGGTGTCAGTTTAGAGTCTTTGTAACTAACTGTATGCCAGCAGTTTGGCTTTGCTGCTCTACTACCAAACATGAGGAAAGTAAAAGGTACATCTGATAAGGCTGAGGAGGCACAGGGGATTTGAAAACCGCTTTCTGTTGTAAAGTTACGACTGTTTTTAACTCCTTATTATCATTTTAGGTGCTTACTGATGTTAAATCAACACATGCATAAAAAAAAAATCTTCTCAAACAAAGCTTGATTTTTCGAAAGATCTATACTTATTCACCTGTTTCCACAACAAATGTGCAATTCTGTGAGCGGTACATCCTCACCACTGTGAGTTGGTCCTCATGGGAAATGCAGTCATCATCATGGAGAAACATTACAGACATACAGTGCTTTCAAGCAAAGTTTTGCTGCATAAATCATGACTCATACTTTGCTGATTCCATTACCAGCTGTTTTCTACAACATGGACATGACATGGAAAAGACGTCATATTTGACGTATGAAATATGAAGTGGTTACATCACTGATGTGCTTCATTAGCTGATTTGGACTTGAAATGACATCAGACCACATACAACAGAAACACGAAGCGGTATGGGCACTGCTTTCTGTATTATCTGTGACTTTTGCCTTCAGTCACTGCCAACGAGAGAAGTTAATCTTTAGTGCTTTCTGTCAGAAAGCCTTAAGCAAGTTGCAGGTGATTCATTTTAGGAGTAATGAAAATTATTCAGTGTTGGTCGAAGGAGGTAAATGGGTTAAGTAAATTCATCCAGGGGACTAGGGTTTGATTCCTCTTGGAAACAGGATTTAAAAGGGATAATTCACATTAAGTCAACAAAGACAATTACATCTGTTAAACAAGAATTACAAGATTATTAGTTCCATCTTATCGCCTTAGCTCCTAATGATGTTTTAAATTAAAGTCTAAGCTAATCTTTTGGTTTTCCGAGCCACTGCTGCAGATGTTTAAGGTTCAATAAATGTGAAAGTCACCCCGTGTAAAACAAACTGTAGACAAATCAAGGTGAAAAGTACAAACTGTAAAAATAAATTTCCCTCTGGGGTTTGGCTCAGAGCCGGATGTTCATGCATGTACTGTACAGTGCAGCGTGTCAAATGTGGTCACATCACGTGTGCAGCGATCCATGGTCACATACTGTACTCCCGGCTCTGGAATGTAGGGCCTTTATTCATTCAGATGCGCTGAAACATGCTCAGTACGCTTAAATAAACCTCCCCTACATACAGCACATGGTGTTCATATGTTTGCTTCAGTTAATCCTTCTGAGAAGACCTCATGTGTTGACTAAGCAACATCACCAGAGTGACTCATGTGGTAATACTATGATAAAAGGATGAGGTGGAGGACAAACGTCACACGCCTAATCTGACTTTACCCAGCGCTTCTTAGAAAGCTGCTAAATCTAAACAAAAGTTGTTTAATCTCATTCTTTAGGGTCCATTTAGATATTTTAACCCCAATTTTGACCCCACTATGATACAAACACTATTTTAATTCTGTGTAATCTCTGTTTACCATCACAGTGTTAAAAAGGGATGCAGTAATCAATTTTAAGTTTTTTTTAAATAATTTTATCTATAAATACAGTGATAAGTAATGTCTTGTTCTAGTATTTGTTTCATTAATTGTATTTTGTCCAATGAACATTTCCCTGTTAGAGGGAAACGAAGGACGATCTTAACTCATCCGGGCCAAAACAAAAACATTTTAAAGAAGACCTACTATGCTGAACCTTATGTCAGTACAAACGTAACAGCCTTACTGTTGGACATCAATACTATACCTGAATCGAGTTTTACATGAGACGTATAGCCGTGGGCATGATCCTGGATGTGTTTTCTCACTTCTCTGAACAGCATATTGTGAAAATGTTAAAATAAATGAATTCATTGAGATATTCTCTTGAGATGCAGCATCTCAGTTTCAAGGGGTTCCCAACAAAAATACAAACTTTACAAGAGTTTAACTGAACTCAACCACAGGCTACACCATCCTTAAAGTAAAATGTTGAAGTTGGTGCCCCTGCACTGTTTTTTTTTTTTTTTTTTAATTCCCTCTAACAGAAATCCTCCACTGAAAAAAAACTAAAATCAAGTAAAGTGTTTGTCTTTCATTTGGCAAGTCCAGGAAAAAAAAAATCAAGATATTAAAAGACAAAAATGGTGCCTGGATTTTTTGAATAATCCTAACAATGGTGTAAGAGAAAATTGCCTGTCAAGTTTCTTAAAGTAAGATCTATTTCTTAATACAAGAAACTGAACAGGAATTTTTTCTCTACCTAATTGGCAGATTTCTTTTTACTCTTAACAAGCAATTCAGGTGTAATTTTTGTCTTTTAATGATCTATAAAAGATTTTTTTGGACTTTTCAGGTTAATGAAGCTCCTTTCAAGTCTAAGAAGACAATCACTGGTCACTGCAGTGGACTGCTATTTAGAAGTTACTTTCTTCTAAAGTCAATGGTCTCTATGGTGGAACTGCATATCAGCCTCTAAAGTGCTCTCTGCTGCCACTGTTCTTTAAGGCTCATTCAGTGGTCAGTCATTGTAACTGCAGGTAAATTCTCTCTGACTTCAAGATGACATTTGCACTTGTGGACCCCTGCTGGCACATCCTGTCGGCCCTTCTATTCTAAAACAACCCTAAAGGTTAAAAAAAGAAAGAAAGAAATAGAGATGATACAAAGTAACATCTGAGTAATAATATTATTGTTTTATTTCTGAACATTTGTTTCAATAGCCATAAATTACAATTAACCATGTGCTCTCTGAAGTGGACATCATGCAACATCAAGTATATTTCCAACAAAAATTTAAAATCTGTGAAAAAAAAAAGTTAAAATGTTTTGCAAAGCATATAAATAAATAAATAAATAAATAAATAAATAAATAAATAAATAAATACATTTTGATTAATCTGTTTCACTAATCTGTTTATGTTAAATGCTCAGTTGCATGTAGTCCACTTGAGTGGACATGTCTGTAACTTTGAACTTTCTGAAAAATCAAATATTTCGAAAAAAAAAAAACATTTTTTCACGTCATGAGAATAAAAACACGTTTTCTTTTCTTTTTTAATTGAAGGTTTAAGATTATTTATTTTGTTTACATTTTAAAAAGGAAAATGCAAATAAATCTTCCTCTGCACTTTTGACCCCACTACCTCTCCAGATCAGTGCAGCTCAGTTTTATGGGAGTTTTAGTTTTAGTTGATGGGTTTCTCTTTTATGGAGTTTTTAGCCAAAGCTAAGAGAACTTCGGTTCGGTTTTATATGGATAGATAACTGACTCTGTGAAATTGAATCAGGGTCTTGGTTTGGGTGGGGGCTCCTGTTTGACAGGGTGCAGATGGACCAGTGAGCCTGGTTTAATTATAGCCTCCAGCGGGCCACACTATGTACACGAGACCCTGCGGGATTTAGTTTCAATGGAGTACGACCAACGAGCCACCCACCTTAGACCTGTGGAAGAAAGTTTAGCTGAAGACCGTTTGACAGAGACAGTTTGTAACCATTACATTCATCATTTAGAGACTGAATTTTTCATCCCCAAAAGCAGTGTTCATGTACAACTTATGTTTCATTTAATGATGCTAAAACCCTCAGATATCTTAAAACTGTCTCTTTGAGAACAGAAATATTCACTTCATTATGATTTTTGTGCTCTTGATCTGTATCTCCAGGCAACCTCCACACAGACAGGTGTTCAATTTAATGTGGGCGAGAAGCTTTAAATACACCCGGCCATAAAGGCGTTATTTATAGAGGTTCTCTCTGTCATTGTATGTTGTTGCCAAGCACATAATGTTACTTTCCCTGCCGTGTGTCATAATGAAGGAACTGCTGACCACTCCTGACTCCTCGTGGCAGAAATTTAAATGATAGATTTTTCCCGTTCCTGTACAGTGTGACATAATTTGCTCTCACCTAGTGCTCGCAACGTTTCACAGGACGCAGCTGCAGCCTGACACTGAGCTATTCTGACGCAGGTCAGTGCAGTTGGCGTGGATTCCTTCACAGGGGTCAAGCTGTATATGTTTCAAGTGATGTCCTGCGAGGCCATGAACCAATGCTCACTTCCTTTGACACACTCTGAGGGAGGAGAAGTCAGAAAGTGTTTAAGGTCAACATGATAAGGTTTCAAAAACTGTGCTCTGTGTAATGAAAGCGTACACCGTGCAGCCACAGAGCTTCACCACCAGCAGAGCACCTTTTTAAACACTAATACAATGTCATAATTAAAGCTGAAAGTTCTGCAGCACGTCTGTCCTGCTGTACTGACTGAATACTTGATTGGGCTGAAGGGTGTTTCAGCATCTTGTGAAGCTGGAGGAATCCCTTGGCTGACATGAGTAGACGGCACATCATCATATCACCGCACGGTTGCATAACTGTTCCAGACCGGTACCAGTCAATGGCTCTGGGTAAAATGTCAGCCAGACACTCGATCTGGTGTCTCATTTACAGGTGATACTACTTCCTTCTGCAGATTAAAAGTTTAAAGAAACTTTGTGTGCCTTCTTTACATGTTTATGTTTATCATCACTGTAGATGGGAGAAAAATTAAAGGGTGAAGCCACACAAAAGTCCTCTGCCAGCACAGCACTGGATCTGCTTGAGATATTTGCCTGACTCCATTGGATGTTTTAACATAACTTTGAGAAAAATAATCCCTCATTTTGTGCCTTTATGTTGACATGGCTGGCACTGTTTAAAACATTGGTTCCACTCCCCTAAAAGTGTTCGGATCTGGGTTCCCATCTGATCACTCAGTTATTCCTCAGCCTCTATTCATGTTTCACAAAAAGGATACTGCTGTGTTGCAGGTTGCAAATCCTAATTATGCATGTATCTGGATAAGTTGTTAACCTCTTACTGTTAGGGTAATTGAAAAACAACAAGGTCAAAGTTTTGGTGCAACAATGAGGTACATACAGTATTTATGATTGTTCAGTGTCTCATGTCTGTACATCTCAAACTCCTGTGTCAGTGAATGAAACACTGACAGATTTAAGGACAACATGCTTTAACCTATTGCACAAGAAACTATGCAACTAGAGCCCAGGCTCTGATTATGAGGAGGGGTTTGCTTATTTCCAATTTGTGCAACTTTCAGTCCTTTTATATGATGGAGGATTGGGGCTATGTTTACAAAAAATAAGTAAATTTACAAGAATAAAGTCAGAAATTTCAGACAAATTCATGAATTGATTGAATGAAATGTGAGCGTCTTCTTGATTAAGTTGTGTTGGTTTGACAAATAGCTTTCTTAACATCTCTGCCAGTAGTATGTGCAAGAACCTGGAGCTTTCCGACGAGGGCAGTTGAAATGCGTAGAATTGTTTCCACAATATAATGGAGGATTAGAGCCAAGTTAAAACCTATACTTAAGCATAACTTCACAAGATGCTCCATGTTACTCATTTTTGTACAAGCGGCTGCTGCTCTTCTGCAAGCCAAGCTATGGACTAAAATAACACGTTTCTTTCCTTAATTTAGGAGATTATTCTTGTAAATTTGTGACATTATATTCATGTTAATCTATGACTTTATTCCTATAAATTTACGACTTTATTCTCGTAAATTCACTTAAGTGAAGAAGCTCATATTTCTCCCTTGAGACAGACCTCTTGGATTTATCAATGTAAATAAACCCAGCACAACACTGTGGGGACACCAGGAGTTTGAGTATAAATGGTACAGATTCATAGTCTATTAGCAGCAAAGATAGCATTTTGGTGAAGTTCAGAATTTTCTTGGACCAAGTTTTGGGTTGTCAGAAACCACTAGCAGGGGTAGGCGTCCATTGTAGTGATAAACCGTTCACTGCTGAAAATTGCCCTTTGAACTCTTGTCTTTTTCTCACTGAGTGATTTGACTTTTTAAAGAAAACAAGGTGAGAATTCGAAAAGAAAGAAAGAAACAAAAAAATAAAAAATAAACATGACTCAAATATGTGGGGGCCATATTAAGCTCAGATATGAGGTACAGCTTTGACCACACAAGGCGCCAAAATCAATGCAATCCAAATGTTCCTCACTGGAGCCTAAAAAACAGATTAAATCTAATCAAGTTGTACTAAAACTGAGGGGTAAAACCCAAACTAAAATGGTTTAAATCCAGGGATTCTTGATCTTAAACTAATTTTTCAGTCTTTGATGTGACATATTTCAAAGTTAGATTTTACTGAGTTTAAAATTAATCTCTGTTTCTGTCCGACATCATGTTGTTAAGTAAGGAGGAGGATGGGCAGTGGACGGGTGTGTAACAAGAGACAAAGTTTCAATTCTGGGCAAAGCCAGCGACAGCAGTCAACACTCTGCTCACCAAAGTTTCTGCATGCTTCAGAGAGGAACACAAAAAAGAGGAAAGAGAGCGTCACGGTTTGACAGGAGAAGTGTGAGAGAACATAAACATAGATGGTCAGAAGGTGTAAAGCGTAGGCTTTAGACAATGTTGCAATGCTGTGTTGTATATTTGAAGGAGTGGGGGAGAGTCCTCCATGCTGGCTGAAGAGGGGGCTGGTTGTGGTCAGTGGGACTGGAAAAAGCAGGTGTGAGGCAGTCAGCTGTCTGTCAGAAACAGCTGGGACGACCCACAGAGGCTGCTCCATGGGAAGCCCCCTGTTGGAAGTGTGCCTGAGATAACATGCTCATGGATCCTCAGTCTAATCACAAATGTTCCTGCAATATTTCACACATGAACCCTGATGAGTTTGATCTGTCTTTAACTTTCAGGCCAACTCCTGTGGGGTTAGTAGTTTGTGTATACTCCTTAAAGGACCAGCAGGGTGGAGGGGGGAGCTGCACGGAAGTGATAGTGTAGAAGTCTATGAGAAAGTGTTTTTATTTCTGTACTGGTCTCACTTTGGCATATATATATATATATATATATATATATATATATATATATATATATATATTGTAAGTGGTGCATTTAACATTAAATGCACCAACACCTCCTTCAAACAAAGAGAGGAAAGCAGCGAACCACAACCTGATTTTCATCTGTATAAAATGACCTGTAAGTTGGACCATTTACAAAGGCGTTTTAACACAGAAAGCTGTGACTTGATGAAGGGAGACCATCTAAAAAATCCATGCATGCATGCATGCATGCATGCATCCATCCATCCATCCATCCATGCAACCATCCATCCATCCATCCATCCATCCATCCATCCATCCATCCATCATCTTTACTGTTTTTTGGGGTTGCAGGGGACTGGAGTCAATCTCAGCTGTCATCAGATGCAAAGGGTCACTGCCTATCCACACCCTGGTCGGGTTGCCAACCTATCACATAACATGTAAAGACAATATACTAATGTTCCCAGATTAGACTTACGCATTGTCCGACCACTGTACATCTCTGCACACAAAATGCCTTACTGAATTAATGAATATCTGAATAAATATGAATATCCTATCACTTTAACTTGGATTGATGTCATTTCAAAAACACCCTCTACATATTATTAGTTTCCTGTTGGTTTATACTTTCTACTTTTCCTGGAGTAAATTCACAATATGCTAGTTTTACCAATATTTGAGTAAAATTTCATTAACTTGACTGTATTTTTACTTAAAAGTAATATTCCAGGACTCTTGTCATACTTGCACTATGCATAAGTCTACTTCCTGAGAAAAAGCAGGGGTGATTAGATTAATTGAACTAATGAATTCGAGTTGACACACTTAATAAATAACTGAACCTGGTAGCTTCTCAGAGACGTGCCTTCATGTAAAAATTTTCCTACTCATGCTTCAGATTCAGTTTCTTGAACACATTTCTTTTTTTAGGTGGTAGTTTGTCAAAATGATTTCAAAAATTTACAGCAAACAGGTGAACAATTACAAAGTTTTTGTAAAAGTATAATCTGCAAATTATATCGAGTTTGATATTTAGTGTTTTTGTTTGTACTTGAATCTTGAAGTTGAATACTTTTGAACACTGCGTCAATGAAATAGTGTCAGACATATGAAGAAAGAGAGCTAATGAAGCTAATGTCAAAGATAGCATCAGCTTTCATAAACAGCATTCACCGTGCAGTCTGTACTTCCAATAGAGCTCTATATGATGACAGTGGCATCGATTACAGAGGCACTAGTGCAGGGCTGGTCTGAGGTGGTTTTCTCTGCAGGTCAGTGTGAACGGAACAATGAAATGACTGTTAAACTCTCCATGAATTCAGTGATTCATATGGTTTGTCTCCAGACCTATATATATAAAATTCCTGAGTGAAAGCTGTCCATGTGGCAGGTAGAAGTAACAGAACACAATCCACAGAAACACAATCCTGGCAGTCATCTAAAGATAAATTAGCTCTAATTGATGTCCATAAATAGATAGCTCCATAGAAATGCAGCTAACAAAATGCTCATCAGATTTTGTGTCTCTAAACATTTACAAAAGCAATGCACACAAACCATACATCTATCCTTTTCTTAGATTATGATGTCCATAAATAACTTACGCCTTTTCTGAGTCCAGTCCAGCTTTATTTGTTTTGCACTTTCAGTGCATAGAAACATGCAGTCCAAAGTGCTTTACAAAAGAATAAAACATTGAAATAACCATAACCAATAAGTAATAAAAGACGGAAGCAAGATAGAGTATGATGAAATAATCTTAATAATAATCATAAATTTATTATGTAATTTGTTAACCTGAACTGATCCATTTGTGTTTCTTTTTTACTGAATTGTCTTCCAGTTTGTGACTATGTTTGAATGTTTATATGTTGGATGCCCATCAATCTATGTGTAAAGAACAGACCAATCCCAATTCAGGTGGTCTTTAATTATTATTAAATGGGTATCACTTTAGCAGCATCCACCTGCCTGGATAGCTCAGAGTGATACCTGCCTGTCTAAGTGCTTCTGGACATGGCAGTCACGTAATAAATTCAGACACACCAACCTTCACACCTGACTCAAGGGCCTCTGGTCTCCACAGTGTACTTGGCAAGAGTGAAGCTTGGCTTTTAACGGTTACTTCAGCCATGCAATCGGTTAACAACCCTTGTGACCCCCCCTCCCCTCTCAGATACTCCCACAGTCCAACTGGCGCTATGTATGGGCCAAGAGGGGGAGGGGTGACAGGGGTGAGGGGGGTGTGGGGGGGCTGCAGCACCCGTCTTGGATGACTGAAATGTAAATGCATCCCTTTCATAAACTGTTCAGAGTATCAGTGCAGACAAACTGGCCAATGAGGGTGCAGCAGGCACTAAAATGGCAAAGCCAATGGCTGTGAGTCTGCCTGGTATATAAGCAGGGATCAGAGACCCCACGAGTTGGGTGACCCCTATTTTGGCCGTGGTGAACAGGATCTGATCCCAAGGACTGTTACCTCTAATTCTTGTCTGGTGTGCAGGTAAAGAAATATCACAGATGATTAATTTTGTATGGAGAGAGGAGTAGATATCTGAGGCATGGGCAGAATTTAAGACCATCTGGACTTTTAAAATAACAAACATAACTCTGCTGACATTATTTGTTTCTATAATGAAGATTTTGGACACAAAGTGGAAGAAATGCACAACAGTTCTCTGATGTGTGGATCCATATGATATTCATAGATGAAAAGTAACCTGATGAACACCAATGAGTTTTAACTTCTCTAGATTACCTCTGTGATGAGATCACAGCACAGCAGGGGCTCCATTGCTGTTACGTTATCTCACGTCTCTGCATGTATTTATGTTCTTTGCATGTGACCTGTCATGTGGACAGTGATTAATGTGGACAGGTGCCTCACAGTTTGAGACATGTAAGCCTGCAGGCCCTTTATGCCCTGTAATTAAGCTTAGCCATTTAAGGTTGACACACTTTTTAACAGATTTTAAAGCTCAAGCTTTCAGGACAATTAGCTTTGGCAAAATGTAAACTGCTGCAAAAAACATTGGTTTCGTAAAACATTCTGGATTTTTTCTCACTGGGTATTGAATATTGTGTCCCAGGTGTGTCATTGTCTGTCAGTTTTTCATTCATAGGACAAATTCTAAAAAGTTGAAGGTATAAGATCAAAAATTTGAAAAGTGATCGGCCCTTGTTGGATCATGGTGGAAGTCACTGGTGCAAAGCATCTACAGCTTGTCATACTTGTCAGGGGCTCAGGACACTTAATAGTGTTTGATCCTGTGGCTTGAGCAAAGGTTCTAGTGTGGTACATGAAGGGTGTGAAGTAATTTAAAAGATAAATCGTGTGAAAAAGTAGCCTCACTTGTTTTCACGTTAACTGCATGCAGCTAAAATGTTAAGAAGCAAATGGCACTGCAATGGCACGTTAAAGAAAGGGAATACAGTCAGATGTGCAGTTGCTAAAAATACCCAGTCACTCCACCCCCCAACTCTATTTCAACCAGACACTTGAGCCTCTTAGAATGGAGTGACACTTGTTACCGGGATTCTTCTGCCGACACCCCCTAAACTCAGCAGCTGTCTCACAGATTATTCCATGTCTCCATTCAGATCTCTTTTACAGATTAAATTTATACAGACCTTTTGTTAAATTTGCCTCTCCCATCTGTCTTCTTATCCACAGTGTTAGAAAGCAATCATGCCTTTCGGTAACACCCACAACAACTTCAAGCTCAACTTCAAAGTTGAGGAGGAGTTCCCCGACCTGTCCAAGCACAACAACCATATGGCCAAGGTCCTGACCAAGGACATTTACGGCAAGCTGAGGGACAAGCAGACCCCCAGCGGCTACACCCTGGATGACGTCATCCAGACTGGTGTGGACAACCCCGGTAAGAATGTAAAAACGTGTTTAAACAAGATAAGCTTTTAAGAATCAAAGAAACATTCAGACACATGGCCCGGGTGCTGCTCAGTTTGCTCATAATTCTAACTTGTGCTGCTCCCTGCAGGTCACCCCTTCATCATGACTGTTGGCTGCGTCGCTGGTGATGAGGAGTCCTACGAGGTCTTCAAGGATCTGCTGGACCCCGTCATCTCTGACCGTCATGGTGGATACAAGCCCACTGACAAGCACAAGACCGACCTGAACTTTGAGAACCTGAAGGTGCGGTACCTCAGTTTAAGACAGCTGCACATTCATGACTTTGCCTTGATGACCCGTCCCCATAGTTCATGGCCTCCATTTAACTTTATTTTCAATCATTATCCAACAGGGTGGTGATGACCTGGACCCCAACTACGTCCTGTCCAGCCGTGTCCGTACTGGACGCAGCGTCAAGGGATACACCCTGCCCCCCCACAACAGCCGTGGCGAGCGCAGACTGATTGAGAAGCTGTCCGTTGAGGGTGAGCTAAGAAAAACTTGAAATTGCTGCAAGAATTGTGAGCTTGGCTTCTCCAAACGATAAGAAACACTGCAGAGGAACAGTCAATCCTAATGTGTCCTAATGTGTCTCTCCAGCTCTGACCAGCCTGGATGGTGAGTTCAAGGGAAAGTACTACCCCCTGAAGTCCATGACTGATGCCGAGCAGGAGCAGCTGATTGCTGATCACTTCCTGTTTGACAAGCCCGTCTCTCCCCTGCTGACCTGTGCTGGTATGGCCCGTGACTGGCCTGACGGTAGAGGCATCTGGTAAGTATGGTCACTAACTGTGAACATGGGTTTGATGATGTTTGCATGACACTGATGCCTTGTGCTCATCATTTCCTCTAACTTTATTCAGGCACAACGATGAGAAGTCCTTCCTGGTCTGGGTGAACGAGGAGGATCACCTGCGTGTCATCTCCATGCAGAAGGGCGGCAACATGAGGGAGGTTTTCAGGCGTTTCTGCGTCGGCCTGCAGAGGGTAAATGTCAACAAAAAGTTAAACATACCTTGGTTTTACTGAGAAAGGAGGGCAGATGTATCTGATTCTCTGTTTTGTTTGTATCAGATTGAAGAGATCTTCAAGAAGCACAACCACGGCTTCATGTGGAACGAGCATCTCGGCTACATCCTGACCTGCCCCTCCAACCTGGGTACCGGCCTGCGTGGTGGTGTCCACGTCAAGCTGCCCAAGCTGAGCACACACGCCAAGTTCGAGGAGATCCTCACCAGGCTGCGTCTGCAGAAGCGTGGCACAGGTACTAAAATATTCTGTTTTAAACTTGTAAAAACTGCTCATCAGACAGACAGGATCAGTCAGACCTCTACTAAGACTTTACAGCACACTGAGCTGCAGGGTACCGGGCATCTTATGACTTACTCTTTGCACTCTCTAGGTGGTGTGGACACTGCCTCCGTTGGTGGTGTGTTTGACATCTCCAACGCTGATCGTCTGGGCTCCTCTGAGGTGGAGCAGGTCCAGCTGGTGGTTGATGGTGTCAAGCTCATGGTTGAGATGGAGAAGAAGCTGGAGAAGGGAGAGGCCATTGATGGCATGATCCCAGCCCAGAAGTAAAGAGAGACGATGTTATGTTTTTCTCGTGACCATTCATGTGCAATCGAGCCAGCTGACATGGCGTGCAGAGAAAACAGCTGCTCACCAAGAGACTCTTGACTCTGCCCACCTCTTTTTCTTCTTTCCAATTTTTTTTTCTTTCTCTGTCCTTTGACTTTTTTTTTCACGTTCTCCAGTGCTAGTTGGTAACATCTTGGGATCAGCCTCCACTGAGCTAGGCTTTCCTGGCAGACGTGGCATCACTTACTTTTTGTTATAAAAAGTAAAAATTATTGAAGCTGTTCATACTGTTCAATAAAAACTGCCCCATTTAAACAAATCAGTGAATCATTTTGACCTTTTCTTCTGCTGCATGGCAAACTAGAAATAAATAATAATTTTAATAAACTTATCAGCAAAACTTAAGATGCACTTGTCTCACTCAATGATAATTACTCTACCATCATATATCTTCTAGCACATATTATTGGGCATATGATACAGTAACAATAATCAAGTAGCTGGGGATGGGCTAGTCTGCAGCACATGTAAGCTGATGGTAGTCTGCATTGGTATTGTTTTGTGAATTTATCCATTGCATACCATAAAAAAATGTCTGGATTGCAGGACAGGGTGTTGCTCCACTCTTCTCTGTCAGAGATGTTTGATGGCTAGTTGCTCTTTGGGCTGCTCTCATATCTGTGCTCACTTATGTGTCATTTTTACCATCTTTTAAAACCAGCATAGGATGGAAACCAATGTTTTTGCCACAGTGTCAATAGGCCAAGTTTGAATATAATGGATTCCTTTCTGCAGACAGATTTAATTTGGTATAATATGAGTGATCAGTTCATCCTTAACCCCTTTGGCTATCAAGAATTTGTTACTGTTGTAATGGGGTCTCAATCAAAAACAAAAGCATATTCAAAATAATCAAACTTCCTCACCAGGTTATTTTGTAGTTTCTTTACAGAAAATAATAAAAGGCGCTCTAATATTTTGGCTTTACTTTTGGACGTTGTCCATTTTTTTTTTGTTGTTGTTGTTGTGTTTTTTTTTTTGTAAACATAAAAAAAGACAGACACATGAAGAAAAAAATGCCAACATCAGTGAATTTTATTAATCTTCAGCTCCATGTCCTCCTTATTTACCACAACCTCTCCATCTCAGTTTACAGTTAGTTTCTGAGGGGAGGAATTCAACAGTAGATGATGTAAAATCACTCATACAGGTCGAACTGTGTGTTCCCCAGTCTCGTTTACAACATTAACTGTTTCCAAAGATGACAGTGCATGTTCAATACTGTGCCCTCTGGGGTCCTAATACTGTACCATCCACCATCTAAACCAGACCAGTAACACACTCAGGTACTCCACAAAACTCTTTTAAAGAGGTTTCACAGTAGATTCAACCTTAAGACAATGTTAATCCATCTTATACTAAGAGTGAGTTGTTGCACACTTATTTATTAGCTTTTAAGCCCGTTTCACAAACAACCTGATTCAAATTGTCAAACAGGGTCAGTGACAAAACATTTCTATGGCTTGAATGCAACCCAGGGTTTTCAACATGTCAGGGACATTTTAAAGTGAATTCAGGTTAAATTTGAACCGAACAACAACTTCTCATTTCAGTGTCCTCGCAGGACATTTTCCACTGTACGCCGCGGTTCATTTCATGGCATTAAATTCTTAGAAGAACTCAGGAGCCCTCTTTAGCTTACCAAATCAGTCCTGAAGTCATTGTTACATCTGTTTCTGTAAAAGGGAAAGGGACCTGGTGCAACATTTGGCACCATTTCCATGTATGAACTCAAATCGAAAACATTTCACAAAGCTTCCAATCCTGGGTGTGCATCTTGTTTCATTTTTTCTTCTATAACCCAAACTCTGAAGTCATGCAGGATTGCAGGTTGGTTTTGTTCCCCATTGTCACTGACAGATTCTGCTTTAAACTAGAATTACTTCCCTTGCTCTAGCTATAAATAAACCTTGAGCTCTAAGATATATACTATATTCATATATTTTATATACAGCCATAAACTGACTGATATAAATCCTGTTTTTTTTAAATGATATTATTCTAAAAAATAAATAAAGTACCTGTGCAAATATCCACAAATTGAAGTGTTTCACATTTAAGACATTGGCGCCCTCCAGTGGCTAGTTCTGGGTATTACCTGTACAGGTACACTGGAAGGAGCTGATTCAAGTCAAAGCAAAGTGCATTGAGGTCTATATTACCTAATGCTAATATACACCACAATGAGAAACGTCCAGGGAGAGGACAAGGACAGAATCCTGGCATCCATGTTGGCGTGTGCTTCATGACACAGCACACACCAAACAGGACCATCAAACATGGGTCTACAGTGTAAGAGTGTGTATGATGGCTGAGTGCTCTGTGAGAAAACAGGCTCTCAGGCAGAGGAGACGCTCATTGTGGCAATAGAAAAAGTTGGTGTTACGTGTGAGGGTGGAGGACGGCTAAGGTGTGCGTCCTGTTTCAATGTGAAGGAGGGTGGGAGGAGATGAAGGGGGGAGGGGAGAGGGGTGTTTGGGTCACCATGAGCAAAGCCACAACTGAGAGATAGTATCAACAGTAAATCAGCAGCCAAACAACATGATCTCTGTAGCCTACGTAAATATCACAGTACGTTATTCACTAAAAACAGGGTGGGAGAAAAAAAAGCGTCCTCACGCTTTTCCATCTCTCGTTTTTTAATACATTAAACATGTTTCTGAATGAAGGCGCTGGGGGTTGTTCACTTTAAAGGCAACTGGACGAACAAAAAGAAAACACTGTGCACACACTGCCTTCACCGTGCCTTTCCAGAGTCGACACACTCCCCCCCTCTGATCCCCAGAGATCAAGGACAAGGTGGGCATGTGGAAGTGTGTTTGTGTGTGTGTGTGTGTGTGTGTGAGAGAGAGAGAGAAAGGGTGTGTGTAATGTGAGAAGATTTCCCTGTTTGGCTGATCTGCTTTTGGTGTTCCCCATTAACGTACTGAGATGATGACTGTGAGGTGAGATCACATGGCACAAGATATAAAAACCAAAGCAAAACAAAGTCTTATTTGCACAGGACGAGCATTACATTGGCATTGAGTTACACCTCAAACTACAAAAATAACCCAACAGCGCTGTTTAAAAGAAATCTTTTACATGTCCACATCTGGTTGATTTGGGGTCATATTTTTTATTTTGTGCAAGATTCTTTGTTTTCTTTGTGCATTTTCTCTTCTTCTGTCTTAGAAAGGAATTGAAGAGGCTGTGCTGGCAAAACATGAAGTTCTGACAGGGCGCTTCTTCTTGCTACAAAGCATCAAGACAGACTTGGACAAAGTGCAAACTCAGAGGATCTTAGAACGATCATGTGGATAAAATGGATAGATACTTTTTTTCAGGGTAACAATGTAAACTCTCATGGATTTGCTGTGCAGGATATTAACTCCAGGTGGGCTTTTAAACCTCATGTTATATCCCAGGTAATACTCATCCTGTGCTTTACAGTGTTTCTGCTATCAGTGGACTCTAAAGACAGATGTTTTCAGCTGTGTCGCTGCTGTCCCGTACACTGATATGAAAAGAGGTAAAACGGTACAAAGAATGGAGCGGGACATTTAAAAATCTGAATACTTGGAGCAAGTTGAAATAATTATGACCAGTGCTGACAGACAATGACCTCAATCAATCAGAGAGCAGCATGTGTGCTTTAGTCTTTGCAGGTCTCTCTGTTTACTTGCCTGCAGAAAAGAAATCAACGTAACATGATCGGGAAACCCTGTGTTGATAAAATACCCAGAAGGGAACAACTCAACAGTCACAATAAAGAGTTTCATTATATTGAAGTCTACTTTACTGATTTCTTTTCATGTGATTCACTTTTTAGAGAACTTAGTTAGCACCCAAAGCTATTTCATCGTCTTATTGACTACCTTTGATTCTTCTTTACAACAACTTGATGCACATTCTGTAAATTTTTGCACATTCTGTTACCAAAACAGATTGCAAAGCTTTTGCGCTTGCAAAATCTGTGCAAATGAGCCAAGAAGAAATTGTCTGATTCACAAAGCATGTGCACACGATCTACAAACTGCACTGCAAACTGTGCTAGGAGTGTTTCTGTATGCTGGCCTTGTTGGCACATTTAGATGAGCCATCATGCATCCATTTGAGGCAAAAAATACACCTAATTCACCAAAACATAGCACTAACAGCCTCAGCTGGAGTAAGATTTGGACTTGTCTGCCTGGATGGTGGTGTTTGCGCCGGGGTTTATATAATGGATGTCACACTCAAGACAACTTTTTAAACTGAATGCAATGACTACAAAAGATCCATCCATAAAGTCTGGTAACGGGATTTTTTTTATATTTCTATTTAAAACTGAAATCTGTCGCATCTGTCGTAAATGGACTCCAATCATACACGTACTGTAAGGATGAGAGCACACAGAGCAGCTCTACGCAGCAAAATATTTAAATACTTAATGCCTATCTCCAAATTCAGACACAGAACTATGGGCGTTTTTTGTGCTTAATTATCATGAGTGAAATTTGTTTTGTGTTTGACGTCAAGACAGAGCAGAAAGTGGAAGCAAACGATGAGCAATTCTTGGTGCGATTAGTCGTTGCATTTCTGTTCTTTGAGTATTCCCAACTCAAATGAACAACGGAGACAAGCATGATTTTAGGTACACTTGGCCGTAAATGACGTACTTTGAGACTGCTTTTAGTAAACTGTCATCTTTGTCTGCACTTTGGAAGCAAAGACAGTGTTAGCATTGGCTAATAACCTGGCTTTAGCTAACAACTTGCACCTCTCCAGTGCCAGCTTTCCACCAAATGTGTCCAACTCTGGCAAAACGAAAGGCGATCAAAGCTTGTACAAAACAAAATACAAAATTAGTTCCACTGCAGGAAAGAAAAGTATCCTTTTCTTCTTGGTTCACTCAGAAAAATTTACTTAAAACTGAGTGTTTTTAGTTCCTGTCTTTCTAACGCAGGTGAACTAATGTATCTAAGAGGAGATGAATTTGTAAGCTGATGAAGTGGAAGATGTCACTGAATTTTACTCCAGGTCTGCCTCTGATTGGCTGCTTCAAAGCCTGTCAGCGCTGCTCTCACTGACCTTAATCCAGTGCAGTCGTCACTGCTTGTATGTACAGGAATCAAAGCAATGCAACCCTCTGCGGCTGCTTATCTGATCACTGAGTCGCACCATCTCCACGTTAGTGTGCATGTGATGGTCCCCAGGTGATGAAGAGTCAGCAGATAATCAGGTCATCCGTACGGACAGGAGAAATGAACGCTTTGTGTAAAGGTGACATACAAAAGAAGAGTTTAAAAAAAGGACAGAGCGATACACAAAGATGTTTTTCTGTAGCTATGAAGGAGACGGTGGGTAAAAACAATGATCAGAGCAATAAATAACAAAATAAAGAGTCATTATGGCTAGAGTAGCGGTAAAAAGTATCAACTAGATTCTGTCTGATCCAGGTCCAGTGGGTGCAGACGCTCAGTGAAGAAGTTGGCTGAGCTTGGTGGGGTGGATGGGTGGAGAGGGGGTGCTTCAGTCTGCGTGACTTACGGGTCAGATGTGTGTGTGCGCGTGTATCTGTGTGTGTTTGAGTGTGTGGGGGGAGGGGGGTAAGTCATGAAAGAGACAGCAGGAGAAGTCTTTTCTCTTGGGTCCAGCCCCTCGCCCCTTCTCCACAAATTTTTTTCTTCGATTGTATCCACCCCCCTCCCTATGTGCACACACATCAACACTCGCTCACACAAAAACACACACTTTTACGCAAACACCCCCTCTGGTTCAAAGTTCAAGGTCCTTAGAGATTTGGGTGGCAATGTCCCGAAAAGCCAGGGGCGCCCCCCAGAGTCTCGTGTAGCGCACCCCGTTAGAAGTCTCAGAGGTGCCCGTGGAAAGATGGCATACCTCGGCCTCGAAAGCCACGCGGCCCCCCGCCACGCCATGGGTGCAGGACAGCAGAAAGGGGCCGGCGAGGTGGACCTGGCAGCCACATCCGAGCGCCGCCTCCCGCAGAGCCAGTACCACCTCCGCAGGGTCCCGCCGCCCACTGCTTCTCAGATCCCAGCCACGTCCGACGGCCCGGGGCTCGGACGCTTTTTGATTCCCAGGTAAATGGCAACTAAAGACGGGGAAGGAAAGAAACAGGAAGTTTTACAAATTTAGCTCTTAAAGACCAAAAACTTTTTTTCTTTAAACAAAAATAGACAAATATGACGTAAAATAATAATTATAAAATATAATAATTCAACTTAGAGCTATTTTTTTTGTAATCAAACGTAAACTTTTATCTTTCATGTCAGCTGCTGCTGCAGTTTCCACACATGTACTGACCTTGTGACCGCAAATCTCCTGATTCCCTCAGATTCATTTGTGACCCTGGTGGATAAACAGGCAGGGTGAGAGGTAATCCACACACGAGAACAACAAACCAAAACTCTCAGATGAGACGGCATTCAGTGGGACCGAGCAGGCATTAACAACAAGGATGTGATGTACTGAGCAGAGTGTCTCCATGATACCTCACTCACCTGTGCTCTCGTTCACTATTCTATAGGCATGCAGGTACAAACACAGTCAGTTGACTTTTAATCATTTTTACACATTCACATCCATTCTGATTGAAACCTAAGAGGCAAGAGAAAAAACCTGTCCATCCATTTTTCAAATCACATCTTTCTTTCCTGTGGTAATGACCCACAAATAGTCATATTCAAATCTTTAATAATCATAGTCAAATTCGTCATATCATGACATAAAAATGAAATTCAACAGCAGTTAGTGGCCTTTGTAATTTAAAAAGGACATTTGTGTTCAATATTTATTTAACCATTTTGCATCTTTTTTTTCTGTGGGAGTTTATTTTTTAACCCGTTCCCCGCTGAACTCCCTATCTGTAATATCTCCCGGCTTTTCACGTTAATACCGATTAACCCCTCTGGATCCCAAACCTGACAGCAGGATTAAATGACTGGCATTTGCAACCATTTGTCCAATCCAAAATCGACAAAAAAAAAAAGGAAAAAAGCTTAATCGTCAAATTGTCAAGTGATGTGAGCAACGTGTAAACATACAGGAGAAGATGGGAGAATTTCAACGTCGCTTTGATTCTCATGTCTTCTTTGAAAATTTGCAGAAAATAAACCATTTGCTCTAGATAAATTCTGTAAAAAAACAAATAATTCTACATTCCTTTCTGCTTTCAGTAAGCCCGGAATGGCCTCCATTCATACTTAAAAATAATTTGAATATTCCCTGAAACCACAGAGGTGTAGGATTTCATATTGCTGTGATAAATGAGAACACAGTAAGTAAAAAAATTCTAAACATCAAAATCTGTAGATGCTTTGAATGTAGTGCCCCTACCAATATTTTTCCTATGTTCCTTGTGTGTTGTATACACTAATACCTTATTTTTCCATTTTTTAATGATTTATAGCTTTTAAATTTTGTTACACTGCATGAAGACTTAATTGAGTTACATCAGCATATATCCATGGTTGTCCTGAATCTATAGACTGGCAGGACTTCACTTTGCAGAGAAAGATTGGAGTGAAAATGTGACAGAAGCAAAAAATGACCAGTATTACAGGTCGTATTTGGTTTGTATATGTATTTGTATATGTATTTGGTTTTAAATATCTTGTGAGGAACCTTTGCACTCCTAAAAAACAGTTTGAAAAAGTTTTTAGCAGTTAGATGAAGAAAATAAAAACCTTCTCTGTTTTTTTTTTTAGTTTAAAAAAAATCCAGGCTTAATATTTATGGTGAAAAAATGTCACTCATTCAGCTATTTAAATCTGACAGTTTGGAAAAATGGATCAACATTTTTTTCTCAGTTTCCTCTCAGGGCCTCTGTACATTCTTAACAAACAACACAGAATAAACATTTAATGACTTCAAACCACAAATACAAAATCAAACACTGTTCTTGAGGGGACCTTATGCACAGACTCACAACAGTTTCTTTCCACTAGCATAAATCCTGAAACTGTTATCAGAAATATAAAATGAAATAAAAGAAATCTCCCTTGACTGTAGCCATGCTTAAAACCAAGTGTGTGGGATGTGGACAGTATGAATTAACATTTCATGCAGACAATAATTCATAGATACAGAAATGAAAAGGTCGAGCAGGCACTTTGCACAGGCTCCTGTGAGCAGGCAGACAGGTGGGACGGCACAGGCAGACGAGAGAGAAGCGAGAGACATGGGAACTTACTAACTGTTTTTGATCCTTGTGGAAGAGTACAACCCGACACTGATTTGTTTGAGCCCTGGCGCTTGGACGGGTCAAGGTTGACCCTATTGCCATGACAGAGGGGAAAGCACAACAAGATAAAGATGGAGAAAAAGAGGGGATTCGGGGTAAGGGGGTAGGGTAAGAGAGAATAAAACTGGATCACAGGAGAGCAAGTGGAGGAAAAGAGTGCAGCGAGGGAGCTGATTGGCAGGGATAAAGCTGAGGTTTGATAAGATTAGACATGTGTGATTATGACGACTGGGAGGGAGAGGGGAGCACAGGATAATCCAGGGCCACACAAGGGCTTGCCAAAAGGCCTGGGTGAATAAAATGTCTGATAAGCAGGGATCCATACCAGGCTGTGCTCAGGCTGAAAGGAGGATGTGCACAACAATGCTTCGCGACTCTGTATCTTAAATCTGATTTATTTTGTCTGAATAGCTATTTAAATATTTTCACTTTTACCGATTGAAATGGCAGAAAAGGCATCAGGGAAATCAGGGCTGTGTGCATGAGGCCTTTGCCTCTTTTTCCCTGTGCCTTTGTACCAACATGTTAGCACAAGAAATATAATAGGATGATAAAATGAACATAGATATGACGGCTTGTCACAAATAATTACTGGCTTATAAATCAAGATCTTGGATGACGACATAAAAATGCAGCTTTATATAAAATTTCAGTTTCATTTTGTTTCCTATTGTTTTCTTCACTCACATTAACGCAGGGAGGTCTCAGAGGTAAAAAGATGTAAACTGTGTTTCTTGTGTGAAGATTTCCATTGCATTCAGCAATGTGTAGTTTCTATGCAGATACGTAGCTCTTTCTGCTACTATCTGTTCTCTCTGCCCTACAAGCTACTGTGGCCCCAGTTACTCAGACTGTAGTCATCTTGATAGAAGATAGGTCAGGAAGGACCCACCCAGCACAACCCCTCTTTACTTGTCACCAGTTGTCTTAAACTGAGGAGTCTTTTCAATCAAACCAGAAACTTGAACTTCATTAACAGCGTATCATCATTTCCTATAAATACATGATCATAATGGAATGAAGGAAAAAAGATAAATAAAAAAGTCACCTCTTTGGAAAGTTTATACACACCATTGGTACCTGGCTAGCTGTTCTTCACCTTCCAATGCTAGGCTACACAAAGTCTTACGGCTGTAATTTTATAATCATTGCAGGGATATAGGGTCAGCATTTATCTTATATAAATCAACTAAACAGGTGGAAAAGACTTTACAGTTTGAACTTAACTTGATAAACTTCCCTCAATGATATGAATACCAAAAGTACAGCAACGTTTATATGACTCAAATTTAGGATATCTGCATTTAAGGGAGTGGTTCAACATTTTTAATTAAGCATGAATTTATCTTTTGCCTTGGGGTAAATGACAAGAAGGAGACTATTTTCCCATATTGTGGCTCAAACAGCTTAGCTTAGCTTCAGTTTGAAACAGAGATTCTAGCCTGGTTTGAAAAAGAAAAAAAGATTTCAAGGGTTTACTTTATGCATCTGGTTTGTTTAGTGTCAAAATATTTTTGGTAACAAATAAACAAGTATTGTATATTTCATGCAAAAAGCAGCAACTGTAAAGCAGAGTCAATATTAGTTATGACATTTTTAGTTTGAGAAAAAGTTAAAAAAGGAAGAAAACAACTTTTAACTATTGAAGTTGAAATAACTTTTTGGATGATAGTGAAATGAAATGATAAGAACGGTAAAACCCTTAAGTTTGTTTGGTTATTATATAACATTACGGCTTGGAGAAAGTTAGCATAGCTTAGCATAAAGACAGAACACCCAGCTTGTTGCTAGATTAGTGAAATCAGAGATGTCTTTTCTTATGTAAGGAAAACTTTCAGGCTAATACATCTGATCCAGAACTTAACAAACTACTTAACCTTTTCCATTCAAGGTGTGACAGGTTTCTTATATCTACCTGCGAGTGAGTTTGGAGGTCAGCTTGGTGAAGAGGTTGGAGGTGGCCCTGGTGCGGGCGTGGGGCAGAGGGCTGGCTTCATGGTGGGACAGGGTGGGTGAAGTAGGTGGGGCGGAGTAGACCGGGGGCCCGCGGTCCCTCAGCTGTCCTCCATGAAAGGTGCTGCGGATTGTGGATCCTCTGGTCAGGCGGCATCGGTCTGAGGAAGAGGAGGAGGAGGCGGCTCCGGCTCCGGAGATGCTGAGGGTGGAGGGAGACGCTGCAGGCATGCGGTGACCGAGAGAGCTGAAGACAGAAAATGCATTTATCTCATGGACGACCATCAGCATCATTGTTCATTCTTTTAAATCATTCTTTGGTTGAAGTTTCATCATCTTTTTTATTTTTAAACTTAAGGTAAATCTGTCTAAAACGTAAAGCCTCTGCTGATACGTGGGGCTTTAGAAATGAAATCAAAAGGAATAAATGTAATTCAGTATATGAGGAAATTTAAGATAAACACATGCAAAAGTACTAATTGTTTATTCATTGTTTATTGTTTACAAATTTAAATACATCCTTTTTATAGAAATAACAGAGCAAACAGATTTTTGATTTTTTTCTACAATTAATGTGTTTTCATTTAAACATTTTATTCTTACACAGATTCATTCTTTTACTCCTTTGACTCTTTGCACATTAACTGGCACATTCAGGCCTGGGTATCAGAATTTGTTGTCTTCAGCTCCGTAACACCCCAGAGCGTCAGATTTTACAGGATGAAAGAAAAATGTGTCGCTCTGTCTTTGTTGATTTTGAAGACGAGTGTTTAATCTTAGAAGAACTGCAAAAACTGAGTTGGCAAATTTCCAAGAAACAAAATGTTCTGGGAAGTTCTATTTCAGATTTTCACACATCCTCCAAACGAGAGATGGACTGAGGGTGAAAAACTGCTTCCTCCTCAAGTTTTCATACTCGGACAAAAGGAGCACCCATCTAATAAAGTGGATGCATGATTTAAGCCTTTATGTTGTGAAAGAAATGATCAAGCTACACTTATTAAACCTGAAAATGAAAGTGTTACCTGTTGTCTTTGCCATTCTGCAGAAGAGAGTGTCTGTCACCACCCGAGCGATCTGTGCAGACGTATGTGTTCCTGCGTGTCATAGCGCTTCCAGGGATGTTATTCTACAGAAAGAATAAAGTAAGACAGATTTCACCTGACTAGTTTCAATTAAAAAAAAATAGAAGGCTTATATAAAAAAGGAAGATTGTACACCACAGATCAATTCAGACAAGTCATGTGACAGGAGAGGTTACACCTTAACTGTTCACAGTAGAAACATTACACAAGAGAGCATCTTTCTATCTGGATTTCTGAGCAGATCATGTGACCAGTTAGGGATCCTTTCCAAGACACCAAAGTAATGGGTACATGAAGGTTGGAGCAAGGGAGATCATCCACTATCTATGGACAGTAGCATCAGTGTTCAGAGACATTAAAAACAAAAGCAGGCCTCTAAGTCAGTGACCCCCTGACCCCCCCGGTAGGGCTGAACAATTAATCGAATTTAAGCCGACATTGCCACGTAACAGAAAGCAATTTTTAAATCACAAAGGATGCAATTTTAAAAAGAAAAAATTTTTTTTACAAAATTTTGTGTAAATTATACACATAAAAGAAAAACTGCAGGAGCATTTATATATTTATTTTAATACATACTTTAATGAGATCAAAACATTTTAATATTAATTTTACTTATTAGTGCCAAATCAAAGCAGAAGTAATTTGATGTTTCCTCTCTTATTGATCAGGTCTCTATCTTTTTATTCTATTGAAATGTCTAAAAAGCCTCATGTTATTTATCTTATTTACATGACGGGATGTCATATCTGTTTCTACATGGTCACACGTTCTCAACGCTCCTCGGCTCTCTGTATCACACACTGCAGAGTTCCACTCCAATGCACACAAACATGTGCCGCACACACACACACACACACAGACGAGCACACTCCATGTAGGAGAGAGAGAGATTAAGAAAAGTAACGTGAAACCAACAATAGAAACGCAGAAAATAATATCTGTGTGAAATGACAACAGTGTCTGAAGAGTCTGTCCTCATCGTTGATGAGGTCGCTCATGCTGACAGAGGTTCCAAGGTTTGGTTACTAAATAACATTATATTTTTAAATGTGGACAAGGACATATATTCTATATGGTTTTACACAGACTTTTGAGAACCCCACTGATTGAGTCATTATGACTTTTCTTTATTTTATTTAATGTGCAAATATAATTTTGACAACTTGCCTCAGATCAGTGCTCTCTGGGACCCCTGGTTGGGAACCACTGCTCTAAGTAATGCTGAGATCCAGAGTTAACATAACTAGGAAGAGACAAGAAGTCACTGTGACCTTTAACCTTTAACCACCAATCAAATCAGGTCATTTCAGCAGCAGTTTGTGCTAAACTTAAAGATACTTTCTCAGATGTTCATTAAGTATTTTCTGTTCCCAATATTTTGTGTCGGGAAAACAACTCAAAGTTCTTTTTCCAAACTCCTCTTCAGCACATCATGGTGTCAGTAAGGTTGACCTTTGACCTCTTGGATTTTATCACCTCAGTTTATTGTATTAACCCTGGGGGAATCCAATCTGGAAATTCAGGTTAAAACTTACATAACACCTGGATGGCAAAAACTTTTAGTCTTTAAAAAAAAGTAGATCCTGGGACTAAAAGATCCTGGTACTGTTGGTAAAAGTTCTACAAAAGCATCACTTGAGATCATCAATTTGCTCCCTGTCTAAGAGTGAAATGCACATCGTTACCGTGGTGGCAGTCATGTCTTTGCGGCGGTCTGGGATCTCAGACTTGTTGGGGTTGTTGGCACTGCTGACCATGGGGCTGGAGGGGGGGAGGCTGTGGCTCCCCATCACGCTGCAACTGGCCTTTCGAGAAGGCATCCGACCCTCCCGCAGCTCCCTGTCGCCCGTGCTGGTTGGGCTCCTCTTGGGGTGCATGACGGGCATGGAAGGCCCGCCTTTGTTGTGGAGGACAGCAGAGCAGAGACACAAAGGGACTCATATAAGGAATATTCTGTGGCTACAGGGACGTGGAAGATACACCTTAACCATACAGCCTTACTGATTGTTATGAAAATCCTGGTGAAGATATTTTTATCATCCAGTGCAGATTATCACGTTTTATTTGTTGTTTTATGAGTTTATGTTGGAGCTCCCCACTCTACAAACCCCCTTCCCTCTGATTGGTCTGCTCTCTTGAGGCCTGGTGGGAGCAGAGCTATGAGCATCTTGTGAAGATATCGTGAAGATCTTTTGCTACTTTTAAAGCATACTATTTTGAGCAGTTTACAGACAGATCTATGGATTTCTCCAACATATAAATATGAAGAGGTTGGAAAATCAGCACACATTTAATATGAACACACAGTGTTGTTTTTTATGTTTAAAATATGGGAAATCATAATACCCCTTCTTTAAATAAACTGATTAATCATGCTAAGTTTAACTAATGTATGGCTCGGAAAGGGTAAAAGAACCCATGAAGTCAGAGAAGAGGCTCACAGAAGTCACTGTGCCGTCGCTGCCTGTGGTAGGTGGAGGCACTGCGCTGGGTCTTGCTGTGTGAGGAGGAGGTGGAGGAGGAAGAGGAGCCAGTGGCTGAGGAGTGCTTGTTGGTCCCGTTGGTGATGGGGCTGGGTCGCACCCTCGCCAGGGACAGGCTACTGGCTGAGCGAGCCTCGCTGCCCTCCTGAAACATTACAGGGAACAGGAAAGGTGCATAAACTCAGTATGATGTTTGTACACTGTGTGGTGACTGGATAAAAATAAAAATACTGATAGTTGGAGTTTTTAATTAAAACCCAGTACTTTGAGATGTAACCACAGCACCCTGGAGCTGAAGGTGAATATTTTAAGCCTGATTTCTACATGTGCATCATGAACAGAATAAGAGTTGGTGCTGTAGCCTCTGCAAGAAGACAACAACTTGTCCACTTGTGTATCTGCATCTATAAGCAGTTACAAACAAAACCTAGCCAATGCACTTGTTGATGATGGGGTTCCTGTAACCCTGCTTTGAGCTCTGTCACTGCTTCTTCCTACATTACAAACAATGTGGGTAAAATTTAGATGGATCCACCTGGAAATGCGCAATAGTTCCTTTGACTGAAAGTACAACAAAATATTGATTTTTTTAATCTTTAGCTCCTTGTGAAAGCTAACAGGCAGTTAGTAACAAGCTAACATCAAGCAAAGCGTCATCTGCACTGCAAAAAGTGAATTTTAAGCAAGTTATTATTTTATATTTTTTTAGTAAAAAATAGTCAATTAGACTCAATATGAGTCACATTCACCTGACAAGTCCAGAAAAAAAAATATTTCAAGATATTAAGATTCAAAAATGACACCTGTTCTGCTCAAAAGAGTAAAAGAAAATCCGCCAACAGTGTATGAAAAATGTCACTGTTCAGTTTTTTGTATCAAGACATTATTCCTTCTTCAAGAAACTTTAATAGTCCTTCTCCATTGATTCTTTTTTTCAAATTCTGAATATGAAATCTTTACAAGCAATTCTGGCACCATTTCTTATCTCGAAATAAAATTTTTACTTTTCATGTGTATGTGGCTTATAGTAGGGCTAATAAAGTATTCTTATCTAAAAAAGACGTAATAAGTGTATAGCAAAAAGGGAAAAAAATATATAATAGAAAAAAGGGAAAAAGGTTTTGTGGACGACATCAAAACAACATGTATTTACTTCTCTGAAGAGGTTCATGTCAAGCTATAGCACAAGGTCCAACAGCTATAATGCTATAAATGAATAAAGTCATGCCTGAGTCCATTTTGTTTGCTTCGATCCATAAGTTTCCATTTTCTGTTTCTCTACCAGGTTTCACTTCAGCTCCATCAAATAATATCCAGAGAGTGCAGCAAGAGTTGAACCCACAACTGCTGCAATAAGACCTAAAGTGCATGGGAGGTCGCACTTCTACAAGCTTTGCAAAAGTAGTGCCTCATCACATTATTGTCATTTTATGTCCAAAATGAATTCTCATTATTCATTTAATTGTTTATCTTTAAATGAACAAAAGTGTATTTAAAGAAGAGAAAACTACATTTTATGTGTCCAGGCTTGGTTTAAAAAGTACTACATTTGGCAAAGCCAGTAAAACATCTGATGACTGCCAACTCCCAGGATGAGTAACTAGTCATTTATAATTCAGGATAAATGTTTGGTCAGCCTAGTGTTTCATTTATTGCCAACTTCTCCAGTAATAAAGTAGAGTCAAAGTTGAATAAAAAAAAACTTTAGGTGGGACATTTCCTTGAAAGAAGTGGACTAATTTACTCCTAAATAAATATTAAAAGGAAGAAATGGTCATCAAAGGAGAAAAAAGAACAGGGTTATGGTTAGATGTGTAGAGCACTCTCTCTTTATACACTGTAGGGTTAAATTTAGTGTGCTCTAAATAGAAAATAAAGGATTAAAAACAGGAAGTCATGCATGAAAAAATATAAGGGCATGTATCCTATGACAAAGAAGCAGCAAGATAAAATTGAATGTAGTAACAATATGAGTGTAGTATTAGGATTTATAATAAAGGTTTCAAAATAAAAGGACAAAGTCAGTTTAATGCTTCAGTTTCACACAGAGTGTAGTGTAGGTGTGAATAACTCACGTCTCCTTTGCGGCCCAGCAGTAAGTAGGTGGCTGTGACCTCGTTGTACTTCTGATTGAGCAGAGAGTCTTTGATTTCCTCTGGAGTGAAGCCCATCCCCACCATCACCTCTGAGGAGCACAAACACACAGGTGTGACAGGTGAGGAGAGGCTCAGAAAGAAAAACAACATCCTGAATCAGACAGATGGCCTCCATGACTCACCTATACGAGCAGGATCACTGTAGTCCTCCACAGGCTCTATGTGGGGCTTCAGGTCTTCCCCATCATACCCTGCGTTGATCCATTTGTCCTTCATCACTTGCTGTAGAGACAGAAGCACAGGAGAGCTTTAACTGTGGGTTTCAGCAGGTGAGTGTTGCAGTTTGCTGTGTTTGTTGGGAACTTGTTACCTCAAGGGTGCAGCGCTTGGAGGGGTTGAGCACCAGGAACCTGCGGAGGATCCCCTCACAGTCTGTGGACATGTAGAAAGGGACGCGGTATTTTCCCCTCAGCACGCGCTCCCTCAGCTCCTGTTGGCCACACACATCAAGAAGTTACACAAAAAACAATTTTATAAATTATTTTTATACAATGAGTACTTTTGCATTCTGAATCATGTCAATGCTGATATTTCTGACCTAGAAGAAGACGCAGTCTTCACTAAGCAGCAACCTCCGGCCTGAAAATATGAGACAATGAGGAAGTGCTAAAGTCTACTGTTCCTCGAGTGTCCACTTGAGGCTGGCTCCGGAAGTACCGGAAGTCACGTACACACCAAGCCAAAAAAAGCCGTTTTCACAGCCAAAGTAAGCAAATTTACAGCCTGGTACAAAGAATGTCTCCCGTCTGACTCGCTAATTTTGCTAAGGGCACGCACTGTACGGTGGGTGAATTTTTTTCTAACTTGGCAGATTCAACAATATTAAGATCATCAATTCATCCAATCAGAGACACAGCTCAGCTCATGTGACTGCCAGGTGCCCTATGGCTGTTACTGTGGAGACTCAAAGCCTGACTCATTTCCAACATGGAAATGATATAGCTGGCCATTTTGCTTCAAAAGTCTGTTTCAGAAACAGACGGGTGACGTCGCGGAGACTATGTCCATTA